>CM039674.1:14055473-14750655 GCA_022496015.1 Hordeum marinum
CTTAGTACAAATGGCATGAATCCTTTTGGGGAGCAGAGCTCTAGTCACAACACCTGGCCCGTGACTCTATGTAGCTACAACCTTCCTGCTTGGTTGTGCATGAAGCGGAAGTTCATTATGATGCCAGTGCTCATCCAAGGCCCTAAGCAACCCGGCAATGACATTGATGTATACCTAAGGCCACTAGTTGATGAACTTCTATAGTTGTGGAAAAAACCAGGTCTACATGCGTGGGATGCGCACACAGAGAAGGAAATTGATCTACGAACATTGCTGTTTGTAACCATCAATGATTGGCCTGCTCTTAGTAACCTTTCATGACATATAGACAAGGGATACAATGCATGCACACACTGTTTAGATGATACTGAAAGTATATATTTGGATAAATGTAAGAAGAATGTGTACCTGGGACATCGTCGATTTCTACTGATCAAGCATATCTTAAGAAAGGCAGGCAACCATTTCAAAGGTGAGCCAGATAACCAGAAGAATCATGGCCTCCGTACTGGTGAATATATATTTGATATGGTCAAGGATTTACCGGTAATCTTTGGAAAGGGTCCAGGCGGACAATCTGTTCTGAATGACGCCAATGGACACGCACCCATGTGGAAGAAGGAATCTATATTTTGGGAACTTGAATATTGGAAAGCCGTAGAGGTCCGCAATGCAATCGACGTGAGCCATGTGACGAAGAATCTTTGTTTGAACCTGCTAGGCTTCTTGGGCGTGTATGGAAAGACAAAAGATACACCGGAGGCACGGGAGGACAAGCAAAGAATTAACGAAAAAGACGTCATGCCTCCAAAGCAGTATCAAGGTCCTGCCAGCTATGCTCTTACGAAAGAAGAGAAGGAAATATTTTTTGAATGCCTACTCAGTATGAAGGTCCCGTCTGGCTTCTCGTCGAATATACAGGGAATAATAAATATGGCAGAGAAAAAATTTCAAAATCTCAAGTCTCATGACTGCCACGTGATTATCACGCAATTACTTTCGGTTGCACTTAGGGGACTTCTACCGGAAAATGTTCGATTAGCCATTGTGAAGCTATGCGCATTCCTCAATGCAATTTCTCGGAAGGTAATCGATCGAGAAATCCTACCAAGGTTATAGAATGACCTGGTCCAATGTCTTGTCAGTTTCGAGTTGGTGTTCCCTCCATCCTTCTTCAATATTATGATGCACGTTCTGGTTCACCTAGTCAAAGAGATTAACATTCTGGGTCCTGTATTTCTACACAATATGTTCCCCTTCGAGAGGTTCATGGGAGTCTTAAAGAAATATGTTCATAACCGTGATAGGCCAGAAGGAAGCATCACCAAGGGATATGGAACAGAGGAGGTTATTGAGTTTTGTGTTGACTTTGTTCCTGACATTAAGCCGATTGGTCTTCCTGAATCGCGGCATGATGGGAGACTGGTTGGACAAGGCACATTAGGAAAGAAAGAAGCAATAAATATGGACGGGCATTCTTTCACTCAAGCACACTACACGGTTCTACAAAATTCCACCTTGGTGACTCCATATATGGAGGAACACAAGGATATTGTACGGCCCAAGAACCCGGAGCAGTCTGACCCCTGGATTGAACGTAAACACATGGAGACTTTTGTCGATTGGTTGCACACAAAGACCATCAATGACAACGATGTTCCAGATGAACTATACTGGTTGGCCAAGACACCAAGTTCGACTGTAACGACTTTCAAAGGGTATGAGATAAATGGGAATACATTTTACACGATCGCCCAAGATAAAAAGAGCACCAACCAAAACAATGGTGTCCACGATGATGCAACCAACTTTCAAGACACATATTATGGTTACATAGAGGAGATATGGGAACTTGACTATGGACCTAATCTTAAGATCCCCTTGTTTCGGTGCAAATGGGCAAATATACTGGAGGCGGGGTATAGGTAGACCCACAGTACGGAATGACAATAGTGGATCTCAACAATCTTGGATACACAAACCACTCATTCGTCCTAGCCAATGATGTGGCTCAGGTTTTCTATGTGAAGAACATGTCTAGCAAACCGAGGAGAAAAAAAGATAAGGAAGTGAATACATCATACAATGAGCCAAAGCGCCACATAGTTCTTTCAGGGAAAAGAAACATTGTGGGAGTCGAGGACAAGATAGAAATGGCAGAAGATTATGAAAAGTTTCATGAAATCCCTCCCTTGAGAGTGAAGACTGACCCAAGCATCCTGTTAAATGATGAAGATTCTCCATGGTTATGGCGCAATCATAAGCAAGGGACAAACACGCAGAAAAAGTCTTACACCGTGAGATCCTTCTCTTTAGAAACTGCTATGTGGGTGAAATTATGATGTCATGCCAAATTACAACCTTTTCAGAGTTCATTTGTACTGCTTTTCAAATTCAGGGTCATTTAGCTCAAAATAAATCATTAAACGCATGAAAAATATCAAATGAAGTCAGAAAGGGTTGAAACTTGATGATGTGCCTTTGAATTGTGCATATTGAACACACAAAAAGTATGGAGTTAAAATAAGTTATTAAAAATGAAATCCCTTTGTAATAGATGAGTTTTCGTCTGAAACCCTCATACTTCGAAAGAGATTTTCCAATTTCTACACGAAGTGCATGTAGTTTTTGTCGTAACCCTCTCAATTCTTTAGAAGTTGCTTTTTGGGTGAAATTATGATATCATGCCAAGTTACAACTTTTTCAGAGTTCATTTATACTGCTTTTCAAATTTAGGGTCATTTAGCTCAAAATAAATCACTGAATGCATGAAAAATATCAAATGAAGTCAGAAAGGGTTGAAAATTGATGATGTGCCTTTGAATGGTGCATATTGAACACACAAAAAGTATGGAGTTAAAATAAGTTATTAAAAATGAAATCCCTTTGTAATAGATGAGTTTTCGTCCGAAACCCTCATACTTCGAAAGAGATTGTCCAATTTGTACACGAAGTGCATCCAGTTTTTGTCGTAACCCTCTCAACTCTTTAGAAGTTTATATGTGGGTGAAATTATGATCTCCTGCCAAGTTACAACCTTTTCAGAGTTCATTTGTTCTGCTTTTCAAACTCGAGATATGACATTTGAAATACCATTTAATCAAATTGTCTTATACAACAGTTTAAGTTGTTCAAACATGCATGGAAATGCCATAAATAGATTCTTTATATTTTTCTGATATTTTTTCATATATTATTTATTTCCATTGGAGTCATAGGTTTTTTTCTATGATTTTCAAATATTTAGGATTTTTCTGAAAATAATAATTAATAAAGAATTTAAAAACCTTTAGTACCGCTGCGAGCCATGCATCGGTACTAAAGGTCCACCGCCCCGCGCATTTTTGGGGTGGACCTTTAGTACCGGTGCGTGGCTCGCACTGGTACTCAAGGGTCTTTAGTACCGGCGCGAGCCACGCACCGGTACTAAAGGTCCCCCACCTATAAATAGTCGAGGCCTCGTCCTGATGTGAGCCACGCACCGGGAGAAGCTCATTTGCGTGCCGCCAGGCTGCTGGAATCTACCGTCGCCACCGCACGCCGCCCCGAGCCCGCCGCTCGACACCGCCGCCACGACACCGCCCGCCGCCCCGCCACCCGCCCCGCCCCGGCCACCCCCGCCCTTGTCGTCGGCTTCCCCCACCGTTGCCGCCGGCCGCCCCCACCCCTGCCACCGCCGCCCAAGGTGAGTATGCACATCACCGATAACCCGACCCCCAACACGACACCCCCGACACCCTGACCCCGACATGACACCCCCCGACACCCCGTCCCCGACATGACACCCCGACACGCCGACACGGCACCCCCGACCATGACATAGGACGCCTACCCCGACACGACACCCCGACACCCCGACCTCGACACGACACCCTGACACCCTGACCCTCGACACGGCACACCCGATACCCCGACCCTCACGGCACCCCCGGCACCCCGACCCCGACACGGCACCCCCGACACCCCGACCCCAACACGACACCCCCGACACCCCGACCCCGACACGACACCCCAACACCCTAACACGGCACCCCCGACCACGACACAGCACCCCTACCCCGACATGACACCCCCGACACCCCGACACGACACCCCCGACACCCCGACCCCGACCATGACACAACACCCCTATTTAGTTAGTTAGTTAGGTTATCAGGTTAGTTTAGTTAGTTAGGTTAGTTTAGTTAGTTAGTTAGGTTCTTAGGTTATTAGGGTATGTGTTAATTTTGTTAGATGCTAAGTGTTAATTTTGCTAAGTTTTATTTAATTTGTTTTCAGAATTAAGTGTTTCTTCTGGACGTCGACGATGCCGATCCCGCATCCTCGTCGTCGAGTCGGCGAAGGAGGTCACTTGCTTGAGCCGAGGGGCCCTGTCAGGGACTGCGCTCCGCCGGGCTGGTACTGGGAGGTGCTGCCTTCCGGGCGGCGCAGCTTGGTGAGGAGCCAGCCCATCGTCGACCCGGAGGTTCTGTGATGGCGGCCGCATGGACCACAAACGATTCGGAGGCTTGAGTCCCCTGCGGAGGTGGTACAGTACCATGTCAGCAAGGAGAGCGAGCACTTCCGCCGCTACATGGCAGCTTTGGAGGCCAGGTCCGACTATACCTGGTAGATTCTTCAGGGATCTCACTGGAGCTATGTTCCTGTGATGGTTCCTTCTCTTTGGGTGTCCACCACCCGCCCCGATATCCGCCGGGCGCTAGGGTTCTAGATAGATCGATATATTAGCTACTATATATGTATTATTATGATGTATTAGCTAGATTGATGGATTAGCCGATGTATTAACAATTATCTGAGATTATGAGACGAGATCTTTTCTAAGAACTACTATATATGTGTTCGATGATGTATTATTAATTAAGTATAAGTTATTTTTCTTCTTTAATGCATGCTAATTTGAATACAAATTTGTTTTATCTATATTATTATAGATTAATTATTAAGCTATGGATAATACCAGTAGAGCTCATGAAGAGGACATCTTTGACATGATACGCTCCTCCGAAAACCGAGTGGACCTTCTGGGTGAATCACATGATGATGACGGCTCATAATATCTGAACGATTACGGTGATGGAGGTGAGTCCGAGGAAGAACAACTTATGTTCCAAAATCCGGAACAACTAACAATGTCCGGCGAGGTATATACACATATTAGCCTCTGGTGACCGTTACATGTGTATTAATTGATTTGCATATATATATATATATATATATATATATATTATCAAATCTTTTTTCTTTTAATTATAAGCCCTCCGTATCGAGCCAATCTAGTAGAAAGGTATGAGGCAGTGCCAAAATATTGGACGGCAACGTAAAGCTCAATCTTGATGCTTTCAACCATGATGGTGCACCAACTCACCCTAAAGGCAATGCCAATACATTCGTACGTCAATGCGGAGTGCTTGTTAGGGATGGAACCCCGATCACAATGCAAGAATGAATTCAACCAAACAACCCAAAAACAGGAGTGAATTATGTCGATACCAGAATTAAAGATGCCCTGTGGCGAGATCTCCTGGAGCATTTCATCCTACCAGATTCTCTCTCGAAGCGCCAAAGGGACAAAGTCAAGGAGTTTTCTCTCCATAAGATGGTCGGCGTGTTCCAAGCTTGGAAGAAAAGATTATGGATTGAGTACAACTCTAGAGGCCAGAAGGCGCCCGAATTCAGAGGAATATACGAGAAGGTAAGGAATCACTGGGACGCATTTATCGAGTACAAGACATCGGAAGCTGCTATGGAGAAGTTTGCTAAGAATAAGATAAATGCGGAGAAAAAAGTATCACCATAAACTAGGGACAGGTGGATACAAGTCAGTCATTCCTATGTGGGATGCATTAGAGAATAAGATGCATGCTGAAGGGGTCACTCCAGTAACCTTCAACTAGCACCAGAGGTGCAGGAATTGGTTTTTTGCGCATGGGGGAAAGTTGGACCTAGCAACAGGGAAGATTATTGCACTGGCCAGTCTGAAGCATGCATCAGATTGTTTGATTGAAGCAATAAAAGCTGCCCAAGAAGGACGGTTTCACCCCGATAGAGAGAACGTCGAGCTTACACGCGCCCTCGGGAATCCCGAACACGGAGTATGAACACGAGGCGTGGGCGTTGTTCCGTGCTACGAGGGGTTTGCGGGATGGAAGGACGGTTAGAAAAGCCGTTCGAGAAAAAAGAAGGTGGAAGCAGACCGACTTTCAAAGTTGGAACAGAAGTACGAGCAGCAGCAGCTGCAGATACAGGTACTGACCCAACAAAGGGAAACTCCACAGCAGGAGGCAGGGGAACCCGTCCCATCTACACTGCCGAAAAGCAGCATGGGTTCCATGGGGGCACCGCTGGGTCACACCCCCGTGGATGATATCACCGAGAAGACATCTTGTGAGCTAATACAGAAAATGAAGAACATACCCATGCAGGTCGCGACAGGCTATGCTTTACCAAATACACCTGATGTTCTCTGGCATTGCAATCCAGTTCAGGCTGGGTATGCTCATGTCCCAGTGGACGCAACAGAGCCAGGATATGATGAACTATTGCTTGACATCCCTTGAGGTGAGGGGGAGTCCACACTGGCAGAAGCCGGTCGTGGTCTCATTCTATGGAGTAAGAACTGCATCATCTTTCCACACTCGGTGCTAAGACCACCGGCTCCTCCGAGTATCAATGTCCAGCGTGAGGGATCCCAGCCAAAGGCATCGTAGCGCCAGCAGTCCTCCCCACCTCGCCAGTAGTCCTCCCCACCTCCCCAGCACTCCTCCCTACCTCGAGAGGTGTCCCACCTCAACAGCAGTCCTCCCCACATCGCCAACAGTCCTCCCAACCTCGGAACGGAGCACGACGCGAGTCCATATCATTGATATCGATCTTCGCCGCGTCAGCCGACTCCACCCCGGCAGCGGTCCCGCCAGTAGGGCTCCCAAAAGAGGAAGGCCACCAGTAGTCCTCTTCGGAAGAAAGCAAAGAAGAAACCCGATCCTCCGGTCAAAAGGAAGCTGCCTTACGACATGACACCAAAGGAAAACAAAATTGAAAGCGATCGCCAAGTGAAAGCCTTTTTTGCGAAGAAGACTGTTCCGCCAAAGAAGGTAGTACCCAAGGAAGTCCAAGAGCACTTTATGGAACACTTTATTGATCGACCCCCGGCATATGTCGAGCGTATGCCGACAGACTATGAGCGATAGATTCAGAAGGCAAGTGAGCAGAGAAGTTGGCCCAACCAAAGGAAGAAGTCGGGAAGTACGACATCAACGACAGGTGGTACTACTAGCGGGAAAATAGTTCCCCAGCTCGGAGAACAATCCAAGCAATCGATCTCTTCGCTCAAGGTGAGTACCAATCCAAGCAAGCAATCGATCCAACCAGTCAACGTGCAAGGCAACCCAATCGACCTCGAAGAAGTAGAGGTTGCAGGTCTCACTCTTAGCCAGATCCTTGGCACCGAGGAAATCCGCGGGTACGGTTCAACTAAGTACGCAATGCAATATGCCATCGAAAAACCACTTGTGACATCCGAGCAGTACAAGGAACTACCAACTGCGATGCGACGGTTGCATGATTGGTACCTGCGTGAAGCAAAGCGAGGGGAGACGGTGGTCATGGTCAAAGTAAGGAAATAGCATTACGTCAACGGATGTGACATATGTCTTGAATTCTCAGAACTTTTCCAGTTATACCACATGGACTCTATCGACAAAACTCTCATCAGTTGCTATAGTCTGTAAGTGATTTATATCTTTAATAATTTTAGTCTCTAGCAAATATATCGTTCATTGGCTTATCCTCACTATATATGTTCTTTTCTACGCTATTATGCAGATTGAAGATGTGGGAATTGAAACAAGAGGGAATCGATGACATTGGGTTCATCGACCCAAGTACCGTTAATGGTCATGTGGTAAAACATTATGCCAAGGACACAGAAGATCTCTTGGAAAAATTTCTAGAGGCACTAATGAATATGAAACTACTATAATATCTCCTTACAACATGGGGTGAGTGTTTACTCTCTTGTATACTACAAATTCTATTTTTGCTTACTAGCCCGCTGCCAAGTGTAGGTGATGAGTTATATGCATTCCTGCTTAATTATATAAACTTCTGCGCAGAGACCACTATATCCTCCTAAATATTATCCTCGTGGATGGACTTGTTCAACTGTACGACTCACTAGATACACTAGAACCATCATACGTGGACTTGTATTTTATGATAGAACGGTAATTTCAATCTTTATCGACCTTTCTTTCTTTCATTATTTCCTGATATCAAAAGTAATTATAATAACTCTTTCATTCTTTTTCTTTGCCACGTAGTGTTTGGAAAAACATGATAGAAAAAAAGTATCACGGTCGTCAACGGAAACCGAAGCTGAAGTGGAAAAAGATGCAGGTAATTAAGTAGTACTACTAGGTCCGCGCATCTCTTTAATTCTAGTTTCAATACCATTATCATGCTTGATTATTAATTATCTTATTGAATTCTATTCTTTTGCAAAGTGCGCGAAGCAGCCATAGGGGACAAATTTATGTGGATACTTCCTCTGCGAGAACATTCGCATCCATACCGAAGGCCGTATACGTCGCAGAGGAGCACGTGAAAGACAACTATAGGTTTGGTAGATGATGTCGAAGCTCTCACCCGAGAAACGCTTTGTATCACTTCAAGAGGAATTTGCGACATTTCTTCTTCAACATGTCATTGATGTAAATGGAGAGCACTATTACTTACCGCCGCCTCAATAATGCCAAAAAATCAGTAGTAGAAAACTCAGATTTCATCCGGAGGACTAGCTAGCTAGTCCCTGCCGGGTTTTGTATATGTACTGTGTATGAGATATTTTATATTGTATTACATATATATATGCATCAACTTGTGTAATTAATGTTTATAGTACGTAGCACCGTAAAATAAATTTGAAATGAATGGAAAACACAATAAATAGAGAGGAAGACTAAAACCTAATTAAAAGTGAAAAAAAACAGAACAGTTAGTACCAGTTGGTATCACCAACCGGTACTAAAGGTCCTCCACCACCAGCCCACGCAGGCAGCCATGTGGTGGGCCTTTAGTACCGGTCTGTGGTCCAACCGGTACTAAAGGTCTGGACCTTTAGTCCCGACCCTTTAGTACCGGTTGGGGAACCGGTACTAAAGACACATCCCAACCGGGACTACTGATCGACATTCTACTAGTGTAAAAGAGTTGTTGAAGAAAATTATGTTGTCGGTCGATAATGCACATCGAACCACGATGAGAGACAACAAAAATAACCAATCTATTAATAACTCTCTACCTCGATGACAAAAATCGCACTAAACACCCCTAATGACAAGATTAGGGATAGAGGACTTCTATCCGAGACAGTGTCGCCGATGTGACATTAAAATCTAACAAGAAGATCTCACCATGCAACCCAGGGAGTGTGAATCCCCTCGCCTCAGCTTCACAGCACCGAAGCGACATTCGAAGGCAAGGGCAGGGATGATGGATGTGGTGGTGTCTAGGGTATCTTTATAGGCTAGCGCCCGAATCACCTCTTCGTGGTAGGTTGGTTTTTATCGAAATGTCCAATAGTTAGAACCATTTTTTGTAAATAAAATTGTGGTCTAATCGTCAGAGTGTCATAACCATCTATACCGCAGAGAATTTCCACACCCTAAACCCCATCCGCACTTCAGAGAATTTGCACACCCTGACCCAGCACCCTCATGCCCAACCCATACCCAGCGCACCGATCATTCCTCTTACGACTCACCTCCGTTCCCTTCGCCCCGCCACCGCCTTCTCCGTCGCCTCCTCCTCCACCAACCTTGCTCTCCTCAAGGCTCGAATCATAGCGCGCTATTGCCTAGTAGACAAGGGAGCAGCAGGGACGAGCAGTCCAGGCAAGGCGTCGACCATGCCGCAGATCGCGCCGCCGCCAAGAGATCACGACCATGACCTCGGCCATGGTGACTGCTTCTGGCAGCAGGGAAACCTCAGGATAGGACGATGCCAAGCATTTCAGGTACCACTACCTTCAACCCTTCCCACGGCAACAATAAATTTCTCCCCTTATACTGCTAGTTTTCTTAGGTTGTACAACTTACAATTTGCATCATACTCTGCCAAATTGATCAAGAAAGCAACGCAATTCAGCTCAGATATACACTCCTTTCCACGAAACAAGTAAACTGGTAGCTGCACTGAACAGAATTTCACCCTCCATGTGAAAGTTAGCACAATGTAGATGGGCACGTGATACGTATCCAACGTATCTATAATTTCTTATTGTTCCATGTTATTATATTATCTGTTTTGGATGTTTTATATGCATTAATATGCTATTTTATATTATTTTGGGGAATAACTATTAACCTAGAGCCTAGTGCCAGTTTCTGTTTTTTCCTTGTTTTTGAGTATTGTACATAAGGAATATTAAACAGAGTCCAAGCGGAATAAAATCTTCATGATGACTTTTCTTGGACCAGAAGACATCTACCACACTTGGAGAAGAAGGTAGGAGACCTGGCAGGAGGTCACAAGCCACCCTGGTGCGGCCAGGGGGCACACCCACTGGCTTGTGCCCCCCTAGCAGGTCCTCCAACCCTAATCTTCGGCCTATAAATTCCCAAATATGCCCCAATACCAAAAATGGCCACGATAATACTTTTCCGCCGCCGGAAGCCTCCGTTCCCGAGAGATTCAATCTTGGAGCCTTTTCCAGTAATCTATCGGAGGGGGATTCGATAACGGAGGGCATCTACATCAACTCCATTACCCCTCCGATAATGCGTGAGTAGTCTGCCAAAGACCTACGGGTCCATAGCTGGTAGCTAGATTGCTTATTCTCTCTCTTTGTGCTTCAATACCATGTTCTCCATGATCTTCATGGGGATCTATCTGATGTAATACTCTCTTGCGGTGTGTTTGTCGAGATCTGATGAATTGTGGGTTTATGATCAGCTTATTTATGAATATTTTTTGTTCTTCTCTGAATTCTTATACGCATGATTTCATATCTTTGCAAGTCTCTTCGAATTATTAGTTTGGTTTGGACAACTAGACTGGTAATTCTTGTAATGGAAGAAGTGCTTAGTTTTGGGTTCAATCTTGCGATGTTCTCACCCAGTAAAAAAGTAGGGGTAGTCACGCACGTATTGTATTGTTTCCATCAAGGGTAAAAATATGGGGTTTTCATCATATTGCTTGAGTTTATCCCTCTAAATCATTTTATCTTACTTAATGTGTTACTCTATTCTTCGTGAACTTAATACTCTAGATGCAGGTAGGAGTCAGTCGATGTGTGGACTAATAGTAGATGTAGAACCGTTTCGGTCTACTTGACATAGACATGATGCCTATATGCATAATCATTGCCTTGGATATCGTCATATCTATGCGCTTTTCTATCAATTGCTCGACAGTAATTTGTTCACCCACCGTGTTATTTTCCTTCAAGAGAGAAGCCTCTGGTGAAACCTATGGCCCCCGGGTCTATTTTCCATATTCTATTTTCAGATCTATATACCAAAAATACCAAAAATACATTTCTGCAATTTATTTACCTTTTTTACTTCTCACAATGTTTCCCATCTATCTCTATCAGATCTAATCCTTGCAAGTAATGGTGAAGGGATTGACAACCTCTTTATAGCATTGGGTGCAAGTGTTTGATTGTTTGTGTAGGTGCATCTATTGGTGACCTGCTTGTTCCTCCTACTAGATTGATACCTTGGTTCTCAACAACTGAGGGAAATACTTATCTACTTTGCTACATCACCCTTTCCTCTTCAAGGGCAAACCAACACAAGATCAAGAAGTAGCAAGAAGGATTTCTTCTGCCATTGCCGGGCAGGATACACATCAAGCCTACCAAGTACCCATCACAAACTCATCTCTTGCATTTACATTATTTCCCATTTGCCTCTCATTTTCCTCTCCCCCACTTCTAAAACGATTTTTAGAAGAAACAAATTGCCGTTTTATTCGCCCTTCTTTTGTTCGCCTTATCGTTTGCTTTTTGTTTGTTTGTGTGCTAGATTGCTTGCTTTCTCACCATGTCTGAGAATACCAATTTGTGCGACTTCTCCAATAGTAATAATAATGATTTTATTAGTACTCTGATTGCTCCTACCACTAGTGCGGAATCTTATGAAATTAATGCCGCTTTGCTCAATCTTGTTATTAAAGAACAATTTTCTGGCATTCCCAGTGAAGATGTCGCATCCCATATAAATACTTTCATTGAGTTGTGTGACATGCAAAAGAAGAAATATGTGGATAATGATATTGTTAAATTCAAGCTATTTCCATCCTCACTACAAGATCATGCTAAAACTTGGTTTTCATCTTTGCCTAAAAATAGTATTGTTTCTTGGAATAAGTGTAAAGATGCTTTTATTTCCAAGTACTTTCCGCCCACTAAGATCATCTCCCTTAGGAATGATATAATGAATTTTAAGAACCTTGATCATGAGCATGTTGCAGAATCTTGGGAGAGGATGAAATTAATGATTAGAAATTGCCCCGCGCATGGATGATTATACAATTTTTTTATCCGAGACTGAATTTTGCATGTAGGATTCTTCTAGATTACGCCGTGGGTGGTACTTTTATGGAAATCACATTAGGAGAAGCTACTAAACACCTAGATAATATTATGGAAAATTACTCTCAATGGCATACCGAAAGATCTCCTACTAGTAAAAAAATGCATGTTATTGAAGAAATAAATACTTTGAGTGAAAAGATGGATGAATTAATGAAATTGTTTGCTAGTAAGAGTGATCCTATCGATCCTAATGATATCACTTTATCTTCTTTGATTGGTAATAATAATGAATCTATGGATGTGAATTTTGTTGGTAGGAACAATTTTGGTAATAACGCGTATAGAGGTAATTTCAAACCTAGGCCGTTTCCTAGTAACTCCTCTAATAGTTATGGTAATTCCTACAACAATTATTATGGAAATTACAATAATATGCCCTATGATCTTGAGAACAATATTAAATAATGTATTAGTTCACAAAAGGTTTTCAATGCTTGTATTGACGAAAAATTGCTCAAGATTGATGATTTGGCTAGGAACGTTGATAGAATTTCTCTTGAGATTGATTCTTTGAAAATTAGATCTACTCCACCCAAGAATGATATTAATGATTCTTTAAAAGCTATGATAATTTCTATTGACGAGTGTACGGTAAGAACCGCTAGAATACGTGCTAAGCGTTAATGGCTTGAAAACGAGTATTCTCGTGATAATAATGCCGAAGATCTTAAAGTGATTGATGTGACTCCTATTGAATCTTTGTTTTCTAATTCAAATTTGGATAAAGTTGTGACTGTAGATAAGTCAACTTTAGTTAAAATTCATCCCAATGATTGGAAGCTTGAAGATCTCGATGCTAAAATTGATAAAAGCAGGATTGAAGAGGTCAGAAATTTAAATAGCAATGAACCCACTCTTTGATTGATTGTATTTCCTTGTTGCAATCCATGTTGAATTCTCTGCATGCCTATAATCAAAATAAGGCTTTTACTAAACATATCATTGATGCTATGATTAAATCTTTTGAAGAAAAACTTGAGTTGGAAGTTTCTATCCCTAGAAAGCTTCATGATGAGTGGGAGCCTACTATTAAGATTAAAATTAAAGATTATGAATGCCATGGTTTGTGTGATTTGGGTGCTAGTGTTTCCACAATTCCGAAAACTTTATGTGATGTTCTAGGTTTCCATGAACTTGATGATTGCTCTTTGAATTTGCATCTTGTGGATTCCACTATTAAGAAACCTATGGGATGGATGGATGATGTTATTATTCTTGAGAATATTAATTATGTGCATGTATATTTAATTGTTCTTGATATAGATTGGAATCCTACATGTCCTATTATTCTTGGCAGGCCTTTCCTTAGAACGATTGGTGCATTTATTGACATGAAAGAAAGAAACATTAGATTCCAATTTCCTTTAAGGAAAGGCATGGAAAACTTTCTTAGAAAGTAAATAAGATTGCCTTATGAATCTGTTATGAGAGCTACTTTTGGATTGCATACCAAAGATGACAATACCTAATTGTTTTGCGTTTTGCCTAGCTAGGGGCGTTAAACAATAGCGCTTGCTGGGAGGCAACCCAATTTTATTTTTGTGTTCTGTTTATGCTCCTATTTTTTAGTGTTTGACAAATTATTACTTATGTATTAATTGTGTTTCAGTGTTTTAATTAGTGTTTGAGCCAAGTAAAACCTTTGGGGTGATCTATGGTAGTTGCTGATTTAATCTTGCTGAAAAACAAAAACTTTTGCGCTCAGTCCAGGAATTTTGTAATTTTTTCATAATGTGTAACGAGTCTGAAATGTTTACAAAAAGATTGATATACAAATTTCCCAGGTTTTCCTAATTTTTCAGAATTGTTTGAGTTGCACAATTATACAAAATTTTCAGATTGCTACAGACTGTTTTGTTTTTGATAGATTCTGTTTTCTTTGAGTTGTTTGGATATTTTGATGAATCTTTTGGTTGTATCATGTGGTATGAACCATGGATAAGTTAGAATAAAGTAGGTATAACAACAATATAAATAAATAATGAGTTCACAAAAGTACCTAAAGTGGTGATTTATTTTGTTATACTAACCTATGGCCCCCGGGTCTATTTTCCATATTATATTTTCAGATCTATATACCAAAACTACTAAAATACCTTGCTACAATTTATTTACCTTTTTACTTGTCGCAATCTTTACCATCTATCTCTATTGGATCTAATCCTTGCAAGTAATCATGAAGGGAATAACAACCCCTTTATAGCGTTGGGTGCAAGTGTTTGATTTTTTGTGTTGGTTCATCTATTGGTGAGTTGCTTGTTCCTCCTACTGGAATGATACCTTGGTTCTAAAAAACTGAGGGAAATACATACCTTGGTTCTAAAAAATAGGGAAACTGATTGGTGAGCTTGTTTGTGTTGATCAATAGGCATGGATCTCTATTGAGCGATTAATTGCAAAGCAGGGTAGTACTGGTAACTTGAGTTTTGGTGGCAATGGATGCTGGTGCCTCTAGAAAGAGATGAGTAGAAGCCCCGGGAGAGGGGAAGAGCAGTGGCAAGAGGCAGAATGTTACCATGGGGACAGACGCCCTTGACTGCCCCGTCTGCTTTCATCCCCTCGGACCTCCGATATATCATGTAAATGAGCATATATTTACTTGTCTCTGGTAGAGCCTGAAGCACAGATAAAACTGAAAATAAATAATGATGGTGTATAGTTGGATATAATGCTTTACTTGCTAAGAATTGTTTCCTTTGACAACATAGAATAGAGTAGCTATGGCCTATGGTCATCGTTCTTTTTGTCCAAAATTAGGACACCGGTAATTTGATCGAGACTGAAACTGTCGGCAACCATGTACACCATTTTCTAGTCCACAGTTGTTCCCCAAGTAGACTATGGATCAGGGTTGGATTATTTACCTCTGTAATAGGGTTATATTCGCATAATTTTTGTGTGGTAGTAATTTGTGATGTTATTGTGTAGTACTTCAACTTTTATTCATGTTAAAAGTTATTATAACATAAGGACCGGGTTAATCCTTCCTATTCCACAATGTTTTGTGGGGCATTTCATATGCTCGTCTTGCCGTCCGAAGCTTGTGTGCAACAATTGTCATTTATGCTCTGCTGAATGCTACTTCTTGAGCTTGCGTTGGTTTTCCCTTGAAGAGGAAAGGGTGATGCAGCAAAGTAGATAAGTATTTCCTTCAGTTGTTGAGAACCAAGGTATCAATCCAGTAGGTGGAACAAGCAAGTCACCAATACTGCACCTACACAAACAATCAAACGCTTGCACCCAACGCTATAAAGGGGTTGTCAATCCCTTCACAATGTAACACCCTGGTTTTTGCTCATGTTTTTTTCCTTTGCGGGATTTGCCTCCCGTCTTTTTTCTCGATGTTATCGGATTTCTCTAGCTCTTGGGTATATGAAGATGGTCATTCAGCCTTGCTTTCCTATCCAACCAGATATTCTCTCCAGTCCAACCTTACCACCCAACATCTTTGCTCAAGGTTTTGCTTTCAAAACCCTACCTTCCGAGTTGTCGGAAGGGAAACCCTAAACCTTTCAGTTAAAAGGAACCCCAATTTCCTTTGATGTTCTGCCTCCCCAAACTTTTCCCAGAGATCATCCTTCATCTATAAACTGTGGATATGCAAAAATATTTCCAAGTCATTTGCAATATATTTCATTTATAATTAATTCCTTTTTCTGCAAGTTAAAGAATTAAATCCAGGAAAATATCTATCCATCTCCAGAGTTCATGAAAACTTGTGGAGATATTCTTTTTGAGCATATTGAGGTCCCACAAAAATATTGGCCATAATTAAATAAGGGAAATTGCCTTTTCCTATTTAATGCCAATAGGTTTGGCCAGGGTGAGCACTGTGGTGGCCACACCACATGCCAAACACTTGCTGGTCAGAACCTAGGTCATCTCCAATCACTCGACTCTTGCCTCCACTTCCCTCCAAAGCCTCTTAGGTCAACTCAGTGAAGTGTGTAGATCATCCTAGCCATGGTTTGTCTCCGACAAACCTTCGTCTCGCCCGTATCACGCGACGTCGCTTCCCCCCCTTTGTCTTCTTCTTTACCCGATCTCTCCCGAGCATGCTAGAGGTCCCTCCAATCCCTGCGAAGCTGCTTGACGCCACAAACCTCCAGCCACGGCATCCTAGAGATCTAGTGTAACGATAGGAACGCAACGGTGGTCGTCCCTATCTATTCCGGTCGGCCGGCTATAAAAGCCGCAGCCTGAACCTTCCCGGCATCCCCAAGCTCCCTCAGACTCCTAGCCCTCCTAACATCCTCCTGGTCGAGCAATTCGAGCTCTCATGCTCGTAGGCTCCACCTCTGGCCGCCATGGCCGATGCTCTTCCCCTCTGAAATTCAGTCGAGCCCGAGCCTCCCCCTCCCTCTAACTTCCAACTCTTCCCTAATCTCGTCACCGCGGCCCTGCCTAGGGCCTCGGCCCCTTCCCTCCGCCATCAGGCCTCCATGCCTCCTTCCCATCATGACCATCGTCTCGCTCGCCTTAGCGCTCTCCAGTGGCCATGATATGGGTAGACGGATGCGGCGCCTCCTCCTCTTTTCGCCGGTGGCTGGAGTGCCCCTAGAGGTGGCCAAAGCCGGCTGGACGAGATTCGGCGCCAGCGTTCAATCGCTGCTCGACGGGTACCACGGGAGGAAGAAGGAGGCAGAGGAGAGAGAGAGCTCAGCAGTGGGACCCGCGTGTCAGCCAATCTGCCAACTCAACCCCCGGGCCCGCGTTGCTTAAGTGGAAACTTATTCCGCTGGATACACTTTCTGCTTTCGAAAGCGTATTTCCTTCTAATGCGGCTAAGTTTACATTTTCCTTTTCAGAAAATGTAATCTGCCCATTACCCTTCAGTTCTAGCCACCAGGGGCTCATTTGTGAATAATTGTTTGGCAGATTGGTCCGTGGACTTCGAACGGCTGTAACTTTTCGCTCGTAACCCCGATCGAGGTGAATCCAATGCTCATATCTTTGTCTCTTCAAGCCCGTCCTTTTGGCATCACTTTCGCAATGTTCTCACATTGTTAAAATGACCATTTTCCCCTTGCCCTTCTATCAGCCCCTTCGAGAGATAACAGTTTCCGACGACCCTTTTCGCGGACTATCCGCACTCCTTCCCGGAGTATTCTTCGACCCCAGCAAAGCCGACCATCTGGTATATGACCAAACGCATTGCTCTGTGTTATTCTTGCGTGTTTAATTAATGATTAGCATGTGATAGATATAATTGAACTTCTGTTAGATTGTACTTACTGTTTAACTTACTTTCATTCACTTGCTATATACTAATTCATAGTAAATAATTTAAATGCCTAGTTGCGGCCTCATAAGTTGTTATGCTGAACCACATGCGTATTTAATGAAACATAGCCGGTTCATCTCGAGTCACCTGTGCGGGCTTAACTGTGCAACCACATTTGCTGATATGGGACGACCTTCACTTGGTCTGATCGCGTGCTCTTTCACCGGTACCTCCAAAGGGGGAGGGTTATGCGTGCGCGCTACCTTGATCAGGTAGGCGGCGATAACCTTGTGAGCCCAGTTGAGTTGTGTGGGCCCCTCCCCATTTGGGACAATTCTGTTTGGCCACGACGGTGGCAAGTGTCATGAGGACACAGAGGCCACCCAGGGTAGGACTCCGGGGGAGGATGAATGCTGGTGGTACGGTGGAAGAGTCACGGTTCAGGAAGGTTTCGTTGGAGCAACGCTGGTCCCCCCGAATGGGACCATGAGGCTAGGTGCTTCATGGTGTGGGTAAAGTGTGCAACCTCTGCTGAGTGTAAAATCTATTCGAATTGCCATCCACAGTATTGGACAGCCGTCCAGACTTCACTAGGTGGTCAACCGTAATAATGATTATACCAATGGAAGAGCTCGTCTTGTGCAGACATCAGATGATGTCACGAATATGATATGTTAGCCATGGGATGGCTATGAGATGAGTGGTCGGATGACCACATGATTTGGATTGGATTTGGATCAGAATTAGTTTTGACCTTGAGAAGATTCGGAGTATAAATTATTTACTCAATATGCTTTACCTTATTGTATTTACTTTAATAGTTATCGTGTTGGGTAATCCTGTTATACCATGATATTTAATCCTGCTAGATAGGTATGCTATGCCATGATAATTAATAATGCCCTAACAACAAATGCATGCTTGAATGTCATGGATTGCTTTGCTTAGTGTATATGTTAGTTTGGTTTGCTTGCAAGTACATTCAAAAGTACTCAAAGGCCTTTAACGTGGCCAGGTTCGCATAAGGATTCGTCGTTCATCATCGAGGAGCCGGAACATTCGCAAGCTAGGAGAGTAACCTAGTCAGATCCCTGTGGATTGGAGCCGCATCAAGACCATGCTGCCTTGGATAGAGCCTTCCCGCTACCATCGCCCCTTGTATCATATCATGTAAGACTCATATTTCTATTAATAGAAATGCATGTGTTCCTGATACTTGTTGTAAACACGCATGCCGAAGTGATTTCCTGGGATGGTATGTGTGGCGAATGTTTGGCTACAGTGGTAATCAGGCGGGGGTGCCACAAACAATGGTATCAGAGCAGCCAGGCAGACTATAGGTTATCCTAGCCAGACTTCATTGTCTTGTGCTCAGTAGAAATCCCAGATGGATTTCAGCCATCTTTGCCACTTGGCATGGCTACTATTGATCATAAGGCAACCCCATAGGTATTTTGCTCCATCAAACCCCAACTCTCGTGGCCCTTGCCTCCGGTGTGAAACGCTCGCACCAAGGCAATGACCCGTGAGCCCTGAAACCCCTAGGTAAACTAGATACCCTTACCCTGCTTGCTAGCCATGGCAATTCTCTTCTTACTCTAGTTTCCTTTGGGAAACGCCTATAAATTCTATCGCTCCTCGACAACCTCAGGAACGTTGACTAAGCCACTTTTACTATGGTCCTGCATCGAGTGTGATGCTCCCTAAGGAAGTAGTAGAAGCTTGACACCAGTGCTACTAGGAGCATTGTGTGGTCTCGCTTCAAATTCTTAGAGGTGCATCGAGTACGCTAGGCTACTTATACTACCGGATCTCTGGCCATGTGTGTAAGGTCCATGGAATTTTTGATCTTTAATTGCTTTTCGATTTTTTGCGGTTTTTGTTTCTCTTGTCAATTCCGTTTCTCTGCTCCGACTAGATCCATCCACAAGAGTTGTCTAAGAAAATCAACATGCAACTAGGATAATACCCAATAATCCCAATTTAAGAAAAGTCAAGCCATGCCAACTGCCTAATCTCTAGAACGGCAACCTTGGATCTGTCAAGAATGAAGAATGGGTTAGAAGCAGATTTCGTGTGCAACAGACAAGCCCAGATTGTACCTGAGAGAGTTTGCCTCGAAACATGCGCCTAAGGAACACTCAGATGAGCTACCAAGAATAAACCCAGTAGGGACAAATGATTCCGTCCTCGACACAAGGATTATTTCAATCAAGGGGGTGAACCTTGAGTCTTTTCTAAGTGGACCCAAGAATCATTTATCACCCTCCAAGGACATATTTCAAGAATGTGAATGAGCCAAAAGCAGCAACAAAACTCCGGTACGTTGGTACAAATTTCAAAGCATATTTTGAAGTTCACCGGTACAAATACAAAGTTTTCTAGGTAGTGGGAACAAGGTTTGCGAGAAATATGGATAAGTTTGCAGTGGCCAGAATCAATGAGAACTTCACATGCTTGGAAGCTCAACTAAATCAAATGGAATTATCTGCCGACTATATGGTATTCAGGATTAATGGTAAAAATGAGGTATGCATCAGTCGTGCAACCTTTACGGCAACAATGATCAGACCAGTAGAAGGACAAGTGAAGTGCACGATCAATGGAATATCTTCAGTCAAGGTATGGCCTATATCAAGTTTGGCTCTGCTATGGGTAAAATTCCCGATATTTTGGAAGGAAGCCAGAATCGGCCATAGATCCGACAGTGTACACAAGGCTTCTGGTATAAGGAACCCATCCTTCCCCCGCAAGATACCTAGAAGATATTACGATACCAAACCGCCAATCTTCCTCGGTATGCCACTCGGTGAGAGATCCTTCTGGGATGCGACACTCTCATCTTCCACCGCGGGATACCGCGAAATATTTCCGACACAAGGCAACTGACATTCCTCAACAAGACACATGAAGGAAAACTTTTGAGGTATGACACCCATCATTCTTCAGCACACTACCCTGGCAGAAGCTTCAAGCATAAGGAACTCAACCTTCTTCAACACACCGTCGTGCCACAACAAGCATGCCAGAAGCAAGAACTAGTCTGGACACACATCCGTGATAGAACTCAGTGGTTATGAAAAGATTTATCCTATACCTGCATATGTTGTGAGCATGCAGTCCAGTGGATCAGTTCATGCGAGCCACTCAACGGGAATGAGTGTGTTCGGAGATACAGTGGCCCCCTACTTCAAGGAAGGATATGAGCACATGAACCCCTGCGAGATATGCAAGAGTAAGTTGTGAAAACGAGCCCGACAAATCAGGAAAACAATTAAGGAGTTGTGTTGGCAGGTCACTATAGGTCCACCAAAGGAATCCTCAAGAACAAAGAAGTTGCGGAGAACACAACCTTTGTGACGGTCAATAGGATACAGCTTCACACACAAAGAGGTATGACCAATTCTTGTCAGACTCTTGCATATACGGCCAAAACAATGCAGTCAGCATGTCATACTCATCCTAAATACGAGCCATTAACCAAGATAAGAGGCTATACTCCAAAAGATACACCGGATGCTGGGAATACTGTGTTCAGCTCAGTGGTCGTAGCATAGACTACAGAAACTATACATGACAGAGCCATCTTCACGAGCGATGGAGTTCAAAACAAGACCTTCAGGTAGAATGGCTCAAAGCACATCAGCATCAACAACTCATAGACACCATGACATCATTGGAGCATGAGATTATTGTCTATGATTATTTTATGATCATTCTTGACATTTCAGTTGAGGATATAACAGCCATAGTTCAGTGATGGATCACCTAAAGGTAAGGTCAGGATGCATAAGCCATAAGGAAACATCAGAATGGAACCCAAACTCAGACTGAGCATTCTGACACAGTAGAAAGGAAGTCATCCCACTCACTTGAGGCCATACGAGCATGTAAACCTGGTACCAGGAAAGGATGACTTGTACATGACAGTCAAGGAAATATAAGGATTCAACAAAGCTGTGTGCAGAGACAACACATGGTCCATCAGAGGAGGCAGTTGAAAGGCTAGTGAACCAACAAAGACAAGACCGCTGATGTATCCAAGTCGCACACAAGTAAGTCCCCAGTCGCCGGGAGGTAAGCCCAGATATCTCGAGGACGAGATTTTCTTAAGGGGGATAGGTTTGTAACACCCTGGTTTTTGCTCATGTTTTTTTCCCTTTGCGGGATTTGCTTCCCGTCTTTTTTCTCGGTGTTATCAGACTTCTCTAGCTCTTGGGTATATGAAGATGGTCATTCAGCCTTGCCTTCATATCCAACCAGAGATTATCTCCAGTCCAACCTTGCCACCCAAGATCTTTGCTCAGGGTTTTGCTGTCGAAACCCTACCTTTCGAGTTGCTGGCAGGGAAACCCTAATCATTTTAGTTACAGAGGAACCCCAATTTCCTTCGATCTTCTGCCTCCCCAAACTTTTCCCATAGATCATCCTTCATCTATAAACCCTAGATATGCAAAAAAAATGCCAAGTCATTTGCAATATTTTTCATTTATAATTAATTCCTTTTTCTGCCAGTTAAAGGAATTAAATCTAGGAAAATATCTATCCATCTCCAGAGTTCATGAAAACTTGTGGAAATATTCTTTGTGACCATATTGAGCTCGCACAAAAATATTGGCCATAATTAAATAAGGGAAATTGCCTTTTCCTATTTAATGCCAACATTGCCTTTTGGGCACTTTCTAAAGGAACTACCATTTTGGTGGCCAGGAAAAATCCCAAATAAATTTTGGAGCTTCTCATATCCATATGTTCACCCATTTCCATGAAGAACCTAAGTTCCATAGTTCAAATTTTGAGCACCACATCCATTTGCAAATTCTGTCCAGTTGGGAAAATTGCAAAGGAAGTACTTTACTCGTTGATCTATTTGAGCTGAAACTTTTCATGGTGGTTAACATTGATAAATCACCCATGGAAACCAAATATCAGCTCAATTCATCTATCCATTCATCCACAACAATTTTCCCAAATTTCTATCCATTTGAAAGCTCTTTGAAGCAAGTACCATTTTGGTACTTACAAGTGGCATGAAACTTTCATAGAATCTTAATATCATCAAATCATTAGTCTCCACCAAATTCCAGCTGATTTCATCTAGCCAATTTTTCTCAGCACCCTCTTTTGCATTTCTGGCCAGAGTACATGGTTATAAAGGAAGTACCATCTGGAGTTATCCATTGGTGCTCAAACTTTGTAATCATGTTCACCTTGGTGAATGATTAACCCCTACCCGAGATTTGGCCAGGGTGAGCACTGTGGTGGCCACACCACATGCCAAACAGTTGATGGTCAGAACCTAGGTCATCTCCAATCAGTCAAGTCTTGTCTCCACTTCCCTCCAAACCCTCCTAGGTCAACTCAGCGAAGTGTGTAGAGACATGGTTTGACCCCTCATAGTCACCCTGGACATGCGGCACCCGTGGTGACCACCCAGTGGTCAAGACAAATAGGTGCTCTGCGCACTGTCCACCACGGCCGGTCACCTCTGGTCGGTCTTTGCCCGTCCGGTCTTGTCCATCGTCTCCGCAGCACCCCCGTATCCCCTCTCCGGTCATTTTCCCCTCTAGTTTCTTCTCCGACAAGCCTCTATCTCGCCTGTATCCCGCGTTGTCGCTTCCCCCTTTGTCTTCTTCTTTGCCCGATCTCTCCCGATCATGCTAGAGGTCCCTCCAATCCCTGCGAAGCTGCTCGACACTGCAAACCTCCATCCACGTCATCTCGGAGCTCCAGTGTGATGATAGGAACGCCATGGTGGCTGTCCCTATCCGCTCCGGCCATCCTGCTATAAAAGCCGTAGCTCGATCCTTCCCGGGCATCCCCGAGCTCCCTCAGACTCCTTCCAGCCCTCGCAGCATCCTCCAGGCCGAGAAATTAGAGATCCCATGCTCGTATGCTCCACCTCTAGCCACCATGGCCGCCGCTCTCCCCATCTCAAATTCAGTCGAGCCCGAGCCTGCCCCTCCCTCTAACCTCCACCTCTGCCCTCCTCTCGTCACCGCAGCCCTCCCTAGGGCCTCGTCCCCTTCCCTTCGCCATCAGGCCTACATGCCTAGCTCTGGCTGAAGCCGCCGCCCATCATAACCGTCGCCTCGGTCACCTCAGTGCTCTTCGGTGGTCGTGCTATGGGCAGACGGGTGCAGAGCCTCCTCCTCTTTCCGTCGCTGGCCGGAGTGCCCCTAGAGATGGTCGGACGAGCGCTGGCACTGATGTTCTGTCGCTGCTCTGCGGGCACCACGGGAGGAAGAAGAAGGATGCAGAGGAGAGAGAGAGAGGTCAGCAGTGGGACCCGCCTGTCAGCCAATCAGCCAAGTCAACCCCCGGGCCCGCGCTATTTAATTGGAAACGTGTTCCACTAGGATACACTTTCTGCTTTCGAAAGCGTATTTCCTACTAATATGGCTAACTTTCCATTTCCCTTTTCACAAAACATAATCTGCCCATTGCGCCTTTGGTTCTAGTCGCCATGGGCTCATATGGGAATAAACTTTTTGCAGATTGGTCTCTAGACTTCGAACGGCTGTAACTTTTCACTCCTAACCCCGATCGAGGTGAATCCAACACTGACATCTTTGTCTCGTCGAGCCTGTCCTTGGCATCAATTTCAAATTATTTTCACGCTGTGAAAATGACCATTTTGCACTTGCCCTTCAATCAGCCCCTTTGAGAGAGAACAGTTTCTGGCGACCCTTTCCGCAGACTATCTGCACTTCTTCCCGGAGTATTCTTCGACCCCGGGCAAGCTGACCATCTGATATATGCCCAAAAGCATTGCTATGTGTTATTCTTGTGTGTTTAATTAATGATTATGCAAGTGATAGAAATAATTGAACTTCTGTTAGATTGCACTTACTCTTTACATTACTTTCATTCACTTGCTATATACTAATTCATAGTAAATAATTTAAATGCCTAGTTGTGGCCTCATAAGTTGTTGTGGTGAACCACATGCGTATTTAATGAAACTTATCCGGTTGATCTGGAGTCACCTGTCCGGGCTTAACCGTGCAACCACATTTGTCGGTATGAGACGGCCTTGACTTAGTCTGATGGCATGCTCCTTCACCGGTACCTCCAAGGAGGGAGGGTTACGTGCGCGTGCTACCCTGATCAGGTAGGCGGCGATAACCTTATTAGGCCAGTTGAGTTGTATGGGCCCGTCCTCGTTTAGGACAATTTAGTTTGGCCAAGACGGTGGCAGGTCTCATGAGGACACGGCGGCCACCCATGCCAGGACTCCGGAGAGGATGAATGCCGGTGGTACGATGGGAGAGTCACGGGTCAGGAAGGTTTAGTTGGAGCAACGCCGGTCCACCTGAATGGCATCACGAGGCCAGGTGCTTCATGGTGTGGGTAAAGTGCGCAACCTCTGGAGAGTGTAAAATCTATTCGAATAGTCGCGTCGACGGTATTGGACAGCTCGTCCAGACCTCACTAGGTGGTCAACCGTAATAATGATTATAACGATGGAAGAGCTCGTCTTGTGCAGACATCAGATGATGTTAGGAATATGATATGTTAGCCATGGGATGGCTATGAGATGAGTGGTTGGATGACCACATGATTTGGATTGGATTTGGATCAGACTTAGATTGGACCTTGAGAAGATACGGAGTATAAATTATTTACCCAATATGCTTTACCGTATCCTATTTACTTTAATAG
Organism: Hordeum marinum; assembly: GCA_022496015.1. Lineage (NCBI taxonomy): Eukaryota > Viridiplantae > Streptophyta > Magnoliopsida > Poales > Poaceae > Hordeum > Hordeum marinum. Next base: position 14,080,964 of record CM039674.1, read on the forward strand.
TTATCTTGTTGGATAATCCTGTTATACCATGATATTTAATCACGCTAGATAGGTATGCTATGCCATGATAATTAATAATGCTCTAACAACAAATGCATGGTTGAATGCCATGGATCGCTTTGCTTAGTGTATATGTTAGTTTGGTTTGCTTGCGAGTACATTCAAAAGTACTCAGCGTCCTTTAACGTGGCCAGGTTCACATAAGGATTCGTCATTCATCGTCGTGGATCCGAAGCGTTCGCGAGCTAGGAGAGTAACCTAGTCAGATCCCTGTGGATTGGAGCCGCATCAAGACCATGCTGCCTTAGATAGAGCCTTCCCGCTGCCATCACCCCTTGTATCATATCATGTAAGACTCATAATTCCATTAATAGAAATGCGTGTGTTCCTGATACTTGTTGTAAACACGCGTGCCAGAGTGATTTCCTGGACTGGTATGAGTGGCGATCGTCTGGCTGCAATGGTAATCAGGCGGGGGCACCGCACACGGTTACTTGCAAGGATTAGATCTGATAGAGATAGATGTAAAATACTGTGGAAAGTAAAAAAGGTAAATAAATTGCAGCAATGTATTTTTGGTATTTTTGTATATAGATCTGAAAATATAATATGGAAAATAGACCCGGGGCCATAGGTTTCACTAGAGGCTTCTCTTTTGAAGGAAAATAATACGGTGGGGGAACAAATTATTGTCGAGCAATTGATAGAAAAGCGCATAGTTATGATGATATCCAAGGCAATGATTATGCATATAGGCATCACGTCCGTGTCAAGTAGACCGAAACGATGCTGCATCTACTACTATTACTCCACACATCGACCGACTCTTGCCTGCATCTAGAGTATTAAGTTCATGAAGAACATAGTAACACATTAGGTAAGATGACATGATGTAGAAGGATAAACTCAAGAAATATGATGACAACACCATCTTTTTATCCTTGATGGCAACAATACAAATACGTGCCTCGCTACCGCTACTATTTCATTGGATAAGGACACCACAAGATTGAACCCAAAACTAAGCACTTCTTCCATTGCAAGAATTAACAATATACTTGGCCAAACCAAACCTATAACTCGAAGAGACTTGCAAAGATGTGAAATCATGCATATAATTCAGGAAAGACTCAGATAATATTCATAGGTAATCTGATCATAAAGCCACAATTCATCGGATCTCGACAAACACACAATAGAAGAGTATTGCATCGGATAGATCCCCATAAAGATCATGGAGAGCTTGGTATTGAAGAACATAGGGAGAGAAGAAGCTATCTAGCTGCTATCTATAGACCCGTAGGTCTGTGGTGAACTACTCACGCATCCTCGGAAGGGTAATGGAGTTGATGTAGAGGCCCTCCGTGATCGAATCCCCCTCCGAGAAATTACAGGAAAAGGCTCCAAGATTGTATCTCTCGAGAACGGAGGCTTCCGGTGGCGGAAAAGTATTATCATTGCTCTTTTTGGTATTGACGGAATATTTTAGAATTTATAGGACGAAGATTAGGGTTGGAGGACCTGCAGGGGGGCCACAAGCCAGAAGGCGCGCCCCCTGGCCGCGCCACGGTGGCTAGTGACCTCCTGGAAAGTCTCCTGCCTTTCCTCTCTAAGTCTAGTAGATGTCTTCTGGTCCAAGAAAAATCATCATGAAGATTTTATTTTGTTTCGACTTCGTTTAATATTCTTTATCTACAATACTCAAAAACAAGGAAAAAACATAAACTGACACTAGGTTGTAGGTTAATAGGTTAGTCCCAAGAATCATATAAAATATCATATTAATGCATATAAAACATTCAAAACAAATACTCTCTCTGTTCCTTGATATAAGGTGTATAAATTTTTGAGAAAAATCCCAAAATATAAGTTGTATTGCGTTTCACCACTCATTTGGATATTTTTTTAGGAACTTTATTACATTTCCTTATATCACGCAAGCTTCTGTATTTTATGATCTCCATTAGTCAGGTGTAATCTCGTTCAAAACTTGTGAAATTTTCCCTCCACATGTGTTTTTTAATATTCGTGCAAAAACTATACACCCTATATCTAGAAACGGAGGGAGTAATATAATAATATGGAACAATAAAAAATTATAGATACTTTGGAGACGTATCACTGAAACTACCTTCAAGCGTTGTTTAGGGATGAAACGTCTCATGGAATCAATCACGGTCCCTTGCTCCAATGCCAAATATGGCTGCGATGAGAAATTCACTTACTACTACCAGAAAGAAGGACACGAGAAGGAATGCCCGAACGCACCATGTTTCTGCCCCAAGTTGAACTGTGGCTTTGCGAGGCCAGCAGCCACCCTTCTTAATTATTTCACCTCCATGCACAAGCGGCCAGCTACAACAATCAGATACTCCAGATAACTTGAGTTCCACGTACAACCAGGCTTTCACGTTCTTTGTACCAAAGATAGACAAATATTGTTGCAGTAGAGCCATTTGGTCATGGCGTCTCTGTCGTCTGGGTCCAGCCTAAAGCTGCAAACTCCAATTTCAAATGTCAAATGTCCTATCATAGCTCTACGACCGGCTATTATCAGAGTTCAATTTACAAGATAGGAAGCTCATCACTCTTTGATGGGTTAGAGGTAGACCTTAATCCTGCCCAAGGACGAGGCATCTGATGATGGAAAGCGTATCTTGCTTTCAATTTCCATTGAAGATCTTAAAGAAAAGTTGCATTAGTGCATGCTTCAATACGTGAGTTTGGAGGGGCGGAATGAACGTTTTCCTGGTTGACGTTGTGGAATATGAAATCATGTTGAAAATGCATGTGGATTTCTGAATGGGCATTTTGTTATGCTAAATGATGGAACCTCTGTTGTTCAGTGCAGACTTCTCGTTCTTTGCTGTTTTCACTGTTTGGGTTTCAGGACATATATATGTTATTAAGAGACTTTATGACCTCAGACTCTTCTAGTATCGTAGTAGTTTTGATGAAGTGCATTCTGTTTTAGATTTTAGTACATCAGTGCATGCTTCAATACGTGAGTTTGGAGGGGCGGAATGAACGTTTTCCTGGTTGACGTTGTGGAATATGAAATCATGTTGAAAATGCATGTGGATTTCTAAATGGGCATTTTTTTATGCTAAATGATGGAACCTCTGTTGTTTGATGCTCAGAAGTTTCTGTCATTGACCAAATTTCTCACGGGAACTTAAACGTTTGGTGCATTTTTACAGGCAAAGACCAAGCTATATATAAGTATATTGCAAGGTAGAGCATAATCGTGTTTCTCTGTTTCGTCTCTTACATGTTACCTTTTAAAGTTTGAAACAAGTAAAAATATGTTACAATGTTCATAACCCATATATTTTACTTTTTCATTTTCAAATTTTGTTAGTTGGATACAATGTCATAATTTTTGTTCGCTGGTATTTAAAAATGAAAATGGTAACCAGGCGATTACTGTTTCCCCGCCTTGCCTCTTGTGGCCTTAGGGCCACGGAGGCACAGTGAATCATTGTCCTTGTTGGTTGAAGGGTTCATGCTTCGATTTTAGGGATTTTTTTTAAATGCTTAGGGTTTGTATCATCAGGAAGGTGAGGCGGCGGTGCCGGCTTCTTAAAGATGGAATAAGTTTCTCCCCAACTAGCCCCCGTACCGGCGGTGTGTTGAGGATGAATGTATTTTCATTCTTTGGTATGTTGTCCCAAGGCTCATGGGCTTCGTGCGGCATAGAGGGAGGTGTGAAATTTATTTCCTCAAGAGATCTTAAAATGCTCAAGGTTGGACTGATTTCATTGCTCGCATCGTCGGAGGACGTGTTGAGGTGTGTGTCTAGTGGATCTCATGGAATTCGTTTGTTGTTTGTCTTTGGTGGATCCAAATGGATCCGGTATTCGTTTGTCTTTGTTCGTACTTCTCATCATTGGCAGTGGTTGTTATTTTGATGTGTTGATCATATGGGTGTTAGCGGTCTGTTCGGTTTCGGAGAGGGAGGGACGATGACGGCGGCACCAGTTTGGATTGCTCTATTCTTGTAGTCACTCGTAGGTGGTCTACGTGCTTAAATGCACTTTGTTCCCTCACATAAAAAAATGTAGTTTTTCTTACTTGTGGTGTTTTTTTTACTAACTTTATGTTCAGTGAATAGATTGTTATTTTTGTTAGTACATTCATGCTTGCAACGGGCGGCCAAGGGCACGGTCAACAACGACCCCAACCTGGTTTTCTCTTCTGTGTGTAAAAAAAGAAAAATTGGATTTCTCCCCAGTCGTATGTGAAAGCGAACGAGTTTCCTCCTCGTTACCATTGCCCAGTTATCCTCTCGGAATATGGACGGGCTCTAGGTTTTCGAAGTCTCCGGCTTCCACGCCCACATCTGCCTAGTAAAAAACAGATCTTTTGTTCTGGCTAGATCGGAGCATTAGTCCCAGTCGGGTTACGAACCGGAACTAATGTGAGTATCCATCCCGGTTCGAGTAGCTAGGACGCCGGCCGAGGCTTGGGAAGCATTAGTCCCGGTTCAAGCAAGACCGTTAGACCTGGTTGGTGACACCAATCGAGACTAAATGAGTTGCGCCCGGAGTGAGGACCTTTCGTCCCGCTTCGTGTCTCCAACCGAAACTAAAGGTGTGCCTCCAGTCCCGATTCTAGACACCAACCTAAGAAACTGCCTATATATATATATATATATCCTCACTCCTGCCCACCCATTCCTCTATTTTTCGCTCTTAAAAAGTGGGACGTGTGTGCTACTTTGCTCTCCCTTCCTATGCACATGAGGTGTTCAATGAAATGCCTAAGAACATGAAGCCACTTGTGTTCACACAAAACAAACATGATATGAGGGGCCCGAGCCACAGTTAAGCTTTCGCCTTTGTTCTTCCTCCAACCCGTCCACACCACCGTCGATCACGCGTGCCAATCTCGTCGCCGACACCTCTGGTCAGCCTCTTGTTCTTATATTTTTTTGAAAGAAAAAAGATTCTTAATTGTATGATTTAGATAGCCACTTGTATAGTTTTCTTACTTTTATTATTGTTTGTTACTATATAGTGCCATGGTTTTGGTATCCGCCCCCGTCGGCCCTCGTCCGGTCTATGATTTGGATGTGGTATATTATCTTTTATAACTATTTGTTTCATTTTGTGTTTATGACAATTATGCCGACCAACTTGACATAGATATTTTTATCTAGGAGGTATCTGAACCGGAAATTCCAGCCGACCCTCTTGTCGAGAGGTTAAATTTAGTTAAAAAGAAAACGATTATTTCAAAGAAAACTTGAAAATAATTAAAAATAGAAGATGAAATTGGAGTTGTATGCCATCGATGATCACAAGATGGAGGCAATGCGTTTGAAGATAAAGACATTAGAAAATATAACATTGATAAAGAGGCTTGGTATCGTTATGTTGTTGGATCAATTATTACCTTAGTTGCGATTTTGGTCATATTTGTTGTTGCATTTAAATGTTTTACGTAGTTATATGTTGTTTTATGAGAACTATGTACGAACTTTATGTAATTTTTGTGCAGTAATAACATTTGATCACTACAGTACTTTAGTTTTAATGTGATGATGAACTTGTATTAATTTGGTCATTTCTCTATGCATGATGTTCTTTAATAGTTTTTTATATACTTAATTATAGAATGCATCTGAACCGGCAATGGACGTACGGTGACCGATGCACTTCCGAGTACATTATAGTCCTGCATAATTTTATCGGTGTGGCCAAGGAAAACAGTTCGATCGGTTTTATGTGTTGTCCATTGATAACCCACAAGTATAGGGGATCGCAACAGTTTTCAAGGATAGAGTATTCAACCCAAATTTAATGACTTGACACAAGGGGAGCCAAAGAATATTTTCGAGTATTCGCAGCTGAGTTTTCAATTCAACCACACATGAAAGACTTAATATCTGAAGCAAAGTATTTAGTAGAAAAGTAGTATGGAAGTAACAGTAACTGTGGCAAAAGTGACAGTAGCCGTTTTGTAGTGAAAGTAACAGTATCAACAGAAAAGTAACTTAGCAAGGATCAATATGTGGAAAGCTCGTAGGCAATGGATCAGTGATGGATAATTATGTCTGATGGCATTCATCATGCGACAGTTATAATATAGGGTGACACAGAACTAGCTCAAATTCATTAATGTAATGTAGGCATGTATCCCATATATAGTCATACATACTTATGGAAAAGAACTTGCATAATATCTTTTGTCCTACCCTCTCGTGGCAGCGGGGTCCTAATGGAAACTAAGGGATATTAAGGCCTTCTTTTAATAGATAACCGGACCAAAACATTAGCACTTACTGAATACATGAACTCCTCAATGTACGGTAATCACCAGAAAGAATTCTAGTTATTGTCACCCTGGGGGATGCGGATCGTAACTCGTAATAGGTGTCTACAACTTGCGAGATAGGATCAAGAACACAAATATATTCGTGAAAACATAATAGGTTCAGATCTGAAATCATGACACTCAGGCCCTAATGACAAGCATTAAGCATAGCAAAGTAATAGCAACATCAATCTCAGAACATAGTGGATACTAGCACTAGTAGAAAACAAACCTTTTGTCCATAGCATTAGTCCCGGTTAGGTTTTGAACCGGCACTAATGTGACCATTAGTCCCGGTTCGGGACGGGCATCATTAGTCCCGGTTTGTTCTGGACCTTTAGTATCGGTTCGTAACACGAACCGGAAAGGGGTGGTGGCAGGCTGGTGTCAGCCTGGGGCCCCATGATATCCTTTGGTCCCGGTTCTTGCCACGAATCGGGACTATAGGCTCACCTTTAGTCCCGGTTTGTGTCTCAAACCGGGACTAAAGGTCCCCTATATGAACCCTTCAGCCAGCCCGAGCACACTCCTCCCTATTTTTCCCCTTCTTCCTCTCCTTTGTTATTCCCCTTGCTGGAGCTCACCTCCATTTTTGCCAAAATTTGTCAAGGTTTGGAGGCACCCCATCCATCCAAGTGTTTAGAAAGATTAGCAACTTTGTCCTTTCATCTCTCATTGCTAGATGATCTCTTGCAATGGTCTATAAGTATAGTGATTTGTGGGTTTTAGTTTGGGAGTATTAATATGTGGTAGTTTATTTTATTTATATGCAGTTTGAGCTCAAATTAACTTCTTACTTTGCATGTGTAGGTGTGGTTTACTTAGTGCCTTCCCGTCCATGTCCTAACCACCGTCGATCACCCGCACTGTCGCGTCGCCGGCACCACTCTGGTGAGCCTCTTGTTCTTATCATTTTTGTAAAAAAAATCATGTTTGTAAGATTTAGATAGTTACTTGTATAGTTTTCTTACCTATATGGTTGTTTGTTATACATAGTGGCATGGTTTTGATATCCGTCCCGGTCGGCCCTCGTCCGGTTTATGATTCGGATGTGGTATATACTCTCTTTTATAACTATTTGTTGCATTTCATGTTTATGACAATTATGCCCATCAAGTTGACATAGATATTTTTATCTAGGAGGTATGTGAACCGGAAATTCCAACCGACATAGTTATTCTTGTCAAGAAGTTAAATTTAGTGGAAAAATAAAATGAGTATTTGAAAAAAAAATTGAAAGAGTTGAAGAAGAGAAGATGAAACTGGAGTTGTATGTTGCCAATGTCATCAATGATCACAAGATCAAGATGGATGCAATGCACTTGAAGATTAGAAAATTTAAAAAATATGCCATTGTTAGTGAGGCTTGGTATCACTATGTTGTTGGATCAATTGTTACCTTAGTTGCGATGTTGATCGCATTTTTTGTTGCATTTAAATGCTTTAGCTAGAGAGTTTGTATGTTGTTTTATGAGAACAAGTGTGTATGAACTTTGTGTATGAACTTGTATTAATTTGGTCTTTTCGGTGTTGTGTAATGAAGATGAGCCGGCAATGGATGTACGACGACCGATGCTCTCTCTAGATCATTAATGGCGTGCATACTTTTATGTATTGTCCATGTGTTGGCTATAAGAATGATCGAAATTACTCTAACTCAAGAACCATTCATGTCCACCTGTTTGAGTCCGGTTTCATGTCCGGCTATAACTGTTGGACCAAGCACGGAGAAAGAGGGGTCCTAATGGAAGAGAATGAAGTAGAAGACGATAACGACGGCTATCCTGGCCATGGGTTCCATGAATACGATTTTACAACAATGGGGGAAGAAGCTAAGCCGGCAATGCGGGAAGGAGCTGAAGAAGAGGCATCAGATGAGCCTGATGATGATCTTGGTCGGGCCATTGCCGATGCAAAGAGAAACTGCGCAAGTGAAAAGGAGAAGTTGAAGTTGTAGCGCATGTTAGAGGATCACAAAAAAGGGTTGTACCCAAATTGCGAAAATGAGAAGAAAAAGTTGGGTACCACACTGGAATTGCTGCAATGGAAGGTAGAGAATGGTATATCTGACAAGGCATTTGAGAAGTTGTTGATAATGTTAAATAAGAAGCTACCAAAGGATAACGAATTTCCCGATAGTACGTACGAAGCAAAGAAGGTTGTCTGCCCTCTAGGATTAGAGGTGGAGAAGATACATGCATGCCCTAATGACTGCATCCTCTACCGCGGTGAGTACGAGGATTTGAATGCATGCCCGATATGTTGTGCATTTCTCTATAAGATCGGCCATGGTGACCCTGGTAATGTTGAGGGTGGGTGCCCTAGGAAGAAGATTCCTACCAAGGTGATGTGGTATGCTCCTATAATACCACGGTTGAAACGTTTGTTCCAAAACAAAGAGCATGTCAAGTTGATGTGATGGCACAACGAAGACCGTAAGAAAGATGGGACGTTGAGAGTACTCGATGACGGATCGCAGTGGAGAAAAATCAAGAGAAAGTGGAAGGACTTTTCAAAGGACGCAAGAGGAACGTATGGATTTGTTTAAGTGCAGATGGCATTAATCCTTTTGGGGAGCAGACTAGCAATGATAGCACATGGCCTGTGACTCTATGTATCTATAACCTTCCTCCTTGGTTGTGCATGAAGCGGAAGTTCATTATGATGACAGTGCTCATCCTAGGCCCCAAGCAACCAGGTAACGACATTGATGTGTACCTAAGGCCATTAGTTGAACAACGTTTAGAGCTATAGAATGGAAAAGGTGTACGTGCGTGGGATGCGAAAGAACAGGAGGAATTTGACCTACATGCGTTGTTGTTTGTAACCATCAATGATTGGCCTGCCCTTAGTAACCTTTTAGGACAGACAAACAAGGGATACCACGCATGCACGCACTGTTTAGATGATACCAACAGTATATATTTGGATAAATGTAAGAAGAATGTGTACCTGCGGCATCTTCGATTTCTTCAGAGCAGGCATCCCGTAAGAAAGAAAGGAAAGCATTTCAAAGGTGAGGCAAATCACCGGAAGTAGCCTCGCCACCGTAATGGTCAAGGATTTAAAAGCAATCTTTGGAAAGGATCCTGGTGGACAATCTATTCCGAATGACGCTGACAAACGCGCACCCATTGGAAAAGACCTAGAGGTCCGCTCTACAATTTACGTGATGCACATGACGAAGAATCTTTGCATGAACCTACTAGGCTTCTTGGGCCTGTATGGGAAGACAAAAGATACACCAGAGGCACGGGAGGACCAGCAACGTATGCACGGAGAAGACGCCATGGATCCAAAGTAGTTTCAGGGTCATGCCAGCTATGCTCTTACCAAAGAAGAGAAGGAAATATTCTTCGAATGCCTGCTCAGTATGAAGGTCCCGTCTGGCTTCTCGTCGAATATGAAGGGAATAATAAATATGGCAGAGAAAGAGTTCCGGAACCTAAAGTCTCATGACTGTCACGTGATTATGATGCAACTGCTTCCGGTTGCATTGAGGGGGCTTCTATCGGAAAACGTTCGATTAGCCATTGTGAAGCTATGTGCATTCATGAATGCAATCTCTCAAAAGGTAATCGATCCAGAAATCCTACCAAGGTTAGAGAATGATTTGGTGCAATGTCTTGTCAGTTTCGAGTTGGTGGTCCCACCATCCTTCTTCAATATCATGACGCACATCCTAGTTCACCTAGTCGAGGAGACTGCCATTCTGGGTCCTGTATTTCTACACAATATGTTCCCCTTTGAGAGGTTCATGGGATTCTTAAAGAAATATGTTCATAATCGTGGTAGGCCAGAAGGAAGCATCTCCAAGGGCCATTAAATAGAGTAGGTCATTGAGTTTTGTGTTGACTTTATTCCTGACATTAAGCCGATTGGTGTTCCTGAATCGCGACATGAGGGCAGACTGGATCGAAAAGGCATGCTAGCAAAGAATTCACTAATATGCCAGGACGGGCATTCTTTGGCGCAAGCACACTATGTAGTTCTACAGAGTTCCGCCTCGGTGGCTCCGTATAATCAAGAAACACAAGAATATTCTACACTCCAAACAACCGGAGCAGTCTGACGACTGGATTACACATGAACAAACGATGACTTTTGCCGGTTGGTTCCAGAAACGTCTCATGCATGACAACACTATTGCAGATGACCTATATTTGCTGTCCAAGTTACCATCTGTGACTATATTGACTTTCAAAGGGTACGAGATAAATGGGAATAAATTTTACACGATCGCCCAAGATAAAAAGAGCGCCTACCAAAACAGTGGTGTCCGCTTTGATGCAGCAAACACCAATGGGCCAAAGGACACATATTATGGTTACATAGAGGAGATATGGGAACTTGACTATGGACTTGGTTTGAAGGTCCCTTTGTTTCGGTGCAAATGGGTCAATCTAAAGGGAGGCGGAGTAAAGGAAGACCCACAGTATGGAATGACAACAGTGGATCTCAACAATCTTGGGTACGCAGACGAACCATTCATCCTAGCCAATGTTGTGGCACAGGTTTACTATGTGAAGGACATGTCTACCAAGCCGAGAAAAAGAAAAGATAAGGAAGCGAATACATCATACGATGAGGCAAACCACCACATAGTTCTTTTAGGGAAAAGAAACATCATGGGAGTGGAGGACAAGACAGACATGTCAGAAGATTATGAAAAGTTTCATGAAATTGCTCCCTTCATAGTGAATGTTGACCCGAGCATCAAGTTAAACGATGAAGATTGTCCATGGTTACGAAACAAAGGGACACGCGCGAAGAAGAAGTTTTATCTCATAGATCCCACTCTAGGATGTGACCGTCTTCCCTAGTTAGTTTCCGGACTTATATATCTAGAAAGTCCCACTGCGAACAAACCGGAGGGAATCTTTATAATAGTAGTGTACTTATGTGTTTTGGCATTTGAAACGCGGAGAAATATTATGTCGAAGTATCAGGGTTTCACATGAAAACTTGTCTGTTACAAAGGCATTTCATTTTTTGTGCATTCAATATGCACCATTCAAAGCCACGCCATCAATTTTCAACCTTTTCTCATTCCATTTTCTATTCTTCATGCATTTACTAAATTTTTTGAGCTAAATGACCCTGATATTGAAAAGCAATAGAAAAAAACCCTAGAAAGGTTGAAAGTTGGCATGGTATCATCATTTCACCCACATAGCATGTGCTAAAAAGTTGAGAGGGCTACGGCAAGAACTCGATGCACTTCATGTACACAATGGACAATCTCTTTCGAAGTATTAGGGTTTTAGACGAAAACTCGTCTCTTACAAAGGCATTTCATTTTTTAAACTTATTTCAACTCCAGACTTTTTGTGCATTCAGTATGCACCGTTCGAAGCCACGCCATATATCGTCAACCCTTTCTGACTTCATTTGTTGTTTTTTATGCATTTATTGATTTTTTTAGCTAAATGATCCTGATATTGAAAAGCACTACAAATGAACTCTAAAAAGGTTGAATGTTGGCATGGTATCATCATTTCACCCACATAGCATGTGCTAAAAAGTTGAGAGGGTTATAGCAAAAACTGGATGCATTTCGTGTACAAAATGGACAATCTCTTTCGAAGTATCAGTGTTTTTGACGAAAACTCGTCTCTTACAAAGGCATTTCATTTTTTTAACTTATTTCAACTCCAGACTTTTTGTGCATTCAGTATGCACCATTCGAAGCCACGCCATCAATTTTCAACCCTTTCTGACTCCATTTGCTATTTTTCATGCATTTTATTTATTTTTTTGAGCTAAATGACCCTGATATTGAAAAGCACTACAAATGAACTCTGAAAAGGTTGAATGTTGGCATAATATCATCATTTCACCCACATAGCATGTGCTAAAAAGTTGAGAGGGTTACGGAAAAAACTGGATGCATTTCGTGTACAAAATGGACAATCTCTTTCGAAGTATTAGGGGTTTAGAAGAAAATTCGTCTGTTACAAAGGCAGTTGATTTTTTTAAACTTATCTGAACTCCAGACTTTCGAAGTATTCGGAGCGACGCCATCTTTTCAACCCTTTCTGACTTCATTTGTTTTTTTCATGCATTTATTAAAAAAAATTGAGCTAAATGACCCTGATATTGAAAATCACTACAAATGAACTCTGAAAAGGTTAAAGTTGGCATGCTATCATCATTTCACCCACATAGCATGTGCTAAAAATTGTAGAGGGTTACGGCAAAAACTGGATGCACTTCGTGTACAAAATGGACAATCTCTTTCGAAGTATCAGGGTTTCAAACGAAAACACGTCTGTTACAAAGGCATTTCATTTTTAAACTTATTTCAACTCCAGACTTTTTGTGCATTCGATATGCACCATTCGAAGCCACGCCATTAATTTTCAACCCTTTCTAACTTCATTTGTTGTTTTTCATGCATTTACTGAATTTTTTGAGCTAAATGACCCTGATATTGAAAAGCACTACAAATGAACTCTGAAAACGTTGAGAGTTGGCATGATATCATCATTTCGCCCACATAGCATCTGCTAAAAAGTTGAGAGAGTTACAGCAAAAACTAGATGCATTTCGTGTACAAAATGGACAATCTCTTTCGAAGTATCATGGTTTCAGATGAAAACTCGTCTGTTAAAAAGACATTCCATTTTTTAAACTTACTTCAACTCCAGACTTTTTGTGCGTGCAATATGCACCATTCGAAACAACGCCATCAATTTTCAAGCCATTGTGACTTCATTTGCTATTTTTCATGCATTTACTGATTTTTTTAGCTAAATGGCCCTAATATTCAAAAGCACTACAAATGAACTCTGAAAAGCTTGAAAGTTCGCGTGGTATCATCATTTCATCCACATAGCATGTGCTAAAAAGTTGAGATGGTTACCGCAAAAACTGGATGCACTTCGTGTACAAAATAGACAATCTCTTTCGAAGTATCAGGGTTTCGGACGAAAACTCATCTGTTACAAAGGCATTTCATTTCTTAAATAACCTGAGAATTAGAAAATTGAATATGGAGATAAAACACACTAATATTAAATAGTAGAAAAAAAGAATCAATGGAAAATCTATTTTTAAAGTAAAGTTATTCACAAACTAGTGATTCATACAAATTTCAAATAATTCAAGTTTGAAAACTACTAGCACTAACAGAAGGGTTATAATTTTTCTACCTAAACCAAAAAGATTCACTCAGAAACTCTAAATAAAGAAAAAAAAAACTCAAAAAAAATAAAGAAAACACAAAAAAATGAAAAGTAAATAAAAAAAGCCCGCCTACTGGGCCGCCACGGCCTGCATAAGACTAGAAAGCCAACTACTAGATGGGCCAGGATGCAGGCCCGCAAGGCCCAGTAGGCCCACAGCGCTGCATAGGTTCGATAGGCCTAGAAGGCCTGCATTAGAGAGGAGCTCGACGGAGAGGCTACAGCGGAGCTTATAAACTGGTGCTGGTGCCTCTCGCCAAGCGAGGTGGGACTAAACTTGCCCTGTACCGCGCCTCCGTGAGCACCAGACCTTTAGTCGTGGTTGGTGGCTGCAACCGCGACTAAACGTAGCCTTTAGTCATGGTTGGAGCCACCAACCGCGACTAAAGGTATGCGCTTCCCACCGCTTGGGCTGGAAAATTTTACATTTAGTCGTGGTTGTAGCCACCAACCGCGACTAAAGGTTGTCTATATAAGCAGTGACTTCGAAAAAATTTAGAATTTTGTTTCCATATTCCCCATCGACGCTGCCACCAGGCTGCTGCCGCCCCGTCGCGCCGTCGCCGTCGCCATTGACTCGTCCTCGCCCTCGCCTCGCCGCCTCCCTCGCCTCGTCGCTCCATCGCCGTCGCGCGTCGACCTCGATGCCCCCGATCCTCCTCGACCTCGCGTGCCAGTGTTGTCGCCGTCGCAGTCGCCGTCGCCGTCGAATCGCCTCGCCTTGTCGGCTATCGCCCTGCTGTGAGCCCCTTTCCTCCCTCTCCCCTCTCCCTCAGCCCTTGCCGCCATGGTTTCGCCCCTCCCCGATCGAGCCTGCACACACACACATGCATGCATGAACACACAAACACACACACACACACATTTTTATTTTCTGTTTTCTAGTTTTTTTACACTTTTAGTTTTATCAACGTTAGATGAAATGTTAGATATATAAATGTTAGATACATGTTTTTTAGTTTTTAATACTTTTAGTTATAGCTAGCTAAATGTTAGATATCAAAAAGAAATCGAAATGTTTTTTATACTTTTTTATTGCTATATAAATTTTAGATATAAAAAAGATATAGAAATGTTAGATGAATGTTAGATTTGGAATTAGTATATGTATGTATACAATAGATTAAGGGATTTAGGAATGCCTCCATTATGGATGTGCACAAGTTGATCCAATTTTTTTCTGATTTGATGCATTTACCCATGTATATGTCATGTTTTGTCTAGCTAGTGTCAAAGGATTCAAAAAAAACATGGCTTGATCATTAGCCGGAAGTAACAGGCGCATGGTGGTACGAAGCTATCCAATGTTGTTTTGGAACAGAGTCCCGGATATGATAATTAGCTTTTTGGTATGAAGTTCAGCAAGATCCTATCCGGGACTCCGTTCCAAAACAACTTTGGACAGCTTCGTACCATCATGCGCCTGTTACTTCCGGCTAATGATGAAGCCATGGTTTTCTTCCTTTGACACGACAACGTGACATATAGAAGGGTAGATGATATCAGGAAAAATATGGACGTATATAAGAAAGGTTAAGGGAATACATTAAAGGTTAAGAGAATCCGTTTTGATTCTGGAGGTTCCTCGTATATAAGAAATCACAATCAAGCATTTAAAAATGTTAAGTTTGTATAGAATTTGTTCTTGACGTCAACCATGCCCGGCCCCCATCCTCGTCGTCGATTTGTTTGCGACGATGTCCTGCTTCAGAGGCGCCATGTCCGGGACTAGTCTCTGTCGGGCTGGCACTGGGAGGTGCTACCTAGTGAGGAACCCGGGTCCCGTCATTGACCCGAAGCTTCTTTGGTGGCGTTCGCATGGGCCACTTTTTGTCCGGAGGTAGAAGGCTCCGTTGGAGGTGGTACGTCGCCGTGTCAGCGAGGAGGGCGAGCACATCCGTCGCTATATGGATGTGTTGGACGTCAGGTTCTCCAATACCTGACAGGTTCTTCAGGGATCTCACCCGAGCTATGATCTTGTCATAGTTCCTTCTCTTTGGGTGTCCAACGCCTACGCCACTAGACGTCAACTACATTTGTATTAGTGATATTATATAATAATATTCTATATGTATTAGTGATAATACTCGAGATGTATTTGAGATTATATTCGATAATATTCGAGATGATTTATTCGAGATTATATTCGATGATGCATATTATATGAATTATTCAAGATATATATTATGTACTATGATCCAATTTTTACTTATTGATTGCATGCATTCTAATTTGAATACTAAATTTTTTTATCTTTCTTCTGGGCTAGTTAAATAAAATCTATGGACAATACCAGCAGAGAAGGAGAAGAGGCTCTGTTCGACATCATACGCTCCCCGAGCCGAGAGCATGAACCTGAAGATGATGACGGCTCATAATATATGAACAATTCCGGTGAGGGTTTTATGTTATTTGACAAAGACGAATGAATAGAAGAAGTCGACAACGATGTTGACAAACAAAATGTTCTTCAAATAACAAAGACCGGCGAGGTATATTTATTATATAAGCCATTCGGTGATCATTACATGTTTTAATTGAGTCGTATGTATTAACGAATCAATCTTTCTTATTTTAGGCCACCAGATCGAGAAAATCTTCCACAAGTGACAGGATAGTTCGAGGCCCGGCCAGAAAATTGGACGTTGGCATAAAGTTCAACATCGATTCCATCAAAACATCAACTGGCGAACCGCTTGAACCTAAGAAAAATGCGCCAAGTTCAGCAATAAATGCGGAGTTATTGTGAGGGACCAAATCCCGATCCGTTCAAGAACGGAAAAATCCAACAGAGGGAGATCGAGCAGGAGTTACTTTTGTCGATAAAAGAGCAAAAGAAGTGCTTTGGACCGAGCTGATGTCACATTTCACCCTACCAGATAATTTGACAGATGCAGATCAAAAGAAAGTCAGAAAGTATGCTCTTAAAAAGATGTTGATCGCATTCGACACCTGCAAGAAATATACATGGGTTGCGTACATCAAAGCAAACAAGAAGACTCCAAAATTCGAGGGAGCACCGGTGAAGGCAAAAGATACCAGTGACGATTTCATAAAGTTCAAGAAATCAGAACATGCTAAGGAACGGTCGAGAAAAAACAATATTAATGTTGCGAAAAAGAAGTGGCACCATACTCTGGGGCCAGGTGGATACCAGACGGCCCTCCTACGTGGAATCAGTCTGATCAAGAGATGATTAGTGCAGGGGTCACTCCAGTTACACTGACCTGGCTCCCCAGGTGCAGGACATGGTTTTACGCGCATGGGGGAAGTTGGACCCAGAGACAGGGCTGATTAAGGTGAAGGCAATTCTTAAAGGAGTGAAAGATGAAGTACTAAAGAAAAAAGAAGAAGCTCAAATGGGGGTGTTCACACCCAATAGAGAGGACGACGAGCTTACGCGCACCCTGAAGAATCCTGAACACCCAGGAAGAACACGAGGCAAAGGCGTTGTTCTGTGGTTTGAGGGGTTTGCGGATTGGAACGACGACTACACAAGCCGTGGGAGAAAGAAGATGCAGGAGGAGCGGAAGAAGAAGGAGGGAGCACCCCGCCTTGAAGGTCTGGAATCAAAGCACCTGGAGTTGGAATGGAGAATCAGGCGGCAGCAGGAGCAGATCAACTCACTCAGCCAGGAAAGGGCGTCTCAGCGGCAGCATGAGCAGATAGATCCAGCATTGGATAGCACCGTCCCATCTATGCCGAGAAGCAGCGTGGGTTCCGCCCCGGCCGATATCGATGATGCACTACTAGTTAGCTACCATGTCGATGATATCAAAGACAGGACTAACTGTGAGCTACACATGAAAGTGAAGAACTTATCCATGAAGGTGGCGGACAACTATGCTTTAGCAAATACCCCTGAAGCAACCTTCCATTGCAATCTCGTTCCAGCTGGCTATGCTCGTGTCGGGGTTGATGAAGTGATGTTAGGATATCACGAGCGACAACTTGACATTCTTGGAGGTGACGAGGAGAGACCACTAGGAGAGGCCATACATCCTATCATTCTATGGAAAAAGGATTGCATCGTTTTTCCAAGGACACCGACTCCTCCTCCCCAAGTCCGTCGCTGCGCCAGTCGACTCCTCCTCCTCCAAGTCTGGCAACGTGTCAGCCGACTCCTCCTCCAAGTCTGGCATGGCGTCGTTCAACTCCAAGTCCGGCACCATGTCAGCCGACTCCTCCTCCAAGTCCGGCATGGTGTCAGCGTGCTCCGTCGACTCCAAGTCCGGCACCGCGTCTGCCGTCTTCGCCGACTCAACGTGATCCGTCGCCTAAGCATAAACGGAAGAGAGAGGCCACAGCTACGATGGCTAGCGGTACGTTAGGCAAGAAATTCAAATATGGTGCAAGCCTCAAGCCTCTTCCAAAGTTTCCTGACCACCTGACTGAGGAGGAACTCGACACCGTAGTGGATGCCAAAGTGAAGGCCCATTTTGGACCAAAAGCGCCCCCGCCGCCAAAGGAGAAAGTACCTGAGCATGTCTCACAACACTTTATTGATATGGCTTAACCAACTGTGAATCAGAAGGACTGGGACTATGTGCGTTCTATCAAGAAGTCCTATCTTGCAGGACACAAGGAGTCGAGCTCGAGCTCGATCCAAGGAGTTGGCAAAAAAGTGGGAAAATTGTTCCCCGGCTGGGAGAACAGGCAGTGCAATCGATGTTGGGGAACGTTGCATGGGAAACAAAAAATTTCCTACGTGCACGCATGATCTATCCATGGTGATGAGAATCTACGGGAGGGAGAGTGGATCTACATACGCTTGTAGATCGCTAGGCGATAAGCGTTAAGAAACGCGGTTGATGTAATCGAACGTCTTCGCGATCCAAATCGCCGAGCGTCCCGAGATCCCATCATGATCCGTCCCGCGATCTAATCACAATCCGTCAAGCGATCTCATCACGATTCATCCCGCGATCTCATCACAATCCGTACCACGATCTCATCACGATCCGTCCCGCAATCCAATCACGAATCGTCTCGCAATCTTGATCATGGTCCTTCTGATCTAGCACCGAACGAACGGACCTCCGTGTTCAGCACACATACAACTCGATGACGATCTCCGCCTTCTTTATCCAGCAAGAGGGAGCAGAGAGGTAGATGAGTTCTCCAGCAGCTCGACGGCGTTGCGGCGATGGTGGTGGAGCTATTCCAGCAGGGCTTCGCCTAAGCACCGCTAAAACTAATCTAGTGGAGAAACTATGATCTAGAGAAGAGGGCAGCACGTGGCTGTATTTCTGTGTCTCAAAACCCTCAAAACCTCCAGTATATATAGGACGAGGGAGGGAGGAGGTTGGCGCACAAGGAGCCAGCCCTTTGGCCTTTGGCACAAGGAGGAGAGGAGGAGTCCTCCTTCAATCCTAGTAGGACTAGGACTCCTCCTTCCCACTTGGAAACTCTTTCCACCTTGGCTTTTTTCGTTCTCCTTCCATTCCAGCCGCATGGGCCTCTTGTGGGACTTACGCCAGCCCAATAAGGGCTGGTATACCTCTTCCCACAGCCCATTTAGCCTCTTAGGTCGAAATACCCCTCCCGATGGTCCCCCGGCACCCTCCCGGCACTCCCGGTACACTACCGATGAGCCTGAAACTTTTCCGGTAACCAAAACAAGACTTCCTATATATCAATATTTACCTCTGGACCATTCCGCAGCTCCTCGTGTTTTCCGGGATTTCATCCGGGACTCCAAACAACCTTTGGTCACCACAATACATAACTCTATACTACCGAAACGTCACCGAACCTTAGGTGTGCAGACCCTGCAGGTTCGAGAACTATGTAGACATGAACGAGACACCTCTATGCTCAATAACCCATAGCGGGACCTAGATGCCCATATTGGTTCCTACATATTCTACGAAGATCTTTATCGGTTGAATCTCTATGTCAAGGATTCAGTTAATCCCGTATGTTGTTTCCTTTGTCCTTCGGTATGTTACTTGCCCGAGATTCGATCGTCGGTATGTCTATACCTAGTTCAATCTCGTTACCGGCAAGTCTCTTTACTCGTTCTGTAATACAAGATCCCGTGGCTAAATCTTTAGTCATATTGCTTGCAAGGCTTATAGTGATGTTGTATTACCGAGTGGGCCCTGAGATACCTCTCCGTCACACGGAGTAACAAATCCCAGTCTTTATCCATGCCAACCCAACTTACACCCTCGAGGATACCTGTAGAGCACCTTTATTGTGACGTTTGATACACACAAGGCTTATAGTGATGTTGTGAAGTTTGATACACACAAGGTACTCCTCCGGTGTCAGTCAGTTGTATGATCTCATGGTCTTCGGAATAGATACTTGACATGCAGAAACTATAGCAATAAACTGACACGATCATATGCTATGTTTATAGTTGGGTCTTGTCCATCACATCATTCTCGTAATGATGTGATCCCATTATCAAATGACATCTCATGCCCATGGCTAGGTAACCTTAACCATCTTTGATCAACGAGCTAGTCCATCAGAGGCATACTAGGGACGTGGTGTTGTCTATGTATCCACATATGTATCTGAGTTTCCGATCAATACAATTCTAGCATGGATAATAAACGATTATTATGAACAAGGAAATATGATAATAACTAATTTATTATTGCCTCTAGGGCATATTTTCAACAGTCTCCCACTTGCACTAGAGTCAATAATCTAGTTCACATCACCATGTGATTCGCATTGCTATGAATCTAACACCCAATGAGTTCTGGGGCTCGATCATGCTTTGCACGTGAGAGAGATATTTTAGTCAACGGGTCTGCGACATTTAGATCCGTGTGCACTTTGCAAATCTATATGTCATACTTTAAATAATGCTACCACACTGTACTTGGAACCATTCGAAATGACTGCTCCACTATACGTATCCGGATTGCTACTAAGAGTCATCCGAATTGGCGTTAAAGCTTGCATCGACGTAACTCTTTACGAAGAAATCTTTATCACCTCCATAATCAAGAAACATCTCCTTAGTCCTCTGGTTACTAAGGATAACTTTGACCATTGTCCAGTGATCCACTCCTAGATCACTCTTGTACCCCTTGACAAACTCATGGCAAGGCACATAGCAGGTGGGGTACACAGCATGGCATAATATAGAGCCTATGGCTAAGGCATAGGGGACGACCTTCGTCATTTCTCTTTCTTCTACCGTGGTGGAGCTTTGAGTCTCACTCAACTTCACACCTTACAAATCAGGCAAGAACTCTTTCTTTGACTGATCCATTTTGAAATCTTTCAATATCTTGTCAAGGTATGTACTCATTGAAAGTCTCATCAGGTGTCTTGATCTATCTATATAGATCTCGATGCCCAACAATTAAGTAGCTTTATCCAAGTCTTCCTTTGAAAAACTCTTTTCAAAAAACCCTTTATGCTTTCCAAAAATTCTACATCATTTCCGATCAACAATATGTCATACACATATGGTTCTCAAAAATTCTATAGTGCACCCACTCATTTTATTGTAAATACAAGTTTCTCACAAACTTTGTATACACTCAAAAACTTTGATCACCTCACCAAAGCGTATATTCCAACTCCGAGATGCTTGCTTCAGTCCATAGAAGGATCACTGAAGCTTGCACACTTTTTAGCATCCTTAGGACTAACAAAACCTTCTGGTTGTATCACATACAACTTTTCCTCAAGTAAACCATTAAGGAAACAATGTTTTGACATCCATCTGCCAGATTTCATAATTGAAAAATGCAGCAACTGCTAACATAATTTCCAACAGACTTTAGCATCGCTACGAGTATGAATGTCTCATCGCAGTAAACTCCTTGAACTTGTCGAAAACTTCTTTGCGACAAGTCGAGCTTTATAAATGGTGACATTTATCATCAGCGTATGTCTTCATCTTGAAGGTCCATTTGTACTCAACGACATGTCATCCAATGGGCAAGTCTAGCAAAGTCTATACTTGGTTTTGATACATTGATCCTTTATCAGATTTCATGGCCTCTAACCATTTGTCGGAATCCGGGTCCATCATCGCTTCTCCATAGTTCGTAGGTTCATCGTTGTCCAACAACATGACCTCTAAGACAGGGTTGTCATACCACTCAGGAGTAGTACGCGTCCTTATCGACCTACGAGGTTTGATAGTAACTTGATCTGAAGCTTCATGATCATCATCATTAATTTCCTCTTCAACTGCGTAGGATCTACAAAAACATCTTTCTGTGTTGCGCTACTCTATGGCTGAAACAAAGGTTCAACAACCTCATCAATTTCTATCTTCCTCCCACTCAATTCTTTCGAGACAAACTCTTTCTTGAGAACGGGCCCGTTTTAGCAACAAACACTTTGTGCTCGGATCTGAGATAGAAGGTATACCCAACTGTTCTTAGGGTATTCCATGAAGATGCATTTTTCCGCTTTGGGTTCGAGCTTTATCAGACATAAGTGCCGCATTCCCAAACTCAAATAAATGACAACTTAGATTTTTGCCAAACCATATGGTGTCATGTCAACAGTTTTAGATGGTGCCCCTTTTAAAGTGAATGTAGTTGTCTCTAATGCATAGCCCAAAAAATGATAGTGGCGAAATGATAAGAGACATCACAATTCGCACCATATCCAAAATAGCACGACTACGACGTCCGGACACACCATCACACTAAGGTGTTCTAGGTGGCATGATGTGTGAAACAACTTTCACATTTTCTTAAGTTGTATACCAAACTCGTTACTCAGATATTCACCTCCACGATCATATTGTAGACATTTTATCTTCTCGTCACGATGATCTCAAACTTCACTCTGATTCTGCTTGAACTTTTCAAACAATTCAGACTTGTGTTTCATTAAGTAAATATACACTATATCTACTCAATTCATCGGTGAAGGTAAGAAAATAACGATATCCACGGCACGCTACAACACTTATTGGACCATATGCATCAACATGTATCATTTCCAATAAGTCACTTGCCCATTCCATCAAGCCGGAAAGTGGGGTTTTAGTCATCTTGCCCAAGAGGCATGGTTCGCATGTCTCAACCGATTCAAAATCGAATGAGTCCAAAGATCCATCAGCATGGAGTTTTCTTCATGCACTTTATGCCAATATTACATTTAGCAGCAATGGCACAAGTATGTGGTACCATCATTATTAACTTTGTATCTTTTGGCATCTATGTTATGAACATGTGTACTACTACGATCAAGATTCAACAAACCATTCATTGGGTGCATGACCATTGAAGGTATTATTCATGTAAACAGAATAACCATTATCCTCTGACTTAAATGAATAACCGTATTGCAATAAACACGATCTAATCATGTTCATGCTCAACGCAAAAACCAAATGACATTTATTTAGGTTTGTCACTAATCCCGAAGGTAGAGAGAGTGTGCGATGTTGATCACATCAACCTTGGAAACATTTGCAACACACATCGTCACCTCACCCTTAGCTAATATATGTTTATCCTGTAGCTTTTATTTCGGGTTACTAACAATTAGCAACCGAACCGGTATCCAATACCCAGGTGCTACTAGGAGTACTAGCAAGGTACACATCAATAACACGTATATCAAATATACTTCTGTCGACGTTGCCAGCCTTCTTTATCTACCAAGTATCTAGGGTTGCTCCGTTTCAGCGACCGCTCTCCTCATAATAGAAGCACTTAGTCTCGGGTTTGGGTTCAACTTTGGGTTGCTTTACTGGAGTAGCAACTGACTTGCTATCCATGAAGTTTCCCTCCTTTCCCTTGCCCTTCTCGAAACTAGTGGTTTTACTAACCATCAACACTTGATGATCCTTCTTGATTTCTACCTTCGCGGTGTCAAAACATCACGAACAGCTCATGGATCAGCATTTCCATCCCTGGCATAATCATAGGTCATCACGAAGTTCTAGTAGCTTAGTGATAGTGACTTATCAATCACTATCTTATATGGAAGATCAAGTCCCACTCGATTCAAGCGATTGAAGTACCCAGACAATCTTAGCACATGATCAATGATTGATCTATTCTCCTTCATCTTGCAGGCAAAGAATCTCGTTGGAGATGTCATATCTCACAACATGGGCATGAGCCTGAGATCACAATTTCATCCCTTAGAACATCTCATATGTTCTGTGACGTTGAAAACATTTTGGAGCCTCAATTCTAAGCCGTAATGCATGACGCACTAAACTATCAAGTAGTCATCGGAAAGTGCCTGCCAGATATTCACAACATCTACAAACGATGCTAGAGGGGGTGGCGCACCGAGCGGTGCATTAAGGACATAAGCCTTCTGTGCAGCAATGAGGACAATCCTCAGATCACGGACCCAGACCGCAATATTGCTACCATTATCTTTCAACTTACTTCTCTAGGAACATATAAAAATTAAAGGGAGCTACAACGTGAGCTAGTAATCTACCACATAATTTGCAAACACACTACTGACTATGTTCATGATAATGAGTTCAATTAATCATATTACTTAAGAACTCCCACTCAAATTGACATCCGTACGGTCATTCGAGTGATACATGATCTAAATTCAGCAACTCAAGTCCGATCATCACGTGAGTTGAGGTGGTTTCAATGGTGAACATCATCATGTTGATCATATCTACTATATGACTCATGTTCGACCTTTCGGTCTCTTGTGTTCTGAGGCCATGTCTGTACATGCTAGGCTCGTCAAGTTTAACCCGAGTGTTCTGCATGTGCAACACTGGCTTGCACCTATTGTATGTGAACGTAGTGTCTATCACACCCGATCATCACATGGTGTCTTGACACGACGAACTTTCACAACGGTGCATACTCGTGGAGAACACAATTTATCTTGAAATTTAAGTGAGGGATCACCTTATAATGCTACCGTCGTCCTAAGCAAAATAAGGTGCATAAAAAGGATTAACATCACATGCAAATGATAAGTGACATGATATGGCCATGAACTTGTGCTTTTGATCTCCATCTTGAAAGCACGAGCATGATCTCCATCGTCACCGGCATGACACCATGATCTCCATCATCTTGATCTCCATCAACGTGTCGCCATCGGGGTTGTCGTGCCCACCACGATTCTACTACTATTGCTACCGCTTAGTGATAAAGTAAAGCATTACATAGCGCTTAATGATTGACACGCAGGTAATACAATAATTAAAGACAACCCTATGGCTCCTGCTGGCTGCTGTACTCATCGACATGCAAGTCGTGATATTCTATACAATACATGATCATCTCATACATCACATATATCTCATCATGTAATTGGCCATATCACATCACAACATACCCTGCAAAAATAAGTTAGACGTCCTCTAATTGTTGTTGCAAGTTTTACGTGGCTGCTACAGGTATCTAGCAAGAACGATTCTCACCTACTTAAAACCACAACGGTGATACATAAGTTTCTTTTTAACCTTCTCAAGGACCGCCTTTGTCGAATCCGATCCAACTAAAGTAGGAGAGACAGACACCCGCGAGCCATCTTTGTGCAACAAAGTAACACGTCAGTTGATGGAACCGGTCTCTCATAAGCATACGAGTAATGTTGGTCCGGGCCGCTTCATCCAACAATACCGATGAACCAAAACACGACCAAGGGAGGAAGCAATCTAAGCATCAACACCCACAAACTCTTTGTGTTCTACTCGAGATCTCATCTACACATAGACCTAGCTCATGATGCCATTGTTGGGGAACGTTGCATGGGAAACAAAAAGTTTTGTACGCGCACGCAAGATCTATCCATGGTGATGAGCATCTACAAGAGGGAGAGTGGATCTACATACCCTTGTAGATCGCTAAGCGGGAAGCGTTAAAAACGCGGTTGATGTAGTCAAACGTCTTCATAATTCAAATCTCCGAGCTTCCCGCGATCCAATCACGATCCATCCCGCGATCCAATCATGATCCGTCCCGCGATCTCATCGTGATCCCTCCCGTGATCTCATCATGATCTGTCATGAGGTCCAATCACGAATTGTCTCGCGATCTTGATCACGGTCCTTCCGATCTAGCACCGAACGAACGGCACCTCCGTGTTCAGCACACGTACAACTCGATGATGATCTCCTCCTTCTTGATCCAGCAAGAGGGAGCGGAGAGGTAGATGAGTTCTCCGGTAGTGCGATGGCATTGTGGCAGTGGTGGTGGAGCTATTCGATCAAGGCTTTGCCTAAGCACCGCTAAAACCAATCTAGAGGAGAAACTACGATCTAGAGAAGAGGCCAGCACGTGGCTGTTTTTCTGTGTCTCAAAACCCTCAAGACCTCTAGTATATATAGGAGGAGGGAGGGAGGAGGCTGGCGCACAAGGAGCCAGCCCTTTGGCCTTTGGCGCAAGGAGGAGAGGAGGAGTCCTCCTCCAATCCTAGTAGGACTAGGACTCCTCCTTCCCACTTGGAAACTCTTTCCACCTTGGCTTTTTTTCCTTCTCCTTCCACTCCAGCCGCATGGGCCTCTTGTGGGACTTAGGCCAGCCCACTAAGGGCTGGTATACCTCTTCCCACAGCCCATGTAGCCTCTTGGGTCGAAATACCCCTCCCGATGGTCCCCCCGCGCCCTTCTGGCACTCCCGGTACACTACCGATGAGCCCGAAACTTTTCCGGTAACCAAAACAAGACTTCCTATATATCAATATTTACCTCCGGACCATTCCGGAGCTCCTCGTGACGTCCGGGATTTCATCCGGGACTCCGAACAACCTTCGTTCACCACCATACATAACTCTATACTACCAAAACGTCACCAAACCTTAGGTGTGCAGACCCTGCGGGTTCGAGAACTATGTAGACATGACCAAGACACCTCTACGGTCAATAACCAATAGCGGGACCAGGATAACCATATTGGTTTCTACATATTCTACGAGATCTTTATCGGTTGAACCTCTATGTCAAGGATTCAGTTAATCCCATATGATGTTCCCTTTGTCCTTCGGTATGTTACTTGCCTGAGATTCAATCAGCAGTATCTCTATACCTAGTTCAATCTCATTACCGGCAAGTCTCTTTTCTCGTTCCGTAATACAAGATCCCGTGGCTAACTCTTTAGTCACATTGCTTGCAAGGCTTATAGTGATGTTGTATTACCGTGTGGGCCCTGAGATACCTCTCTGTCACACGGAGTAACAAGTCCCAGTCTTGATCCATGCCAACCAAACAGACACCCTCGGGGATACCTGTAGAGAACCTTTATAGTCATCCAGTTACGTCGTGACGTTTGATACACACAATGTACTCCTCCGGTGTCAGTGAGTTATATGATCTCGTGATCTTAGGAACAGATACTTGACATGCAAAAACAGTAGCTATAAATTGACACGATCATATGCTACATTTATAGTTTGGGTCTTGTCCATCACATCATTCTCCTAATGATGTGATCCCGTTATCAAATGGCATCTCATGTCCATGGCTAGGAAACCTTAACCATCTTTGATCAACGAGCAAGTCCATTAGAGGCATACTAGGGACATGGTGTTGTCTATGTATCCACACATGTATCTGAATTTCCGATCAATACAATTCTAGCATGGATAATAAACGATTATCATGAACAAGGAAATATGATAATAACTAATTTATTATTTCCTCTAGGGCGTACTTCCAACAATCGACCCCCCCCCCCGCTCATTGTACAAACACCTGTGAGTACCGCCGATCTGCTAGGAGTAACCGATGATCATATAAGGCAGGCTAAAGAGGCCGGTGTCAGTGTTGAATAAATCCTAGACCTTGAGGAAATCCCCAGGATTAAATAGGAGGAAGTAAAATATCAATATGTCCGCGGCAAACCTCTGGTCAACCCTGATGATGTCAAGCTTCTACCAACGAGATTGTTCAATTTGCATACGTGGTACATGCAAGTAACATCAAATACCAATAAAGAGTCCCTCATGGTGAAAGTCAAGAAGAAGCATTACATCCATAAAAAAGATTGGTGGATTCATTATTCAGAGTTGTTTCAGTTATTCAATCAAGACGCACTTGACAAATTGATCGTCAGTTGCTATTGTCTGTAAGTGATTTCTTTCTATATTAAGTCTCTGGCTAGCTGTGCTCTCGTTCATTACCTGTAATTATCCTCACTATATTCTTTTCTATGGTATTATGTAGAATGAAGATGTATGAAATGAAAAATGTTGATGCTATGGCATTGGGTTCATTGACCCAAATAAGTTTAATCAAAAGATATGGGAAACTGAATATTCGAGAAAAGACATAGAGAAATCCCTGCTAGATTTTTTGAAGCATCTAAACACCCAACCACAAATACTACTTCCTTACAACTTCGGCTGAGTGTTACTATATCTTGTACTACAAATTCAATTTTTTGCGTACTAGATGTTAATAAGTGTAGTTATTGAGTTATGCACACGCCCGCTTAATTATACAAAACATGTGTGCATGCAGTGACCACTGGATCTTGCTAATCATTGAAGTTGACAAGGGAAAAGTTGAAGTACTAGACTCACTATATAAGAAACCATCTGAATACGCAATCGTGAGGGGGATGGTTGACAGGTAATTTCAATCATTATCGTACTATGTCAGCCTCTTTACTTCATTTCTTGATATCAACTAGTTAGTAACTCCTTTATTCATTTTATTTTCCGGCGGGCAGGGCTTGGGCCAAGTTCATTAAATAGGTCTGTGGCAACTAGGCAGAAAAGCTGACATGGGTGCGACCGAAGGTAATTAAGTAGTACTAGCTAGCTAGCTACGTCCGTGCATCTCTTTAAATCTAGTTTCAATACCATTAGCATGCTTGATTAATTATTACCTGATTGAATTTTATTCTTGTAAAGTGCATGAGGCAGGAGTAGGGGAATAGTTTATGCACATACTACATTTGCGAGAACATTCGCATGATCACGTCTGACAGGAGAAGAAATGAAAGAAATATTTGTGTACGTTTGCCAGAACACTATCCATAATTTTTTATCATGATCTAGCTAATATATATAGACACAACTAATATATTCAGCTTGATCTCCTTCTTATAGCTGACGGAGATACTGGCCAGCTCGTACCAATGGCTCGCGTACGAGCAATTCAATAGGAAATAGTTGGATTTCTGGTCGACCAGGTCATAGTTCCCAAAGGAGAATACCATTACAAGATCAAGAAGTAATGCCTGCATATGTAATGATCCTCAAATTGTAGGAGAAATTGTATGTATGTATATATATATAGAAAGTCTATTTGTCATCCTGGGTGAAGAATAATTAATTCTTCAACCTGGTCTAAACTCTCTCAAAATATGATTTTTGTTGGATGTTGTAATTTTATCTCACACGCACCTTAAAATCTTACCTCACCAACACGGTCTAATCTTACCCCGCATGAGTTGAATTATCACCGATGTGCTATAATTTTACCTCACCTCACACATGCATGTCGTAATATTACCTCACATGCATGACATATTTGTTTCTCATGGTGGATGTTAAGAAACCCTTAACTACACACCATAATATTACCTCACATGCATTTTGGTTCTTACGGTGACTATAGGTTGCATGAGGAGGTAGGGTGAAGAATAACAATTCTTCACCCTGGATGACGAATAGTCAATCCCTATATACATATGATCAGTTCTACGAGAAATTCTATATATATATATATATATGCACAATGTGTAAAGTATGTAGTAGCGTAATATATGTTTGAAATGAAAAATAATTAAATGGAAAACACAAAATTAAAAGAAAAAACAAACAATAATTAATTCATAAACCCGTAAAGGACTAAAAGGAAAAATAAAACAAAATTAAAAAGAACTAAATACTTTTAGTCCCGATTGGTGTTACCAACCGGGACTAAAGGTCCCCCAGCCCATGGTGCCGGTAGGTGCCACGTGGTGGGCCTTTAGTGACGTGCCGTATTGAACCGGGACTAAAAGGGGATGGCCTTTAGTACCCACCCTTTAGTGCCGGTTTGAGAACCGGCACTAAAGGCCCTTATGAACCGACACTATAGGCCGATTTTGCACTAGTGTAGGGATCAAACCCTAACAAAACTAACTCGATTACATGATAAATCTCATCCAACCCATCACCGCCCAGCAAGCCTATGATGGAATTACTCACGAACGGCGAGAGCATCATGGATATAGTAATGAAGGATGGTTGGTGATGATGACGGCATCGATTTCCCCTCTCCGAAGCCAAAAATGGACCCCAGATCTAGTCTCCCGAGGAAGAACAGGAGGTGGCAGCGGCTCCATATCGCGAAACGCGATGAACTCTTCTCTCTCATTTTTTTCACCGAGAATAGGAATATATAGGAGTGGAATTGAGGTCGGTGGAGCAACAGGGGGCCCACAAGCCTGCGAGGCGCGGCTAGGGGGGTTGCCGCGCCTGGCAGGCTTACCACCTGTGGGTGGCCCCCCTCTTGTTGATTCTTTCACCCGTGTTTTTTATTAATTCCAGAAATATTCTCCATAAATTTTCAGATCAATCCGAGAACTTTTATTTCTGCACAACAATAACACCAAGGCAATTCTGCTGAAAATAGCGTCAGTCTGGGTTAGTTCCATTGAAATCATTCAAATTAGAGTCCAAAACAAGGGCAAAATGGTTTGGAAAAGTACGATGGAGGCGTATCAACTCCCCCAATCTTAACCCATTGCTTTTCCGCAAGCAATTCAGTTGATAAACTGAAAGTGATAAAGAAAAACTTTTACAAACCCTGTTTGATCTTGTTGTTGTAAATATGTCTAACTGATGTTCAGATTTTTAGCAAAGATAATGGACTAACCACATTCACAATAACATTTAGGTCTCACATTCACTCATATCAATGGCATAATCAACCAGCGAGCAATAATAATAACTCTCAGATGACAACACTTTTATCAAAACAATCATGATACATTATGGTGAAATGATATCTCGCTAGCCCTTTCTAAGACCGCAAAACATAAATGCAGAGCACCTCTAAAGAACAAGGACTGACTACACATTGTAATTCACTGTGAAAGAGATCCAGTCATGCTCATACTCAATATCAACTAACATCAAAGCATACAAATGATGGTGGTGCTCTCTAACTTGTGACTTTTATAATAGGAGGATGACTCAATAGTAAAGTAAACAGAAGGGCCTTTCACAGAGGGAAGCATTGATTTGCAGAGGTGCCAGAGCTCGAGTTTTTAAAACAAAGATAATTAATAATTTTTTAGAGGTATGCTTTCATTGCTCACATAACGACCAAGAGTTTCCAACATCTTCCATGCTAGATGCATTATAGGCGGTTCCCAAACAGGATGATAAAGTTTTTACTCCCCCTCCACCAATCAATCACACTCCATGGCGAGTCGGATTCACGGGTACCTTCCATACAAACATAGTCCTCGGGGAGTTTTGTTTGATTATATTTTGATTTTATTTTGAGCATGGAACTGGGCATCCTGATTACCAGCCACTTTCTCGTGAATGATAGTGAATCAACACATATCGTAAGAATAACCCACCTAGCATGGGAGATATTGACAGCCCCAATCGCCACATGAGCGATTTGGGCATACAAACCAAAATGTTTATTTGAAGGTTCAGAGTTTGGCACATACAAATTTACTTGGAACGAAAGGTAAATACCGCATATAGGCAGGTATTGTGGACTCATATGGAACAACTTTGGGTTTGAGGAATTGGATGCATAAGCAGTATTCCCGCTTAGTACAAGTGAAGGCTAGCAAAAGACAGGGGAGCAACCAACTAGAGAGCGACACAGTCATCAACATGATTTGAGATTAACCAACATTGAATGCAACCATGTGTAGGATACAATCACCATGAACATAAATATCGTAGAGTCTATGTTGATTTTGTTTCAACTACATGCATGAACATGTGCCAAGTCAAGCCACTTGAATCGTTCAGAGGAGGATACCATCCCATCATACTACATCACAACCATTTTAAGATGCATGTTGGCACCCAAGACAAACCATTATCCACTCTTAGCTAATTAAGCATTGCATGAGTAACTATAATCTCTAATAGTCATTGCAAGTATGTTTCACCCATAATGAACTGAATTTGGAACGATGAGCTAATCATATTTACAAAACCAAGATAGGTCGAGTTCATACTAGCTTTTCTCCTTCTCAATATTTTCATCAAATATCATCATTATTTCCTTTCACTTGCATGACCGAGTGGTGCGGATAATAATAAGAGTGCACATGCATTGGACTAAGCTGGAATCTGCAAACAATAACTCAAAAGAGAAGGCAAGGCAATATGGGCTCTCTGATCGATAAACAATTATGCATATGAGATTCACTCAACATTTTCATTATGGTCTTCTCCTTTTGACCCAAAGAAAGGAAATTCAAAACAAGAATGAGAAAAACTATTTATAGTGGAAAGCTCCCAACAAGCAAAAGAAGAACAAAAAATCCTTTTGGGTTTTCTTTTAATGCTACAACTAGGCAAACCAGAAGGTAAAGCTAAAACTAATGTTTTTGGATTTTTCTCAAAGTTAATTAAACACACAAGAAGAAAACGGAAAGAAGAAATTAACTATCATGGATGGTACACTGAAAGAGTATGAACACTGACTACTAAAATGTGAGAACATGAATGTAATGTCGGTGAGAGATACGTACTCCCCCAAGCTTAGGCTTTTGGCCTAAGGTGGTCTAGGGCCATGGGTGGAAACAACTCTCTCACAGATACTCCGGAGCATCCTCAGAGTTCCATTGGTTGGCGAGCTCCGGCGGCTCCCACTGAAAAACTGGCCCAGGATACGGATCAAGGCCTGGCGCCAGTTCTAGAGCTGGGGATTGCGTCAGACCCCAATATTTGTAAATGTCTTCGGGCATAATGGTGTACCTGCCTGAGTGAATATCGAACAAAGAAGAAGCAGGCAGAGTAATAATCTCACAAGTATCCTGGCTAAAACCTAAGTTGTAAAGCAGCCTCCTATCATCATTTTTCTTAATAACATCATGTGCTACCATAGGGTCATAATCTAAGAATTTCGAGGGTAGCAGCCGCTCCTCTTTCTCGTCAAGCCTAATGGGTATCTCAAAGTGTTTGGCCAGACGATATGCATAGATACCTCCAAATATGGGCCCCTCAGATAGTTGAAGTTCAATCGCTGGGCCACCATAGCGCCCAGACTAAATGTTCTATCAGCAAGTAAAGCATGGCGCAGAATGGCGAGGTCAGGGGCACTAAGACCTCCACTCTCCCAGCGACCAACTAAACATCTCCCCACAAATAATGAATAATAGCATAGCATAGGAAAATGTAAACTAGCTTCTCTTGCCTTAGACACCCCCTCTCTTCCCCTATAGTGATTGTGGCAATAAAATCTTCCATGTCTCTAGGACGTGGTTCCCTGATGCTGCCCTCATAGGGTATTTTGCAAACTTTGCAAAAATCGTAAAGGTTCATTTTCTTAGGCACATCATATAAGTGAAATTCTACCGTAGGAGGGTCTTCCCTAACATAAAAATGAAAATTTTGCACAAAAGTAGTTGTGAGCAAGAGGTACTGGTCACACTTATCGTTGAGGAAGTCGGTGAGGCCTGCATTCTCAGCCAAATAATAGAAATCTTCATAAATGTCGGCCGCCCTCAAGAATGTGTCACTTGGCCATTAACATGGTCGAACTTATGCGACGCGATGAAGACTGTACTTGGGTTTCTTCTACATCTCATTTTCATCTTCCTTAGAACTTCGGCTTGAAGAACCTCTTAACAATCTCCTCAACATTTCTTTCTCTAAAAGATTCTGAATTTTTTAGTGACTCAAAATAAAGGTGAACAAAACTCAACAAAACTCATAAAACCTACTCCCACAAGTGCCTAGAGGCTATATCATGCATCGAAACTACTTGGGACCATACAAATTTGACATGTACGCAAAAGAACAAGGTCACGACACTAGCAAAAATTTGCAATATATAAAGCACTAGAACAAAAACTAATTGGACCATTGGAGAAGTCACATATCGAGGAACTATCTCCCAAAACAGTTTTGCGAATGAAGCTTTGCACAAGGAGATCGAAAATGACAGCAAAATGACCTAGAACACGAGTTTGATCAATGGTGGGGTTTTTTCTGGAGGAAGATGAAGCGGATGGGTGCTGGAATAAGTGAAGGGGGCCACATGGCACCCACAAGCCTGCTGGGCGTGGCCAGCGGGGGTGGCCGTAACTTGTGGGCTTATGACCCACTGATGCAGCCCCTGCTATTTGTTCAGTGCCAAATGTTTTCAAATATTCCAGAAAAAATCATATACATTCTCATGGCATTTGAAGAACTTTTATTTTCAGGTCATTTTTCTATTGCACTGAAAACTCAGAAAACAGAAGAAGAAAAATAGCATTTTATATTTATTTAATCTAACTAACAAAAAGTAAAGGTTGGGTACAGAAGGTTGTGATTTCTAAATTCATCCATGTCATGCTTATCAAAAGGAATCCATCAATAAGGTTGATCAAGTCCTATTAACAAACTTCTTTTGAATAACATGAAACCGAAGAATTTTTGAATAATACTAAATTACCACAATGGGTATATGCATATCCCCAACAATAAGTATATCCTATTTCTTCTTGGCAGTAGGAAGAGGGAATTCAAAGTCTCCAATAATAATCGTTGGAATTTTTTCAATGGAGTTGATACTATGAACTTGAGGTTGTTTCTTCGGAAAGCGTACCGTATGCTCATTACCATTAATATGAAAAGTGACATTGCCCTTGATGCAATCAATAACAGCCCCTGCAGTATTCAAAAAGGTTCTACCAAGGATGATCGACATACTTTCGTCCTCGGGAATATCAAGAATAACAAAGTCCGTTAAGATAGTAGCATTTGCAATTACGACAGGTACATCCTCACAAATACCAATAGGTAGAGGAGTTGATTTATCAGTCATTTGCAAAGAGATTTCAGTAGGTGTCAACTTATTCAATTCAAGTCTACTATATAAAGAGAAAGGCATAACACTAACACCAGCTCCCAAATCACCTAAAGCAATTTTAACATAATTCCCTTTAATAGAGCATGGTATAGTTGGTATTCCTAGATCCCCTAATTTCTTTGGTACTCCACCCTTAAAAGTGTACTTAGCAAGAATGGTGGAAATCTCAGCTTCTGGTATGTTTCTTTTATTAGTCAGAATATCTTTCATATACTTAGCATATGCAGACATTTTCAGAATATCAGTCAATCGCATACGCAAAAAGGCAGGTCTAAGCATTTCAACAATGTGCTCAAAATCCTCTCCATCCTTTCTCTTGGGTGGTTTACGAGGAAAGGGCATGGGTTTCTGAACCCATGGTTCTCTCTCTTTACCATGGTTCCTAGCAACAAAGTCCCTTTTGTCATATCTTTTATTCTTAGGTTGTGGGTTGTCAAGATCAACAGCAGGTTGAATCTCCACATCATTATCATTACTAGGTTGAGCATAAACATGAACATCATCATTAATATTATCATTAGTCTCATGTTCGTCACCAGATTGTGTAACAACATTAGAAACAAAAATATCATTTGGCTTTTCAGGTGTATCTATAACAGGTTCACTAGCAGCATGCAAAGTTCTATAATCATCCTCATTCCTCTTATTACCAGAATGACTAGGTGCATCAATATTACTCCTTTGAGAATCTTGCTCAATTCTCTTAGGATGGCCCTCGGGATACAAAGGTTCCTGAGTCATTCTTCCACCTCTAGTCACAACTTTAACAGAATGATCATTCTTCTTACTACTCATCTCATTAAGCAAGTCATTCTAAGCTTTAAGTACTTGTTCTACTTGAGTAGTTACCATGGAAGCATGTATACTAATCAGTTTAAGAGCATTGATAGTTCTACTCATATAATCACCTAAGCGATCAAGCATGAAAGCATTATGTTTCAATTGTCTACTAACATAAGCATTAAAAATTTCTTGCTTAACAACAAAATTATCAAACTCATCCAAGTATTGGATAGCAGACTTATTACAAGGAATATTGCTTTCATCAAATCTACGAAGATAATTTACCTCTACTACCTCTGTCAGGTAATCAACACCATGTATTTCTTCGATAGGTGATAGATTCTTGACATCTTCAGCTTTAATACATTTTTCCTTCATAGATTTCTTTGCCTATTGCATATCTTCAGGACTGAGAAATAGAATACCTCTTTTCTTCGGAGTTGGCTTCGGAGGTGGTTCGGGAATAGTCCAATCATTATCATTGCTCAAAATATTATTCAATAGTAGTTCAGGTTGTTCAACAGTCCGTTCCCTGAAAACCCAACCAGCACAACTACGTAGGTGGTCCCTAGAAGCATCGGTTAGTCCATTATAAAGCATATCAAGTATTTCATTTTTCTTGAGGGGATGATCAGGCAAAGCATTTAGTAGTTGGAGAAGCCTCCGCTAAGCTTGTGGGAGACTCTCTTCTTCAATTTGCACAAAGTTAAATATTTCCTACAAGGCAGCTTGTTTCTTATGGGCAGGAAAATATTTTTCAGAGAAGTAATATATCATATCCTGGGGACTACGCACACAACCAGGAGCAAGAGAATCAAACCATATCTTAACATCACCCTTTAATGAGAATTTTTTCCTGGGGGCTATGCACACAACTTCAGAATATAATAATAACGAATTTTTCATCATGAGTAAATAGGGTGGCTATATCATTCAATTTAGTAAGATGTGCCACAACAATTTCAGATTCATAGCCATGGAAAGGATCAGATTCGACCAAAGTGATTAACTCAGGATCGACAGAGAATTCATAATCCTTATCAGTAACAAAGATAGGTGAAGTAGCAAACTTAGGATCATATTTCATTCTAGAATTCAAAGATTTTTCTTTCCACTTGCATAGCAATTTCTTAAGATCATCTCTATCCATACAAGCAAGAAAGTCCCTAGCTACCTCTCCTTCCATAACATAACCCTCGGGTATATCAGGCAATTCATATCTAGGAGAGCTAGGTCTAGCAGGTGTTTCATAGTGTTCAGTTTCAATAATTTCATCAGTTTCAAAAGTATCATAATTTTCAGCATTGACTCTAGCAATTTGTTCATTATGAAATTCACCTAGTGGCACAGTATTATCAAGCAAAGTATCATCATACACATCATCCATGGCAGAGGTGGCATCATTAATTACTTGCGACATATCAGAATTGCTAGAGGGTGGTGGTGTCGCAAACTTACTCATAATAGAAGGTGAATCAAATGCAGAGCTAGATGGCAGTTCCTTACCTCCCCTCGTAGTAGAGGGATAGATCTTGGTTTTTGGATCTTTCAGATTCTTCATAGTGATCAACAGATATAAATCCCAAGTGACTCAGAGAATATAGGTATGCTCCTTGGCAACGGTGCCAGAAAAAGATCTTGATAACCCACAAGTATAGGGGATCACAACAGTTTTCGAGGGTAGAGTATTCAACCCAAATTTATTGATTTGACACAAGGGGAGCCAAAGAATATTCTCGAGTATTCGTAGCTGAGTTGTCAATTCAACCACACCTGAAAGACTTAATATCTACAGCAAAGTATTCAGTAGCAAAGTAGTATGGAAGTAACAGTAACGGTGGCAAAAGTGACAATAGCAGTTTTGTAGTGAAAGTAACAGTAGCAATGGAAAAGTAACTTAGGAAGGATCAATATGTGGAAAGCTCGTAGGAAATGGATCAGTCATGGATAATTATGTCTGATGGGATTCATCATGCAACAATTATAACATAGGGTGACACAGAACTAGCTCCAATTCATCAATGTAATGTAGGAATGTATCCCATATATAGTCATACGTGCTTATGGAAAAGAACTTGCATGACATCTTTTGTCCTACCCCCCCCCCCCCCCGCGCGCGTGGAAGCGGGGTCCTAATGGAAACTAAGGGATATTGAGGCCTCCTTTTAATAGAGAATCGGACCAAAGCATTACCACTTAGTGAATACATGAACTCCTCAAACTATGGTAATCACCGGAAAGAATCCTAGTAATTGCCACCCTGGGGGATGCGGATCATAACTCGTAAAAGGTGTCAAGAACACATATATATTCACGAAAACATAATAGGTTCAAATCTGAAATCATGGCACTCGGGCCCTAGTGACAAGCATTAGGCATCGCAAAGTCATAGCAACATCAATCTCAGAACATAGTGGATAGTAGGGATCAAGCCCTAACAAAACTAACTCGATTACATGATAAATCTTATCCAACCCATCACCATCCAGCAAGCCTATGATGGAATTACTCACGAACGGCGGAGAGCATCATGGAATTGGTGATTAAGGATGATTGGTGGTGATGATGGCGTCGATTTCCCCTCTCCGGAGCGCAAAACGGACTCCACATTTGGTCTCCTAAGGAAGAATAGAAGGTGGCATCAACTTTGTATCGTGAAACATGATGAACTCTTCTCTCTCATTTTTCCCCGCGAATAGGAATATATAGGAGCGGAATTGAGGTCAGTGGAGCAACAGGGGGCCCACAAGCCTGCTAGGCGCGGCCTGGGGGGTGGTCGCGCTTGGCAGGCTTGCCACCTGTGGGTGGCCCCCCCTTCGGTTGATTCTTTCGCCAATATTTTTTATTAATTCCAAAAATATTCTCCGTAAATTTTCAGATCAATCTGAGAACTTTTTTTCTGCACAAAAATAACACCAAGGCAATTCTGCTGAAAACAGCGTCAGTCCGGGTTAGTTCCATTCAAATCATGCAAATTAGAGTCCAAAACAAGGGCAAATGGGTTTGGAAAAGTAGATACGATGGAGATGTATCATCCATGTGTTGACTGTGAGAACAAGAACGGTTATTCTTGCTCGAAAACCCTTCACTTCCACCTGCTTAGATACGGTTTCATGCCCCACCAGAATTGTTGGACCAAGCATGGAGAAAGAGGTGTTATGATGGAAGACAATGAAGAAGAAGAGGATGATGACAACTATCGTCCTATGTTCCCTGAATACGGTGATACTGCAACTTGGGAAGTTGAAGATCAAGAGGCACCAGATGTGCCCGCTGATGATCTTCGCTGGGTCATTGTTGATGCACAGAGAGAATGCAAAAGTGAAAGGGAGAAGTTGAAGTTCGATTGCATGTTATATGATCACAAAAAAGGTTGTACCCAAATTGCGAAGATGGCAACACAAAACTCGGTAACACACTTGAATTGGTGCAGTGGAAGGCATAGAATGGTTTATCTGACAAGGGATTTGAGAATTTACTAAAAATAATGACGAATAAGCTTCCAAATGATAACGAATTGTCTGATAGCATGTACAAAGCAAACAAGGTTCTCTGCCCTATAGGATTAGAGTTGCGGAAGATACATGCATGTCCTAATGATTGCGTCCTCTACCATGATGAGGAGTACAAGAATTTGAATGCATGCCCGGTATGCAGTGCATTGCGGTATAAGATCAGACGAGATGACCCAGGTGATGTTGAGGGAGAATGCCCCAGGAAGAGGGTTCCTGCGAAGGAGATGTGGTATGCTTCTATAATACCACGGTTGAAACGTCTGTTCAGAAACAAAGAGCATGCCAAGTTATTGCGATGGCACATAGAAGACCGTCAGAAATATGGGATATTGAGAGTATCTGCTGATGGGTCGCAGTGGAGAAAAATCGAGAGAAAGTGGCCAGAGTTCATAGATGACGCAAGGAACTTATGGTTTGGTATAAGCGCGGATGGCATTAATGCCTGGCCTGTGACATATGTATCTATCACCTTCCTCCTTGGTTGTGCATGAAGCTCAAGTTCATTATGATGCCAGTGCTCATCCGAGGCCCTAGGCAACCCGGTAATGACATTAATTTTTACCTAAGGCCATTAGTTGAAGAAATATTGCAGTTGTGGGATTTAAAAGGTGTATATGCGTGGGATGAGCACAAACAGGAGGAATTTGACCTGTGAGCGTTGTTGTTTGTAACCATAATTGATTAGCCTAGTTTTAGTAACCTTTCAGGACAGACAAACAAGGGATACAATGCATGCACGCACTATTTATATGATACTAAAAGTCTATTTTGGATAAATGTAAGAAAGTTGTGTACGTGGGACATCGTCGATTTCTTCCGACCAAGCATGGCTTAAGAAAGGAAGGCAAGCATTTCAAAGGTGACGCAAATCACTAGAAGAAGGATGTCCTCATACTTGTGACGATATATTTGATATGTTCAAGGATTTAAAAGCAATATGTGGAAAGGGTCTTGGCAGACTATCTGTTCTGAATGATGCTGACGGACATGCACCCATGTGGAAGAAGAAATCTATATTTTGGGAGCTACCCTATTGGAAACTCCTAGAGATCTGCTCTGCAATCGACGTGATTCACATGACAAAGAATCTTTGTGTGAACCTGCTACGCTTCCTGAGCATGTATGGAAAGACCAAAGATACACCAAAGGCATGGGAGGACCAGCAACATATGAACGAAAAAGATGGCATGCATCCAAAGAAGCATCAAGGTCCTGCCTGCTATGCTAGCAATCTAGAGCTTAATCTTACTAGAGCTTAATCTTACTACAATACTATTAATGAGCAGAATCTGGTGGTGGGGGGGGCATTCTCGGCGGAAGTATCCCGACCACACTTCCCCATCGGGCTCTCTGAGCCGGGCACGAAGATGTCACTTGTTGTAGCGCCCATTCCATAACCAAGTGGGGACTACTCTAAGGCGGCATCTGAGCATGCTTTGGAGCGTTGGCCTATGCGAAGATGACATTTGCCGCAACTTTTAGTTATGTTCCGGCATAAGTCTTGCACGTATTGACTTCATGCTCCAAGAAACCACACTGAGTCTCCCAGAACTTATTCTCTGCTTCTTTCAGCTCCCACATACAATCTCTCCATTCGAACACTGCATTGTCAATCCTTTTTCCCTAAGCCAACAACTGCCTCCGCCAATCCAACTCATGTTCACGAGAACGTTTAGGAGACATGGGAATCCCTGTAAATTTGGCATGACATTTGCTTCACAGTGGACATATTAAGTAGACATCACATAGAAAAAATCTCTCCATCCGAAGCACCTTTGTAACTCAATTTACAGCATGTGGATGAATTCCGATATGCGTCTAAATGCATCCATCCATCTATCTAAATGCATGCGTCCATTCATCTAAATGCATCCATTCATCTATATGCATCCATTCATCTATATGCATCCATTCATCTAAATGCATCCATCCATCCATCTAACCATCTAAATGCATCCATTCACAATCATCTCAATGCATCCATTCACAATCATCTCAATGCAACCATTCAAAATCATCTAAATGCATCCATTCACATCATCCATCCATCTAACCAGTTAAATTTCATCCATCCATTCATCTAACCATCTAAATTTCATCCGTCCATGGGAGAGAGGAGGGAGAGGGAGAGATACCCTTGCGTGGATGGCCGAGACGGGGAGTCGCTGCATGGGGAGGGCCGAGACGAGGAGCCTCCATGTGGGGATGACCGGGATGGGGAGCCGCCGCGTGGGGACGGCCGGGACGGGGAGGGCCGTCGCGGAGGAGCCACCGTGTGGGGAGGGTCGGCGCGGGGGTGTGGGAGCGGCGGCACGAGAGGGAGATATCTGAGAGTGAGGAGTGAGAGGGGCGTGTGGGGGAGATGATAAGTCGAGGGGACCGATACTTAGCAGTGGCGCAGCGACGGGGAGAGCGCTACTCCTACGCATTTAGCAGTAGCATTGCTCCCTGACAGCCTCTACTACTACTGGTTGCCACCGTCGGTCGGGATGGGACCGATTAGCAGTAGCGCTGGTTCAAAGTCTGGCGCTACTGCTAACAGGATACCTGTAGCGCCTTTCTCTAACAGCGCTACGACTAATTAGCATTAGCATCGTCCGTTCAACAAGCGCTACTACTAAAATCCTTTCTATAAGCATTCTCCTAGTAGTGGCTCTTACCAAAGGAGAGAATCAAATCTTTTTTGAATGCATGTTCAGTATCAAGGTCCCATCTGGCTTCTCGTCGAATATAAAGGGAATAATAAATATGGCATAGAAAAAATTCCAGAACCTAAAATCTCATGACTGTCACATGATTATGGCGCAATTGCTTCCGGTTGCATTGAGGAGGCTTTTGCTAGAAAATGTTTGATTAGCCATTGTGAACCTATGTGCATTCCTCAATGTAATTTCTCAGAAGGTAATCGATCCGGAAATCCTACCAAGGTTACAAAATGATTTGGTCTAGTGTCTTGTCAGTTTCGAGTTGGTGTTCCCACCATCCTTCTTCAATATTATGACGCACGTGCTAGTTCACCTAGTCGACGAGATTGCCATTCTGGATCCTGTATTTCTACATTATATGTTCCCCTTTGAAAGGTTCATGGGATTCTTAAAGAAATATGTTCATAACCATGCTAGGTCATAAGGAAGCATCTCCAAGGGCCATGAAACATAGGAGTTTATTGAGTTTTTTGTTGTCTTTATTTCTGACCTTAAATCGGTTGGTGTTCCTCAATCGCGGCATGAGGGAGACTAAGTGGAAAAGACATGCTAGGACCGAAATCAATAATATGTAGGGACGGGCATTCTTGGGCGCAAGAACACTACACAGTTGTACAAAGTTCTACCTTGGTGGCCCCGTATGTCGAGAAACACATGGATATTGTATTCTCCAAGAATCCGGAGCAGTCTAACCCCTGGATTAAACGTACACATGGCCACTTTTGGTGGTTGGTGGCAAACACATCTCATGAATGACAACATTGTTGCAGATGAGCTGTACTCGTTGTCAAAGACACCCTATTTGACTGTGTTGACTTTCCAAGGGTATGAGATAAATGGGAATATATTTTACATGGTCACCCAAGATAAAAAGGGCACCAACCAAAACAATGCTTTGATGTAGCAAACACCAATAGGGAAAAGGACACATATTATGGTTACATAGAGGAGATATAGGAACTTGACTATGGACGTGATTTTAAGGTCCCTTTGTTCCGGTGCAAATGCGTCAAACTGATAGGAGGTGGGGTAATGTTAGACCCACAGTATGGAATGACAACAGTGGATGTCAACAATCATGGGTACACAGAGGAACTATTTGTCC
This sequence comes from Hordeum marinum, assembly GCA_022496015.1. NCBI lineage: Eukaryota > Viridiplantae > Streptophyta > Magnoliopsida > Poales > Poaceae > Hordeum > Hordeum marinum. Next base: position 14,123,503 of record CM039674.1, read on the forward strand.
TAGCCAATGATGTGGCACAGGTTTTCTATGTGAATGATATGTCTACCAAACCAAGAAAAAGATAAGACAAGGAGGCAGAAACACCATATGATGAGCCAAAGCACCACATAGTTCCTTCAAGGAAAACAAACATCGTGGGAGTGGATGACAAGATAGATGAGTCAGAAGATTACGAAAAGTTTGTTGAAATTCATTCCGTCATAGTGAAGACTGGCCCAAGCATCATGTTAAATGATGAAGAATATCCATGGTTATGGCGCAATAAGCAAGAGACACACCCAAAGAAAATCCCAAGTTTTGCGAGATTCCACCTGTACTGTGTGGTTTCTCTGATCGGAGGGCCCCTTATGTCGAGCCAACTCTGGATGAGAAGAGTTCTGATTGCTTTCTAGTGAAACTAAGGACAACATATCAGATGGTAGGATTTTTCAAGTAACTGTTCGGCATATACTGCTGGAAATATGCCCCAGAGGCAATAAATAAAGTTTTTATTATTATATTTCCTTGTTCATGATAATTGTTTATTATCCATGCTATAGTTGTATTGATTGGAAACACATTACATGTGTGGATAAGTAGACAACACTTTGTCCCTAGTATGCCTCTAGTAGACTATCTCGTTGATCAAAGATGGTCAAGGTTTCTTGGCCATTGACATGAGATGTAATTTGATAATGGGATCACATCATTAGGAGAATGATGTGATGGACAAGACCCAAACTATAAACGTAGCATATGATCGCTCAGTTTATTGCTATAGTTTTCTGCATGTCAAGTATATGTTCCTATGACCATGAGATCATGAAACTCACGGACACCGGAGGAGTGCCTTGTGTGTATCAAACGTCACAACGTAACTGGGTGACTATAAAGGTGCATTACAGGTATCTTCGAGAGTGTCTGTTGGGTTGGCATGGATCAAGACTGGGATTTGTTACTCCGTGTGACGGAGAGGTATCTCAGGGCCCAGTCGGTAATACAACATCACAATAAGCCTTGAAAGCAATGCGACTAAGTGTTAGCCACGGGATCTTGTATTAAGCGACGAGTAAAAAGACTTGCTGGTAACGAGGTTAAATTAGGTATACCGATACCGATGATCGAATCTCGGGCAAGTAACATACCGAAGAACAAAGGGAACATCATACAGGATTAACTGAATCCTTGACATAGAGGTTTGACCGATAAAGATCTTCGTAGAATATATAGGAACCAATATGGGCATCCAGGTCCCGCTATTGGTTATTGACCGTAGAGGTGTCTTGGTCATGTCTACATAGTTCTCGATCCCGCAGGGTCAGCACACTTAAGGTTCGGTGACGTTTCGGTAGTATGGAGTTATGCATGGTGGTCACCGAAGGTTCTTCGGAGTGCCGGATGAGATCTCGGACGTCACGAGGAGCTCCGTAATGGTCCGGAGGTAAAGATTGATATATAGGAAGTCTTGTTTTGGTCATCAAGTCGTACAGGTGTTGAACGCGGAGGTGCCGTCCGTTCGGTGCTAGATCGGGACGGATCGTGATTGGATTGCGGGACGCTCGGCGATTTGGATCGCGAAGACGTTCAACTAAATCAACTGTGTTTCTTAACGCTTCCCGCTTAGCAATATTCAAGGGTACGTAAATCCACTCTCCCTCTCGTAGATGCTCATCACCATGGATAGATCTTGCGTGTGCGTAGGAATTTTATTGTTTCCCATGCAACGTTACCCAACAGTGGCATCATGAGCTAGGTCTAAGTATAGATGATATCTCGATTAGAACACAAAGTGTTTGTGGGCATTGATGCTTAGATTGCTTCCTCCCTTGGTCGTGTTTTTGTTCAGCGGTATTGTGAGATGAAGTGGCCCGGACCAACATTACTCGTACGCTTACCAGAGACCGGTTCCATCGACTGACATGTAACTTCGTTGCATAAAGATGGCTGGTGGGTGTCTGTTTCTCCTACATTAGTTGGATCGGATTCGACAAAGGTGGTCCTTGAGAAGGTTGAAAAGCAACTTATGTATCACCGTTGTGGTTTATGCGTAGGTGAGAATTGTTCTTGCTAGATACTCATAGCAGCCACGTAAAACATGCAACAACAATTAGAGGACGTCTAACTTGTTTTTGCAGGGTATGTTGTGATTTGATATGGCCAATTACATGATGAGATATATGTGATGTATGAGATGATCATGTTTTGTATAGAATATCACGACTTGCATGTCGATGAGTACGGCAACCGGCAGGAGCCATAGGGTTGTCTTTAATTATTGTATGACCTGCGTGTCAATCATTAAGCACTATGTAATGCTTTACTTTATCACTAAACGGTAGCAATAGTATTAGAAGCTTGGTGGGCGCAACAACCCCGATGGCGACACGTTGATGGATATCAAGATGATGGAGATCATGGTGTCGTGCCGATGACGACGGAGATCATGCCGGTGCTTTCAAGATGGAGATAAAAAGCACAAGTTCATGGCCATATCATGTCACTTATGATTTGCATGTGATGTTAATCCTTTATGCGCCTTGTTTTTCTTCGGACGACGGTAGCATTATAAGGTGATCCCTCACTTAAATTTCAAGATAAATTGTGTTATCCCCGAGTGTGCACCGTTGCGAAAGTTCGTCGTGTCGAGGCACCACGTGATGATCGGGTGTGATAGACTCTACGTTCACATACAACGGGTGCAAGACAGTATTGCACATGGAGAACACTCGGGTTAAACTTGACAAGCCTATCATGTACAGACATGGCCTCGGAACACAAGAGACCGAAAGGTCGAACATGAGTCATATAGTAGATATGATCAACGTGATGATGTTCACCATTGAAACCACCTCAACTCACGTGATGATCAGACTTGAGTTGGTGAATTTGGATCATGTGACACTCAGATGAACTGAGGGATATCAATTTGAGTGGGAGATTTAGTAATTTGATTAACTAAACTCATTATCTTGAACAATAGTCTAAGTAACCTTTTCATGTTTATGTTGTAGATCAATGGCTCGCGCTGTTGGAAATATGCCCTAGAGGCAATAAATCAAGTGTTTATTATTATATTTCCTTGTTCATGATAATCGTTTATTATCCATGCTATAATTGTATTGATTGGAAACACATTACATGTGTGGTTAAATAGACAACACTCTGTCTCTAGTATGCCTCTAGTGAACTAGCTCATTGGTCAAAGATGGCCAAGGTTTCCTAGCCATTGACATGTGATGTCATTTGATAACGGGATCACATCATTAGGAGAATGATGTGATGGACAAGACCCAAACTACAAACGTAGCATATGATCGTGTTAGTTTATTGCTACTATTTTCTGCATGTCAAGTAGTGTTCCTATAACCATGAGATCATGCAACTCACGGATATCGGAAGAGTGCCTTGTGTGTATCAAACGTCACAACGTAACTGGGTGAATATAAAGGTGCTCTACAGGTATCTCCGAAGGTGTCTGTTGAGTTGGCATGGATCAAGATTGGGATTTGTTACACCGTGTGACGGAGAGGTATCTCAGGGCCCACTCGGTAATACAACATCACAATAAGCCTTGCAAGCAATGTAACTAAGTGTTAGTTGCGGGATCTTGTATTACGGAACGAGTAAAGAGACTTTCCGGTAATGAGGTTGAACTAGGTATGGAGATACCGATGATCGAATCTCGGGCAAGTAACATACCGAAGAACAAAGGGAACATCGTACGGGATTAACTGAATCCTTGACATAGAGGTTCGACCGATAAAGATCTTCGTCGAATATGTAGGAACCAATATGGGCATCCAGGTCCCTCTATTGGTTATTGACCGTAGAGGTGTCTCGGTCATGTCTACATAGTTCTCGAATCCGCAGGGTCTGCACACTTAAGGTTTGGTGACGTTTTTGTAGTATAGAGTTATGTATGTTGGTGACCGAAGGTTATTCGGAGTCCCGGATGAGATCTCGGACATCACGAGGAGATCCGGAATGGTCTGGAGGTAAATATTCATATATAGGAAGTCCTGTTTTGGTCGCTGGAAAAGTTTCGGGCTCATCAGTAGTGTACCGGGAGTGCCGGTAGTGTACCGGGAGACCTCCGGAAGGTGTATTTCGACCCAAGAGGCTTCATGGGCTGTGGGAAAGTGAATATCATCCCTTATTGGGGTGGTGGAAACTCCCACACAAGGCCCGTGTGGCTGGAGAAGAAAACCCAATAGGAAAAGGTGGAAAAAAGAAAAAAAACGACGAATCCTAGTCCTAGTAGGATTGGAGGAGAGTCCTCCAATCCTAGTTGGTTTGGCCGACTCCTATAGGAGCCTTGGACCTTGCGCCAGCCTCTCCTCCTCTCCTCCTATATATATTGGTGGATTTTAGGGTTTGGCACTAGTTTTTACAGCCACGTGCTACCCGTTCCTCCGGTGCATAGTTTCTTCTCTAGATCGGATTTCTGCAGTGCTTAGGCGAAGCCCTGCCGGAATAGCTGCACCACCATAGCCGGAGCACCATCACACTGCTGGAGAACTCTTCTTCCTCTCCACTCCTTCTTGCTGGATCAAGACGGTGGAGATCGTCCTCAAGTTGTACGTGTGATGAACGCGGAGGTGCCGTCCGTTCGGCGCTAGATCGGAAGGATCGTGATCAAGTTCGTGGGACGGATCATGATCAAGTTCGTGGGATGGATCATGATTGGATTGCAGGACGGATCGCGGGACGCACGGCGATTTGGATCACGAAGACGTTCTACTACACCAACCGCGTTTCTTAACGCTTCCCGCTTAGCGATCTACAAGGGTACGTAGATCCACTCTCCCTCTCGTAGATGCTCATCACCATGGATAGATCTGCGTGTGCGTAGGAAAAATTTTGTTTCCCATGAAACGTTCCCCAACAGTGGCATCATGAGCTAGGTCTATGTGTAGATGATATCTCGAGTAGAACACAAAAGGTTTGTGGGCGTTGACGCTTAGATTGCTTCCTCCCTTGGTCGGATTTTGGTTCAGCGGTATTGTGAGATGAAGCAGCCCAGACCAACATTACTCGTACGCTTACGAGAGACCGGTTCCCTCGACCGCAACTTTTTGCATAGATGATTTGCGGGTGCCAGTTTCTCTCACTTTAGTTGGATCGGATTCGACAGAGGCGGTCTTTGAGAAGGTTGAAAAGCAACTAGTGTATCACCGTTGCGGGTTTTGCGTCGGTGAGAATTGTTCTTGCTAGATACCCGTAGCAGCCACGTAAAACATGCAACAACAATTAGAGGACCTCTAACTTGTTTTTGCAGGGTATGTTGTGATGTGATATGGCCAACTACATGATGTGATATATGTGATGTATGAGATGATCATGTGATGTATAGATTATCACGACTTGCATGTCGATGAGTACGGGAACCAGCAGGAGCCGTAGGGTTGTTTTTAATTATTGTATGACCTGCGTGTCAATCATTAAGCGCTATGTAATGCTTTACTTTATTGCTAAATGGTAGCAATAGTAGTAGAAGCATGTTGGGTGTGACAACCTCGATGGCGACACGTTGATGGAGATCAAGATGATGGAGATCATGGTATCTTGCCGGTGACGATGGAAATCATGCCGGTGCTTTCAAGATGGAGATCAAAAGCACAAGTTCATGGCCATATCATGTCACTTATGATTTGCATGTGATGTTAATCCTTTTATGCACCTTGTTTTCCTTAGGACGAAAGTAGCATTATAAGGTGATCCCTCACTTAATTTCAAGATAAATTGTGTTCTCCCCGAGTGTGCACCGTTGCGAAAGTTCGTCGTGTTGAGACACCACGTGATGATCGGCTGTGATAGACTCTACGTTCACATACAACGGGTGCAAGCCAGTGTTGCGCGTGTAGAACACTCGGGTTAAACTTGACGAGCCTAGCATGTACAGACATGGCCTCGGAACACAAGAGACCGAAAGGTCAAACATGATCATATAGTAGATATGATCAACATAATGATGTTCACCATTGAAGCCACCCCAACTCACGTGATGATCGGACTTGAGTTGGTGGATTTGGATCATGTGACACTCAGATGACCTGAGGGATGTCAATTTGAGTGGGAGATTTAGTAATTTGATTAACTAAACTCATTATCTTGAACAATAGTCTAAGTAAACTTTGCATATTTATGTTGTAGATAAATGGCTCGCGCAGTAGCACCACTGAATTTTAATGCGTTTCTAGAGAAAGCTAAGTTGAAAGATGATGGAAGTAACTTTGTTGACTGGGCCCGTAATCTGAGGATTATCCTCACGGCTTCCCAGAAATCATATGTCCTTGATGCACCGCTTGGTGACCAACCAGAAGACATGACCACCGAAGACGTTAAGAACGCTTGGGAGGCACGTACTGGAGATTACTCAATAGTTTAGTGTGCAATATTGTATGGATTAGAACCGAGACTTCAAAGACATTTTGAACGTCATGGAGCATATGAGATGTTCCAGGAGTTGAAGTTTATCTTTCAGAAGAACGCCCGGATCGACAGGTATGAAACCTCTGATTAGTTCTATGCTTGCAAGATGGAGGAGAACGGGTCTATCAGTGAACATATACTCAGAATGTCTGGGTATTCAACTCGTCTAGCGGAGTTGGGAATTGCCCTTCCGCCAGAGGCGATCACTGACAGAGTTCTTCAATCACTGCCACCTACTTACAAGAGCTTTGTGATGAACTATAACATGCACGGGATGAACAAGTCAGTCACCGAGCTGTTTGCGATGCTAAAAGTCACTGAGTCTGAAATCCAGAAAGAACATCAGGTGTTGATGGTCAATAAACCCACTAGTTTCAAGAAAAATGACAAGGGCAAGGGCAAGGGCAAGAAGGGTAAAACCAAGAAGGATGGCAAAGTAGTTGCTACTCCTGTAAAGAAGCCCAAGCATGGACCCAAGCCAGAAACTGAGTGGTTTCATTGCAAGGGAACTAGTCACTGGAAGCGGAACTGCCCCAAGTACCTGGCTGACAAGAAGGCGGCCAACGACAAACAAGGTATATATGATATACATGTTATTGATGTGTACCTTACTAGCTCTCGTAGTAGTGCCTGGGTATTTGATACCGGTTCGGTCGCTCACATTTGCAACTCAAAGCAGAAACTACGGAATAAAAGAAGGCTGGCAAAGGACGAAGTGACGATGCGCATGGGAAATGGTTCCAAGGTTGATGTGATCGCTGTCGGCACGCTCTCTCTTCGATTACCATCAGGATTAGTGATGAACCTGAATAATTGTTATTTAGTGCCTGCGTTAAGCATGAACATTATATCTGGATCTTGTTTATTGTGAGACGGTTAATCATTTAAATCAGAGAATAAAGGTTGTTCTATTTATATGAGTAATATCTTTTATGGTCATGCACCCAATGTGAGGGGTTTATTCGTATTGAATCTTGATAGTGATGATACACATGTTCATAACATTGATGCCAAAAGATGTAGAGTTGATAATGATAGTACCACTTTCTTGTGGCACTGTCGTTTAGGTCATATTGGTGTGAAACGCATGAGGAATCTCCATGCTGATGGACTTTTGGAGTCATTTGATTTTGAATCACTTGACACATGTGAACCATGCCTCATGGGCAAGATGACTAAAACGCCGTTCTCTGGAACAATGGAACAGGCAAGTGACTTATTGGAAATCATACATACTGATGTGTGCGGTCCAATGAATGTTACAGCGCGAGGTGGATATCGTTATTTTCTCACCTTCACTGATGACTGAACTAGATATGGGTATATTTACTTAATGAAACACAAGTCTGAAACGTTTGAAAAGTTCAAGCAATTTTAGAGTGAAGTTGAGAATCATCGTAACAAGATTAAGTTCCTGCAATCTGATCGAGGAGGTGAATATCTGAGTTATGAGTTTGGCAGTCACTTAAGACAATGTGGAATTGTTTCACAGTTGACACCGCCCGGAACACCACAGTGTAATGGTGTGTCCGAACGTCATAATCGAACCTTATTAGATATGGTGCGTTCTATGATGTCTCTTGCTGATTTGCCACTATCGTTTTCGGGTTATGCATTAGAGACAACTGCATTCACTTTAAATAGGGCACCATCAAAATCCGTTGAGACGACGCCATATGAACTATGGTTTGTCCAGAAGCCAAAGTTGTCGTTTCTTAAAGTTTGGGGATGTGATGCTTATGTCAAAAAGCTTCAGCCGGAAAAACTAGAACCCAAAGCAGAGAAATGCGTCTTCATAGGATACCCGAAAGAGACAGTCGGGTATACCTTCTATCTTAGATCCGAAGGCAAAGTGTTTGTCGCTAAGAACGGAATATTTCTTGAGAAAGAGTTTCTCTCGAAAGAATTGAGTGGGAGGAAAATAGAGCTTGATGAGGTTATTGAACCTTTACTTCAACCAGAAAGTAGCGCAGCGCAGAAATATGTTTCTGTGGAACCTACAACGGTAGAAGACGAAGTTAATGATGATGATCATGAAATTTTGGATCAAGCTGCTATTGAACCTCGTAGGTCGATAAGGCCGCGTACCACCCCTGAGTGGTACGGCAACCCTGTCTTGGAGGTCATGTTGTTGGACAACAATGAACCTACGAGCTATGGAGGAGCAGTGATGGGCCCGGATTCCGAGAAATTGTTAGAGGCCATGAAATCCGAGATGGGATCCATGTATGAAAACAAAGTATGGACTTTGGAAGTATTACCTGAAGGGTGAAAGGCCATTCAGAACAAATGGATCTTTAAGAAGAAGACAGACGCGGATGGTAATGTCACCGTCTATAAAGCTCGACTTGTGGCAAAGGGTTTTTCACAAGTTCAAGGAGTTGACTACGATGAGACTTTCTCACCCGTAGCGATGCTTAAGTCTGTTAGAATCATGTTAGCAATAGCTGCTTATTTCGACTATGAAATTTGGCAGATGGATGTCAAAACAGCGTTCATCAACGGTTTCCTTGAGGAAGAGTTGTATATGATGCATCCCGAAGGTTTTGTCGATCCAGAGAATGCTGACAAAGTTTGCAAACTCCAGCGATCCATTTATGGATTGGTGCAAGCATCTCGGAGTTGGAATAAGCGCTTTGATGAGGTGATCAAAGCGTTTGAGTTTATACAAGTCTACGGAGAAGTTTGTATTTACAAGAAAGTGAGTGGGAGCTCTATAGCGTTTCTAGTATTATATGTGGATGACATATTGCTGATTGGAAACAATATAGAAATGCTGGAAAGCGTGAAGGAATATTTGAACAAGAGTTTTTCAATGAAGGACCTAGGAGAAGATGCTTTCATATTAGGCATTAAGATCTATAGAGATAGATCGAGACGCTTAATAGCACATTCAAAGAGCGCATACCTGGATAAAGTTTTGAAGAAGTTCAAAATGGAACAGTCCAAGAAGGGGTTCTTGCTTGTGTTACAAGGTGTGAAGGTGAGTAAGACTCGATGACCAGTAACTACAGAAGATAGTGAAAAGATGAGTGTCATCCCCTATGCTTCAGCCATAGGCTCTATCATGTATGAAATGCTGTGCACAAGACCGGATGTCAGCCTTGCCATAAGTATGGCCGGAAGGTTTCAAAGTGATCCTGGAATGGAGCACTGGGCAGCGGTCAAGAATATCCTTAAGTACCTGAAAAGGACTAAGGAAATGTTTCTCGTTTATGGAGGTGATGAAGAGCTCGTCCTAAAGGGTTACGTCAATGCAAGCTTTGATACTGATCCGGACGACTCGAAGTCACAAACCGGATACATATTTATTCTCAATGGGGGAGCGGTAAGCTGGTGCAGTTCCAAGCAAAGCGTGGTAGCCGATTCGACATGCGAAGCGGAGTACATCGCAGCTTCAGAGGTGGCAAAGGAAGGTGTCTGGATGAAGCAGTTCATGACAGATCTTGGAGTAGTGCCCAGTGCACTAAATCCAATGAACCTGTTCTGTGACAACACTGGTGCCATTGCTCTGGACAAGGAACCAAGGTTTCACAAGAGGACCAGACACATAAAGCGACGTTTCAATTCCATCCGCGATTACATCGAGGAAAAGGACATAAATATTTGCAAAGTGCACACGGATCTGAATGTTGCAGACCCATTGACTAAACCTCTTCCAAGGGCTAAACATGATCAACACCAGAACTGCATGGGTGTTCGATTCATTACAATGTAAATCACATAGTGATGTGAACTAGATTATTGACTCTAGTGCAAGTGGGAGACTGTTGGAAATATGCCCCAGAGGCAATAAATAAAGTGTTTATTATTATATTTCCTTGTTCATGATAATTGTTTATTATACATGCTATAATTGTATTGATTGGAAACACATTACATGTGTGGATAAGTAGACAACACTTTGTCCATAGTATGCCTCTAGTAGACTAGCTCGTTGATCAAAGATGGTCAAGGTTTCCTGGCCATTGACATGAGATGTCATTTGGTAATGGGATCACATCATTAGGAGAATGATGTGATGGACAAGACCCAAACTATAAATGTAGCATATGATCATCTCAGTTTATTGCTCCAGTTTTCTGCATGTCAAGTATATGTTCCTATGACCATGAGATCATGCAACTCACGGACACCGGAGGAGTGCCTTGTGTGTATCAAACGTCGCAACGTGACTGGGTGACTATAAAGGTGCATTACAGGTATCTTCGAGGGTGTCTGTTGGGTTGGCATGGATCAAGACTGGGATTTATTACTCCATGTGACGGAGAGGTATCTCAGGGCCCACTCGGTAATACAACATCACAATAAGCCTTGCAAGCAATGTGACTAAGTGTTAGCCACAGGATCTTTTATTATGTAACGAGTAAAGAGACTTGCCGGTAACGAGGTTGAACTAGGTATACAGATACCGATGATCGAATCTCAGATAAGTAATATACCGAAGAACAAAGGCAACATCATACGGGATTAACTGAATCCTTGACATAGAGGTTCGACCGATAAAGATCTTCGTAGAATATGTAGGAACCAATATGGGCATCCAGGTCCCGCTATTGGTTATTGACCGTAGAGGTGTCTCGATCATGTCTACATATTTCTCGAACCCGCAGGGTCTGCACACTTAAGGTTCGGGGAGGTTTCGGTAGTATAGAGTTATGCATGGTGGTGACTATAGGTTGTTCGGAGTCCCGGATGAGATATTGGACGTCACGAGGAGCTCCAAAATGGTCCGTAGGTAAAGATTGATATATAGGAAGTCCTGTTTTTGTCACCGGAAAAGTTTCGGGCTCATCAGTAGTGGACCGGGAGTGCCGGAAGTGTACCAGGGGACCATCGGGAGGGGTATTTCGATCCAAGAGGCTACATGGGTTGTGGGAGGGTGAATACCAGCCCTTAGTGGGCTGGTGGAAGTCCCACACAAGGCCCATGCGACTGGGAAGAAAATCCCAAAAGGAAAAAGGTGGAAAAAGGCAAAAAGGGCCAGATAAGGAAGGAGTCCTAATCCTACTATGAGTGGAGGACGAGGACTCCTCCCTCCTGGTTCGGCTGAAGCATAGGGCTGGCCCCTTGAGGTCCAGGCCTCCTCCTTCCCTCCTCCTATATATACTAGTGGTTTTGAGGGGTTTTGCACAAGATTTTCTGCCACGTGCTGCCCTCTCCTCTAGTGCATAGTTTCTCCTCTAGATCGGTTTTCTGCAATGCTTGGGCGAAACCCTGCCGGAATAACTCCACCACCATCGCCGCAATGCCGTCGCGTTGCCGGAGAACTCGTCTACCTCTCTGCTCCCTCTTGCTGGATCAAGAAGGCATAGATCGTCATCAAGTCATACGTGTGTTGAACGCGGAGGTGTCGTCCGTTCGGTGCTAGATCGGGACGGATCATGATTGGAGCGCGGGACGCTCGGCGATTTGGATCGCGAAGACGTTCGAATACATCAACCGCGTTTATTAACGCTTCCCTCTTAGCGATCTACAAGGGTATGTAGATGCACTCTCCCTCTCGTAGATGCTCATCACCATGGATAGATCTTGCATGTGCGTAGGAAAATTTTTGTTTCCCATGCAACGTTCCCCAACGTATAGAAGATAACCGAATAATTTGCACCTTTGATTCTGGGTTGAAAGCCATAGGTATGCTCTCTTATCGCAAATTCTGGTTTGAAAAGCATGCTCTCTTATTGCAAATTCATGAAAGGGTCTAAAGGGAAAGTTGATGATATGTTTAGGGCTGAGAAATCAGAGAATTCTATGAGAATAGTCTATTGTCTCATGAACGTTGTATGATAAGAGAGAAACGTTGTATGACATAGATGACATTTGTTAAAAACTTTAATAGCAAAGAGAATTAAATAAAAACTAGGCATGGCTTCTGGTTTAATTCTTTTTTTATTAAAGAAACATTGTATGACATAGATGAGTATTACTGTTTTAGTAGCAAAAAGAATTGAATGTCAAAAAGAATTATTTTTGAGTAATGTTTTAACATATTCTTTAACAGATGACATATAATTCGGTTTAAAACATTAGTAACAAACATTTGATAACGTTTGTTTAAATAGATGACATATAGTGGCATATGATGTTTTAGTAAAAAAAGAATTAAACTAAAATGTATGACATATAATTCTATTTAAAACATTATGATACGGGGCAAACCCGTAGGTGTCGATCTTTCACGAATTGGAGGGGAAGTCCACGAAGAACCTAAAGAACACGAGGGAAAACGAGGAGAAATCACAAGAGGAAACACTCAAGAGCAAGTCCAGTCACACATCCACTAGACTCACCACACACAAGATCCACAAGGTACAAGAACAAAAAAGGGAAAGTAAGATACATGGTAGAGTTCATACCAAATCCCGTGGGGAGATGGGGCTTTGAATCCACTAGGGGTCTTCCCTCTTGAGGGGCCTTGGCATCACTTGGATCTACTCCCAAAGGAGGACAAAGTCCTCAAGAGAGTCAAGTAATGGCGCTATGCTCACAAGTGCAAAACAATACCTAACCCTAGAGAGAGGGGGAGGAGGTCCTTATATAGTCCAAGCCGAGATGGGGGTAAGAGAGAGATACATGGGCCTTCTGCCCGTCTCCATGCGCACGCAGGCGCCAGATGTCCAGGCTGGGGGCCGTATGTCCGGGTCTTCGCGAGGCATCGGATGTCTGGGCTGGGGTCCGGATGTCCAGGTCTTCGCAGGGCGCCAGATGTCCAGGCCGGGAGGCCGGATGTCCGGGGCTTGGGCGTCGGCTCCACTCGGTTTGGGTGTGGAGGCGCTGGATTTCTGGGGGGGCACCGGATGTCCGGGCGGTCGTTAGTTCGTCGGATGTCCGGGCTCTGGCTGGATGTCCGGCGGCTGTAGCTCTCCCAGCCCTACCTTATTGCTGGTCAGGACACCAGGCGCCGGAAGTCTGGCCCTTGAATGGATTTCCGGCCACTGTATCATCAGCAGCTCCATCTTCTTCCATCATCTCTTCCACACTTCCCTCGCGAATGGTGTAGTCGATCCTTGGTGCTTGTACTCTTCCTCATCATCTGTGAAGCTCCAACATTACCTATGTATGCACACGGGAGGAGTGTCGAGTAGTATACCTGTTGGAAATATGCCCTAGAGGCAATGAATAAAGTGTTTATTATTATATTTCCTTGTTCATGATAATCGTATATTATCCATGCTATAATTGTATTGATTGGAAACACATTACATGTGTGGCTAAATAGACAACACACTATCCCTAGTATGCCTCTAGTGAACTAGCTCGTTGATCAAAGATGGTCAAGGTTTCCTAGCCATTGACATGTGATGTCATTTGATAATGGGCTCACATCATTAGGAGAATGATGTGATGGACGAGACCCAAACTACAAATGTAGCATATGATCGTGTCAGTTTATTGCTACTGTTTTCTGCATGTCAACTATATGTTCTTATGACCATGAGATCGTGCAAATCATGGATACCGGAGGAGTGCCTTGTGTGTATCAAACGTCGCAACATAACTAGGTGACTATAAAGGTGCTCTACAGGTATCTTCGAGGGTGTCTGTTGAGTTGGCATGGATCAAGACTGGGATTTGTTACTCCGTGTGACAGAGAGGTATCTCAGGGCCCACTCGGTAGTACAACATCACAATGAACCTTGCAAGCAATGTGTCTAAGTGTTAGTCACGAGATCTTGTATTACCTAACGAGTAAAGAGACTTGCCGATAACGAGGTTGAACTAGGTATGGAGATACCGACGATCGAATCTCGGCAAGTAACATACCGAAGAACAAAGGGAACATCATACGGGATTAACTGGATCCTTGACATAGAGGTTCGACCGATAAAGATCTTTGTAGAATATGTAGGAACCAATACGGGCATCCAGGTCCCACTATTGGTTATTGACCGTAGAGGTGTCTCGGTCATGTCTACACAGTTCTCGAACCCGCAGGGTCTGCACACTTGAGGTTTGGTGACGTTTCGGTAGTATAGAGTTATATATGGTGGTGACCGAAGGTTGTTCGGAGTCCCGGATGAGATCATGGATGTCACGAGCAGCTCCGGAATGGTCCGGAGGTAAAGATTGATATATAGGAAGTCCTGTTTTGGTCGCCGGAAAAGTTTCGGGCTAATCGGTTATGTATCGGGAGTGCCGGTAGTGTACCGGGAGACCTCCGGGAGGGGTATTTCGACCCAAGAGGCTTCATGGGCTGTGGGAGAGTGAATACCAGCCCTTAGTGGGCTGGTGGAAACCCCACACAAGGCCCATGTGGCTAGAGAAGAAAATCCAAAGAGAAAAAGTTAGAAAAAGGCAAAAATTGGGTGAATCCTAGTCCTACTAGGATTGGAGGTGGATTCCACCTCCACAACCTGGTTCGGCCGACTCGGGCCAAGCCTCCTCCTATCTTCCTCCTATATATACTGGTGGTTTAAGGGTTTTTGCACAAAATTTTTAACCACGTGCTGCCCGTTCCTCCAGTGCAAAGTTTCTCCTCTAGATTGGATTTCTACAGTGCTTAGATGAAGCCCTACCGGAATTTCTCCACCACCATCACCGCGGCACCGTCACGCTGCCAGTGAACTCGTCTACCTCTCCGCTCCCTCTTGCTGGATCAAGAAGGTGGAGATCATCATCGAGCCGTATGTGTGTTGAACGTGGAGGTGTCGTTCGTTCGGCGCTATGTAGCGACCCGACCTGGAAAGGTCAAGCCTCTGTGAGTTTTGTGCCATCCCTGGATCAGTATGCTGGCACACACAGTACATCAATGTATATATCAAAGTGCAATCACATGTAATTAACGTAAAACTGATAGATACCTCGAAAATCTCAGCGGAAACAGTCAACGGGAGTGGAGTCCCAATAACACAAACGGCAGGTTGAGTGTAGACCGTAACCCTGAATCGTACTCTTACCCGTCGTAGAGCTTATCTGCAACATAAGACGTTGCAGCCGTGTAGGTCGGTACATTGAATGTACCGGCAAGATCACCATAGTAGAGCAGAAGATAAAAACTATTCTATATGCAGTAAGGCTTTGTGGCTCTGTGTCTGAGTTTTTGCATAAAAGCTGATTTTATTTCTTTTCCTACAACAAAGGAATATCAGGAATTTTCACTACAGAGTTACCTAATATGACATGGTTCTGCCAACCGATGTATTAATGCCCACAGGTATCGTAAGTTGCCCACAATTAATTATCAGTCCAGTGTTGAGAGTTCAGAGATAGATCCAAGTCTAGAGGCTCAAATTGTTCGTAACCGGGGACACGGCTAATCGATTAGGTTTAACTCTGCAGAGTGTTGTGTACTTTACCCACAAGATTCGTTCCCTCCTTGTAAGTCCTCGCACTGCATGGTGTTTGAGAACAGGACGAACAAAACATGGTCTTTCAGAGCGTTTCCCTGACTACTGTTAGTGCCCATCCAATCCTAACATCGACTACATCTCGTAGCACTGCCCAGCCAGAGTCACAACAAAGATCAACCAAGCTAGACCCCATAATGACTTGTGGCTACACAGGTAAGCTTCCGGGCATGAAGTATTCATCCGTCTCTTTGAGTCTGGATGAAGCTTTCCGCAAGATGTCATGGAGCTTCTCCATGCATCCCGGCCATCCACTGGTTACTCCAGAGATGCCCAATCAACCATCCTTCACCCAGTAGTGTGTATTGAAAACTTGTTTCTCGAGTCTCAAAGTCTTGAGGTCTTGAAGATGCAGGACTTGAAGCTGCCTTAGTGAAGTTCTCGTCTTGACGTAGAGTCCTCCTTCTCACACCACTCACGAACACTCATACCAGACCCCGTCTACTTTAGCATAGCATTAAAATAACTAACGTTCCCGAGGCTTTAGTAACAAGTGGTGGGTTCCTACCTCATGCATTCTACTTGACTACAAGAATTTTCAATAACACTACTAGTGGGATTTGTTGAAGGATATCACGACATGCAATAAAACTTAGGTATTAAATAGATGGTAAAATTGAACTTGCATGTACTATTGATGAAGATAAAAATATCGCTCTCAGAAATAACTTGATAGAACTATTCGTCACTCTCCGATGAAAATCTATACAATCAAACATTGCATTCATAAGCAAACACTTCTAGCAATCAATACTAACAACCAATAGACAACACAAAACTAAAAGCAACAAGGTTGGTTTTCTCCACAAGTAAATCCTATTTTCAAAAGTCAAAACACAAAACAAAAGCAAGGTAAATATAACAAAAGTATTTTAGTAAATATTTTACTTTAGCAAAAAGAATTACTTTTGAAGAACAACTAAGAACTAAGAAAGTAATACTGTAAACAACATAGATTTTTTCCTAATAAACCTAACAATAAGAAAACAAATGAAATATTAAAATAACAGAAAACAAAATATATAATACTAAGTTAAAAGAAAGTATATTTTATAAAACAATTTTATTAAAGGTATTTTAAATTAGCAAATAAAACTAGCAATGAAATCAATTTGCAAGTTATGATTTAACTTGAATTGATTTCATGCAACCAATTAATAAAATGACCTAAAATAACTTGGTTGAAATAATATTTCTAACTAATAGAAACCAAGGTAGAATTTTTTTAATTAATATAAAAATAATAATAGATTAAACAAATTTAAAACAAAAGAAGTAGAAATAAACCTAAA
Source organism: Hordeum marinum (assembly GCA_022496015.1). Classification (NCBI taxonomy): domain Eukaryota; kingdom Viridiplantae; phylum Streptophyta; class Magnoliopsida; order Poales; family Poaceae; genus Hordeum; species Hordeum marinum. The sequence goes on from CM039674.1 coordinate 14,140,553, forward strand.
AGAACACTAATAGAATCTGTTTTGTCAAAAATACTAATTTATACTATTCCAAAAATTCTCAAATTCTACCTACTGTTAAATAAATTCACTAGTGACAAGTAGCAAAAAGAATCAACTAAAACTCTATTTTCAAACTCAAGATATTTAGAAAATAAAATTTGAATCAAATCTGTTTGAATTCAATTTTAAAATTTTCAAATATGGCCAAACTTTATATCTACAGAAACTAGATACAATTTGTGACACAATGCAAAAATAATCAAATTAAAATAGTTTAAAACATTAAAGATATGAATAAAACAAAAACAGAACTAAATCTATAAAAGAAACTAAAATAGAAAAAGAAAAAAAACTAATCTAACGGACAGGGGGTGACGTGGCGGCTTCTGATTGGCTAAAGGGTGTGCGCGATCTAACGATTCGAGCGAACGGCCGATATTTAAAGAAAATGGTTCGGTTAATAATAACTTAACTGAAAACCGTCCGGTTCTTCTAAAATAAACCGAAGGGGTATCTTATTCTAATCGTGACCGTTGAGATAAGATCGAACGGAGGGGAGAGAGAGAGGCTCATAGGGGAGGTCGGGGTGCTCCGGCGAGAGCTCCGGTGATGTCCGAGGCGGCGGGGTCGTCGGGGACGGCGCTGTAGTGGTGGGAGACGGCGTTCGAGGGGTCCTGCCGACAGCAGCGGACCTCCGGCGTCCGTTGGTGGCGTCGTTGGGGCTGGGGACGACAGGGGCGAGCTCCGCGAGCTCCTGGAGCTTCGGGTGGAGGCGGAGCTCTGGCGTGGCGTCGGCACGGCTTTCCGAAGGGTCTCCAGCAAAGGAGAGGGCACCAGGCGATGCGTATGAGCGCGGCCAAGACGATGGTGGCCTCAGAGGGCCACGAAGAGGGCGGGGTGGAGCGGCATGAGAGCAAAGGTGCGGCGGCGGCTCTGCTCTGGCGAGCGATTCCGACGAGGGGAGAGGGTCGAACGACGGGGAAACGGGCGGAACGGGTCGAGGAGGCCTTGGGGCTTTATATAGTGCCTTGGGGGTGGTCGGGGAAGGAAGGAGAGACAGATCCGGCGGCTCCGGTTGGCTCCGACGAAGGAAGGAAGGAGGGGACATGGGAGGGAGGCGACCGCGGTGATGGCGCGAGCGATCGGTGGGGCCGCGCGGTCAGCGAGAGAGAGGGCGCGGTGTCGGTGACCGATCCGGAGCGATCTCGGGAGGGAGTTTAGGGCAGGTGGGCCGGCTGGTTTTAATTAAAACGTTAATTCGTTTCTTTTTTCTAATTACCAGAGAATTGAAACCTCATTAAGGCATTCAAAAATTTTCTGAAAATTGAAGATATATATATATCAAATTGACCAGGGGAAAAATGATATTTAATGAACATTTTTTCACGGCCAAACTAAATACTTTTTAAAAAATTATTTTTAGAAAATGCCTAATTTCATTTTAATTCTTTTGCAATAAATTTTCAAATAACCCCCTAGTTTTTATTGTTCAAATACTTCACAAAAATAACCCTGGTGCGGAGTGTCATGTTACTCCTCTCAAAATCTTGTCAAGGGTATTTGAATTCTTTCAAAATTTAAAATGGAACCAAATATGAAATGAATTCCAAAAAGAATAATTCAGAGATTTTCAAATCCACTTTTCAAATTCCTTGTTGATGAAGAAGTCATGTTATCTTCTCTCACTGATTTGAATTGGAATTGAATTTGAAATCAAACACAAAGGGAAAGTCATTTTATTCCCTGTCATTCAAAAGTTTTCAAAAAGTTTCAAATTTCACTCAATTTAAGCACTCAAGCAAACAAACAATCATTCTAATATTTATTATAACATTCCAAAATTGGGATCTGACAAACCTACCACACTTAAAATGAATCTCGTCCTCGAGATTCGAAAGGGCTGGAAAGAATAGGTCAGGGTTTGGGGTCTTCTAGCAAATCCATTGACCAAAAAGGTGTGGGGTCTACCACACTTAAAATGAGAGTTACTGGTCCTTCAAAATCATGACAGTCCTCTGGGTGCATCTGTCTCTTCACATTCTTCACGATAGCTCCTTCGGTGATGCTCTTCCGTTTAAATCAAACTCTTGTGTTCTCATAATAGAAAGGTATTTCCTCCGATACTGGGTCTTCTTAACTGACAGGTCTTGTGATCATTCTTAATAACTTATCGAATACCTCATGGTGGTCTACCATTTGTGGTTATCCTGCAGTGAAATGGGTCTTGGCTTCATTCCTCACCGTAAAATTCCTATGTGTGACAACAACTGTCATGTACAAGGGGTTTTCATCATACCATTCTAAGGCTTAAACAAAAGCTTCAAAGAACGTCGTCTCTTTACTATAGGTAAGTCACTCAGATTTACCATTCCGAATAGCAAGAGAAATGATAAGAGTAAGTCGTCATGGTGGCCAAGCCATGTCACACTGAAATCATTACCTTGTATAAGGTTTAGTGAATCTCGTATTCTAGCACTTGGGCTTCCTCACAAGCGTTGCAGAAATTTCTCTTGTCAACGAACGAAGTTCGGATGAATCCATTGATTCTGCAAGCTAAGAAAGACATCTATCATTCCTTCACAACTCTCAGGTTGTCGTATACTCCTAAGGAAACGTTTGCTGATCCAATCACACCTTCTTGCTTCAAGATCTTGGGGTAACCTTCATAAAACCATGAGATCCATCCTTGATACACGTTCTATTCCTTGAATATGTTTTTCCTTTCCATTGGTCTGTTTACCAATAACAGTTTTGGTTCATCATACTCAAAATCCAAGGTATTTTATTTCAGGTGTTGTCATCCACATAGTTGGATATGGTTCCACATTCTCTTCACCTGTAGTCACTTATCCAAACTCCTTAACAGGAATGGTACTTTCTTTATTCATTCGTCGATGTGGTTACTACCACACTTAAAATGAAATGTACACATGCCTGCATAGAACATATTTTCTCATATCCTTGAAAATGGCGAGAGATCTTTGTTCATAGAGCAACAACTCATATAATTCAACATAGGAGAACCATAATTCCATTGACTCATGAATTTATTACAAACTTTGAGACTTCCGTTACATAACTTCAAAATGATAAGAGTGCTACCTATTATATTTATTACTTCCAAAATCCAAAACTCAAACTAATCGTGTTTAGCCTTCTTCTCCGGGCAGGTATATGAGTAGTGTCCTGTCTTGTTGCACTGATGACAAGTGATGTGGCTCAGATCCTTCCGTGTAGAAAACCATGGAGTCTTCCTCTTCTTATTGGGTTGGGTTCCTTCCCTGATGCTTGTCTCATACCTCTTGCAAAAACAGTGTGGCCTCTCCAAGCCACAATGCAAACATCTGATGCCTCCTCTTACTTGGCCTTTCTTCTTGTCCGGGTTGATAATTTCTTCTATCTCCTGAGGATCATGTTGCACTTCTTCTGTCTGGAAGTCTCCCAGATACTCGTTTGGACAATCCTAAGAGATATGTCCTTCTTCTCCACACGAATAACATGACTTGGTATCAATGTTTGGGTCTGGTATATCTCTCATCATCATGGGTTCTTCTAACTTTTCCCGAGGAGTTCTTTCATTGCTTCCTTCTACTGCTTCATGACTTCTTGTACCTTGGGGTAGAGTTGACATAGTGTCGGATGGTGAGTGGTTCCTTCACACAAGAAACATGTCACCTGCCTAGTTGGGCATTCCTCAGCAGGGTGATTTTGTTCACAATGAGGGCATCCTTCCTTGTGTTCTTCCTGGGTGTGTCCTATCTCTCCACATATCTTGCATGCGCAAATGTTCTTCACATCTTTGCAACGGGGATTCTGGGAGTTGGTGACAACATGAGATTTTTGCAGAGTCATCTTGAATTCTAACCAAGTGATTGACGCTTGCCTATCATGGATATCTTCACGCATCTTCCACCAATGTGCAGCACCTTCTGCAAAGTACCGAAGAGCATACTGGACCATCTCGTTCCTTGCAACATGGTTACTCCTTAGGTGATTCTCCATGTCCTAAATCCATTCTTCTACCTCCAGATAGGTCATTGGTCCAGAGAATTCAAGTCCAGCTTCATTCACCATCTATTGGGTTCAAGGTTTGGGGGATGAGATGGGTAAGAGAGAGAGACAGAGAGAGAGAGAGAAGGGATACAAACAACTCAAAAACATCAAACTCAAGTCCACATATTCATAAAGTTCAATCAAACTATATTATCGCCACCCACATAAGGTTGGTGTGGTCGATCACTCAAACGTAAAAACGTTTATCTTTATTTATCTCATGGTGGGATACTACTAAGCTAGTCTATATCATGTCTTCGTCTTCAGTGCGCTTCTTCTGGTCATGCTTGATATTCTCAAGTTCTTCTACCAGATTTTCCCTGTTGATGCGGAGTTTCCGATGTCGTCCCTGTAGTTCCAGGAGTTCCAAGGTCATGCTTGAATTTCAACGTCTCTAGCATGAGCCATGGCCTGACTATTCTTCAAGTCTTGACGAAGCTTCTGAATCTCGGGATCATGTTTCTTCAGATTGACTACCTTGAGCTTCTCGTTCTTGAGGCTCTCACGAAGTGCTTCGTTCTCAAATAACTCTGAGAGAAGGTCCATTTGAAGGTTCTTGATGTAGCGCTCCAGTTCTTGATTGTACACAAGTATGGGTGAAAACTTCATCTTCTGTTCGTCGGTCAGGTCGATGAGTGCTCCATCAGGCTTCTGCCATCCAAGCCTTCCAAAGTAGTGGTTGCACAACTCAGCACGATGACGATAGCTCAAACGTGCGATGGCATCATGGATAGCAGTGTTCATGCCCATGTCACATTCATGGCTCAATGTGCCACAGTTGATGTCTTCAGTCTTGGGGTCTTCTTCACATCCAAAAACTTTAGTTTTGATGCCCCAGAATCCAAACTTCCTCTTAGTCGCCTTGATCTCAGGTATCGGCAGCTTCACCATCTGCACTAGCTCCATGAGGAATGAGCCTCCGAGAACATCTTCATAGTCCTCTCTTTTGTTCAGGGTGTAGTTCTCCATCTATAGTTTGAAACAGGGAGGGTTCAGTAAAAGAATTTAGAAGTTACGAGAGTAGTGAAAACAAAGGTTGTTCCTATCAAGGTCTTCCTATTTCTAATCCATTTCCTAGGGTCACGTCCTACAGTCAACATGTGCTCTGATACCATTTTTGTAGCGACCCGACCTAGAAAGGTCAAGCCTCTGTGTGTTCTGTGCCATCCCTGGATCAGTATGCTGGCACACACAGTACATCAATGTATATATCAAAGTGCAATCACATGTAATTAACGTAAAACAGATAGGTACCTCGAAAATCTCAGCAGAAACAGTCAACGAGAGTGGAGTCCCAATAACACCAACGGCAAGTTGAGTGTAGACCGTAACCCTGAATCGTACTCTTACCCATCATAGAGCTTATCTGCAACATAAGACGTTGCAGCCGTGTAGGTCGGTACATTGAATGTACCGGCAAGATCACCATAGTAGAGCAGAAGATAAAAACTATTCTATATGCAGTAAGGCTTTGTGGCTCTGTGTCTGAGTTTTTGCATAAAAGCTGATTTTATTTCTTTTCCTACAACAAAGGAATATCAGGAATTTTCACTACAAAGTTACCTAACATGACATGGTTTCGCCAACCGATGTATTAATGCCCACAAGTATCATAAGTTGCTCATAATTAATTATCAGTCCAGTGTTGAGAGTTCAGAGATAGATCCAAGTCCAAAGGCTCAAATTGTCCGTAACCGGGGACATGGATAATCGATTAGGTTTAGCTCTACAGAGTGTTGTGTACTTTACACACAAGATTCGTTCCCTCCTTCTAAGTCCTCGCACTGCATGGTGTTTGAGAACAGGACGAACGAAACATGGTCTTTCAGAGTGTTTCCCTGACTACTGTCAGTGCCCATCCAATCCTAACGTCGACTACATCTCGTAGCACTGCCCAGCCAGAGTCACAACAAAGATCAACCAAGCCAGAGCCCATAATGACTTGTGGCTACACAGGTAAGCTTCCAGGCATGAAGTATTCATCCGTCTCTTTGAGTCTGGGTGAAGCTTTTCGCAAGATGTCATGGCGCTTCTCCATGCATCCCGGCCATCCACTGGTTACTCCAGGGATGCCCAGTCAACCACCCTTCACCCAGTAGTGTGTATTGCAAACTTATTTCTTGAGTCTCAAAGTCTTGAGGTCTTGAAGATGCAAGAATGGAAGCTGCCTTCATGAAGTTGTTGTCTTGACGTAGAGTCCTCCTTCTCACACCACTCACAAACACTCATACCAGGCCCCGTCTACTTTAACATAGCATTAAAATAACTAACGTTCCCGGGGCTATAGTAACAAGTGGTGGGTTCCTACCTCATGCATTCTACTTGACTACAAGAATTTTCAATAACTCTACTGGTGGGATTTGTTGAAGGATATCACTACACGCAATAAAACATAGGTATTAAATAGATGGTCAAAGTGAACTTGCCTGTATTGTTGATGAAGATAAAAATATCGCTCTTAGAAATAACTTGATAGAACTATTCGTCACTCTCCGATGAAAATCAATACAATCAAACATTGCATTCATAAGAAAACACTTCTAGCAATCAATACTAACAACCAATAGACAACACAAAACTAAAAGCAACAAGGTTGTGATGAAGGAAATACTTAAGACAAAACTCAAAACAAGAAAGTTTCAGCAATACAACTAAGGTTGGTTTTCTCCACAAGTAAATCCTATTTTCAAAAGAAAAACTGAAAACAAAAGCAAGGTAAATATAACAAAAGTATTTTAGTAAATATTTTACTTTAGCAAAAAGAATTACTTTTGAAGAACAACTAAGAACTAAGAAAGTAATACTGTAAACAACATAGATTTTTGCCTAATAAACCTAACAATAAGAAAACAAATGAAATATTAAAATAACAGAAAACAAAATATATAACACTAAGTTAATAGAAAGTATATTTTATAAAACAATTTTATTAAAGGTATTTTAAATTAGCAAATCAAACTAGCAATGAAATCAATTTGCAAGTTATGATTTAACTTGAATTGATTTCATGCAACCAATTAATAAAATGACCTAAAATAACTTGGTTGAAATAATAATGCTAACTAATAGAAAACAAGGTAGAATTTTTTTTAATTAATAGAAAAATAGGAATAGATTAAACAAATTTAAAACAAAAGAAGTAGAAATAAACCTAAAAGAATACTAACAGAAACTGTTTTGTTAAAAATACTAATTTATATTATTCCACAAATTCTCAAATTCTACCTACTGTAAAATTAATTCACTAGTGACAAGTAGCAAAAAGAATCAACTAAAACTCTGTTTTCAAACTCAAGATATTTAGAAAATAAGATTTGAATCAAATCTATTTGAATTCAATTTTAAAATTTACAAATATGGTCAAAGTTATATCTGCAGAAACTAGATACAATTTGTGACACAATGCAAAAAGAATCAAATTAAAATAGTTTAAAACATAAAAGATATGAATAAAACAAAAAACAGAACTAAATCTGTAAAAGAAACTAAAATAGAAAAAGAAAAAAAACTAATCTAACGGACAGGGGGTGACGTGGCGGCTTCTGATTGGCTTAAGGGTGTGCGCAATCTAACGATTCGAGATGACAGCCGATATTTAACGAAAACGGTTCGGTTAATAATAACTTAACTAAAACCGGCCGGTTCTTCTAAAATAAACCAAAGGGGTATCTTATTCTAATCATGATCGTTGAGATAAGATCGAACGGAGGGGAGAGAGAGAGGCTCACAGGGGGGTCGGGATGCTCCGGCGAGAGCTCCGACGATGTTCGAGGCAGCAGGGTCGTCGGGGACGGCGCTGCGGTGGTCGGAGACGGCGTCCGAGGGGTCCTGTCGATGGTGGCGGACCTCCGGCATCTGTTGGTGGCGTCGGTTGGGGCTAGGGACGACAGGGGCGAGCTCCTTGAGCTCCTAGAGCTTCAGGTGGAGGCAGAGCTCCGGCGTGGCATCGGCACGGCGTTCTGGAGGGTCTCCGGCGAAGTCGAGGGCACCAGGTGATGCGTATGAGCGCGGCAAAGACGATGGTGGCCTCAGAGGGGCTCGGAGAGGGCGGCGTGGAGTGGCACGAGAGCAAAGGTGCGGCAGCGGCGGCTCTGCTCCGACGAGCGATTTCGGCGATGGGAGAGGGTTGGACAACGGGGAAATGGGCGGAACGGGTCGAGGAGGCCTCGGGGCTTTATATAGTGCCTTGGGGGTGGTCGGGGAAGGAAGGAGAGACAGATCCGACGGCTCCGGTCGGCTCCAGCGACGGAAGGAAGGAGGGGACAAAGGAGGGAGGTGACCGCGATGATGGCGCGAGCGATCGGTGGGGCCACGCGGTCAGAGAGAGAGATAGAGGGCGCGGCATCGGTGACCGATCCAGAAGTATCTCGGGAGGGAGTTTAGGGCAGGTGGGCCGGCTGGTTTTATTTAAAACGTTAATTCGTTTCATTTTTTCTAATTACCAGAGAATTGAAACCTCATTAAGGCATTCAAAACATTTCCGAAAACTGACGATATATATATCAAATTGATCAGGGGAATAAATTCTATTTAATGAACATTTTTTTAAGCCAAAATAAATAATTTTAAAAAAATTATTTTCAGAAAATGCCTAATTTGATTTTAATTCTTTTGCAATAAATTTTCAAATAACCCCCTAGTTTTTATTGTTCAAATACTTCACAAAAATAACCCTGGTGTGGAGTGTCATGTTACTCCTCTCAAAATCTTGTCAAGGGTATTTGAATTCTTTCAAAATTTAAAATGGCACCAAATATGAAATGAATTCCAAAAAGAATAATTCAGAGATTTTCAAATCCACTTTTCAAATTCCTTGTTGATGAAGAAGTCATGTTATCTTCTCTCACTGATTTGAATTGGAATTGAATTTGAAATCAAACACAAAGGGAAAGTCATTTTATTCCCTGTCATTCAAAAGTTTTCAAAAAGTTTCAAATTTCACTCAATTTAATCACTCAAGCAAACAAACAATCATTCTAATATTTATTATAACATTCCAAAATTTGGGATGTTACACGCTAGATCGGAAGGACCGTGATCAAGATCGTGAGATGGATCGTGATGAGTTCGCGGGACGGATCATAATGAGTTCGATGGACGGATCGTGATTGGATCGCGGGACGGATCGTGATGAGATCACGGGACGCTCGGCGATTTGGATCGCTAAGACGTTCGACTACACCAACCGCGTTTCTTAACGCTTCCCGCTTAGCGATCTACAAGGGTATGTAGATCCACTCTCCCTCTCGTAGATGCTCATCACCATGGATAGATCTTGCGTGTGCGTAGGAAAAATTTTGTTTCCCATGCGACGTTCCCCAACAATACCATCCTCGAAGGGGAAAAGTTAACACGTGTAAAGGAGATGATTCACCTTTGTATGTTTGAAGTAGATGTCGCACGTGTCACTTGGGAAAGGGACTCTTGTCATGGTGATGTCCATAAGATGCTCCGCATCACATTAGTAACAAACATTTGATAACATCTGTTATAAACTTTAATAGCAAAAAAAATTGGCAAAGAAACATTTGTTTTTGAATCTGTTTAAAACAAACTAAAATTAAATATCCTAAAAAGGTCTAAAACAAAAAATAGGAATAATAGATTTAGTCCCGATTGGGGGCACCAACCGGGACTAAAGGCATAAGCTTCGTGCCCTTTTGGCTGCCGAAAATTAGCTTTAGTCCTGGTTGGGGGCACCAACCGGGAGTAAAGGCCTAAGCTTCGCGCCCTTTTGGTTGCCGAAAATTAGCTTTAGTCCCGGTTGCTGGATCCAACCGGGACTAAAGGCCTAAGCTTCACGCCCTTTTGGCTGTCGAAAATTAGCTTTAGTCCCGGTTGAAGCCACCAACCGGGACTAAAGCCTTGCGTATATATACTGCTAGCGGCCTCCTTCTTCCCCAATCTTCTCCTCACTCCTCCCCGACACCGAACCCATCACGATGCCGCCAGGCTGCTGGATATCGCCATCGCCACCCATGATCCCTCTCCTCATCGTCGGACCTCCTCGCGCGCCCTCCTCTCCGCCCCATCGCCATCGCCGCCCCCGAGCCATCTCCTCGTCACCGGACCTCCTCGCGCGCCCTCCTCCCTGCCCGTCACCGCCCTCATCCCATGCGGCCCTCCCCCTCTCGTCCCTTCCCACTTGGTGGCCCTTCCCATCCCGGCCATCCATGCAGCGGTAGCTCTCCCTCCTCTCTCCCACTCTCCCCCTTCTCCCTCCTCCCTGTATTTTTGCACCGCTGGATAAGATTAATGGATGGATGAATTGATGCATTTAGATGGTTATGAATGGATGCATTTAGATGGTTAGATTGATGGAGGGATGCATTTAGATGGATCACTGTTAGATGAATGGATGCATTTAATTACATGAATGGATGCATTTAGATGGTTAGATGGATGGATGGATGCATTTAGATGAATGTGTGCATTTAGATGAATGGATCGAGAATGGATGCATTTAGATGGAGGAATGGATTCATTTATATGGATATTAGTACTTCATCATGATAATATTGCTGTGAAAAAAAATTGCGGCAGCATAGGTCATTTTTTAGCTTATTACGCGATATATGTAATGTTAAACGATGATGGTTTGGGATATCTTTCAGTTTGTTGGTGCTACTTGTGTCATTTTGCATGGAGCAACTCCTAGTGTTTATATGTTTTGCCAGAATGTTGATTCATTTCTGTTCGGCAAATTTCAGGCACTCGAAATGTTCTGTTTCTAGAAAAGGTTATGCCGAAATTTTGTAAGAATAGGAATTAAATGACATTCCAGCAAAACATAGGCCACTCAGAGGTTTCATTTTCATATTTTCAATTACATTTTCATTTTCATATTTTCATTTTCATTTTCCACTCGAATGACTAAAGCTTATAGGGTTGACTTTTAGTCTGTCGAAGCTCCTTGTTTGACTTTCAATATGTTTTTGATGGAGGAATACTGACTATTTCCGTCGGTGTGCCTCCTCTTCTTCTCTTCTTGCGATATATACCTCGGTATAATGGTCAAGGAGAGAAGAAGAGGTGCGCCCATTACCGACGGTCAAAATATTAGTGTTAGGGAGTGCCACCAACATACACCGTCATATCAGTATGAGAGAGTGTGCACCATATTCACTAAGAGATATGAGAATTTTTCAAGGAAGCCTCGACAAATCGAAACTAAACCCATGCATGCATGCTTAATAGTTCCTTGTATTGTGGTCATCAATTTTTAATATTTGAATCATGAACATAGGAAATGTCAGACAGCGATCGGATCCCTGAGTGTGATTTATGCGGTGAAGACTAGGGTTTATGCGACAAGCCTCACCTGCGAAACAGCAGGTTCTTCACCATCAAGTTGGACGAGACCTTTGATGTTATCACGGTAAGGAATGACGACAGCTATTTTTACGTAGTTAATAATGAATTTTTGTTTCTTTGTTTCAACATGTAATTTCTGTTTTTTACAATTCGACTAGTGCATCCCCTGCCATGCAAGACGGTATGTCTTGGAGAAGCTCGGTTTCCAAAAAATGGAGAATATGGAGAGGAGGAGAGCTCACCTGAGGACCAAACATGATTTTACATTTCAGGTTAAACTATAAAATGCAATTAATCACTCGCATTTTGGTTGCTCAAACTGGAATCCTCCAAGCAAGGCATATGGATTTCAGGAGGATATGTAAATAACCTTCGATATTCGTCTTGAAGATGAAGGTAATATCGACATTTAGGTGGATGTCGATATGCTTCTAGTTTTACCATTATGTGAGTTTGTCAACCATATTTGTTATGTCATTTGTATTGTTTATTTAAAAAATAGCTGGTGTTCATCCATACTAAACATGTTAATTTATAATTACAGCTTATTTCCTTTCTTCGAGTGAAACACAGAAAATAGTTGACACGACACACTACACTTATGGACCACATCTAACTCGGGAGAGAAGGATGGTCTTGTCACCTTTGTTAATGGTGTCATGTCTAGTAGGGACAACCCGTTTAATATGGGACCTGGCCCGAATTATACATTATACATGGCACTGGTGCGTAGGTTGAGGGAGGATGACATTCGCGCAAATATCTTGGTAAGAGTTGCTAATTAAGTACACTACTATTGCATAAATGGTGTTGATTGCATTGCTAACTAGGCTACTATTATGTTCTTCAACAGAAACTACCAAATGGTGTTGTGCCTCCGTTGATGAATGACAAAGGTTATATGACAATTAAAAGCCCTACGAGGGCCCAGTTCGCTTTTCCATACTCTACTGGGCGCAAACCACAAGGGAGGCTCCAAATTGAAGCACGTGGAGAAATAAAGAAGGACCGCAAGCCAGTTGAAGACCGTTGAATCTCTTTGCTTCATCATGAAGACATAGGTGTTATTCTGTTTTACGACATTTTACCTAGGAGGGAGGACTAGGTCCTATGAGAGAGAAGTTTTTCTGGTTTATATTAACTTGGCATGCATGATCGATTAGGATGACGATTATTATGGTGTTTTTCTGTTTTATGGCATTTTAACTTGGTAAGATTAAGATGATGATGAGTTGTTAGATGATTAAGAGGATGATGAGTGGTTAGATGATTAGGAGGATGATAAGTTATATGTCATATATTTGATTAAAATGAATGGATGTAAGTGACCAAGTTGAATTAGAGGAAAATATGATGTTGCGATTGGAAACATCATATTTTCCTCTAATTCAACATGATCACTTGTATCCATCCACTTTAACCAAATATAGCAGTAGCAGTAGCGCTGGCGTCCAGCGTTACATCTATGTATTAGTAGCGCTCGTCGGACCGACACTACTTCTAAATTGGTATAACAATAGCATGGGAGAACCAATGCTACTGCCACAAGTTAGTTGTAGGGCCTTATTAGTAGCGCTGGTTCCCATGCAACTGCTAGCCCAAAAACCAGCACTACTAGTAAGCTTTTACCTAGTAGTGTCTCAGCGACAAGAAGCATAGAGAAAGATGTCACTTCTCTATATTCATGACGATGTTTCACCTTTGGCGTTCAGGTATTTCGGTTATTTTAGTTTGGGTAGTTCGGTTTATGGGTAATTCGGGTATTTAAAAATTGGAACCAAAACTTTTTCTGTCAATAAAATATCCAAACCCAAATTACCCGAAATTTTTGTTCGGGTAATTCGGGTACCCAAAAAAACCGAAATATTCGGAGCACACATCAACTTTTGGTATGAATAATTTGGGTAGGATGGGTATTTCGAGTAGTATGAGTATTTTATGTGTATGGGTAACATAACAATGTATTAATAGGATGAATAATTTGGGTAATAAAAATAATTCGGTAGTATGGGTATTTTGGGTTTTCTAGACTCAAACCCGAACCCTAACCCATAAACCGAATAGTCAGAACTAAGAACCGAACCCTTACCCGATACTATAATTACCTGACAATTCGGGTAATTCGGTTCGCTTCGGGTTTGGGTAACGGGTTAGGGTACCCAAATGTCGAGGGTGAACGATGTTGTGTAACAGTTTCTTCATTGCAATTAGTAGCTAGCATCGAGTTGGATGGATGAGGAAACCCCTAAACCCTCCAAAAATCCTCCTTTCAAAAACAACATAAACCCCAGCGCTTGGCAGGGGCTAACGCGTGGCCCCCTTTTAGTCCCGGTTGTTGCTACCAATCGGGACTAAAGGTCCTGATGCCTGAGTGGTATGCAATGGCCACATGGAGCCCCTTTATTCCTAGTTCGTAACACAACCGGGACTAAAAGGGGGGCCTTTAGTCCCGGTTGGGCAACCGGAACTAAAGGCCCTTATGAACCAGAACGAATGTCCCGTTTTCTACTAGTGTTGTATATGTTGGGCACTGGAGCTATCACCTGCTACTAGCTACTTCCCGAACCATGGTAAGCTTAGTGAGGGGTCACAGGAGAAGCTATACTGGTTGTAACCCCGGGAGATGGACGGTGACACCGCTAGCAAGAGATGAGTAGAAGCCCCGGGAGAGGGCGAGAGCAGCGGCAAGAGGCAGAATGTCACCATGAGGATGGATGCCCTCGACTAACCCGACTTCTTTCATCCCCTCAGACCTCCCATATACCAGGTACAGTACATGTGCATACATTCAATTACTTGTCTCTCAAAGTTCAGATGAAATTTAAGAATTTGTTTCAATAACCGTAGGATATAATGCTACTTTCTAAAAACAATTTCTTGTAAAAGCTATAGTTGCTGAAATTTGGTGTCCGTAGAGAATTAATTAGGACACTAATATTTTGACCGAGAAGGAAACTATTAGCAACTATATGAACACCGATTTCTAGTCCACAACTGAGACTGGAATTTGGTTCCCTAGTAGGCTATATATGGTTAAGGGTGGATGATATATTTACATATCTAATAACATTATGTTTGGTCTGTCCACCTTTGGAGTTGTATATCGATCACACTAAAACTTCACAACTTCAAACTTACACACTAGCATGTTGCATGTACCAACACTAGCCCCCACATGGATAGTTGCATAATTTTATGCGGTACTTGAATTATCATGTTGCTATTGTAGTACTTTATTCAACACTTATTTCTATTAAAAAAGTTTATCTCACTTATGTTACTTCCTGTATGTTTCACATTGTTATGTGGGGCATCTCATATGCTCTTCTTGCCGTCCAAAGCTCGTGCGCAACAAGTGCCACTTATGCCCCGCCGAAACTACCTTCAAGCGTTGTTTAGGGATGGAACGTCTCATGGAGTCGATCAAGGTTCATTGCTCGAATGTCAAATATGGATGCACTGAGAAGCTCACTTATTACAAGAAAGATGAACATGAAAAGAAATGCCTGAACGCTCCATGTGTCTTCCCAGAGTCTAGCTGCAGCTTTGCAGGGCCAACAAATACCCTCCTTGACCATTTCAACTCCCAGCACAAGTGGCCCTCTACAACCATCAAATACTATGAAGATGTGAAGTTCCGCCTAAAACCAGGCTTACACTTTCTGCATACAAAAGGCAGGCAAATTTTCCTTCTCAATGTTGCTCTAAAGACAGTCGGACATGCCATCTCTGTCGTCTGCATCCAACATAAACCTACAAACTCCTATTTCAATTGCCAAATGTCCTACAATTGCTTTAAGACCTGCTATTATCATACTGCCCAAGGATACAACTTATACTGGTTTACAAGATACGAAGCTCATCGTTGTCTGATGGGTACCAAAGGGATACAACTTCATTCTGCCCAAGGATGAGATAGTTGATGATGGAAAGGGTATCTTGCTTACGTTATGCATCCTAATGTAAAGGTGTGTGAGCCCATATATGTATGTGGTGTGTGATTGAAGTGGCTAGGTACAGAGTGGACTTTTGACGTTTGCGGACTGCACTGTTTGGGTTTCATGACTTGTATATGCTGAGAGGCTTTATGATCTCATTTTTACAGCATCGATGACATGCATTATGTTTTGGTGCTCCATTTCATGTAAGTTGTGTTTTCCTGATTTGGGAGGAACCGGATCAAATGTTCGATACTGTAAAAATTGTGACGCCACCGCGTCTGCTGACTAATGTAATCTTTGATGTTTGCTGCTTTAGAGTCATGTCATGGACCAAGCTACTGAAGGAACATGAAGTGTTGTTTCGAGTCGAAACTAGTGCAATGGATTACATTGATCGTATATGTGTACCTACGTCCTACGCATAGATTTCAAATGCTCTTTGTTGGGTATGGTGTCATCTTTTTGGTTTGGGTTGCACCATAGAACTTTTCAATTTTGAACCAAGTTTTAGGTTAAGTTCATCATATAAAGGAAGAGTAATTGAACAATGACTTTGGTCTTGATAATCTTAGAAACATAGAGTAAAGTTTTTAACTAACTTCCAAACAGATTCTTTGCCTGAAATAGAAAAAAGGCTCAAATTAAGCTAAAACAATAATATCCAAAACACCCCTATTTTCTTCACCACGTACTCCAATGTCTGGTCAGCTGTCCCCTCTCACTTGAGAAATTTGCATGTTTGACGTTGAACATCTTGCTTTGCAACAGTTCTACCATTAAGACGGATTTCACAAAATTACCACCAGAACGTGAACATTTTTTCAACACCTTGATTAACACACCGTTTCCCCACTTTTACCGATTTTGTTGTTCTTTTTATTTATTCCATTTACAGACACAGGAAAGGACTAAGCTGCTTGCTTGGTGAAACAGTGTACACCGCTGCACAGAGAGGGAGAAGGATGTTCATGATAACGGCGAAGTTGATGGAGATGATCACATTATTTCCCTAGTGTCGCTCTGGCTCCATCGGAAGAGATAGGGAGAGAGCCCATTTCTTCTTCTTGTAAGGCCACGCTATAATGGAGAAGGATTCTCCCTCTGGTCCTTGGCCTTCATGGCTCCTGGAGGGTGGGAGCGCCTCCGAGATTTGATCTCTTCTATGTTTCTTTCTGTTTTCGGTATTGTTTTCTGACCGAACACTGTTTATTTTATAGCCATAGTTTCCTAACTCTGATCAAACTAAAATATTTACTAGATTTTCTCCAAAAATTAGCTTTCTTGCGGCAAAATATTGCCCCAACGACTTAAGGAGCAGCCATACCGGCCCACATGACAGCCAGAGGTGTTCACGCCACCTGGCGGTGTGGGTCCCTCGATAACCACATTGCGTTGATTGTTAACCTAAAAATCACATATATTCGAGAGAAAAACCTATTCAATCACCGGGGTATTTTGATCTTACTAGATATTGATTTTCGAAAAACATGTAGAAAATGGGAACAGTTAATAAGTTAATCCGAAAAAATAATATAATTTGATGAAAAAAATATGTAAAAGGAGTATTATAATAGTATGAAACAATTAAAAATTATAGATACATCAAATATGTATCAAAATCCAACTGTGAAAATGATTCAGTATTTGCACACACGATTCACGAAATAAAATATTTTGCATAAATGAATCTACGAAAAAGGAAAACCATCAGATTTCAATATGTGACGCACATGCATTGCACTACTTAGAAGCACGTGAGAAGATGAGAGTGACCTTTACAAGATGTAACCCTTAACTAGTGATTTCAGATGAAGATCAGACACCTTGTCCATTTTGGGGCCTCCATTGGGACATAGATTTTGGTAGCCCGAATAAAATAGACCGATGGGGGCAATTTGGGGGCTACAACTGAAGTTGCCCTAAGCTATTTTAACTTTTATTGCCTTCGTAACGGAAATGTATCTTTTCATTAGGTTTTGTTTCACTGGAAGCATCGAAAAGGTGCTAGCGTGTTGGAATAAGGTTGTTCCCGCCTCTCCCTAGCTACCTCGACGACGTCCGATCTTATGTTGACAAAGGTCATGTGAGAGTTTGTGTTATTAGATTCGTTACCTATCTATCAATTTTGGGACTTTGTGTGTGAGGAATTGGCTGGCTTTACTTGTGGTGACTTTGACACCCTTTTCGGTGTTGTTTTACAGGGTCTGGTTTATTCAACTCTCTGGACCGATGATGATGGATTGCAATCATTGTCGAAATCTGAGATGGGCTTTGGGCCCATAGGGCAATTTCAAAAAAATCTCAAAGGGCCCTTGTAGGTGGCATGACAAGGGGTGGTGGGAAGTTTAGTCCCACCCCGCTATAGGAGGAGGAGTTGGACATCCTTATAAGGGTCTCTCTTCTACATGATATTGGAGCTTGAGAAGAGAAGAGGCCGTCGCGCAATCCTCCGCCGCCTGCCTCGCCACGTTATGCCTCGTGCCAGTCAGGAACAGAGAATACGTAACGCCACAATCTAAGACGTTGGATCATGGGCTACCACACATAAGCAGGGCTTCGGCCAACCCTAGCCACCACGAGTTCAGATCACATCTGCCTCCACGCGCACACCGCCCCCGTCATTCCTTTTGTTGCTGCTACCGCCGGTGACTCCATCCCATTCACCGCGTACACGGTTGATGGGAGAGTAGGCCTCCGAAACCACGCCTCTCCAGGTCCTGTACGGGGAGTGGGGCGATTAGGTTTTCGGGGAGCGACTACGCGACTGGTCGCTTCTGTTCGTCTCCTTTATCTACGTCCGCATCGCCTTTGTTGTCATCACCATGTCGCCACCAACCGACATCGACCGTGCCGCTGCTGAGAAGCTCGAAGCTGACAAGAAGGCGGCCGAGGATGCTCTCGCCGCCAATGCTCCTGCTACGGCCAACTGGCCTATTGGAGGGTATAAATCGTTTATCCCTCTCCTTCTTATATTTTTCTTACCAGTTCTACCTATATGCATAAATGTTTCTACTATTTGTGTAGTGCATGCTAGTCTGGTTCGTCATCACTATGTTATTGATCTAGTCAATGCCATGATAGTTATTATTTTGTGGATTAATCCGATCGAAAAATTGCCTATTTACTCAACAATCCAAAAACCTAATATGTGTAGGAATTTTTCAAGTAATTGTTTTGCTGCTGCACTAAAATTGGAGAAATTTACCGGTACATACTTTAAGCATTGACAGACCAAAACCACCTTATGGCTCACGACTATGAACGTGTTTTGGGTAGCCGGTGTTACTCCCACAGGAACGACCACTCATGAACATGAGAAGGCGTTCAGGGACGCCACTGTCTACTTTCTCGGAGCAGTTCTTAGCGTGATCAGAGATAAGTTGGTTGACACATAATTACATGTGGGGGTTGCCAACAATTTGTGGGAGGCGCTCGAATCTAAATTCAGGGCCACCGATGCTAGGAGCGAGTTATATGTTATGGAGCAGTTCCATGTTTACAAAATGGTTGACAACCATTATGTGTTGGAACGAGCTCATGAGATAATATGCATTGCTAAATAGCTTGATGTTCCTAAGTGAATTTACCAGACAAATTTGTCGCGGGATGTATAATTGCTAAGCTCCCAATTTCCTGGAGGAACTTTGCTACCACTGTGAAACATTGGAGGCGTGAATTCTCAATAGAGGATGTCATCGGCCATCTGAGTGTTGAGTAGAACTCAAGAGCAAAGGACTCTCATGGAAACTGTGGAGAAAGTCCTTCTGTTGTCAATACATCAGAGGAACTTCAATTCCCACAAGCCCAAGGGAAAGAATTTTGTCCAACAGAATACCGACTTCAAGAAGAAGGGAAAGAAGACCTTCAAGAAGAATAAGAAGGGCGTTGGTTGCTTCGCTTGTGGTTGAGAGGAACATTGGGCCAACAAGTGCCCAAACAAGTACAAGAAGCCAGTGCAGGACTCCAAGTCTGCCAATATGATTGTGGGAAACAATGAGAGTGGTGCATCTGGGTATGGTAATTTATTTACTGTATTTTCAGTTTTTCAGTCCACCGATTGGTGGGTGGACACGGGTGCAAATATTCATGTGTGTGCTGACATCCGTTTTTCTCTTCTTATCAGGTCACAGGACGCAGGTCTGTATTGATGGAGAATGGCACGAGTGCTTTTGTTCTTGGTGTTGGCACGGTCGATCTGAAGTTTACTTCGGGAAGGACCATGCAGCTGAGGAACATGCAGCTTGTCCCTGCCATCAAGAAGAACCTCGTTAGTGGCTCCCTTCTGTGTAGAGGAAGGTTTAAGTTGGTCTTCAAGTCTAATAGAGTTGTTGTTACGAAATATGGACTTTTTGTTGGAAAATGTTATGAATGCAGAGGTTTGTTCTGCCTTTCCCTTGCAGTTTTTTGTAATAAAGTTGTGAATAATATTCATTCAAGTGTTAATGAATCTAAAGTTTGGCATTCACGTTTTTGTACACTTTTGCCAAAGGTTCTAAGTGTCATTCGTGTGTGCAAGCAAAGCAACCTCGCAAGCCTCACAAGGCTACGGAGGAGAGACACTTGGCTCCATTATAACTCATACATTCTGATCTTTGTGAGATGAATGGTGTGTTTACTAAAGGTGGAAAGAAATACTTCATGACATTGATAGATAAATCCACTAGATATTGCTATGTGTATCTATTAAATACTAAAGATGAGGCTCTACACTACTTTAAAATCTACAAGACAGAAGTTGAGAATCAACTTGAAAAGAAAATTAAACGAGTCTGGTCTTATCATGGTGGAGAATAATTCTCAAATGAGTTTGATTCTTTCTGTGTGGAACACAACATTATTCATGAGAGGTCTCCTCCCTGTATGCCCGAGTCAAACGGGGTTGCCGAGTGGAAAAACCGTACTCTAACTGATTTGGTTAATGCCATGTTAGATACATCGGGTTTATCCAAGGGATGGTCGGCGAGGCTATATTGACTTTGTGTCATGTCCTGAATAAGGTTCCGACAAAAGATAATGAGTTCACTCCCTATGAGTATTGATCGAAAAGAAGGAAGACGCTCTCCTACCTGCGTACTTGGGGCTGTTTGGTGAAAGTCAATGTGTCGATACTCAAAAAGCTTAAGATTGGACCAAAGACTGTGGATTGCGTTAATTTGGGCTACTCTAAGAATTGCGTTGGCTATAGATTTCTAGTAGTGAAATCTGAGGTACCTGACATGAGGGTCAGTACGATTATGGAGTCTAAGGATGCTACATTCTTTGAGGATATTTTTTCCATGAGAGATATGCAAAGCACCTCTAGACAAGAATCTGAGGAGACTCCTGAGCCCGCCATTCCTATGGAATATTATGAACAAAGACATGATGAAAATCCTGAGGAGGATGACGACGAAACCCTTGGCAGGGGCAAGAGACAAAGGACTGCAAAGACCTTTGGTGATGACTTCTATTTCAGAAGCTTATGCATCTCCAGATGCTGACTACTTGAAAGATGCGGTCCATAGCGAGATGGATTCCATCATGGCTAATGGGACATGGGAAATTATTGAGTGTCCCTATGGTTGCAAGCCGTTGGGATGCAAGTGCGTGTTCAAAAAGAAGCTTAGGCCGATGGTACAATAGAAAAGTACAAGGCTAGGCCTGTGGCCAAGGGTTATGCCCATAAAGAAGAAGAAAATTTCTTTGATACTTATTCACCTATGGTCAGACTGACGACCACTCAAGTACTACTCTCGTTGGTGGACTCTAATGGTCTTATCGTTCATCAAATGGATGTCAAGACGGCTTTCCTAAATGGAGAGCTAGAGGAGGAAATCTATATGCAACAGCGAGACGGTTTTGTGATAGATGGTCGGGAAGGAAAGGTGTGTAGGTTGTTGAAATATTTATATGGCCTGATACAAGCACTTAAGCAATGGCATGAGAAGTTTAATACAACTCTGACATCTGGTGGCTTCTTTGTTAATGAAGTTGACAAATGTGTATACTATCGCTATGGTGGGGGCGAAGGAGTTATAATGTGTTTGTATGTTGATGACATACTAATATTTTCAACCAATCTCAAAGTGATTGAGGAGGTTAAGTCTTTTATGTCTCGGAACTTTGAGATGAAGGACCCTGGAATAGCTGATGTTATCTTGAACATCAAGCTATTGAGAGATGGTGAGGGTGGGATTACACATCTGCAATCCCATTATGTTGAGAAGATTTTGAGTCGTTTTGGATATTAGGGCTGCCAAATTTCTCAAACACCATATGATCCTAGTGTGTTGGTTCGCAAGTTCACAGGCACAGCTAAAGATCAATTGAGATACTCTCAAATCGTTGGTTCACTTATGTATCTAGCTAGCGCAACGAAGCGTGACATCGTGTTTGTTGTGAGCAAACTGGGCCGGTTTGTTGCCAATCCGGGTGATGTTCATTGGCACACTGTTCAAAGAGTTATCTGAAAGGTACTATGAACCACGGACTTCACTATACCAGATACCCGTCGGTACTTGAAGGGTATAGTGATGCGAATTGGATCCCTAACGCTGATGAGATGAAGGCCACTACTGGGTATATGTTTACCCTTGGAGGTGGTGTTGTTTCCTGAAAGTCTTGCAAGAAAATGATCTTAACAAGATCAACAATGGAAGCAGAATTAACAACATTACACACATTTGGTGTCAAAGCAGAATTTCTTTGAGATCTTTTGATGGACTTTCCAGTGTTTGAGAAGCCGGTTCCGGCTATCCTTATGAACTACGATAATCAAACAGTCATTGTCAAAGTGAAGAGTTCAAAGGATAACATGAATGCCAACAAACATATAAGAATGAGATTTAAAGTTGTCAGACGTTTAAGAAGCTCCGGAGTGATAGCGTTGGATTACATCCAAATGGCTAAGAATCTGTCAGATCCCTTTACTAAAGGGTTGTCACGTGTTTTGATAGATAATGCATCGAGGGAGATGGGTATGAGACCCACATGAGTTGCCATGGTAGTAACCCAACCTATGTGATCGGAGACCCCATGAAGTAGGACCTGGGAAAACAAGCCAGTGGTGAACTGAGGAGAGTAACTTTACTAACCCACTCCGTTGGAGATGCAATACACTCGCTTACTATATGGTAGGATGACTATTGTCTTAATGTGTTCTAAAGCTTATATGAAAGAAAGATGTTGTCCTACAGAGCAATCTTTGGAGGAACACACTTATATGAGCCTGACTGTTGGTCACAGTCTATGAGATTGGGGTGATCTCTAGTAAACTCATGAATAGGCCAGGAGTGTGACTAATATGCTCCACCCGAGGGGTTAGCCTTCAGTAGCCTAGTACTAGTAAGACATGTGGTGAAAGTTCTTTACGCCAAACTAACAATTCAAAGAATAATCCATTGTTCAGTTGTGAAGGAGTGTAGCTACTTGCTCTAGGTGAAGCTCAACCTTAATAGGTCTTCACTCAAATGCTAGTATATCAAAACAGCAATTGGAATAGAGGACGAAATGGGCCCTTGAGATCTGGTGGGAGATTATTAAAGTTTGAGATAGACTTTGGGCCCATAAGACTATTTCAGGAAAACAAATATCTAAGGGCCCATGTAGGTGCATGACAAGGGGTGGTGGGAAGTTTAGTCCCACCATGCTAGTGGAGAAGGAGTTGGACCTCCTTATAAGGGTCTCTCTTCTACATGCTATTGGAGCTAGAGAAGAGAAGAGGCCCTTGCACACTCCTCCTCTGCCGCCAGCCTCGCCACGCCATGCCTCGTCACACCACCACGCCACGCCACGTCATGCCTCGTGTCGGTCAGGGATGGAGAATATGTAACGCCCCATTGTGAGACGTTGGATCATGGGCTACTGACTCGAGCATGGGTCCAGACCACATCTCTCCACGCGGACGACACCTACATAAGCAGGGCTCTAGGCGTGCACCGCCCCCCTCGTTCCTATTGCTGCTATTGCCGTCGACGACTCCGTCCCGTTCACCGTGTACACGGTTGATGGGAGAGCAGGCCTCCGAAACCACGCCTCTCCAGGTTTGTACAGGAAGAGGGGCAATTAGGTTTTTGGGGAGCGATTACACGACTGCATGCTTCCGTTCGACCGCATCGCCTTCGTAGTCATCACAATGTCGCCCCCAACTGACGTCGACCGTGCCACTGCCGACAAGTTTGAAGCTGACAAGAAGGCGACCGAGGATGCTATTGGGGAACGTTGCATGGGAAACAAAAAATTTCCTACACACACGCAAGATCTATCCATGGTGATGAACATCTACGAGAGGGAGAGTGAATCTACATACCCTTGTAGATTGCTAAGCGTAAGCGTTAAGAAACATGGTTGATGTAGTCGAATGTCTTCATGATCCAATCACGATCCGTCCCGCGATCTCACCATGAGCCATCCCGTGATCCCATCGTGGTCCTTGCGATCCAGTGTTGAATGGACGGCACCTCCGCATACAGCACACGTATAGCTCGATGACGATCTCCACCTCCTTGATCCAGCAAGCGAGGGCGGAGAGGTAGATGAGTTCTCTGGTAGCACAACAGCGTGGTGGCAGTGGTGGTGGAGCGATCTCAGCAGGGCTTCACCAAGCGCTGTCGTAGACGCGTTTTGGAGGAGAAACAGATCTAGAGAGAGGGAGGGCGGCACCTATGCCTTAGGGTTATTCTACCCTCCCTCTCCCACTCTATTTATAGGAGGGAGGGGTAGATAGGGCACAGCCTTGGCCCCTCCTCCAAGGAGGCCTAGCCGGCCAAGATAGGGTGGAGTCCACCTCCCACAAGGGAGGTGGGTGCCCTAGGGAGGTCTCCGTCCCCTCCAAGGCACCTCCCCACCTACCCTTGGGCGCAAGAGAACTATGTGGTCGGTTTCCCAGCCACTATGGGCTGGTTCACAACCACTTAGGACCATGTGGCCCCCCGGGGTGGGTGGGCCCCTCCCGATGGACCCCTGGAACCCTTTTGTCACTCCCGGTACACTACCCGTAGTGCCCGAAACTTTTCCGGAACCCAAATACCATTTTCCTATATATCAATCTTTACCTCCGGACCATTTCGGAGCTCCACGTGACGTCTGAGATCTCATCCGGGACTCCGAACAACCTTTGGTCACCAACATACATAACTCAATACTACTAAAACGTCACCGAACCTTAAGTGTGCAGACCCTACGGGTTCGAGAACTGTGTAGACATGACCGAGACACCTCTACGGTCAATAACCAATAGCGAGACCTGGATGCCCATATTGGCTCCAACATATTCTACGAAGACCTCTATCGGTTGAACCTCTATGTCAAGGATTCAGATAATCCCGTATGATGTTCCCTTTGTTCTTCGGTATGTTACTTGCCCGAGATTCGATCGTCGATATCTCCATACCTAGTTCAATCTCGTTACCAGAAAGTCTCTTTACTCATTCTGTAATACACGATCCTGTGTCTAACACTTTAGTCACATTGCTTGCAAGGATTTTTGTGATGTTGTATTACCGAGTGGGCCATAAGATACCTCTCCATCACACGGAGTAACAAATCCCAGTCTTAATCCATACCAACCCAACAGACACCCTTGAAGATACCTGTAGAGCACCTTTATAGTCACCTAGTTATGTTGTGACATTTGATACACACAAGGTACTCCTCCGGTGTCAGTGAGTTGCATGATCTCATGGCCATAGGAATAGATACTTGACATGCAAAAAATAGCAGAAATAAACTGACACGATCATATGCTACGTTTATAGTTTGGGTCTTGTCTGTCACATCATTCTCCTAATGATGTGATCCCATTATCAAATGACTTCTCATGTCCATGGCTAGGAAATCTTAACCATCTTTGATCAACGAGCTAGTCTATTAGAGGCATACTAGGGACATAGTGTTGTCTATGTATCCACACATCTATCTGAGTTTCCAATCAATACAATTCCAGCATTGATAATAAACAATTATCATGAACAAGGAAATATGATAATAACTAATTTATTATTGCCTGTAGGGCATATTTCTAACAGTCTCCCACTTGCACTAGAGTCAATAATCTAGCTCACATCACTATGTGATTTGTTATGAATCTCACACCCAATGAGTTCTGGGGTTTGATCAATTTTTGCACGTGAAAGAGGTTTTAGTCAAGGGGTCTACGACATTCAGATCCGTGTGTACTTTGTAAATCTCTATGTCATACTGCAGACACTGCTACCACTCTCTACTTGGAGCTATTCCAAATGGCTACTCCACTATACGTATCCGGATTGCTACTAAGAGTCACCCGGATCGGTGTTAAATCTTGCATTGACGTAACTCTTTACGATGAACTCTATCACCTCCATAATCGAGAAACATGTCCTTAGTCCTCTGGTTACTAAGGATAATTTTGACCGTTGTTCAGTGATCCACTCCTGGATCACTCTTGTACCCCTTGAGAGACTCATGGCAAGGCACAAACCAGGTGCGGTACACAGCATGCCATAATATAGAGCATATGGCTAAGGCATAGGGGACGACCTTCGTCCTTTCTCTTTCTTCTGTCGTGGTTGAGCTTTGAGTCTCACTCAACTTCACACCTTACAAATCAGGCAAGAAATCTTTCTTTGACTGATCCATTTTGAACTCTTTCAAAATCTTGTCAAGGTATGTACTAATTGAAAGTCTCATCAAGCGTTTTGATCTATCTCTATAGATCTCGATGCCCATCAATTAAGTAGCTTTATCCAAGTCTTCCTTTGAAAAACTCTTTTCAAACAACCCTTTATGCTTTCCAAAAATTCTACAAACTTTCTGATCAACAATATGTCGTCCACATATGCTTATCAGAAATTCTATAGTGCTCCCACTCACTTTATTGTAAATACAAGTTTCTCATAAACTTTGTATAGACTCAAAAACTTTGATCACCTCATCAAAGCGTATATTCCAACTCCGAGATGCTTGCTCCAGTCCATAGAAGGATCACTGGAGCTTGCACACCTTTTAGCATCCTTAGGACTGACAAAACCTTCTGGTTGTATCTCATACAACCTTTCCTCAAGGAAGGAAACGATGTTTTGACATCCATCTGTCAGATTTCATAATTGAAAACACAGCAACTGCTAACATAATTCCAACAGACTTTAGCATCGCCCCGGGTGAGAAATTCACATCGCAATCAACTCCTTGAAATTTTTGGAAACTTATCTGCGACAAGTCGAGCTTTATAAATGGTGACATTCACCATTAGCGTCTGTCTTCATCTTTAAAGGTCCATTTGTACTCAACGACCCGCCATTCAACGGGAAAGTCTACCAAAGTCCATACTTGGTTTTCATACGTGGATCCTTTCTCGGATTTCATGGCCTCTAACCATTTGTTGGTTTCCGGGCCCATCATCGCTTCTCCATAGTTCGTAGGTTCATTGTTGTCCAACAACATCACCTCTAAGACAGGGTTGTCGTAACACTCAGGAGCAGTGCACGTCCTTGTCGACCTACGAGGTTCGATAGTAACTTGATCCAAAGCTTCATGATCATCATCATTAACTTCCTCTTCAACTAAGGTAGGATGCACAGAAACAATTTTTTGCGCTGCGCGACTCTCTGGTTGAAACAAAGGTTCAACAACCTCATCAAGTTCTATCTTCCTCCCACTCAATTCTTTCGAGAGAAACTCTTTCTCGAGAAAGAACCTATTTTTAGCAACAAACACTTTGCATTTGGATCTGAGATAGAAGGTATACCCAACTGTTTTTAGGGTATTCTATGAAGATGCATTTTTCCTCTTTGGGTTCGAGCTCATTAGGTGAAAATATTTTTCACATAAGCGTCGCAGCCCCAAACATTAAGAAATGACAGCTTAGGTTTCTATCAAACCATAATTCATACGGTGTCATCTCAATGGATTTAGATGGTGCCCAATTTAAAGTGAATGTAGTTGTCTCTAATGCATAACCCCAAAAGGTTAGTGGCAAATCGATAAGAGACATCATAGTTCGCACCATATCCAATTAAGCACGACTACGACATTCGGACACACCATCACACTATGGCGTTCCAGGTGGCGTGAGTTGTGAAACGACTTTCACATTGTCTTAAGTTGTATAACAAACTTTTAACTCAGATATTCACCTCCACGATCATATCGTAGACATTTTTATCTTCTTGTCATGATGCTCTTAAACTTCACTCTGAATTTGTTTGAACTTTTCAAACGATTCAGACTTGGGTTTCATTAAGTAAACATATACTATATCTACTTAAATCATCAGTGAAGGTAAGAAAATAACGATATCCGCCGCACGTTACAACACTCATTGGATTGCATACATCAACATGTATCATTTCCAATAAGTCACTTGCCCGCTCCATCAAACCGGAAACGGGGTCCTTAGTCATCTTGCCCAAGAGGCATGGTTCACATGTCTCAACCGATTCGAAATCGAATGAGTCCAAAGATCCATCAACATGGAGTATCTTCATGCGCTTTAGACCAATATGACATTAAGCGGCAGTGCCAAAACTATGTGGTACTATCATTGTATCTTTTGGCATCTATGTTATGAACATGTGTATTACTACGATCAAGATTCAACAAACCATTCTCATTGGGTGCATGACCATTGAAGGTATTATTCATGTAAACAGAATAACCATTATTCTCTCACTTAAATGAATAATTGTATTGCAATAAACACGATCTAATCATGTTCATGCTTAACGCAAACACCAAATAACATTTATTTAGGTTCTTCACTAATCCCGAAGGTAGAGAGAGCATGCGATGTTGATCACATCAACCTTGGAAACATTTCCAACACACATCATCACCTCACCCTTAGCTAGTATCCATTTATTTCGTAGCTTTTATTTCGAGTTACTAACATTTAACAACCGAGCCGGTATCCAATACCCAGGTGCTACTTGGAGTACTAGCAAGGTACACATCAATAACACGTATATCAAATATACTTCTGTCGACGTTGCCAACCTTCTTATCTACCAAATATCTAGGGTTGTTCCGCTTCTGTGACCGCTCTCCTAATAATAGAAGCAATTAGTCTCGGGTTTGGGTTCAACTTTGGGTTTCTTCACTGGAGCAGCAACTGACTTGCCATCCATGAAGTTTCCCTCCTTACCCTTTCCCTTTTCAAAACTAGTGGTTTTACTAACCATCAACACTTGATACTCCTTCTTGATTTCTACCTTCGCGGTGTCAAACATTGCGAATAGCTCAGGGATCATCATTTACATCCCTTGCATAATTATAGTTCATCACGAAGTTTTAGTAGCTTAGTGAAAGTGACTTGGAGAACTATATCAATCACTATCTTATCTGGAAGATCAACTCCCACTCGATTCAAGCGATTGTAGCACCCAGAAAACCTGATCACATGCTCAACGATTGAGATATTCTCCTTCATCTTGCAGGCAAAGTATCTTGTTGGAGATCTCATATCTCACAACACGGGCACGAGCCTGAGATCTCAATTTCAGCTCTTAGAACATCTCATATGTTCCGTGACGTTCAAAACGTTTTGGAACCTCAATTCTAAGACGTAATGCATGACGCACTAAACTATCAAGTAGCCATCGGAACGTGCCTGACAGATGTTCACAACATCTATAGACGACGCCAGAGGGGGTGGCGCACCGAGCGATGCATTAAGGATATAAGCCTTCTGTGCAGCAATGAGGATAATCCTCGAATCACGGACCCAATCTGCAATATTGCTACCATCATCTTTCAACTCTATTTCTCTAGGAACATATAAAAATTCAAGGGAGCTACAACGTGAGCTAGTAATCTACAACATAATTTGCAAAGACACTACTGACTATGTTCATGATAATGAGTTCAATTAATCATATTACTTAAGAACTCCCACTCAAATTGACATCCCTCCGGTCATTCGAGTGATACATGATCCAAATTCACCAACTCAAGTCCGATCATCGCGTGAGTTGAGGTGGTTTCAATGGTGAACATCATCATCTTGATCATATCTACTATATGACTCATGTTTGACCTTTCGGTGTCTTGTGTTCTGAGGCCATGTTTGTACATGCTAGGCTCGTCAAGTTTAACCCGAGTGTACTGCACGTGCAACACTGGCTTGCACCCATTGTATGTGAACGTAGAGTCTATCACACCCGATCATCACATGGTGTCTCGACATGACGAACTTTCTCAACGGTGCACACTCGGGGAGAACATAATTTATCTTGAAATTTAAGTGAGGGATTGCCTTGTAATGCTACCGTCATCCTAAGAAAAACAAGGTGCATAAAAGGATTAACATCACATGCAAATCATAAGTGACATGATATGGCCATGAACGTGTGCTTTTGATCTCCATCTCCAAAGCACCGCCATGATCTCCATCGTCACCGGCATGACACCATGATCTCCATCATCTTGATCTCTATCAACTTGTCGCCATCGGGGTTGTCACGCCCACCATGCTTCTACTACTATTGCTACCGCTTAGCGATAAAGTAAAGCATTACATAGCGCTTAATGATTGACACGCAGGTCATACAATAATTAAAGACAACCCTATGGCTCCTGCCGGTTGTCGTACCCATTGACATGCAAGTTCTGATATTCTATACAATACATGATCATTTCATACATCACATATATCTCATCATGTAATTGGCCATATCACATCACAACATACCCTACAAAAACAAGTTAGACGTCCTCTAATTGTTGTTGCAAGTTTTATGTGGCTGCTACGGGTATCTAGCAAGAACAATTCTCACCTACGCAAAACCATAACGGTGATACATAAGTTGCTTTTCAACCTTCTCAAGGACCGCTTTTGTCGAATCCGATCCAACTAAAGTAGGAGAGACAGATACTCGCCATCCATCTTTGTGCAACCAAGTTACACATCAGTCGATCGAACCGGTCTCTCGTAAGCATATGAGTAAGGTTGGTCTGGGCCGCTTCATCCCACCATACTACTGAACCAAAACACGACCAAGGGAGGAAGCAATCTAAGCATCAACGCCCACAAACTCCTTTGTGTTCTACTCAAGATCTCATCTACATATAGACCTAGCTCATGATGCCAATGTTGGGGAACGTTGCATGGGAAACAAAAAATTTCCTACGCACACGCAAGATCTATCCATGGTGATGAGCATCTACGATAGGGAGAGTGAATCTACATACCCTTGTAGATCGCTAAGCGGAAGCGTTAAGAAACGCGGTTGATGTAGTCGAACATCTTCACGATCCGTCCCGCGATCTCATCACGAGTCGTCCCGCGATCCCATCGTGGTCCTTCCGATCTAGTGTCGTACGGACGGCACCTCCGCGTTCAGCACACGTACAGCTCGATGACGATCTCCGCCTCCTTGATCCAGCAAGCGAGGGAGGAGAGGTAGATGAGTTCTCCGGCAGCACAACGGCGTGATGGCGGTGGTGGTGGAGCGATCTCAGCAGGGCTTCGCCACGCGCTGTCGCAGACGCGTTTTGGAGGAGAAACAGATCTAGGGAGAGAGGGAGGGCTGCACCTATGCCTTAGGGTTATGCTGCCCTCCCTCTCCCTCTCTATTTATAGGAGGAAGGGGTAGGTAGGGCACAGCCTTGTCCCCTCCTCCAAGGAGGGCTGGCCGGCCAAGATAAGGAGGAGTCCACCTCCCACAAGGGAGGTGGGCGCCCAAGGGAGGTCTCCCTCCCCTCCAAGGCACCTCCCCACCTACCCTTGGGCGCAAGGGCACTATGTGGTCGGTTCCCAGCCACAATGGGCTGGTACGCAACCACTTAGGCCCATGTGCCCCCCCCCCCCGGGGTGGGTGGGCCCCTCCCGATGGACACCCGGAACCCTTTCGTCACTCCCGGTACACTACTGGCAGTGCCCGAAACTTTTTCGGAACCCAAATATCACTTTCATATATATAAATCTTTACCTCTGGACCATTCTGTGGATCCTCGTGATGTCCGGGATCTCATCCGGGACTCCGAACAACCTTCGGTCACCAACATACATAACTCAATAGTACTAAAACGTCACCGAACCTTAAGTGTGCAGACCCTGCGGGTTCGAGAACTATGTAGACATGACCGAGACACCCTACGGTCAATAATAAGGTATGCAATCCATAACTCAGCTTTGTATGGATGTATATCACTACTCAGAGAATTTAGCCATATGATTAGTTCTTGGGAACAAGCCAAACTCTCTGGCTATTAGTTAGCTCTGCATATGCAATCACTTTTATTTTCCCAAATAGGGGGATCCCGGCCTCTGCATCAATAGATGCATATGGCCGTACATATTCATCAAGCTCATATTTCCTCTATTTTCCTCATGTTTTCCCACCAAGTTGATTCGGTCCTAACCACAAAAAGGGGACATTATGACCTCATATATTCAGAATATATACCGACCTAGATTCGATGTTATGTTCCAACTAGGATTTATTTGTTCATTGCTTTCTTTCGCACCAAATTAAATTGTGTGTGTCTTTGTATGTTAGAAAGAACCTTCAAGATGACGGGAAAAGCTCATGTTTCTTCTTTGCTCTGCTTCCCAGCGGCATCGATGTTCCCTGTCTTTCTGTTGCTTCTTTTGCGGTACGCGCTTCTCCGGTCGGCATCGGCAACAACATTCAGCAATTGGACTGATATGGATGCCTTGTTAGCATTCAAGGCAAGCATAAACAACCAGCGGGGTGGTGTCCTAGATGCATGGAACGCAAGTAATACTACTACATTCTGCCACTGGCCTGGTGTGGTTTGCAGCGAGCACAGCAGGGTGACGGTGCTTAACCTCACTTCCGAGGGCCTTGGTGGCATAATCACGCCTTCCATTGGGAACCTCACATTCTTGGAAACTCTAGACCTCAGCCTCAACAATTTGGATGGTGAAATACCTCCATCAGTTGCTCGTCTCTCTTACCTACGATATCTTGACTTGTCCAACAACTCACTTCATGGTAATATAGACCCTGGCTTGAACAACTGCACCAGTCTTGAACACATCAACCTTGGAGCAAACCACTTCACCGGAGAAATTTCCCCTTGGCTTGGAGGACTGTTAAGTCTCAAGGTTATAGGACTATGGAACAACAACTTCACTGGAACCATCCCGCCATCACTTACCAACCTCTCAGCACTGCGAAATATCGATTTCACCACAAACCAACTAGAAGGTGACATCCCGGAGGGCCTTGGTAGGATCACTAGTCTCATCATGATTCAACTGGGTGGAAACCACCTCTCAGGCATCATCCCTGAATCTTTCTTTAACCTTTCTTCTCTAATCGGCTTCAATGTCGCACTCAATGAACTGCATGGTAAACTTCCCTCAAACTTGGGGGATCGCCTCCCAAGTCTCAAGTACCTGTTACTCGGCTTGAACCACTTTACAGGAAACCTTCCGGCTTCTCTTGTCAATGCAACTGAGATATATACCCTAGAAATGTCATCAAACAACTTCACCGGTAGATTGCCTCGAGAGATTGGAATGCTTTGCCCGGACACCCTCAGTCTAGAAGTGAATCAGCTAACGGCAGATACTGCCAAGGACTGGGAGTTCATGACCTTGTTGACAAACTGCACACGTCTTGGTACACTTGACCTTTATTTCAACAATTTAGGTGGCGTGCTGCCAAGCTCTGTTGCCAACCTATCAGCACAAATCCGAGAGCTAGATGTTGGATACAATCAGATATCTGGAAAGATACCATTTGGCATAAGTCATCTTGTCGGGCTAAATCAACTGGACCTCTCAAATAATCGTTTTACCGGTGCCTTGCCCGATGACATCGGGAGGCTAAATCGGCTCCAGGCTTTTTATTTTGAAAACAATCTATTCACAGGTTACTTGCCATCCTCCCTCGGGAACTTGACACGGCTAGTAATTCTTCCAGCAACCGGCAACAAGTTTGAGGGGCCACTTCCAACAAGCCTAGGTAGCCTCCAGGAGTTGACTATAGCAGACTTTTCACACAATAGGTTCACAAGTCCATTGCCTAAGGAGATATTTAACCTATCGTCCCTGTCAAATTTGCTAGACTTGTCTGACAATTACTTTGTTGGTCCTCTTCCACCACAAGTCGGCGGTCTGACAAACCTTGCATACCTATATGTATCAAGGAACAACTTATCAGGTCCCCTACCCAATGAACTTAGCAACTGCCAAAGCCTGACAGAACTCAAACTGGACTATAACTCCTTCAACAGTAGCATTCCCTCATCTATTAGGAAAATGCGAGGTCTGATGTTGCTAAATCTTACAAAGAACACGCTCTCTGGTGTGATTCCTCAAGAGTTAGGGCTAATGGGTGGCATTGAAGAGTTGTATCTCGGACGCAACAACCTTTCTGGCCGTATCCCTGAAAGTTTGGAGAACATGGCATCATTATACCGGTTAGACCTGTCATTCAACCATATAGGTGGCAGAGTTCCATCACGGGGCGTGTTCAGTAATGCATCCGGGTTTTCGTTTGATGGTAACTTGGGGCTTTGTGGTGGAATATTGGAATTACATTTGCCCCCATGCCCAGCAGAATCCATGGGACGTGGTTTGAGGAAACACCATTTCATCACTACAATAGTTACCCCAATTATTGCTGGCATAATTCTGTGTGTGGGTTTCACACTTGTTTTCTTCACAATGAGAAAGAAATCAAAAGCTCGGTCAACAACCATACAAGGATTTCAACTGATGGATGACCGTTATCCTAGAGTTACTTATGCTGAACTGGTCCATGGAACAAGTGGCTTTGCTTCGGACAATCTATTGGGTGGAGGAAGGTATGGATCAGTGTACAAGTGTTGTTTGCTGCTAAGAAATATGATGAGCACAGTAGCGGTAAAGGTTTTTGATCTGCAACAGGTTGGCTCTTCAAAAATCTTTATAGCTGAGTGTGAGGCACTTAGTAAGATCCGCCATCGTAACCTGATCAGCTTCATAACTTGTTGTTCGAGCTCTGACACAAACCAAAACGACTTCAAAGCCATTTTGTTCGAGTTCATGCCTAATGGGAACCTAGACAGGTGGTTACATATGGATGTGCATGCGCCGCATCAACTCCAAGGCATGACATTGATGCAGAGATTGAATATCGCAGTTGATGTTGCTGATGCGCTTGACTATTTGCACAACAACTGCGAACCACCAGTAATTCACTGTGACTTGAAGCCAAGCAACATTCTACTCGATGAAGATTTAGTTGCTCACGTCGGGGACTTTGGCCTTGCAAAGATTCTCGCTGAACCAGCCGCAGAGCAACTGATTAATTCACAGAGCTCAGTTGGAATACGAGGAACAATTGGATACGTTGCTCCAGGTATAGCTTGACTTTTCTCTAACATTAAACATCAATTTTGCTTTGCATGCAGCTTAGCTCACGGAATTCCTTTTTGTTTTGTTTTGTTTTGTTTTGTTTCAAAAAACATAGAATACGGCCAAGGTGGTCCAGTTTCTTCATGCGGAGACGTATACAGCTTTGGAATTGTCATCCTCGAGTTGTTTACAGGGATGGCACCTACTCATGGCATGTTCAGAGATGGGTTGACCTTGCAGAAGCATGTAGAGGGTGCAATTCCAGGGCTGCTAATGCAAATTGTTGATCCAGTCCTACTGTCTATTGAAGAAGCTAACGCGAACTCAGTGGAACATGGTAGCGATGCCATGATCTCCATCATGAAGGTTGCGTTATCATGCAGCAAGCCGGATCCGACAGAGAGAGTGCGCATCAGAGACGCGGCTGCTGCGGTTCACAGGATAAGGGATGCCCATGCACATTGAGATATACTATATGTCAAAACGAGAAAGCCGATAAATATAACTGCACATACTGCAGGGTCTTTTTTTGCTGAAACAAGTGTGTCATGCTTATTTGGGTTTTGTAGTGGTTATCTGTTCCAGTCTCTAGCTGGCCCTGTTTGGTTAGCATGTTGATCTGTCCTTTGCAGTTTGTCTCTCTGCTTGTCTAGTGGCTCTCGGGGTTTGTATGTGGGGAATAATTTTGTCTAGTGTCTCCTTGCAGTTTGTAACCCCATATGTATTGGCCATTGTTGGCCCTGGCTTTTCTAATAAAGCATGTAAATTTACTTCAAAAAAAAAGCATGTAAAAGGCAACAGGTGATATTCACATGTGTAAATTACAGGTGCAGAAAAAGGTAATTTTGCTGTAGATTACAGAAGTTTGCCTCTTGACTGCCAGAAATAAAAAACTTCTAACAGTCATAAGATCTGATGAAGAGGGTACAGTAAAAACCGATCTCGGCGACTTGCAGCAAGTAAAGTAGATCAGCATAAACAGGCAGTTCAAAGGTGCAGAGTGGACGATGGCCGTACCTGCTGAAGCTTGCGCGCTGTTGCAAACTTGCTGGTAGTACTTGAGCTCTCTTGCAACCATACGCCTGCTACACGAATGAATTCACTGAAAACCTCTTGTATTTGCAAGAAAACCTGCAGCTCGGATGCAAAATGCCGTGCAGCCGCAGGGGATGGGGAAAGCGCCGGCCACAGTAGCATCGGCAGGCAGGTAAGCGAGGGCAAGCGGCGGTGGGGACTTGACCTCGGAAGCACCGCACACCGCTGCCGCGGCCGACGAGATGGCGTCTGGCGCGGGGATCTGTGGAGGCGGCGTCCCCGACGGAGAGGACACGCGCCGGCGAGACGGAGCGGTCAGGCGACGTGGTGAGGAGGCCAACGAGGGCGCCTCCGAAAGAAGTCCAGATCTCGTCCCTCCGCCCTGCACGCAACAGCAGCGCCGGCGAGAAACCTCACCAGCGTGGTTTCCGGCGATGTCAGGCCAGGCCCGTTAACTGCATCTCTGAAGAAGTGTCAGACACCTATCCGTGCACAAACACTGCCGGAGCAAAGGCCCGTTAACTGCATCTCTCAAGAAGTGTCGACCCTTCCCTCAAAAAAAAAAAGAAGAAGAAGTGTCGACCCAAATGGTCCTGCCGTGTGTGTTTGCGGCAAAACGACACGAATCATGGTTCAACGCGCGAGAGCAAAAAGACAAACGTTCATTTTTTATCCGTTTCCAACTCATTTTCGGTTAAAATTTAGTCCGCGATTGCATCGAAACTCAGGCTGTAAGTGAGACTTTAGGTGGGACTCTCATCACAACCCCACTCAGTCCCACCGTTGTTTGATGGGCGTTAGGGCACATCCCACTAGAAATTAGATGGATTAAGTGAGCTTAAGTGGGATACCACATAAGAAGTGTTGTACAGAGACAAACGTCAGCGTGCATGAGGTTACCGGTGTTGGTGACCGCCCCACGAGGTGCGCCTCGAGGTGGAGCACGGGGGCGCCGTCGAGGCCGCAGACGAGGAGGCCAAGGCGAGGGTGAGTCAGTCGTCGCCATGCGGGGACGACACGATGAGCCGGTGTGCCGCGATGGAGCCGTCTGCGTGGCCTGTGAAGAGCCGGCAGACGACGCGGCGCATGGAGAGGTGCGCGAGCAGGGCGGTGACCGGGGAGCACGCGGAGCTCGAGCAGCGCATCGCCGGCGTCGGAGAATACGAAGACACGGCCGAGGGAGTCGCCCACGACGAAGTATTTGGTGATCCTGTCGGCGTCCTCGTAGGACAGCGCGTCCTAGGCGGCCACGTGTGCGTTGTCCCCAAGATGCATAGTCGCTGCGAACACGAACCACTCGGACCATAAAGGCTTGTGCTTGGTCACCGCCACGCCCCGCGAGGCCCGCAGGCCCCCCTCCGCCCCCGCTTGGCGCCTCCTTCGCCATGGCGTCAGAGACTGTAGATTGTTGCGGCTACGCGGGCAGAGGCGGGACCGTCCCCGCGGATCTGGCGAGTGCGGCCTCGAGCGCGCGCACGAACCTGGCGAGCGATTCCGCGACCTCCTCCAGCCATGCGAGCGAGCTGGGAAGGGATGGCTACGTCGAGGAATAGGCGATGGCATGGCGGCGCGAGCTCTATCCACGAGAGAACCTACCGGGGAAGATGATGGTAATTGGGAAGGTGGTTTCCCAATGGGATAATAGGTTTAGCCCACTTGTTTTTTCACTTGTCCAATGGGGTCCCACCTAAACATATTAAGTGGGATGGGCTGGTTAGTCCCATTTAATCCCACCTTCATCTGCAGCCTGAGTCGAAACATACAACGTGCGGACGGGCTTGACGCGTTTTCTTGTCCTTCCTGTCTCCTCCGTTGGGGACACAACGCCCAATTTTCTTCCTCTTTTCGAAAAAACCTCCCATCCTCTCCCCCCTCCTTCAATGGCCAACAACATGAAAAAATCTGCAGACGACGCCCGGGTTGCCACCACAGCTCGTTCGGCGA
This sequence comes from Hordeum marinum, assembly GCA_022496015.1. Classification (NCBI taxonomy): domain Eukaryota; kingdom Viridiplantae; phylum Streptophyta; class Magnoliopsida; order Poales; family Poaceae; genus Hordeum; species Hordeum marinum. The sequence goes on from CM039674.1 coordinate 14,178,107, forward strand.
CAAAGAGTAAGAAGGAGCGGTTGGAGCTCGTGCGAGTGGAGGCCGAGAAGCTCAACTGAGAGTCATCCACAAGGAAAGCTCGATGGCCCGTTCAGGCGACGAAGAAAGTCGCGACCGATTTTGCCCTCGAGACCACAGCTGCCCAACACAAGACATCTGTCATGGACAACGAGGTCATGGTGGCCAAGGCCACAACACACGCCCTCATGGGGCTAGGATTGTATTGACCCACGCCGGCCATTCTCTTCACCGTCGCCATGGCAGCGGCGCGCACAGGCTCGTCGGGCGTTCGGCCTCCGCAGTACCAATCGATGAGATCCTCCGAGACGGTCGGGTTTCATTCATCGTGGCGATATGCTCAAACCCGGTTCTCCACGTCGCCGGACGACGACGTCATTGCGCCAGCCACCCCCAGCCTCATGGCCATATTGACCTCAACGTCGCACCCGGATCATGTGGCGCCAGTTAGTCATCTGCAGAATGCAAAGGAAATAACCGCGATCGATTCCTACAGGCAACTTTCCCAGCGCCCGTAACCTTCTCGATGAAACACACAACCCAACACCGGCGGTCGTCGACCGCGAGTACCACACGTTCATGGCGAACGTCCTCTAAGAGGGCCATGGCCAGGCCTTCCACTCCGAGGGCCAATGCAAAGGCTTCGCTCCCGAGGAGACCCAATGCCAAGGCTTTGATCTTGAGGAGACCCAAAGCGAAGACGGTCGCGGCCACAATGATGTCGAAGGAGAATATGAGGGCGATGATCATAGTGACTCATGGCATGATGTCATCTATTGCGAAGATGTGGAAGAAGAGGGCATCAACATTGGGAAGGAGCCATTGGTCTTCATCGATGAGCTCACCCAAAGAGTCGATGCACAAAGGAGGGGGAGAGCATTCGCATAGGGTCATACACTAAAGATATAGACATGTTGATTTGCGAGAGTTGGATGGAGGTAGGCCAAGATCCCAAGACTGGTGCCAAACAAAAAGGGTACAATTTTTAGATGAGAGTTCATACAAACTGTCATGAGCGGAGAAAGTTTGCGCCCTACAAGTTTGTGAGCACTAGTAGCATCAACTCAATCCAAAAGACTTGGGGGGTTCATTCAACAAGAATGCAATAAGTTTTGTGTCGCGCTTGAGAGCGTTGAAACCCGTCTCGTGAGTGGCCTAGGCGTGCGCGAGTTGGTATGGCCCCTTCCTCTTTCATTACTATGCCATGATTATGTTTGGTGCATATTGTGTCCTTCGCTATTACATTTGTGGCCTTCTCTTTGATTGTGATGTAGGGTAGAACCCTAATTGATGATCTTGTTTACACTTGAAGGTGGGGATGAGAGGAAACAATACAATCACAAGGAAGAACACTCAAGACAAGCTTCAATCACACGTCCACTAAATCCACAAACACATAAGAGGTACAAGATCCCAAATCAACATGAGGAAGAAACCGAAACACAAGCTCTTCTACACCTGCACCTGCATCACCATCGATAAATGGGGACAATGCACCATTATGGGATTCGTCATGATTAGATGTGATGAGGCCAAAACACATTTCCACGTTTGTCCATTAGGCCTCCAAGAGGAAGAAGTGGATGGTTCGCCACACCCTTGTTGAGAATACGTTTAGTATTGCCATCCTTGACATTCATCGTGGCTCAAGTCGATCAAGTTAACCGGTGATTTTTCCATGGAGCATTTATTCGAGTACCTTGAGCTTTGGAACATTCTCTTCATGTCCAGATCAACGATGAATGTTCAGGTTGCCATTTCTTGGAAATTCATCACAGGTGGTACCTACTCGGCCAAGTGGGCGACAAAGGCACAATTTCTTGGTACCACACTCACTTAGTTCTTAAAATGTGAAAAAAGTTTATTGAACAAAGTGAAATTTGTTCTTACAAATAACTGAATCTGTTTTCTCAACGGCAACAAGTCAGTTTTTGAAATTACAGAAATTGATTTATTGAAATATTTAGTTTATTGAAATGCATGAAAATAGTTTTTGAATTAATTGACATACGGTTTTTGTAAGGGTCGAAATCAGTTTTTAAAATTATGGGGATCAATTTATTGGAATTAGTTTTTAGAAATGAGTGCAGTTTGTTTATTGAAGTTATTGAAATATTTTTTTTCGAAAGAACTGAAATCAGTTTATTGAAATATATTTTTCAAAAGAACTGAAATCAGTTTATTGAAAAGAGTGAAATTAGCCTTTTGAAATTACTGAAATCCGTTTTTTAAAAGATTGGAAACAACCTTTTGAAATGGATGAAATTAGTTTTTTTTTTTTACAATTGACTCTGTTTTTTGAAAGATTTGAATAAATTATTGAAGAGAAATCCGTCAAAAACATTTCCGGCCGATTCCTGCCGGGACTCGGATCGAAACTGCTGTGGACGCGTCTCCGACTCTACTCCGGTATAGCACATGGAACTGGAGGATCGATCTTTATGTACCTACGCACGCCCTCCCATAGTCTACCAATTTTCCCATACCAAAGAGATCATCCAACGAGTTCTCCAATGACGACGACGGGCTTCCAGCTCCAGCCACCCGGGCACAGCTTCCGCACCATCATCGATCCATCGCTGTTGCCACCGAAGAAGAGGCCGACGCCTGGCTTGCGCCATCTTTCTCCGATGACGACGACGGGCTTCCAGCTCCAGCCAGCCGCCGGGCACAGCTTCCGCACCATCATCGACCCATCGCTGTTGCCGCCGAAGAAGAGGCCGACGAATTCCGCGGCGGCATCTCCGTCTGCAACGACGACGACTGGCTCGCAGCTCCACCTAGCCGCCGGGTGCGGCCTCCCCACCACCACCACCCAGATCCAGGAATCGCTGTTGCCGCCCAAGAAGAGGCCGGCGAGCACCACCACCAGCGCCTCCTCCTCATGTGTTCTCCTGGTTTCTCCAATGAAGAAGAGACGGATGGATCACTACGTCCTCGACGCCAGCGCGGCGAGCTGCTCTCGCAGGGCGGCCGCTGTGCAGCAGGCCGGACCGGCGGGGGCGTGTGGCGCCATGGCCTCGAAGCGCGCCAGGAAGGCCAGCTCCAGATACAGCGCCGATCTGTGGACGCAGTGATCGAGCAGACTTTCAGGTTTCAGCGCCATGGCCTGAGTGCCTGACCTCAAGCTGGCGGAAGGAGTAGAATGCAGTTCTTGCCGGAGCCATCAAAAGCTCTGACAGATACTGTACGATTTAGGGAGGCTCTGGAGCCTGTATGATGGTATCGATTACTTGAAGCAGATTCTTCAGACCAATTGTGTAGTTAGTAATATTGGATCGGAAAAGAGTGCAATTTTGTGGCCCATTATTATTAACTGTTTAGCTTCTTTGGCCAGAGTTCAGCAGGTCTCAGTGATGCCTGGATCAGTCAAGTTCGAAAGAGTCAGAGCGTGTGTGACCTTATTGCATCAGATTGTAAATTCTTGTGAGATTGAATGCATCATCTGACATTGTAAAGGCCTTATTGCATCAAACATTGTAAATTCTTGTGAGATTGAATGCATCATCTGACATTGTAAAGGCCTTATTGCATCCGACATTGTAAATTCTTGTGAGATTGAATGCATCATCTGACATTGTAAAGGCTGCAAATGATTTCCGTTGTTTCGAGTTGTACTTTTCTCTACTCTTGCGCAATTAATTGTGATTATTATTCCCTACCAATGCAACCAGTACCAGGAAGGCCAGCTCCAGATACAGCGCCGATCTGTGTTTCTACTTTAAGATTCTCCATCACCTTCAAGAGGAGATCCCTGGTCAACCGCACTCGCACATCAAAATGCAACAAGAGTACCTGACCTGACCACGATTTAGTTTGACTCATAAACTTACTGAAGTTAATACTGTTGTTCTGTAATAAAAAATCAATGTATTCTATTTCAGGGGATGTTCATTCAGAAGCTACACAATTGATGCTATAATCGAACAGGCGTGCCTTGCGAAATGAAAGCACAACTGCAATCAGGACAGCACAACAGCACAAGCACGCAACAGTTAGCTACAGATGAAAGATGCAGGGATTGCAATCTATGGGACAGAGCTAATAATAATAATAATAATGATGATGATGATGATGATGATGATGATGATGATGATGATGATGATGATGATGAGGATGAGGATGAGGATGCATTAATTGGTACTCCCTCTGTCTGAAAGTGTAAGACGTTTCACAGCTTTGTTCACACGACCAAGAAATCGACAGTTGCTCCTTTTTTTTCTCGAATATAGACAGTTGCTATGCTTCAAAAGGTGACACCACACCAGCAATCCATCACATTGCTGTACCGGAAATTAACTCAATATGTTCAGCTCCGAATTAAGCTTACAGGTACAGGTGGTGAACTTCTATAAAAAAAATATTACAACGAAGTGAAATAGCCAAAATTCAAGGAAGGAACACCAACCAACTGTACCTATTAGCTAACTATATATTCTCTCAAATCTCAACTAAGTTAAAGTACATTATAATGATTGCTAGTGAAGTCATGATTTTCAGGATAAAAAATAATCACATCCATAATGTTGATTAGAAAAATAAAAGCAAAATATGGTACTCGAATCTCATTAATATAGAAACCACTCTCATTCTAACACTACTAGGAGAAAGCCTAATAGTAGCGCTGGAAATACCCTTACTAGTAGCGTTGGGTCCAGCGCTACTGCTAAGGCGGTACAACTAAGTTGTAGCAGTAGCGCTGGTTGGTTCAGCACTACTGCTAAGTCTGGTTAGCAGTAGCGTTGCACTGACCAGCGCTACTGCTAGTGCTTAGCTGTAGCGCTGCAGAGAGGCAAGCGCTGTTGATAATCCAGGGCTGCTGCTAGATGGCTTCTAACGCTGCTGCTAGTATTACTGCTTTCACAGATTCATACCCTCTCTACGTATTTGTGATGTATTTATACAAGCTCTATACAATAGTTTTATCATATCATCATAATACATCATTGTCATATAAGAACTCATCGTCATCATTTTCGTCCATGAGACATCATATAACAACTTGGTCAGTAGTTATAATAACAACAACTCATCATCATCATATAACAACTCCTCCTCCTCCTCATCAACTTGGGCATCAACTTGGTCACTAGGTCACTAGTCATATATAATCAACACTAACTAATTTTTCTTAATACCTAGGATCTACTCCTGCTGCTCTCTCTCGGGTAAAATAGCATACAGCATGTGTACCACTCCTTCATCATATTGGAGAATGCATATGAACATGTCTCCTAATTTTGGGTTGCGCTTCTGATTGCTGCCCTCTAGTACTTCTTTGCGATACTTCACAATTTTGCTTCAGTCTTTGACTATTAAGACTTGCTCGCTTCCAGAAATGATGAATGCATTCATGTGCAATACAGGATATCTTGGTCATAAGCTAACAATTGCCATGCGACCTTTAGACTCGATCCAACGAGGCACAACACTCATCGGGAGTCCCTGTTGAAGAACATCGTAGTAACATACTTAGCAATAAAGTTTAGCTTAAAAAATAATGTATGCAAAAGATGCACTAAGGATAAGTAGTAAAAATCTTACCATCTTTCCTAGATAGATGTGACCGTAGTTCAATATGCATACTAGTGGTCGCACATTTTCAGTACTAATATCTTGAAGTCTAGGAAAATAACCTGTCTTGACAGCATCAAGATCCTCAAGCCATGAAACATAATGACCTATCTCCTCGCAGTTTAGTTCAACCACGGGACAGTAGTATGTGCTGTCTACCAAGCGCTGGACATGTTCGCTTGAATGAAAATAAGATGTCAATAGAAATTAGTTGTCAACTATTTTTAAATAAACAATATAAATTACTTAATAAATATGGTTGAGAAACTCACATAATGGTAGAACTGGAGACGTTTGCACATCGACCAGATGCCGATATTACCTTCAATTTTATCTTTCGGACGAACATCAAAGGTGATAAGCATATTAGGCTTAAATGCATAAGCCTTGCATAGTGCTCTCCAACTTTTGCATTCAAAATCGAAGTAGGTGTTTGCATTTTACAATTTTATGGCAGAAGTATAACCATGCTTGGTCCTCAAGTGAACTCTCTTTACCTCCATATTTTTTTAGTATCGAAATCAATCTTATCCAAGACATAAATTCTTGCATGGCAGGGGATACGCTAGTAGAATAGTAAAAAAATAAAATTATAAGTTGAAGCAAAAGAAGCAGAAGTCATGCTTAATTACGAAAAAAGACTTGTCGTTGTGACTTACTCTATCCACTTCGAAGGTCTCATCCAGCATGATGCTGAAACGCCTACCACCAACTAGGTAAGGCTTGTTGCACATGCATGCCGCGCTCGTCTTCGCAGTATTCACACATAACGAATTCCCTTTCGTCGTCAGACATTTCCTATGTTTATAGTTAAAACATTTAAAATCGATCGAAGGAAACTACCAGGAAATTGATCAACACACAGATCACTATTACTCAATATGCAACGGGTTGACTTTAGGTCTGTCGAGTCTTTCCTTCCTAAACTGTCATCTCATGTATATGGTGGGCACTCCCTCTGATATTGCGATCGTCAATGATGGTGGCTCCTCCATTCGTCTCCGAGTGCATTACATCAAAATGTCTAGCACACGGGAACGAAGGAGAAGCGACCACCACGACAACAGTCGGGATTCTTCCTCTCTCATATTTCGACCGTCGGTGATGGTCGCTACTCCTTCTTTCCCTAGTGCATTACAAATATCTAGCACAAGGAAAAGAAGGAGAAGCGACCCCCACAACAACAGTCGGGATTCTTCCTCTCTCATATTTCGACCGTCGGTGATGGTCGCTACTCCTCCTTTCCCTAGTGCATTACAAATATCTAGCACAAGGAAAAGAAGGAGAAGCGACCCCCATGACAACAGTCGGGATTCTTCCTCTCTCATATATATATATATATATATGGTGAACACTCTTCCTCATTGAAAGACACACAAGAAGCCGAAATAGACCTAAAGTCAACCCATTCCATATATCGAGCAATGACATAGAAAAAATGCCCTATGTTTTGCCGGAATGACTGGTAAATCACAAGCACTCGATATGTCCTACATTGTAGCACAAGTCATGCTAAAATTCATGAAAAAATTTTGGCATGACCTTTACTAAAAACAGGACATATCGAGCGCCTGAAATTTGTCGGAACGGAAACGAATCAACATTCCGGCAAAACATAGGCCACTCGGAGGTACATTGCAAACAAGAACACCAAGACATCCTCTATATTCAGAATATGACATGTTCATTCTAGCAAACGAGTAAAGCTGTGTTCATGATAATATGTGCCCGACGCATTATACCGATAAAATATCACTAATACATTTATAATGAACTCGAATATAATATCACTAATACAACATCCCGAATAATCCAGTTAATGCATCATCAAATATTAACTAATACATCTCGAATATTATCATATAAGATCACTAATACAGATCGAATATCCTAGAATCCAAAGTGGAGGACGGTGAACTCAGTTCACTAGCGATCTCTGAGTCGCTGGCGGTGGACACCCAAAGATAAGGAACCATCACGGGATCATAACTCGGGTGAGATCTCTGAAGAATCTGCCAGGTATTGTTGAACCTGGCGTCCAACGCCTCCATGTAGCGACGGACGTGCTCGTCCTCCTCCCTGACACGGCAACGTACCACCTCCGCGGGGGCCCGCCCCCTCCGCACCGAAAGTGGCCCACATGACCGCCACCACAGAAGCTCCGGGTCGACGACGAGACCTGGATTCCTCACCAAGCTCCGAGCCCGGGAAGGTAGCACCTCCCAGTGACAGCCCGACGGAGCTCAGTCCCGAACATGGCGCCTATCAAGCAGGCTCTCGCGGACAACTCGACGACGAGGATGCGGGCCGGGCATCGTCGACGTCGAGACAAATTCCTATGAGAAAAATATATAACTTGAAAAAAATACAATAAGGTTTTTCATATGTGGCACACTCATATTTGGCTCTAAACTAATTTAGCTAACAAACCTAACCATAAAATCAACCTAACCCTAGAATCATCCTAACCCCCCCAATCAACCTAACCCTAGAATCAACCTAACAACCTATCCCTAGAATCAACCTAACCCCCCTAATCAACCTAACCCTAGAATCAAATTAACAAACCTAACAAACCTAAAAAAATGGCCGGATGCGAGAGGGGGTGAAGGGAGTGAGGGAAGAGGGAAGAGGGAAGAAGGAGGGAGTAGGGGCTACCTATGGAGGGAGGGGCACGACGTTGAGGGAAGGGGCGACAACGAGGGAGGCCGCGACGGTGAGGAAGCGGGCAACGGTGAGGGAGGGTGCGACGGTGAGGGAGGAGGTGTCGGTGAGGGAGGCCGTGACGGTGAGGGAGGGGGCGTGACGACGAGTGAGGACCGAGGCGCGACGGTGGCGGCGTCGAGGTGATGGCGACAGCGACGGTGGCGGTCGGGGGAGAGGAGTGATGAGAGGGAGAGCGGATCGAATGGGGAGAGGGAGACGTGGGATCGAATGGGGGAGTGGGAGTCAACGGTGGGGGTCGAGTAGTAGTAGCGCTGGAATAGAAAACCGCTACTGCTAAGTATCATAGTAGTAGCGCTGGCCCGAGCCCATGCGCTGCTGCTAATCAGGGCCCACCTGCTGGCAACGTACAACCATAGCCGTAACGGTGGTCTAGTGACAAGCGCTACTGCTACATCTATAGTAGTAGCGCTGGTTTTGGAGAGCCGCTACAACTACAGGTAGCCATTGGTGGTGACGCCGGGACCACTTATCAATAGCGCTGCTGATAGGGTTCTACTTGTAGCGCTGGTTTGTACCCAGCGCTGCTACTACCTAACAATAACGCTTTCCCTATAACCAACGCTACTGCTAAAATCCTGTCTATAGACTTTCTCCTAGTAGCGGAAGGGGATATAAGTCATGTCATTTATAAGGGATGATAGTATACATTGCACACATATGGGATAAAAGTTGACATAAAAGATATAGCCATAGAAAGGAAAATATAAGCAAAACTATGGAAACTATTAGAATTCCTCCCCCAAGCTAGGAAATTATCTGAGACCAAGACTTGAAGCTTTAATAACCATAGTGGCGCTGCTTAAATATGGTCACACCATTAGTCCATCACATTACTGTACTGGAAATTATCTGAAGAGAGCGAACCTACGAAGCAGGCAACTATGTTCAGCCCCGAATTAAGCTTACAGGCTCAGGTAGTGAAGTTCTGAACAAAAGCAGTGTCTAGTAAAAACATAGTGCATATTACATCAAAGTGCAAAAGAGAGAAATGCAAGGAAGCAACGCTGACAAATCGAGATACAGAACTATGCTACCATCATAATGACTGGATTTGCTCTCCTTTATAGCTTTTTTTGTCCTCGGTTATGGGCTGTGACACCAGGACCCTCTGCTCGTGTGAAGATTGTGATGTTTTCATGAACACGTGTGGTTTCCATGATACATGACTTGGAAGAGCAGCGGGTCACCGTCTGTGCGTTGCACCTGCTTGGTTGCTGAGCATCCCTGCGACTTTTTGTATGCGCAACGGTAGTAACCTCTGCAAAAGTACAATTTAACAAGAAACCAGGGGGGAAATGGGAGTTTCAGATTAATTCAGAAGAAGCCTCTGCTAACCTTGGGTGCTTGGCGTCAAGGATATCTTTCTGGCCGTACTTCCTCCAGTTGAAGCCGTCATTCAAGAGGCGCCCAAACAGTGCATCAACACACCTAATGTTAGCTGTAGGATGACCTGAGCGCATATCAATGGCCTTCCTTAAGGCTGACACTGCAGCCCTTGTACTGGATTTATCGGCACCATATCCCCCAATAATTACAAGGATTTCCTTGAGGTGTAATAGGTGCTCGATGCCCGTAGGGGCACCACCGTAGAGTGAATTAAGTCTTACCTCGAGCTTTTCGAGACTGGGCATTGCCCCTGCTTCAAAAGTCAGTTGTGATATCCTGGTGCAGGACAGTCTGAAATGCTTAAGAATAGGGAATCCTATTCCATAGATGACTACCTTCTCTTCAGCTCCGAGAGTTCCTTCTATGTGCAATTTGAGGTGGTTAAGAGATTGCAACTGTGCAAGAATGCCAATATCATCCTCCAACACCTCAACTGTAAGATCAAGGTCAATGAGGTTATGAAGCTCTCCAATCCACTTAGGAAACCTCGAAAACATGCACAACATATGAAGCCTCTGAAGAAGGTAAGGAGAAGCAGACGAACTCCACATATGTATAGTGTTGATGTTAGAATCTGTGTGCAGGTATCTGAGGTTGCAAAGTTTTTCAAGGGAACATCTCAAAACATCCAAACATTGTGTTTTTTCCATGTCATGCAATTCATTCATGTTGGTAAAATTACAACATATTCGAAGATCCCTTAAATTGGTCAGATCTCCAAGGTCTCTAGTGTTGTCTACAGAATTCAAGCCCACGTCAAATTCTTGCAGCGTACATAAAGACTTCATGTTGCCAATCCCCTTGGGCAAATTTGTCCCGCTAGGGATGACCAGGTGCTGCAACCGGCGCAAAAGAATAACATCTGACGGAACTTCGAGAGGATATACTCCTAACTCCAATGTCTACAATTGCTCTAGTCCCTGAATTTTCCTTGGTAACAGTATTTCACCATCTGCTTTAATTTTCAGATACCTCAGTTGGAACAAATGGGATATTCTAGTGAGGTCGGGTATCTCTGGCCCGTAGTTTCCACTTGTAAACTCAAGAACTTCAAGAGAGGGGGTACATATGCAGAGGTACCAAATCTCGCCAGCCCTCTTACTTGTGAGAGCTGGGTGGTACCCAATATCACGCCATCTATTATACCATCCAGGGAGAGGGAGAGTCGGCGAACCTTGTCAGACAAACCTATCAGGTCTTGGATGTCATCTGTTGCAGTGATAAAATTTTCTTCTTTGCACTTGTGTATAATAAAATCAAGCATCATATCATGCAGTCTGCAAGATAGTACTTCACTATTATGATCTGTATCAACTGGTTGAATGATGCCTCTATTAACAAGCTCGTTAAAATAGCACTCTGCAACATCCTCTGGCCATTGTCCATGTGCTTTACTTACAAAACCTTGGGCTACCCATTGCCTAACCAAATCACTTTTCTTGATTATATAGTCCTCTGGATACATACCCAAATAAAGCATGCATGTCTTCAAATAATGAGGAAGATTTATGTAACTAAGGCTCAGTATTTGCCTCATTCCTTGCAATGTTGGATTCACCTCAAAATTGGGGCCCAGAGAATTCATTATGTGCACCCAATGCTCCTTCAATTTGTTTCGCTCACTGGCCAAAAGGCTAGATATAGTCACAATTGCAAGAGGCAAGCCGCCGCATCTTTTTAAAATTTGAGCTGAAACTTCTTCCAAGTACGGTGGGCAAGCATCTTCTGAACCAAATACTCGTTTCAAAAATAGCTTTCTTGAGTTTTCTTTGCTTAGTGACTTCATCTTATAAACATAGTCAATTTGATTGCAGCAGCAAGCTCTAGCGACAGAATTAATTCTGGTGGTTGTTATTGTCATGCTACCGTACATATTTTCTGGAAGAGCACATCTAATAGCATTCCATGTAGTTTCATCCCAAATGTCATCAATTACAATCAAGTATCTGCAAAATTATTTCATGTAAACTACGATAAGTACAAGGCAATAGTGAACTATATGCAAAAGTAGAATATACATGAAAGAATACTCTGTCTCTGCAACTGCATCTCAAAGAGCTAAAACACCAAAAGAAACCGTTATTACTTGAACATTAAAAATGCAACTGTACTTGTCTATGTATCGAATTAATAGTGGTTAAAGTTAAATCTTCTGTCTGCATTTGTGAGAACGAGTTGATTTGAGGAATTTTATTTTCAGAATAGATGAAATCAATTATCAGATTCTAGCTATTAAAACCGGTAATTAACTAGTTTCTCTAGTGAACCACAAGCATAGAACATCTACAGAGGGTACATAAATTTCGCCGAAGAGTACTAGCAAGATAAAAAGAACAGATACAAGACCAACCAATACAAATTACTTTGGATCACAGTAAATTCCAAACAGGCGTACCTCTTATCTATAAGGAATTCTCTGAGTTCACTGATCAGTTCATCCTCAGCCCATATTTCCATGTTAGTTCCACGTGGGACTTCATAGCCAACTTGAGAGAGCATTCTTCTCAAAATCATTCTTATGTTTGGTTTCTGGGACACGGAAACAAAAGCTTGACACTGGTACTGCCACTTTAGCCTTTGGTAAATCTGGTTTGCAATTGTAGTCTTACCAAGCCCTCCAAATCCCACGATGGAGAGGACCTTTGTCTGTTGCACAGAACCACCCTCTTCACCCGCCATCAGTCGAATTAATTCATCCCTTGGTCCATTGATACCCACAAGGCCCGCTGCATCCGCATAGAGTGCTAGCAGGCGAATGTCTATGGATGTCTTGTTTGGCTTGGAGACAACATCATCAATCTTGTACCTCATGCGTCGCTCGCTCACCTCCACAACACAGCTCTTGAGGCCCCGGAACTCCTTGGCAACCCTATGGTGAGTGTTCATTGTCGTCAGCAAGTTCATGCTCCTATGAATGAACCCCTTAAATCCGTGAGGCTCGCAGTCGGACTCACATTCGACCAGACTATGAACTCGTCGATACTGTCCTCGATGTCGTAGGACAAATCACACACCTCCTTCGCCCATAACTTGGCTTGCTTGTCGGGCTCCTCCTCCGCCTCCGACATCCTCTCCAGGAATGCTCGCATGCTCTCGAGCTCGGCTTTAAGGAACATGATCTCTCCTTTGGCTCCCTTGAGCAGCTTGTACTTGCCAGCGAGCAGATCACCAAGCTTGGCAATCACGAAGCCTATGGCGCCCCGCGACACGCTCACCACTGCTGCCTCCATGCAAACACCACCAGCAGCACAACCAGGACTGATTTTCCTTTCTTTTTTCTAACTCTATAGGGAAAAACTTAAATCACATTTTTTTTCCATTCTGAAGTTGCTAGCCACACGCAGGACTGATTTTCCTTTCTGGTTGCAGCCATTAATTTAGCAGTGCGTCTGTTGACTGCATCTGCCATATGGAAATCACTCAAATCAGCACTGTTGAATCGATTTAATACATGGCAGCCGTGCTTGAAAAAGGAAAAGGAAGCGGAATCAAACCTGAACAATGAGCAAGCGACTAGCCAAAATCAATCGGATCCCAACTGTCGGATACTGGGATGCAAATCCTCTTTCACCGCCGCCGCACGCGAGACGGAGCCCCCGGCCCCGGCCTCCGGGGCGGGATCGTCGTCGCTGCAGCCGACCACCGGCGAGGAACTCAGGGCAGCTCTAGATCGAGGGCTCTCGTCGTCGCTGATTTGCCTTTCTCCTCGTCTCTGGTCGTCGGTGGTGCTCCTGGAGATGACTAGTGAGGACTGAGACTGTGAGCACATGGGATTCTGGAAAGCGTAGGCAGACCTGGCCAAACCGGCCGGCCCCACCCGCCGTAAAACGTGCTTGGCAAGGCACGACCCGCCTCGGCATGATTAGTATATGGGCCGTGTCGTGCCGGCTACGTACAGCCTTGCGGTCCAGACACGGTACCTTTACTAATCGGGTCGGTCCATCAACACGCCAAGCCTGCTAATATGCCTACTATTTGACACATTAAACGTTTTTAGTCTTTTTTTATTTATTGAGCCGTATAAAAAAATAAAAAAAATAAAAAAGATAATCGGGCCATGTCGTGTCGGTCCACGTGCTGATGGTGGCCTCCTAGGCACGGCCCAAGACGGGCCGCGGGCCTGACACGACCCGTTTAGCTCGTGTCGGGCCGGGCCACGTGCCAGGCCGGCGCGGCGTGCCGCTGGGCCGGCCCGTTAAGCCCGGCCCGTTTGGCCAGGTTTGAGAAGTTAGACAGAGTGCTTATGAATAGTGATTGGGGAGATATTTCTTCTCCTTTAATTAGTGTGCATAAGCTGGCCAGGGACATTTCTGACCGCAATCCTTATTGTTTTCTTCTCATGTTAATAAACCTAGCCCCCCCTAAACAAAGCGGTTTTCATTTTGAACTTGTTAGATCAACCATGACGAGTTTATCCCTCTCGCTTAAACCATTTGGGAAAACCCCGTTAAGTAAAGAATGACGTTCATATTCTCGATATTAAGCTTGGGAGATTCAAGAGGTATTTTAAAGCAAGGGATCTAATATTCTAATATACCTTTGGTCATGCCAAAAAGAAAAAAATGCGGTTAAAAATGAGTGAAAGGATATCGAGAAAATGGAGGAAGAGGGTCCTATCGATCATGACATGTTCTATAAAAAGATTCTTTTTGTCTTCGAAATTAAATGAAATCCTGGGCAGCGAGGAGCTCTTCTGGTTGCAACAGTCTAGTGAACGTTGGCTCCTGAAACGAGATCAAAATGCTGATTGTCATGTGTTTGTTTCATGATTTTCATGCGGGCACCCTCGACGTGGCACATCTCAATTATGGGCTGATTACCTTGATTTCTAACCTGAATGGGGCTAATAAAATTACCCACTTCCGCCCCATATGCTTACTTAGATGCACATATAAACCAATCAGTAAGGTGTTAAATAATATTAACTAGAAGGAGTTGACGCGCTTCGCTGCGCTGTTTGATTAAAAAATCTAATCACTATGTTACAAAATACAATGTGTATTACTTTTTTCAAATGTCAAACCTTTTAAATTAAATTAAATTTACAAACAAATATATCAAAATTTATAATAAAAAATTTGTTATGATTAGATTCATCATTAAATGAATTTTTATTTATTTTATTTAATATTGTGAATGTCGATATTTTTGCTCTCAACTAGGTCAAAGTTGAAGAATCTGATTTTCCAAAAAATTAATACCCCCTATATTTTAGTCCCTCCTTCCCATAATGTAAGATGTTTTTTAACAGTAGTGTAGTGTCAAAAAACGTCTTACATTATGGGACGGAGGGAGTAAAACGAATGGAATATTTTGTCTGATGTGTGGGGGAGATGACATGGTGTGTTTTATTTTTAGTTATAATTCGGTAATTTCATGGGCCTTTGGTGCTATGATTTTATATTATATGCTAACCAATCTTATATATGTGAAAAAATTACTATCTCGACGGCGGCAAGGGCGTGATTGATATTAGTACATTGCTGACGGCCTTGCTACTTTATTGAGACAGAATGTTGAGAATATGCATATTACTCCACTTCGTGGCTGTCCCCAGGCGCATGGAATATCACATTTACTATTTGCGGATGACACGCTGTCATTCTTTCCTGCCACAGTGGGAGAGGTTTTGAGGGGTCTTTAATTCATATGCTCAGGCCACATGACAATTTATCAACCCTGCGAAATGTTCTATTTTGTTGGGAGAACATTGTAGGAGTTCAGATCGTGATCTGGTGGTTCAAGTATTGCAAGTGCAGAATATTCAGTTTGATGAAAATATTCAGTCCTCCGAAGGTGCGTGTCTTTGCGTGGTGGATGGATACTAACTCCCTTCCTAATTGGTAAAATAAGCATCACCGAACTCTTGAAGTATCTAATGTTTGTGCCATTTGTACGACTGAAAGGGAGGATACACATCACGCCTTCTGCAGGTGCCCAAGAGCGGTCGTTTTGTGGCAGCCTATGACGGAACATTGGAATATCCCAGACGTGCGTACTGTGACAGACGAGGGCCCAGAGTGGCTGCTTCCGGTGCTTGCGGATCTTTCGGGTCATGATAGCATGTGCCTCTTTATGACTTTTTGGAGGTGTTGGCATGTGCGGAATGAAATTGTGCACAACAAAAAGCCACCGGGCGTTCTATCTTCCGGGCACTTTCTTCTCAACAAGGTCAACACGCTTCAGAACATTCGGCAACATCCATAGATGGACCACCTCAAGGGCAAAGTGGTGCTCTCACCACACGGGAAGCAAGTGTTGCCATCTAAGGGCGAGCACAAACAACATTCGAGGATTGCATGGTCTCCACCATCCGACGGATGGACCAAACTATCAGTTGATGGATCCTTTTGCGATGCGGATGGTACGACTGGAGAGGGAATGGTCTTGCGTGATGATATAGGAGCCACCATTTTTTCAACTTGTCGATCCTTGAGACCAGTACTACAGAATGGTCCAAACACGACGCATCAATCAGAGACCCTTTGATGAAACTGTGTGCAATGCATAAATCGCAAACGGTATAGTGCAAGCTCCGTCGCTAATGGCACGAACTATGTGCGAAGGCGGATCCATCAAATACGATTCAAACATGCCATTTAATCAAATTGTCTTATACAACAGTTTAAGTTGTTCAAACATGCATGGAAATGCCATAAACAGATTCTTTATATTTTTCTGATATTTTTTCATATATTATTTATTACCATTGGAGTCATAGATTTTTTTCTATGATTTTCTAAAGTTTAGGGGTTTTTCTAAAAATAATAACTAATAATGAATTAAAAAAACCTTTAGTACCGGTGCGAGCCACGCACCGGTACTAAAGGTCCACCGCCCCACGCATTTTTTGGGGAGGACCTTTAGTACCGGTGCATGGCTCGCACCGGTACTAAAGGGTCTTTAGTACCCGCGCGAGCCACACACCGGTACTAAAGGCTTGCTAGGTATAAATAGAAACGCCCTCGTCCCGGGCCGAGCCACGCACTGGGAGAAGCTCAGATTTGCTCCGCTAGGCTGTCGAAACTAGTCGTCACCGCCGCGCGACGCCCCGAGTGCGCCGCCCCGACCCCGCCGCCCCAACGCCGCGCTTCGCTCAAGCAGCTTTGCATTGCTACACCCTTGGTGAGCCTCTCCCCTCCCCCTTGCCCGCCGCCCTGACCCCCACACGCTCGCCGGAGCTCACCGGCCCCCACCGCGCGCCTCTCCGCTCATCCCGGCCACCGTTCGACGCGGCATGCACTGGCTGTTCGACGCGGCGTGCCCTGGCTGATCCCGCATCCTCGTCGAAGTGTTATTTAATTTGTTAGATACTAATTATTAATTTTGCTAAGTGTTATTTAATTTGTTTTCATAATTAAGTGTTTCTTCTCGACGTCGACGATGTCGATCCCGCATCCTTGTCGTCGAGTTGGCGGAGGAGGTCTGTTGCTTGAGCCGAGGGGACCTGTCCGGGACTAGGCTCCGCCGGGCTGGTACTGGGAGGTACTGCCTTCCAAGCGGCGCAGCTTGGTGAGGAGCCAACCCGTCATCGACCTGGAGGTTCTGTGGTGGCGGCCGCATTTGCCACGGACGATTCGGAGCACTTAAAGAGGAATTTGCGGCATTTCTTCTTCGACATGTCATTGATGTAAACGGAGAGCACTATTCCTTACCGCCACCTCAATAATGCCAGCAAATCAGTAGTAGAAAACTGAGATTTCATCCGGGGCACTAGCTAGCTAGTCCCGGCCGGGTTTTGGGCCTTAATTTGTAAGTCCGGAATATATATGGATGTGTAATTCCATTTGTATATATACTGTGTATGAGATATTGTATATTATATTACACATATATATATATATATATATATATATGCATCAACTTGTGTACTGTTTACAGTATGTAGCACCGTAAAATAAATTTGAAATGGATGGAAAACACAAAAAATAGAGAGGAAAATGAAAACCTAAAAGCTAAAAAAAATAGAACGCTTAATACCGGTTGGTATCACCAACCGGTACTAAAGGTCCTCCACCACCAGCCCACGCAGGCAGCCACGTGGTGGGCCTTTAGTACCGGTCCGTGGGCCAACCGGTACTAAAGGTCTGGACCTTTAGTCCCGACCCTTTAGTACAGGTTGGGGAACCGGTACTAAAGGCCCATCCCGACCGGGACTACAAACAGACATTCTACTAGTGGAGGAGGATGATCAGGTTTGATGAGAGGTTTCCCATGCACGTATTTATATTCTTATTTTGTTACCTCAGCCGTTTCAAAAATTATATCGTCCCCCAAGTAATCACCAAGTTTGGTACCGGGCAGTAGCACCGGATGATTAGAAATATCACTAGACACCTTGAGCGGGGGGGGGGGGCACGATTGCTTCTCCTGTTCGCCGAGCTGGGGAATTGTTTTCCCACTTCTTCGTTCTTTGACTCTTGCAGCACTAGAAGTACTTCCCGACCGTGTGCTTCATTATATGTCTTTATAATACACCGGTCATACTTTGATGGCAGTAGAGGCGGTGATGGTCGCTTCAGGTCATCCTGAGTGCGCTTCGCTTTCATCGGATCTACCATTTCCTTCGGAGGTGGATGTTTCCATGCAAAATGGGCCTTCACTTAGGCTTTACTGATGTCATATTTTCTTCGTCAGTCCTCGCATGTGGTAACTTTGGAATAGCCTTGAGGGTTGGACCAAATTTGAATTTCTTCCTGCCTATTGTACTGCTAGCCGCCGGAGTGGCGACGGCGTCTCTGTTCCGTCGTGGATGATGCGTTGGAGGAGGCGGAGTGGCCTGACGCGCCAAAGGAGGAGGAGGAGGAGGAGGCGGAGTGGCCTCACGCATCGGAGGAGGCGTACTGCTCCGACGCGTCGAAGTAGGCGAAGGAGGAGGCGGAGTGCCCTCACGTTCTGGAGAAGCCGTAGATGGAGGCGGAGTGCCCTGATCACTCGCCATAGGAGGAGGAGGCGGAGTGCCCTGACTCGCCGGAGGAGGAGGAGGAGGAGGCGGAGGCATCCAGTTTGGAAGCTTGATGTACTCCTTACGCCATAGACATGTATTCCTCAAAGCATGAACCAGCTCATTCTCCCCTTCACCTGTAGGGTGGTCAAGCTTGAGCTCCTCAAATCCCTCCATTACTTCATCCACCGTCACAACAACATAGCCATGTGGAATCGGAAGGCAGAGAAAAGTTCCGTTGGGTTGAGGAGGTGCAACAGAGCCGACAACTGCCTTGAAAGTGAGGTTTCGGAATTTTGTCATAAGCTTGCAATGTTGAGCCTCCGTGATAGTATCCACGGGTTAGCTAGGAGCCGTGAAGTCAGGCTGAATGAGCTCCGTGGAAGCCATGCTGCTTCTTCGCTAGGATGGGGGGGGGGTAGCTTCTGGGGTAGCTTCGTGCCGCTGAGATGGTTGGTCGGCAGCTCGCTGGCTCTCAAGTTCCTCTAGCTTTTCTAGTCTTGCATTAAGCTTCTGCATGTCGCTCACCTCCACTTTCCTCTTTCTCTGCCGGCTTCTGTAACCACATGCGTCGGGAAACTCAACCTTCCACGGAACGGAGCCTGGTGTGCCTCGTGTTCGTCCAGGGTGCTCAGGATTCCCTAGGGCCTCAGTCAGCTCGCCCTTCTCTCTGTCGGGAATGAACATCCCTTCCTACGCTGGGGTGATATACTTCTGAAGCTTCTTGACAGGTATTGCAAGTTGCTCGTCCGTCCAACGACACTTCCCCGTTTCAGGGTCCAAAGTTCCCCAACCCCTAAGAACCAAGTCCTTGAACGATCTGGCCAGTTCAATGTCTCTGGTTCGACCCCTTTAGCTATCAGGTCATTCTCAGCTTTGTCCCACAATGGCCGGGCTTTGAGGTAGCCACCTGACCCCGTGTGATGGTGATACTGCTTCTTTGCAGCATTGTTCTTGTTTGCCTCTGACATTTTCTTATTCTTGTCCGATGTCTTGTAGGCCACAAATGCGGGCCAGTGATCTCTTATCTTCTCAAATCGACCGATGAATTCTGGAGTCTTCCCTTTGTCGACAAACTTTGATTTCAACTCATTCTTCCACCTCATGAATAGATCTTCCATCTTCTTAAGAGCACACGCCTTGACCAGTGGATCTATAACTGGCTTATTCGTATCCTCCTCTGGCGGTACGGTGAAATTGGCCTTTAGCCAGGTCCAAAGATCATCTTTCTGTCTATCAGTGACATAAGAAACTTCAAGGTCATCGTCCTTAGGCTTATTCCATTGCTTGATTGTGATCGGGATGTTGTCCCTAACAATAGCTCCGCACTGAGCAGCAAATGCGTCCCTGGTCCGCTTTGGTTCAATCGGTGGGCCATCGTCCATGAGTGTTGTGATCGTGAAACTTTCATCCTTGCGCAACCTTCTCTTTGGGCCTCGTCTCGTTACCGAAGTTTGGCTCGATCCGGTGGGCTATAAAAGAAGAAAGAAAAGTTAATATATGTACATACCAAAACAATTAATGCATCAATTAGCTAGTCAACACATGATTAATTAATATATATACCTAGCCGGACTTTGCAACAGCTCCCTCCTCCGTTCGGTCGAGCCATCACCATGGTCTCCTTCTTCCTCTGGCATTCGGTCACCGGAGCCATCATGATCATGTCCTTCCTCCTCCATTCACTACTAGGAAAAAGCCTAGTAGTAGCGCATGTGCCCGCGCTACTACTACGTCGCTAAAGCTAACTGGTAGTAGTAGCGCGGGTGCACCCCCGCTACTAGTACGTGTGTTAGTAGTAGCGCGTGTGCCACATGCGCTACTACTAAGTATCTGTAGCGCGTACCTATGACCCGTGCTACCACTACTAATTTCAAAAACCAAAAAAATATTGATCCCATGCATGCTGTCAATGGTGCCAATGGTTTGATGCAGTGACGATAGGGGTTGCCGGAGTCGCGGATGCCCGACGACATACCAGATCTAACGGCGGCTGCTGGAGAGGGCCTGGATCCAGGGCAGAGCAAGGTGGCGGCATGGGGCTTCTGTTCGCATCCAAGGCAGAGAGCTCCTGGTCGTCCATGGCGACGACCTGCACGGGCATGGACATGGGAGGGTGAGTCAAACCAGTGGAAGAAAGAGAAAAATGAAAACGAGGGAGAGAGGAAGGAGATGAAGGGAGCAGCGGGGTTTTGGTCACCGGTGGTGGGGCGCTCTAGCGGGATGGGGAAGACCGATGAGCTCTTGGACGTCGGCGGCCAAGGTAGCGGCCTCTTTACGCGCCATCGAGGAGGTGGCGTGCCTAGGCAGGAGGTCCATGCGAGAGCCTATGGAGAGAGAGGGGCAAGAGGGACGAGAGAGAAGAAGGATTTAGAGGAGGAGATGGGGAGATGGGGGTGTTAAAAACTCTATACTTAGTAATAGCGTGGGTTATAAACCCGCGCTACTACTATGGCCTGTCTCGGGGGGGCATGGTAGATACCACTTACTACTAGCGGGGGTATAAACCCACGCTACTACTAAGTAGATAGTAGTAGCGCGGGTTTATAACCCTTGCTACTAGTAAGTGGTCTCTACCGTGCCCCCCGGGGACATGCCATAGTAGTAGTGAGGGTTATACACCTGCGCTACTACTATCAACTTAGTAGTAGCGGGTGGTATAAACCCGCGCTACTAGTAAGTACCAGTAGCGAGGGGTAAAAACCCGCGCTACTAGTAAGCGTTTGTCTATAAGCTTTTTTCTAGTAGTGATTGTTCGATCACCGGAGCCGTCATCCTGTCCTTCCCGACCATCGGTGTCCTTGAGAAACAACAAGACATCATGTCCGGAGAGGGTTATCTCCCCCAACAACTGTTCTTGTTCCAAGTCTGTTTGATCCATAGTTTCTGCAAATATTATAACATGGCAATTAATATACAAACATGAATGTCCAACGTCCGGACCGCCTCTCTCATGAATGTCAGACGTCCGAACCGCCTCTCTCATGAATGTCAAACAAGGGATTTTCTTAACCTTTAAGGGATTTAAAAAAATAGCGCCATTCTGGATATGCAGAAAATGGTCCCTATTTTTCCTGATCTCATCTACCCTTCTATATGTCACGCTGTCTAGTGTCAAAGGATTTAAGAAAACCATGGCTTCATCATTAGCTGGAAGTAACAGGCGCATAATGGTACGAAGATCTCCAAAATTGTTTTGGAACGAAGTCCCATATAGGATAATTAGGTTTTTGGTACGAAGTTCATCAAGAGCCTTCTAAATATCGCTGTTTGGAAGGCCTTTGCAGAAATTCGTACAAAAAAGCGAATTATTCTATCCGGAACTCCGTTCCAAAACAACTTTGAAGAGCTTCGTAGCATCATATGCATGTTACTTCTGGCTAATGATGAAGCCATGGATTTCTTCAATGCTTTGACAGACAACATGGCATATAGAATAATATATATATATAGATGAGATAAAAAAATTGGATCAACTTGTGCACATACATAATGGGGGGGAATTCTTGATAAATCTATGTTTCTGAAGTTTTCTATATGAACAAAAAAAATCCACCTGACATGTCCGACGTCCCCCTCATGTCAAAGTTATCGGGGAGGGGGGTAGACGACAACGACGCTCACCCCTCATGTCCGACGTCCGACGTCCGCTCTCATGTCATGTCCGACGTTCCCCCTCATGTCGAAGTTATCAGGGAGGGGGTAGACGACAATGAAGGTCACCCCTCATGTCATGTCTGACGTCCCCCCTCATGTCGAAGTTATCGGGGAGGGGGTAGACGACAACGACGCTCACCCGTAATGTCCGATGTCCGACGCCCCCACTCATGTCATGTCCGACGTCCCCCTCATGTTGAAGTTACAGGGGAGGGGGTAGAAGACAACGATGCTCACCCCTAATGTCCGACGTTTGACGTCCCCCCTCATGTCATGTCCGACATCCCCTCATGTCGAAGTTATCAGGGAGGGGGTAGACGACAATGACGCTCACCCCTCATGTCCGACGTCCCCCCTCATGTCATGTCTGACGCCCCCCTCATTTTAACTAATTTCTATGAAACAAAATATTGTTGAACAAAAAACATTGTATGAACAAAAAATATATTGACCAAGGCGACGACGAGGGCGACGGTGAGGGCGACAGACGATGGGGGTAGGGGCGACTAGGGCGGCGGCGGCGACAAGGGTGGCGGCGGGCGGGCGACGACGGGGGCGACGGCGACGACGATGACGGGGGCGGTGATGACGGGGGCGGCGCCGACGTGGGCGGTAATGGGGATGACGGCAGGGGCGATGACGGGGGCGGCGGCGATTGGGGGCGGCGACGATGCGGGCGGCGGCGGGGGCGACGACGACGGTGGTGGCGATGGGGACGGCGACGGTGGGGGCAACGGTCGGGGGCGGCGGCAATGACGGGGGCGGCGGGCGGCGGGCGAGACGACAGGGGCGGCGAATGAGGGCGACGACAGGGGCGGCCAGAGACGACGACGACGGCTACGGCAGGGGCAACTGGCGGCGGGCGGGCAGCCTGGCGGCGTCGATTTCGTCGGCGTCGTCGAGGGCGAGATGAGAACTGAAAATTCCTAAGTGCTACTTATATACCCAGAGCATTGGTCCTGGTTGGTGGCACCAACCGGGACCAATGCACCCCTTTAGTCCTGGTTCGTGTCACCAACCGGGACCAAAGGTCAGTTTTCAGCAGCCCAAAAGGCGGGAAACAGGGACCTTTGGTCCTGGTTGGTGGAAGCAACCGAGACTAAAGGGGTGTATTGGTCCTGGTTGTTGCCACAAACCGGGACCAAAGCCCTATTTTCAGCAGCCCAAAGGCGGGAAACAGGGACCTTTGAAAAGCACTACAAATGCACTCTGAAAAGGTTGAAATTGGCATGTTATCATAATTTCACCCACATAGCATGTTCTAAAAAGTTGAGAGGGTTACGGCAAAAACTGGATGCACTTCGTGTACAAAATGGACAATCTCTTTCGAAGTATTAGGGTTTCGGACGAAAACTCATCTGTTACGAAGGGATTTCATTTTTTGAACTTATTTGAACTCTAGACTTTGTGTGTGTTCAAAATGCACCATTCAAAGCCACATCATCAATTTTCAACCCATTCTTACTTCATTTCATATTTTTCAAGCATTTACTGATTTTTTTGAGTTAAATGACCTTGAAATTGAAAAGCACTACAAATGAACTCTGAAAAGGTTGAAAGTTGGCATGGTATCATCATTGCACCCACATAGCATGTTCTAAAAAGTTTAGAGGGTTACAACAAAAACTGGATGCACTTCGTGTACAAAATGGACAATCTCCTTCGAAGTATCAAGGTTTCGGACGAAAACTCATCTGCTACAAAGGGATTTCATTTTTTTTAACTTATTTGAACTCCAAACTTTTTGTGTGGAAATGCACCATTCAAAGCCACATCATCAATTTTCAACCCTTTCTGACTTCATTTGGTATTTTTCATGCATTTACTGATTGTTTTGAGCTAAATAACCCTGAAATTGAAAAGCACTACAAATGAACTCTGAAAAGGTTGAAAGTTGGCATGGTATCATCATTTCACCCACATAGCATGTTATAAAAAGTTGAGAGGGTTACGGCAAAAGCAGGATGCTTCGTGTACAAAACGGACAATCTCTTTCAAAGTATCAGGGTTTCGGACGAAAACTCATTTGTTACAAAGGTATTTCATTTTTTTAACTTATTTGAACTCCAGACTTTTTGTGTGTTCAAAATGAACCATTCAAAGTCACATCATCAATTTTCAACCCTTTGTGACTTCATCTGGTATTTTTCATGCATTTACTGATTTTTTAAGCTAAATGACCCTGAAATTGAAAAGCACTTCAAATGAACTCTGGAAAGGTTAAAAGTTGATATGGTATCATCATTTCACCTACATAGCAGGTTATAAAAAGTTGAGAGGGTTATGGCAAAAACTGGATGCACTGCGTGTACAAAACGGACAATCTCTTTCGAAGTATCGGGGTTTCATACGAAAACTCATCTTTTACAAAAGGCATTTCATTTCTTCACATGTAACTGCAATGATATAGTTGTGGAGAGAAAGTCTTCACTTTTTCTTTGCTTGTGTCCTTTGCTTATTGCACCGTAACCATGGATAATCTTCATCATTTAACAGGGTGCTTGGGTCAGCCTTGACTTTGAAGGGAGGAATTTCATGAAACTTTTCATAATCTTCAGACATGTCTGTCTTGCCCTCCAATCCCACGATGTCTCTTTTTCCTGAAAGAACTATGTGGCGCTTTGGCTCATCGTATGATGTATTCGCTTCCTAATCTTTTATTTTTCTCGGTTTGGTAGACATGTCCTTCCCATAGAAAACCTACGCCACATCATTGGTTAGGACGAATGGTTCGTCTGTGTACCCAAGATTGTTTACATCCACTATGTAACCATAATATGTGTCCTTTCCCCTATTGGTTACTGCATCAATGCGGACACCGCTGTTTTGGTTAGTGCTCTTTTGATCCTGGGCGATTGTGTAAAATGTATTCCCATTTATCTCGTACCCTTTGTAAGTCAATACAGTCGAAGACGGTCCCTTGGCCAACGAGTACAACTCATCAGAAACAGTGTTGTCAGCCATGAGATGTGTTTGCAACCAACTGCCGAAAGTCCTAATGTGTTCATATGTAATCCAGTCATCACACTGCTCCGGGTGTTTGTAGAGCAGAATATTCTTGTGTTCATCGACATACGGGGTCACCAAGGTAGAATTCTGTAGAACTGTGTAGCGTGCTTGAGACCAAAAATGTCCGTCCCTACATATTATTGAGTCCGCTCCTAGCGTGCCTTTTCCAGTCAGTCTCCCCTCATACCGTGAGTGAGGGGGACCAATCTTCTTCAGGTCAGGAATGAAGTCAACACAAAACCCAATGACATCCTCTGTTTGATGGCCCATGGAGATGCTTGCTTCGGGCCTAGCGTGGTTACGAACATATTTCTTTAAGACTCCCATGAACCTCTCAAAGGGGAACATATTGTGGAGAAATATAGGGCCCAGAATGACAATCTTGTCGACTAGATGAACTAGGACGTGTGTCATGATATTGAAGAAGGATGGTGGGAACACCAGCTCGAAACTAACAAGACAATGCACCAAATCAATCCTGAACCTTGGTAGGATTTCTGGATCGATCACCTTCTGAGAGATTGCATTGAGGAATGCACATAGCTTCACAATGGCTAATCGAATATTTTCCAGTAGAATCCCCCTCAATGCAACCAGAAGTCGATGCGTCATAATCACGTGGGAGTCATGAGACTTTAGGTTCTGGAACTTTTTCTCTGCCATATTTATTATTCCCTTTATATTCGACGAGAAACCAGACGGGACCTTCATACTGAGCAGGCATTCAAAGAAGATTTCCTTCTCTTCTTTGGTAACAGCGTAGCTGTCAGGACCTTCATACTGCTTTCGATGCATGCCGTCTTTTTCATGCACACATTGTTGTTCCTCCCGTGACTCCGTTGTATCTTTTTTCTTCCCATACACTCCTAGGAAGTCTAGTAGGTTCACGCAAAGATTCTTCATCACATGCATCACGTAATTGCAGAGCAGACCTCTAGGTCTTTCCAATAGGGTAGGTCCCAAAATATAGATTTCTTCTTCCACATGGGTGCACGTCCCGCATCGTTAGTCGGAACAGATAGTCTGCGAGGACCCTTTCCAAAGATTACTTGTAAATCATTGACCATATCAAGTAT
The DNA here is from genome assembly GCA_022496015.1 of Hordeum marinum. Classification (NCBI taxonomy): domain Eukaryota; kingdom Viridiplantae; phylum Streptophyta; class Magnoliopsida; order Poales; family Poaceae; genus Hordeum; species Hordeum marinum. The sequence goes on from CM039674.1 coordinate 14,204,498, forward strand.
CTGATCACCAGTACGGAGGCGGGCTTCTTCCAATGATCTGCCTCACCTTTGAAATGCTTTCCTTTCTTTCGACATTGATGGTTGGTCAGAAGAAATCAACGATGCCCCACGTACACATTCTTCCTGCGTTTGTCCAAATATATACTATCGGTGTCATGTAAATAGTGTGTGCATGCGTGATATCCCTTGTTTGTCTGTCCTGAAAGGTTACCGAGAGCAGGCCAATCATTGATGGTTACAAACAGCAACGCATGTAGGTCAAATTCCTCCTCTTCATTCTCATCCCACGCCCGTACACCTCTTCCATTCCATAGCTATAAAAGTTCATCAACTAATGGCGCCCTTAGGTACACATCAATGACATTGTCGGGTTGCTTAGGGCCTTGGATGAGCACTGGCATCATAACGAACTTCCGCTTCATGCACAACAAAGGAGGAAGGTTATACATACATAGAGTCACATGCAATGTGCTATGCTTGCTGCTCTGCTCCCCAAAAGGATTAACGTCATCCGCACTTAAAAAAACCCATACTTTCCTTGGGTGACCTGTAAAGTCGCTCCACTTTCTCTCGACCTTTCTCCACTGTGACCCGTCAGCGAGTGCTCTCAACTTCCCATTTTTCTTATGGTCTTTTATGTGCCATTGCATCTACTCGGCATTCTTTTTTTCTGAACATACGTTTCAACCGTGGTATTATAGGAGCATACCACATCACCTTGGTAGGAACCCTCTTCCCGGTGCGCTGGCCCTCAACTGTTGGAGAACGTTGCATGGGAAACAAAAAAAATCCTACGCACACGCAAGATCTATCCATGGTGATGAGCATCTACGAGAGGGAGAGTGGATCTACATACCCTTGTAAATTGCTAAGCGGGAAGCGTTATGAAACGCGGTTGATGTAGTCGAACGCGTTTGTGATCCAAATCGCTAAGCATCCTGCGATCCCATCACGATCGGTCCCGCGATCCAATCACGACCCGTCCCGCGATCTTGTCACGAATCATCTCGCGATCTTGATCACGGTCCTTCCGATCTAGCGCCGAACGGACGACACCTCCGCGTTCAGCACATGTACAACTTGATGACGATCTTTGCCTTCTTGATCCAGCAAGAGGGAGTGGAGAGGTAGAAGAGTTCTCCGGCAGTGCGACGGTGTTGCGGCGATGGTGGTGGAGCTATTCCAGCAGGGCCTCCCCTAAGCACCGCTGAAAACTGATCTAGAGGAGAAACTGCGATCTAGAGGAGAGGTAACACGTGACTGTTTTTCTATGTCTCAAAACCCTCAAAACCTCTAGTACATATAGGAGGAGGGAGGGAGGAGCCTTGGCAAATCAGGGACCAACCCTTATCCTTGGCGCAAGGAGGAGAGGAGGAGTCCTCCACCAATCGTAGTAGGATTAGGACTCCTCCTTCCCACTTGGAAACTCTTTCTACCTTGTGTTTTTTCCTTCCCAATCCACTCCAGCCAATGGGCCTTTAGAGGAGGCTTCGTCCAGCCCACCAGGGGCTGGTTTGCCTCCTCCCACAGCCCATGTGGCCCCTTGGGTCGAGACACCCCTCCCGATGGTCCCTCGGTACCCTCCCAGCACTCCTGGTACACTACCGATGAGCCCGAAACTTTTCTGGTGACAAAAATAGGACTTCCTATATATGAACCTTACCTCCGGATCATTCCGGAGCTCCTCGTGACGTCCAAGATATCATTCGGGACTCCGAAAAACCTTCGGTCACCACCATACATAACTCTATACTACCGAAACGCCATCGAACCTTAAGTGTGTAGACCCTGCGGGTTCGAGAAATATGTAGACATGACCGAGACACCTCTATGGTCAATAACCAATAGCGGGACCTGGATGCCCTTATTGGTTCCTACATATTCTACGAAGATCTTTATCGGTTGAAGCTCTATGTCAAGAATTCAGTTAATCCCGTATGCTGTTCCCTTTGTTCTTCGGTATGTTGCTTGCCTACGATTCGATCGTTGGTATCTCCAAACCTAGTTTAATATCGTTACCGACAAGTCTCTTTACTCATTACGTAATAAAAGATCCCGTGGCGAACACTTAGTCACATTGCTTGCTAGGCTTGTTGTGATGTTGTATTACCGAGTGGGCCCTGAGATACCTCTCCGTCACACAGAGTAACAAATCCTAGCCTTGATCCATGACTACCCAACAGACACCCTCGAAGATACCTGTAGAGCACCTTTATAGTCACCTAGTTACGTTGCGACGTTTGATACACACAAGGTACTCCTCCGGTGTGAGTGAGTTGCATGATCTCATGGTCATAGGAACAAATACTTGACATGCAGAAAACAATAGCAATAAACTGACACGATCATATGCTACGTTTATAGTTTGGGTCTTGTCCATCACATCATTCTCGTAATGATGTGATCCCATTATCAAATGACATCTCATGTCCATCAGAGGCATACGAGGGACATGGTGTTGTCTATGTATCCACACATGTATCCGAGTTTCCGATCAATACAATTATAGCATGGATAATAAACGATTATCATGAACAAGGAAATATGATAATAACCAATTTATTATTGCCTCTAGGGCATATTTCCAACAGTCTCGCACTTGCACTAGAGTCAATAATCTAGTTCATATCACCATGTGATCCGCATTGTGATGAATCTAACACCCAATGAGTTCTGGGGCTTGATCATGCTTTGCATGTGAGAGAGGTCTTTTAGTCAACGGGTCTGCGACATTTAGATCGGTGTGTACTTTGCAAATCTCTATGTCATACTATAGACACTGCTACCACACTCCACTTGGAGCTATTCCAAATGGCTGCTCCACTATACGTATCCGGATTGCTACAAAGAGTCATCCGAATTGGTGTTAAAGCTTGCATCGACGTAACTCTTTACGACGAACTCTTTATCACCTCCATCATCGAGAAACATTTGCTTAGTCCTTTAGTTACTAAGGATACTCTTGACCACTGTCCAGTGATCCACTCCTGGATCACTTTTGTACCCCTTGATGGACTCATTGCAAGGCACACACAGGTGCGGTACACAGCATGGCATACTATACAGAGCCTATGGCTAAGGCAAAGGGGATGACGTTCGTCCTTTCTCTTTCTTCTGCCATGGTCCAGCTTTGAGTCTCACTCAACTTCGCATCTTACAAATCAGGCAAGAGCTCTTTCTTTGACCGATCCATTTTGAACTATTTCAAAATCTTGTCAAGGTATATACTCATTGAAAGTCTTATCAGACATCTTGATCTATCTCTATAGATATCGATGCCCAACAATTAAGTACCTTTATCCAGGTCTTCCTTTGAAAAACTCTTTTCAAACAATCCCTTTATGCTTACCAGAAATTCTACATCATTTCCGATCAACAATATGTCATCCACATATGCTTATCAGAAACTCTATAGTGCTCCCACTCACTTTATTGTAAATACAAGTTTCTCATAAACTTTGTATAGACTCAAAAACTTTGATCACCTCATCAAAGCGTATATTCCAACTCCGAGATGCTTGCTCTAGCCCATATAAGGATTGATGAAGCTCGCACACCTTTTAGCATCCTTAGGATTGACAAAACCTTCTGGTTGTATCACATATAACCTTTCCTCAAGTAAACCGTTAAGGAAACGATGTTTTGACATGCATCTGCCAGATTTCATAATTGAAAAATGCACCAACTGCTAACATAATTCCAACAGACTTTAGCATTGCTATGAGTGAGAAAGTCTCATCGCAGTCAACTTCTTGAACTTGTCGGAAACTTCTTTGCGTCAAGTTGAGCTTTATAAATGGTGACATTTACCATCAGCGTCTGTCTTCATCTTAAAGGTCCATTTGTACTCGACGACCTGCCGTCCAACGAGCAAGTCTACCAAAGTCTATACTTGGTTTTCATACATGGATTCTTTCTCGGATTTCATGGTCTCTAACCATTTGTCAGAATCCGGGCCCATCATCGCTTCTCCATAGCTCGTAGGTTCATCGTTGTCCAACAACATGACCTCCAAGACAGGGTTGTGGTACCACTTAGGAGCAGCACGCATCCTTGTCGACCTACGAGGTTCGATAGTAACTTGATCCGAAGCTTCATGATCATCATCATTAACTTCCTCTTCAACTGACGTAGGCTCCATAGAAACATCTTTCTGCGCTGCTCTACTCTTTGGTTGAAACAAAGGTTCAACAACCTCATCAAGTTCTATCTTCCTCCCACTCAATTCTTTCGAGAGAAACTCTTTCTCGAGAAAGAACCCGTTTTAGCAACAAACACTTTGTGCTCGTATATGAGACAGAAGGTATGCCCAACTTTTCTTAGGGTATTCCATGAAGATGCATTTGTTCGCTTTGGGTTCGAGCTCATTAGGTGAAAACCTTTTTTCACATAAGCGTCGCAGCCCCAAACATTAAGAAATGGAAGCTTAGGTTTCTATCAAACCATAATTCATACGGTGTTATCTCAACGGATTTAGATGGTGCCCTATTTAAAGTGACTGTAGTTGTCTCTAATGCATAACCCGAAAACGATAGTGGCAAAACTATAAGAGACATCATAGTACGCACCATATCCAATAGAGCACGACTATGACATTCAAACACACCATCACACTATGGTGTTCCATGTGGCGTGAGTTGTGAAACAACTTTCACACTGTCTAAAGTTGTATGCCAAACTCGTAACTCAGATATTCACCTCCACGATCATATCGTAGACATTTTTATCTTCTTGTCATGATGATCTTAAACTTCACTCTGAATTTGTTTGAACTTTTCAAACGTTTCAGACTTGTGTTTCATTAAGCAAGTATACTCACATATACTCAAATCATCAGTAAAGGTAAGAAAAATAATGATATCCACTACATGCTGCAACACTCATTGGATTGCATACATCAACATGTATTATTTCCAATAAGTTACTAGCCCGCTCCATCAAACTAAAAGCAGGGTATTTAGTCATCTTTCCCAAGAGGCATGGTGCGCATGTCTCAACCAATTCGAAACCGAATGAGTCCAAAGATCCATCAACATGGACTTTTTTCATGCGATTTATACCAATATGACATTTAGCGGCAGTGCCACAGGTATGTCGTACTATCATTATTAACTTTGCATCTTTTGGCATCAATGTTATGAGCATGTGTATTACCACGATCAAGACTCAACCAACCATTCTCATTGGGTGCATGACCATTGAAGGTATTATTCATGTAAATAGAATAACCATTATTCTGTCAGTTAAATGAATAACCGTATTGCAATAAACCCGATCTAATCATGTTCATGCTGAACGCAAACACCAAATAACGTTTATTTAGGTTTGTCATTAATCTCGAAGGTAGAGAGAGCGTGCGATGTTGATCACATCAACCTTGGAAACATTTCCAACACACATCGTCACCTCACACTTAGCTAGTCTCCGTTTATTTCGTAGCTTTTATTCCGAGTTACTAACATTTAGCAACCGAACCGGTATCCAATACCCAGGTGCTACTAGGAGTACTAGCAAGGTACACATCAATAACACATATATCAAATGTACTTCTGTCGACATTGCCAGACTTCTTATCTACCAAGTATCTAGGGTTGTTCCGCTTCAACGACCGCTCTCCTCATAATAGAAGCACTTAGTCTCGGGTTTGAGTTCAACTCTGGGTTGCTTCACTGGAGGAGCAACTGACTTGCGATCCATGAAGTTTCCCTCCTTGCCCTTACCCTTCTCGAAACTAATGGTTTTACTAACCATGAACACTTGATGCTCCTTCTTGGTTTCTACCTTCGCGGTGTCAAACATCACGAACAACTCAGGGATCATCATTTCCATCCCTCACATTTTATAGTTTATCACGAAGCTCTTGTAGCTTAGTGATAGTGGCTTGGAAAACTATATCAATCACTTTCTTATCTGGAAGATCAACTCCCACTCGATTCAAGCGATTGTAGCACCTAGACAATCTGAGCACATGCTCAACGATTGAGCTATTCTCCTTCATCTTGTAGGCAAAGAATCTTGTTTTAGATCTCATATCTTAAAACACGGGCATGAACCTGAGATCCCAATTTCAGATCTTAGAACATCTCATATGTTCCGTGACGTTCAAAACTTTTTGAAGCCTCAATTCTAAGCCGTAATGCATGACGCACTAAACTATCAAGTAGTCATCAAAACATGCTTGTCAGATGTTCACAACATCTACATATGATGCTAGAGGGGGTGGCGCACCGAGCGGTGCATTAAGCACATAAGCCTTTTGTCCAGCAATGAAGACAATCCTCGGATCACGGACCCAGTCCGCAATATTGATACCATCATCTTTCAACTCTAATTCTCTAGGAACATATAGAAATTCAAGGGAGCTACAGCGTGAGCTAGTAATCTACAACATAATTTTGCAAATATACTACTGACTATGTTCATGATAATGAGTTCAATTAATCATATTACTTAAGAACTCCCACTCAAATTGACATCCCTTCAGTCATTCGAGTGATACATGATCCAAATTCACCAACTCAAGTCCGATCATCACGTGAGTTGAGGTGGTTTCAATGGTGAACATCATCATGTTGATCATATCTACTATATGACTCATGTTCGACCTTTCGGTCTCTTGTGTTCCAAGGCCATGTCTGTACATGCTAGGCTCATCATGTTTAAACCGAGTGTTCTGCATGTGCAACACTAGCTTGCACCTGTTGTATGTGAACGTAGAGTCTATCACACCCGATCATCACGTGGTGTCTCGACACAATGAACTTTCGCAACGGTGCACACTCGGGGAGAACACAATTTTGCCTTGAAATTTAAGTGAGGGATCACCTTATAGTGCTACCGTCATCCTAAGCAAAACAAGGTGCGTAAAAGGATTAACATCACATGCAAATCATAAGTGACATGATATGGCCATGAACTTGTGCTTTTGATCTCCATCTTGAAAGCACCGGCATGATCTCCATCATCACTGGCATAACACCATGATCTCCATCATCATGATCTCCATCATTGTGTCGCCATCGGGGTTTTGGCGCCACCATGCTCATACTACTATAGCTACTATTTAGCGATAAAATAAAGCATTATGTAGCGTTTAATGATTGACACACAATGTCATACAGTAATTAAAGATAATCCTATGGCTCCTTCCGGTTGCCGTACTCATCGACATGCAAGTCGTGATATTCTATACAACACATGATCATCTCATACATCACATATATCTCATCATGTAATTGGCCATATCACATAACAACATACCCTACAAAAACAAGTTAGATGTCCTCTAATTATTGTTGCATGTTTTAAGTGGCTGCTACGGGTATCTAGCAAGAACAATTCTCACCTACGCAAAAACCACAACGGTGATACACAAATTGCTATTCAACCTTCTCAAGGACGGCCTTTGTCGAATCCGAACCAAATAGAGTAGGAGAGACAGACACCCGCCAGCCATCTTTGTGCAACAAAGTTACACGTCAGTTGATGGAACCGGTCTCTCGTAAGCGTACGAGTAAGGTTGGTCCGGGCCACTTCATCCCACAATACTGCTGAACCAAAACACGACCAAGGGAGGAAGCAATCTAAGCACCACCGCCCACAAACTCTTTGTGTTCTACTCGAGATCTCATCTACACATAGACCTAGCTTTGATACCATTGTTGGGGAACGTTGCATGGGAAACAAAAAATTTCCTATGGACACGCAAGATCTATCCATGGTGATGAGCATCTACGAGAGGGAGAGTGGATCTACATACCCTTGTAGATCGCTGAGCGAGAAGCGTTAAGAAACGCGGTTGATGTAGTCAAACGTCTTCGTGATCCAAATCGCCGAGCGTCCCGCGATCCCATCACGATTCGTCCTGCGATCCAATCACGATCCGTCCCGCGATCTCATCACGAATCATCTAGCGCCGAACGGACGACACCTCCGTGTTCAGCACACGTACAGCTTGATGACGATCTCCGCCTTCTTGATCCAGCAAGAGGGAGTGGAGAGGTAGAAGAGTTCTCCGACAGCATTATGGAGTTGCAGCGATGTTGGTGGAGCTATTCCAGCAGGGCTTCACCTAAGCACCGCTGAAAACTGATCTAGAGGAGAGGTAGCACGTGGCTGTTTTTCTATATCTCAAAACCCTCGAAACCTCTAGTAGATATAGGAGGAGGGAGGGAGGAGCCTTGGCGCACAAGGGACCAGCCCTTGTCCTTTGCGCAAGGAGGAGAGGAGGAGTCCTCCTCCAATACTAGTAGGATTAGGACTCCTCCTTCCCACTTGGAAACTCTTTCCACCTTGTGTTTTTTCCTTCCCAATCCACTCCAGCTGCATGGGCCTTTAGAGGAGGCTTCGTCCAGCCCACCAGGGGCTGGTTTGCCTCCTCCCACAGCCCATGTGGCCCCTTGGGTCGAGACACCCCTCCTGATGGTCCCCCGGTACCCTCCCAGCACTCCTGGTACACTACCGATGAGCCCGAAACTTTTCCGGTGACCAAAACAGGACTTCCTATATATCAATCTTTACCTCCGGACTATTCTGGAGCTCCTCATGATGTCCAAGATATCATCCGAGACTCTGAACAACCTTCGTTCACCACCATAGATAACTCTATACTACCGAAATGTCATCGAACCTTAAGTGTGCAGACCCTGCGGGTTCGAGAAATATGTAGACATGACCGAGACACCTCTACGGTCAATAACCAATAGCGGGACCTGGATGCCCATATTGGTTCCTACATATTCTACGAAGATCTTTATTGGTTGAACCTCTATGTCAAGGATTCAGTTAATCCCGTATGCTGTTCACTTTGTTCTTCGATATGTTGCTTGCCTACGATTCGATCGTTGGTATCTCCAAACCTAGTTTAATATCGTTACTGGCAAGTCTCTTTACTCATTACGTAATACAAGATCCCATGGCGAACACTTGGTCACATTGCTTGCTAGGCTTGTTGTGATGTTGTATTACCGAGTGGGCCCTGAGATACCTCTCCGTCACACAGAGTAACAAATCCCAGCCTTGATCTATGACAACCTAACAGACACCCTCGGAGATACCTATAGAGCACCTTTATAGTCACCCAGTTACGTTGCGACGTTTGTTACACACAAGGTACTCCTCCGGTGTCAGTGAGTTGCATGATCTCATGGTCATAGGAACAGATACTTGACATGCAGAAAACAGTTGCAATAAACTGACACGATCATATGCTACGTTTATAGTTTGGGTCTTGTCCATCACATCATTCTCGTAATGATGTGATCCCATTATCAAATGACATCTCATGTCCATGGATAGGAAAACCTTAACCATCTTTGATCAACGAGCTAGTCCATCAGAGGCATACTAGGGACATGGTGTTGTCTATGTATCCACACATGTATCTGAGTTTCCGATCAATACAATTATAGCATGGATAATAAACGATTATCATGAACAAGGAAATATGATAATAACCAATTTATTATTGCCTCTAGGGCATATTTCCAATATCAAGATCACCAGGGTCATCTCTTCTTATCTTATACGGCAATGCACCGCATACCAGGCATGCATTCAAATCTTCATACGCACCGCGGTAGAGGATGCAGTCATCAGGGCATGCATGTATCTTCTGAACCTCCAATACTAGAGGGCATAGAACCTTCTTTGCTACGTATGTACTGTCGGGCAATCCGTCATCCTTTGGAAGCTTCTTCTTCAATATTTTCAGTAGCTTCTCAAATCCTTTGTCAGGTACACCATTCTCTGCCTTCCACTGTAGCAAATCCATTATGGTACCGAGATTAGTGTTGTCATCTTCGCAATTTAGGTACAACCCTTTTTTGTGATCCTCTAACATACGATCGAACTTCAACTTCTCTCTTTCACTTTCGCATTGTCTCTATGCATCAACAATGACCCGGCGAAGATCATCATCGGGCACATCGTTTATTTCCTCTTGATCTTCAACTTCCCCCATTGCAGCATCACCGTATTCAGGGGGTGGGTAGTTGTCATCATCCTCTTCTTCTTCGTTGTCTTCCATCATAACCCCTATTTATCCGTGTTTGGGCCAAGCATTATAGTGTGACATAAAAACCCTTCTCAAGCAGGAGGAAGTGAAGGGTTTTAGAGTTGGAGAAAGCCTTCGTATTCTCACAGAGAGTACATGGACAATGCATAAAACTATTCTGCTTGTTTACCTCAACCGCTTCGAGAAAACTATGTAGGCCCTTAATATACTCAGAGGTGCATGGGTCATCGTACATCCATTGCCGGTTCATCTATGTGCGTTATATAATAAAAAATATTAAAAACGATTACATCATATCATGAATAGAGAAGTGACCAAATTAATAGAAATTCATCATCACATTAAAGACAAAGTGTAGTAGTGACCAAAATAAATACATAACGTTCATACATAGTTCTCATTATTGAACAACATAATGCTCTCTAGAGCATCTAATTAAAACATACATTGACACTATGTAAACAATTTAAATGCAACAACAAATGCGATCATAACCGCAACTAAGGTACCAATTGATCCAGTGGCATGATGATACCAAGCCTCAGTATGAATGCCATATTTTCTAATCTATCTAATCTTCAAGTGCATTGCATCCATCTTGATCTTGTGATCGTCGACGACATTGGCAACATGCAACTCCAACTTCATCTTCTCCTCTTCAACTTTTTGTAATTTTCTCTCAAGTAATTGTTTTCTTTTTCAACCAAATTTAACTTCTCAACCAGAATTTCCATGTCGTTTGGAATTTCCGGTTCACATACCTCCTAGATTAAAAAATATATGTCACGTTGGTCGGCATAATTGTTCTAAACACTAAATAAAACAAATAGTTATAAAATATAATATATACCACATCCGAATCAAAGACAAGACGAGGGCCGACGGAGGCGGATACCAAAACCATCGCACTATATAGTAACAAACAATAATAAAAGTAAGAAAATTACACACTTATCTCTCTAGATCATACAAGTAAGAACTTTTTCTTTTAGAAAGAAGATAAGATGAAGAGGCTAACCACGGTGGTGCCGGCACCGAGATGGGCACGGGCGATCGACGGCGGTGAGGAAGGGGACGGAACATGACGGACCGCCAAACCTAGACAAATCTTGAGGAAAATGGAGCTTGGACAATGAGCTTCGAGAGGAGAAAGGTTAAGTGTGTCTCGGGCATTTCATCGAACACCTCATGTGCATAGGAGGTGCGCTAGAGCACCACAAAGCTATCCCATGTCCGGCCAAAAAAACAGAGCAGTGCACTAATTTGCTGGAGGCTAGGGGGTATATATAGGCCAACCATTGGTCCCGGTTTGTGGCTGAAACCGGGACAATGGACACCATTTGGTCCCGGTTCCAGCCACAAACCGAGACCAATGGTTGTGGGCCAGGAGCGAGGCCCATTGGTCCCGGTTCATGTCTGGAACCGGGACCAAAGGGGCCAGATGAACTGGGACCAATGGCCCACGAGGCCCGACCGGCACCCTGGACTCACGAACCGGGATCGATGCCCCCATGGGCCCTGATTCATGAATAAACCGGGATTAATGGGATTTCAGGACTGGACCAAAGCCCTGTTTTCTACTAGTGAGGGGGAGTAAAAACTTTATCATTCAGTTTGGGAAGCACCAATAATGTATCTAGCATGGAAGTTGTTCAAAACTCTTGGTCGTTATGTGAGCAATGAAAGCATACTGCTCAAAATATATATATTATTTATTTCTGTTTTAGAAAAACTCGAGCTCTGGCACCTCTGCAAATCAATGCTTCCCTCTGTGAAGGGCCGTTCCATTTATTTTATTGTTGAGTCATCCTCCTCTTATAAAAGGCACCAGTTAGAGAGCACCACCGTCATTTGTATGCTTTGCTATTAATTGATATTGAGTATGAGCATGACTGGATCTCTTTCACCGTGAATTACAATGTCTAGTCAGTCCTTGTTCTTTAGAGCCGCTCTGCATTTATATTTTGCGGTTTGAGAAAGGGCTAGCAAGATACCATTTCATCATATTGTATCATGATTGTTTTGATAAAAGTGTTGTCATCCGAGAGTTATTATTATTGCTTGCTAGTTGATTATGTCATTGATATGAGTAAATGTGAGACCTAAATGTTATTGTGAATGTGGTTAGTCCATAATCTTCGCTGAAAATCTGAACATCAGTTAGACATATTTACAACAATAAGATCAAACAGAGTTTGTAAAACTTTTTCTATATCACTTTTAGTTTATCAACTGAATTGCTTGAGGACAAGCAATGGGTTAAGCTTGGGGGAGTTGATACGTCTCCGTCGTATCTACTTTTCCGGACTAATGTTGTTTTCAGCCCTTGTTTTGAACTCTAATTTGCATGATTTGAATGGAACTAATCCGGAGTGATGTTGTTTTCAGCAGAATTGCCTTAGTGTTATTTTTGTGCAGAAATAAAAGTTCTCAAATTGATCTGAAAATATATGGAGCATATTTTAAGAATTAGTAAAAAATACTGGCAAAAGAATCAACCGGAGGGGAGGCACCCACAGGTGGCAAGCCTGCGAGGCGTGGGCACCCCCTGGCTATGCCTAGCAGGCTTGTGGGCCCCCTGTTGCTCCACCGACCTCAATTCCACTCCTATATATTCCTATTCGTGGAAAAAAATCAATGGGAAGAGTTCATTACGTTTTACGATATGGAGCCGCCGCCACCTCTTGTTCTTCCTCGGGAGACCAGATCTGGAGCCTGTTTTGGGCTCCGGAGAGTGAAAATCGATGCCATCGTCATCACCACCCATCCTTCATCAACAATTCCATGGTGCTCTCCACCGTTCGCGAGTAATAACATTGTAGGCTTGCTGGACGGTGATGGGTTGGATGAGATTTATCATGTAATCGAGTTGGTTTTGTTAGGGTTTGATCCCTAGTATCCACTATGTTCTGAGATTGATGTTGCTATGACTTTGCTATGCTTAATGCTTGTCACTAGGGCCCGAGTGCCATGATTTCAGATCTGAACCTATTATTTTTTCATGAATATATATGTGTCCTTGATCCTATATTGCAAGTTGTAGACACCTAGTACGAGTTATGATCCGCATCCCCCAGGGTGACAAGAACTGGGATTCTTTCCGGTGATTACCATAGTTTGAGGAGTTCATTTATTCACTGAGTGCTAATGCATTGGTCTGGTTCTCTCTTAATAGGAGGCTTTAATATCCCTTGGTTTCCATTAGGACCCCGCTGCCATGGGAGGGTAGGACAAAAGATGTCATGCAAGTTCTTTTCCATAAGCACGTATGATTATATATGGGATACATGCCTACAGTACATTGATGAATTGGAGGTAGTTCTGTGTCACCCTATGTTATAGCTGTTGATGATGAATGCCATCCGACATAATTATCCATCACTGGTCCATTGCCTACAAGCTTTCCACATATTGATCCTTGCTAAGTTACTTTTCCGTTGCTACTGTTACTTTCACTACAAAACTGCTACCGTCAGTTTTGCCACCGTTACTGTTACTTCCATCCTACTTCGCTACTGAATACTTTGCTGCACATATTAAGTCTTGCAGGTGTGGTTGAAATGACAACTCAACTACGAATACTCGAGAATTTTATTTGGCTCCCCTTGTGTTGAATCAATAAATTTGGGTTGACTACTCTATCCTCAAAAATTGTTGCGATCCCTTATACTTGTGGGTTATCAATGTCTTGAAGGTAAACATGAATGCTCACACAATCTTATTCTTCAAGACATGCTTGCAATAAGATCAACTCTCACATGACCAATCTTTGGATAAACATTGAGTACCACCTTGGTTACAATATAAACTCCTTGAAACCAACACATGTACTTCAAGAAGTTCGTATGGACAAATCCTTCAAATATAACTCAAGGCAACTATTAGTCCATAGGGACTGTCAACAATTACGAAAACCACATATGGAGAAATATGCCGTAAAAATTATGCTAGTAAAACCCTAGACAGTGGCCAATGAAATTATGCTACTACTGAAAAGGAATTTCTAGCAGTTGTGTTTGCTTGTGATAAATTTAGACCTTCGAGTCTTGACTCCAAAGTTATTTTTCACACCAATCATGATGCTATAAAATATCTTATGGAAAAGAAAGATGCCTAACCTAGACTTATTAGGTGTGTTCTTTTGCCTCAAGAATTTGATTTACATATCGTTGATAGGAAGGGAGCTGAGAACACCGTAGCTGATAACTTGTATAGGTTAGAAAATATTCTTGATGACCCACTACCTATTGAGGATAGTTTCCCTGACGAACAGCTAGCTGCAATAAGTGTCTCACACAACACACCTTGGTATGCTGATTATGCTAATTACATTGTCGCTAAATATATACCACCTAGCTTTACGTATCAACAAAATAAAAAGTTATTCTATGACTTGAGACATTACTTTCGGATGACCCACATCTTTATAAACAAGGAGTGGATGGTATTGCTAGACGTTGTGTGCCTGAGCATGAACAAGAACAAATTCTACGGAAATGTCATTGCAAAGCTTATGGAGGACATCATGCGGGAGATAGAACTTCTCACAGTGTATTGCAATCTGGTTTTTATTGGCCTACTCTCTTCAGGGATGCCCGTAAGTTTGTCTTGTCTTGTGATGAATGTCAAAGAATTGGCAATATCGATAAGCGTCAAGAAATGCCTATGAATTATTCACTTGTCGTTGAACCATTTGACGTATGGGGTTTTGATTATATGGGACCTTTTCCTTCCTCTAACGGATACACTCAAATTTTAGTTGCGATTGATTATGTCACTGAGTGGGTAGAAGCTATTCCAACTAGTAGTGATGATCAGCACACCTCCATTAAAATTCTTACAGAGGTTATCTTCCGAGGTTTTTTAATCCCTAGATATTTAATGACTGATGGTGGTTCACACTTTATTCATGGTGCTTTCCGTAAGATGCTTGATAAATATGATGTTAACCATAGAATTGCATCACCTTATCATCCTCAATCTAGTGGTCAGGTAGAAGTTAGCAATAGAGAAATAAAATTAATATTACAAAAACTGTCAATAGGTTTCATAAGAATTGTTCTAAGAGATTAGATGATGCACTTTGGGCCTACGGAACAGCTTATAAAAATCCTATGGGTATGTCTCCCTATAAAATGGTATATGGGAAACCTTGTCATTCCCTCTAGAATTAGAAGATAAAGCATTTTGGGCAATTAAATAACTCAACCATGACTTCAAACTTGCCAGTGAAAAGAGGCTATTTGAAACTTGCTCACTAGATGAATGGAGAACCCAAGCATATGAAAATGCTAGGATATTCAAAGAATAAGTAAAAAGATGGCATGACGAAAGAATTCAAAAGCGGGAATTCGAAGTAGGAGACCATGTTCTTTTGTTCAACTCTCGTTTATGATTTTTTGCAGGAAAGCTGCTATCAAAATGGGAAGGACCATATATTATCGAAGATGTCTATCGTTTTGGAACTATCAAGATTAATAATGCCGAAGGTACTAACCCGATGGTGGTCAATGGACAAAGAATTAAACATGATATCTCAGGTACGCCTATTAACTTTGAAAGCAACGTTACCAAAACCATGACACCAGAGGAGCACATAAAAGAAAACTTCCAGAACACTTCGGAATTCTTAAAAATGGGAGGTACGTGATTCGGTAAGTAAACAGACCCCGAAAAAACCACAAAAATATTTTCTCTCAGTTTTGGAATATTTTAGAATTTTGGAAATAAAGAAACAAACTGGAAGGTGATCGAGGTGAGCACAATACTAGAGGGCGCGCCAAGCACCCCTGGCAGTGCCTTGATGGGTTGTGCCAACCTTGGATGCTTTCCCGACTCCGTTTTCCTTCCAAATACTTTTTTCGCAAGAATAAAAATTCTCTTTATATACTCCAAACTATTTTGATGACTGCATCGTAGAAAAATCTTCTGTTCTTGTTTCTTGTTGTTTTCTCGTCAGATCTAGATCTCCATGGCTCTACCAAGCTCCTCCAAGGACAAGTTCTTCAAGATGGTCATCAACCCGTACTTTCCGGAGGTGATAAAGCACCCTCAGGCCATTGATATGTGTGAGCGGGTTCTCCACATCCGCGATGTTCAGGGAGCCAAGAAGACCGCAGAGTGGAGGCTAGGCTCGAGGCAGTGGAACAAGAAATCTTCAAGTTCCAGTAGATGGTGTAGCGCGGACTTAGTGCCAATCACTCCATGATCACAGATTTCACCCATGATAAGACAATGGATGGCTGGTCCGTGTAGGACACCATCTTCACCCTCAACTAGCAAATTAATTTTCTGCAGAGCCAAGTTTATGTTCTTCAAAACCAAATCTTCGAATATGAAGCGAGATTTCAAGGTATGAGTTTAGTTGCCAGTTGCAGGACTCTGGGGACTCTCGCGTCAACCTTTTACGGGTAACCCTTGCCCTCGAAGCAAGAGGACAACCTTGCTACATCATCATCACCACCTACATCAAGTCCTCCATCTTCTTCATCACCACCACCAAAGGAGACTTGAGCACACGGGTATGGGCATTCCCCTTGGCTTAAGCCAAGCTTAGGGGAGGTGCCCTGGTATCGTATCACCACCACTTTTATTCACCTTTACCTATTTTAGTTTGATACTTAGTTTCCCTTTGCTTTAGTTGAATAAAAGTTTAGCATGATCTATTTTTGTGTGTTAGTTCCGTGGCCTATCTATCTATGTAATCGAGTGAAAGTTATATAATAAAGTTAGTTTTAGTTTTTGCCTCTTTACTTTCTGGTTGCAGTCAAATAAAGGAAAATAAACAAATGAAAAAAAAATCATATGCTAATCTTATGGTGAGTAATCACATCACATAAGGAAAAGTATAAGTAGTAAAATTTATTGGAGATTGACAAACATAGCATTTGTCAATGATGCAACTCAAGAAATAATTAATAAGGGAAGAGAAGATTCACATGCAAATACACTATCTTGGACATATTTTATGATTGTGAGCCCCCATAAAATATTATATGCCAAAATTTTGACGTTGGATGAGGAAGACAACATAATGATTTATGTTTGTTTATATCCACATAGAAGTTATATTGTAATAGATCCTTTATCATGTGGTGCTTGCCCAATATCTTTGCTAGCCAAAAATTCCGCACTAAGTAGAGATACTACTTGTGCATCCATAAACCCAAACCAAACTCTTTCTTTGAGTTTCCACCATACCTACCTATGGATCGAGAAAGATCCTTCAAGTAAGTTGTCATCGATGCAATAAGGCAATACAAATAGCTTCTAAAAGTGTTTTGATCAATTAGTGTAAGAGAAAATTGAGCGTTATACGAACTTATGATGGCAAAGTAATAAAGCGATGGACTGCATAATAAAAGTTGCTATCATAGGGGGCAATATAGCGTGACGTTCTTTTACATTAAGGGATTGGGCATACTAATCAATAAGCGCATGACAACCTCTACTTCCCTCTGTGAAGGGGCTATCTTTTACTTTTATGCACTTACTTTTATGCAAGAGTCAAAGTATTCTTCCCTATTCCCTTTTTACTTTTTCATCTTGCAAGCATCATGTGGAGAGGAAAGATCTTGGCACATATACCCAGTAGGATATGGGTGGGCATGAGTTATTATTGTTGACATCACCTTTGAGGTGAGTGAGTTGGGAGGCGAAACTATAAGCCCCTATCTTCCTACATGTCCGGTTGAAACTTTTTGTTCATGGGTATGCCATGAGTGTTAGCAAGCATACAAGACTAAATGATAGTTGAGTATGTGGACTTGCCAAAAGACTCTGACATGAGACCCTTCTTGAAAATATGACGAATTGTAGTTGTATAGTTGAGTGAGAACATAGTTTGTTGGTTTCCAATAAGGTATATGCTTCATACTTCTATGTTGTGATGAACTGTTACTTGTTCATGAGAAGCCTTATGATTAAAATGTATTGAAATAAATTCTTATGCTAGAATTTGTTGCTGTTATGTTGATAAGCATGATGCTTCTATGTTTGTATTTTGTTTTTATCCACACCTCTCTCTCTCTCTCAAACCATATGGACATGCTTTTCAATTTCGGCTTTCGCTTGAGGACAAGCGAGGTCTAAGCTTGGGGGAGTTGATATGGCCATTTTTTCATCATGAATTCCTACTATTATTTACTTTGTTTTGTTGAATAATAATTATTTGGGGAGTGTTTCTAATGCCTTTTCTCTCATAATATGCAAGGTTCACACAAAAACGGAGAATACCGGCAGTTGGAATTCTGGACCCAAGAAAAGCACGTCAGAGATACCTATTCTGCACAAATCCAATGAAGTTGAAATTTTTTGTAGAATATTTTTGCATTTAATAAAAGTTACTGGAGCTAACAACTACCAGAGGAGGGCCCCCGGGTGGGCACAACCCACCAGGGTGCACCAGACTCCCCTGGTTGCGCCCTGGTGTATCATGCCCAGCCTAGGACGCTTCCGGTTCCCATCTCCTGGTATAAATTCCCGAAAAACCTAAAAAATAAAGATGAGCACTTTTGGGATGATGCGCCGCTGCCTCGAGGCGGAACATGGGCAGGAGCACTTTTGCACTCCGGCGGAGCAATTCCGTCGGTGGAACTTCCCTCTCGGAGTGGAAATCGAAGCCATCGTCATCACCAACACCCCTGTCATCTTTGGGAGACCAATCTTCATTAACATCCTCAGCAACACCATCTCCTCTGAAACCCTAGTTCATCTCTTGTGTTGAATCTTTGTACCGGTGTCGGTGTCAAAACCGACGGATCTCGGGTAGGAGGGTCCCAAACTGTGAGACTAGGATCGACGGTAACAAGAGATGAAGGGGACAGGAGTTTACCAAGGTTCGGGCCGTCCAATGGAGGTAATACCCTACGTCTTGCTTGATTATATTGATGGTCTAAGGGCTTACAGAGTTGATCTACCTCGAGATCGTATGTCAAACCCTAGATGAGTTGTTATGTCCTATACCCTAAAATCCTCCGGCTTATATAGATGCCAAGGAGGCCTAGGGTTTACACATGGTCGGTTACGTGACAAAGAGATAAACATGCCTATTTACTACATCAAATGTGGAGCGCAAGCCATGCTCCTCGAAGCTTCCATCCTGGTAATTGGGCCTTCAAATCATCCAGAGTTCGACAAGTTGCCCATATAGTCCAGCCCATAAACAATAGGTCGACTATCCAAGGACCCCCTAATATAGGACTCCCTGAGTGGCCCCCGAACTTGCCTCCAATGCCAAGGGTCATCAGCTCCAATTGCTTCGCGAACAGAGTCTTCGGCTTGCGAGGTGAGTCCTTCCGTCGAACCATAGTTCGACCTCCGATGACAAATAGTTTCTGCATTGTGGTACGTGTGAATTCTGTGAGATAAGTTGGATTTTGAAGGCCAAACGTCAGGGAAATAAGTTAATGTGTCCTGACGACCTTTGTGAAGAAAGGTCACAACCCACCACGACAGATAGGCCAGTTATAGGCACTCGATGCATAGTTCGGGGCCGTTTCATCCACATGATCTATCCACGCGTCGACCGTGTCCCGTTTTACATGTGATATACTTAATCATGTGCCCGCAACGGCTTGCGTATCTCGGGAAGTGGAGGGATTCACAACACAACCCGAGGAGCCCGAATCGACATACCTCATAAAAGGGGAAAGAAAACCCTAGAGTCCCCTCACGCTCTCCATTCGACGTCTCCGCCTCCTATTCCCTTGCGCCCCAGAGCACAGATCTAGGTTTCTTCCACCCCCACTCCCGAGCTCAGCAATGGCGGGCTCCAATGGCCAGTGGGAAGTTTCCACGGTCACCAACCAAGACATCCTCGACCTCAAGAAGGCCGGCTACCTTCCCGCCGATATTCCTCATCGCGCAGCGGAGACGGGACAAGTAATCCCCACCCCCAAGCCAGGCGAGCGGCTGGTGTTCATTCCCCACATCATCAGGGGCTTGAGCTTTCCACTGCACCCCTTCGTTATGGGTCTAATGTTCTTCTATGGCCTCGACTTCCACGACCTCTTGTCGAACTCCATCATGCACCTCTCTGCCTTCATCCTCCTCTTCGAGGCATTCCTGCACATCGAACTGCACTTCAGGCTTTGGCTATAGATTTTCAATATCAAGCCAAAGTGCATCAGTGGCAAGCACGCCGACTGTGGCAGTGCCGTCATCAGCAAAGTCATGCGCATCGACAGGACGGCGGGCACCCTCATTGACACCATCAAGGGGTGGCAAAAGGAGTGGTTCTACATCACCGAACCACAAGAACAAGGTCTACACCCCGCCGCCGCATTCAAATTCGGTCCCCTGACTAGACTAGCTTCGTGGCTCAAAAAGGGCCTCGACTGGGGGTCAGGGAAGGAGGTGGCCGATCTGCAAAAGAAGATCCGCTCCTTGGTCAAGAACGGCACCAAGCTGGCCGATGTGGTTCAGGTAATGCTTCGAAGACGCATCCTTCCCTGCTAGCGCTGGGACACTTCCCTGTGGGCTCGGAAACTCGACGCCAAGCCCACAGTCTGGCAATTCTTCCGCACTATGCGGGGCAAGCTATGGAAGGCGGTCTTCAAATCGACGAAGAGTAGGCCAGCCGAGGAGGAAGACAAGGGCCTATGCGCCGCCAAGCCAGACTCCGAGGTACGCCATAACCTAGCCTGATCGGCTTTATTACATCGAAGGTCCATAACCCTGTATCCAATATGTGTTGTGCAGAGATGGCTGAATAAAGCCATCAACATTAGTACTCTTGCTCCTCAGCCGGAAGACAAGAGGACCGGGTTGTTAACCAAGATGCTCGTGGAAAAGCCTTACGAGGCTCCCACGAAGAAGGAGAAGAAGAAGAACCACGTCAAGCTAGCCTTCTCTTCAAGGATCAGCCTGATGCTGCTTCTGAAGACGCCCCTACCTCCTCGAACCAAGAGGATTCCGAAGAGGAGGAAGAGGCAGAGGAGGAGGAGGTCGAGAGAGAGGGGTGAGACGATCCCCCTGCGCCAAGAAGTGGGCGGCGTCTTCGGAGACTCCGGGACACGCAACTTCTCCTTCCCCGAAGAGGGCGCGACCAACGCGGATGATCCTGTCCAACGACAACTCGGACTTGAGCTCTTCGTCCGAAGATGCAGAGGCAATTCCTCGAAGGAGCCTCAGGGTCAAGCCACCTCCATCCAGGTTAGGACCCGAAGACCCTTCTCTCTATCAATAGTAGGTTCAGAGTTCGCTAACACACAGGTTGTTGGTCCAACAGCCCTCCGCGTGTCATCCCCATCATGGTTATATCGAATGGGGAGACCCCGCCTGCCAAACTGGCGGAGACCAGGGACGCCTCGCACCCCCCAACCCCAGGCGCTACGAAAGACGCCATGGAGGTGTCGTCCCAGCACACTCTAATGGAGGCGGACACAGGGGGTGAGGAGGATACCCCCATTGCTGAGGCTAATGCTTCGGCCACCAAAGAACATGGGATGATCCCCTGCCCAGACATCAAGGAGACCGGATCGGGGGCAATTAGTCCCCTCCGAGAATGTCTTCGAAGCGCATGGTGCCTCCAAAGCTGTCGGTCCAATCCCCAATGGGTGATCGAGAAATCTGATCGTCCCCGTCTCCGCCGACCAACGGGTGCTCGGCCATGGGGGACGCTCTATCAACCGTCTCCATCCTCGAGAAGCACCGCACCCTTATGGGTGCGGTATTACAAAGCGTCCAGTCCGTTCACAATGGACTGAAGGAGGCCTTCAAAGGTCTCCTTGCAGGCTTTCAAGTAAGTCGCCCATCGTTTTTGTTGATATTTCATTTAGTCATATTTTATACGTGGTAGCCCTCGAGCCCTAGGTGAGTTGAACAAACTCTCCTAGGGGTCATCTCTATAGTTCGGGAAGTAAGTGCCGATGTGATATATGTTTGAAATATGCCCTAGAGGCAATAATAAAATGGTTATTATTGTATTTCCTAGTTCATGATAATTGTCTATTGTTCATGCTATAATTGTGTTAACCGGAAACCGTAATACATGTGTGAATACATAGACCACAACATGTCCCTAGTGAGCCTCTAGTTGGCTAGCTCGTTGATCAATAGATGGTCACGGTTTCATGACCATGGACATTGGATGTCATTGATAACGGAATCACATCATTAGGAGAATGATGTGATGGACAAGACCCAATCCTAAGCATAGCACAAGATCGTGTAGTTCGTCTGCTAAAGCTTTTCCAATGTCAAGTATCGTTTCCTTAGACCATGAGATTGTGCAACTCCCGGATACCATAGGAATACTTTGGGTGTGCCAAACGTCACAACGTAACTGGGTGGCTATAAAGGGGCACTACAGGTTTCTCCGAAAGTATCTGTTGGGTTGGCACGAATCAAGACTGGGATTTGTCACTCCGTGTGACGGAGAGGTATCTCTGGGCCCACTCGGTAAGACATCATCATAATGAGCTCAAAGTGACTAAGGACTTAGCCACGGGATGATGTGTTATGGAACGAGTAAAGAGACTTGCCGGTAACGAGATTGAACAAGGTATAGGGATACCGACGATCGAATCACAGGCAAGTATCATACCATAGACAAACTGAATTGTATACGGGATTGATTGAATCCCCGACATCGTGGTTCATCCGATGAGATCATCGTGGAGCATGTGGGAACCAACATGGGTATCTAGATCCCGCTGCTGGTTATTGATCGGAGAGGTGTCTCAGTCATGTCTACATGTCTCCCGAACCCGTAGGGTCTACACACTTAAGGTTCGGTGACGCTAGGGTTATAGGGAAATGTTGTACATGGTTACCGAAGGTTGTTCGGAGTCCCGGATGAGATCCCGGACGTCAGGAGGAGCTCCGGAATGGTTCGGAGGTAAAGATTGATATATAGGAAGTCCAGTTTTGGTCACCGGAAAGTTTTTGGGCTCATCGGTAGTGTACCGGGAGTGCCGGGAGGGTGCCGGAGGACCCCCGGGAGGGGTGTGATGACCAAAGGACTTCGTGGGCCCTTAGAGGAGGTGTGCCAGCCCTTATTGGGCTGGCCAAGACCTTCCGGAAGGGCCCATGTGGCTAGGGATAAGAGATAAGGCTGAAAAGGATTCAAAAGGAAGAGATCCACCTCCCTTGTGGGAGGTGGACTCCTCCCTAGGTTTGGCCGAACCTCTCCTCCTTGGAGGAGGGGCCAAGGCAGCCCTACCTCTCCCTCCTCCTATATACATCCAAGGTTTTGGGCTGATTTGAGATGACGACTTCTCTCTCTCTCCGTGCAGCCCTACACTTCCTCTTCCTTGTTCTCCGTAGCGCTTGGCGAAGCCTTGCCGGAGTCCACGTAGCTCCATCGTCACCACGCCGTCGTGCTGCCGGAGCTCTCCCTCAACCTCTCCCTCCTCCTTGCTAGATCAAGGCGCGGGAGACGTCTCCGGGCTGTACGTGTGTTGAACTCGGAGGCGCCATTGTTCGGCGCTAAGATCGGAATCCACCACGATCTGAATCGCTGCGAGTATGACTCCACCAACCGCGTTCTTGTAACGCTTCTGCTTAGAGATCTTCAAAGGTATGAAGATGCAATCTCTCCCCACTCGTTGTTGGTTTCTCCATAGATAGATCTTGGTGATCGTAGAATTTTTTTTATTTACTACTACGTCTCCCAACAATATATGTATTGTGTGTGTGCTTTAGGCCTCGTCATCGGTGGCGACCAAAAATGGCGCCGAGCTGGATGAGATACATCAGAAGCTCAAGCGCTCTGGGGATGAGGTGGAAGCCATCAATAAGAGGTTCGATGAGGCACAGGGTAAGTTCAAATTGAATCTTAATATTTTCCCCGAATTCTATCAATGCACATTCCTTTTAAATAAGTCTTTATCGTGTTGTAGCCTCGTCGAAAGAAATTGAAAACCTCAAGGCCAAGCTTCAATGTGCCAAAGATGAACTGGCCATGGAGAAAGCAGCCACCAGTGATAAACACCGGGCTCGTGTGGCAGAAATACAAGATGAGCTCAAGGACGCCAGTAACAAGTGCGATGCCTTGGAGTAAAAGAACAAGGCGCTTTCGGCCGAGCTATCCACCATGAAATCCGATCTCCAGCAGGAGCGGGTGGACAGACGGTTCGTCGAGGAATAAGTTCGCCAAGCCAAGGAGATAGCCGATGGTAAGCCATACTCCCTAAAGTGTGTATTCTGGGATAGCAGATTCGAATTGCTGACCCGGGTGTGGCGATCCTCAGGCGCGTCTGCCGATCTTCAGAAGAGTGTGACGGACGCCAATCAGCCGCTCACCTCGTGGGGGAGAGGAAGAGCAAGCTCAGATGTTCTAGGCACAGTTCGGAGCCCCCCCAATCGTCCTCCTTTGCTGGTGGATCAGCTCAAACAGCTAATGGAGCTACACCAACTAGGGGAGCCGGCCATGAAGGACCTTTGCATCCGCTTATGGCCCAACGAGTCACTCCTAGGCAGCTACTTCGGCCTGGTGCAACCGCTGATTGATGTTGTGCCCTGCCTTGACGCCGTCAAGCCCTCCTCCTGCATTGAAGGAGTCCGGATGGCCCTTGCCAAGGCCAAAGTGCTCTGGCCGGGGCTCAATCCGGTGAAGGTCGCCACCGACCCGCCACCACCTGGAAAGTCGCCCCGACGCCCCGATCTGTACTTCGATGGAGTCATGGAGAGTGCGCAGGTGATCGCGTCGCAGTGTTTGGGCGAAAGAATTTTTGAATGAGATTGTATTGTGTCCAAAGACTTGCAATAACTTTTAATGATAATAGTATCCGCTCTTATATTTTTACCGTCGTTCATAACTCCCGTATGGTTGCTTAATGCTGAAAGATGCGAGTCGTCGGCTTCAGCCCCCAAGTAGATACTACATGGGGTGTCTATGCCAATGCTCTGTGTCCCTTAGCCGTATCATCGGAACCCGAAGGCGGTTTTAGTGCGGCAGACTAGGAAATCGGACTACTATGCTTTATTTCTTTCGCTTAACCGAAGGGGCGCGAAAAGGACTGCGAGAAGCGCATGATTAGCCACCGAAGTAGTTGCGATGTTCGGATGAACCGGGGCTGAAGCTGACATCATGAGATTTGCATAAATGGCAAATTCCTCATACAATACGGAATAACTGCTTACGATGGTTGAAGTGTAATACTTCCGGCTTGGGGTTCATGGATCGGTTCGCGCATACTATGACAGTCCGTTTTCGGCTTATCTGGAAGCACAATCGCGGGGGTGCTCCCTTTGCCCGTTTAGCCGAACGAGCGAAACATAAAGGGTCAAGCACAAGAGCCGGGCAACCCAACTTAATGACCCAAGACAAAGTTCGGAACTTATGCATATAAAGCGAACGCCAAGACGGCAAGCACACAATGGTTGAGGCGATTTGTGTTTGAAATCAAGCCCCGGTCTATTAGCCGGTGACCTCGAACCAGACCGAACATATTCACGAGAAGAGGGAGGGAAGAAACAAAGGTATGTGCCAAAAACAAGACAAATGAGGCGTACTTGCGCCGGGAAACTTCACATTTCCTCAACAACTCTTATAACTCGGATTGCCGAAGCAACTGTTTACAAGTATGCGAAAGAGAAAAAAAAGTCTTACAGGAGCTGTTGTACCAGGGATCTTCGATTGGTGACCGGATGTCCTCGATATGCCCTATTGCTAGTGGACTCCTGCTTGTAAATGCACCTTAATGGGTGTTATTGCGGACGGATCTTGCGAGCAAAATCTTGAGAGACCACAGTGTTAAAGATGAGCTTTATGCCGTGTGGAGGCACTTTTAGGAGTGCTTGCATCTGGTCCAAAGACATGCTGATGGTAACAGTTCGGGGCAACCGAACACCCATCGGAAGTACCCCACCGCCACCTATGGGATCTTAAGTGCGAAGTTGTGCCTCCTCGGCACGTGCTTTGCTGGTCCTGGGGTTGTGCGGTGGGGTGCGAGTCCCTATTGAGGGGAGGAAGGAGGGTCGGAGTTTTCGGTCTGAATCCGAACTCGCTTCCCAGCCTTTTGTGCCTTTACGGCGAATGCCGAAGCTTGCCGATCGTCTTTGTAGCTAAATTGGGCCTCCCATGCTAGTGCATGTTCCTCTGTTCTAAGGGACCGCTCTGTATTGCCATTGACAGTAATGACCCCCTTGTGGGCCGACATCTTGAGCTTGAGGTATGCGTAATGCGGGACTGCGTTGAACCAAGCAAACGCGGTCCGGCCGAGCAGCGCGTGATAGCCACTGCGGAAGGGCACAATGTAGAAGATCAAGTCTTCGCCGCATAAGTTATCGGGTGAGCCGAATACAACTTCCAGGTTTATGAAGCCCGTACATCGGGTCTCAACCCCTGGGTTCACTCCCTTGAAGGTAGTGCTGCTGGACTTGATCCTTAACGGATCTATACCCATCTTTTTCACCGTGTCTGAGTAGATCACATAGAGGCTACTTCCTTCGTCCATTAGAACTATGGTGAGGTGATACCCATCTATAATGGGATCTAGGACGAGGGTAGCCGAGCCCCTGTGACAGATACTGGTCAGATGGTCGTGCCGGTCGAAGGTGATCGGATAAGCCGACCATAGGTTATGCTTCAGAGCTACTAGCTCCACGGTGTAGACCTC
The DNA here is from genome assembly GCA_022496015.1 of Hordeum marinum. Classification (NCBI taxonomy): domain Eukaryota; kingdom Viridiplantae; phylum Streptophyta; class Magnoliopsida; order Poales; family Poaceae; genus Hordeum; species Hordeum marinum. The sequence goes on from CM039674.1 coordinate 14,231,078, forward strand.
CCGAAGGGCCCACTTCCTCTCTTTCTTATGTATGTGGGTGTCTTATATCATGTTCATTGTTTTGACTTCGGGAGGGAATTTCTTCCGACGGCTACCCATTGGATCCCGAGGCTCGTCTTCGTCCTTGCTGCGCGAACTTTTTCCCTGGTCCTCGGGTTGTATCTGGCCGGCCTATTTGTAGACCCAGCAGTTGCGGTGTGTGTGATTGGCTGGCTTTTTCGGAGTTCCGTAAATTTGGCAAGTCTTGTCCATGATATTCTCAAGCTGAGTGGGTCCATCACGATTGCCTTTAATGGGCTTCTTCCGCTGCCCAGGTCGGGAGTTGCGGAATTCGGCGTTAACCACCGTGTCATCAGCATTGTTACTATTGTGCCGACGCTTGTTCCTATTACGCTTAGGCTTCGAGTTGCCGTCTTGGGCTTCGGGTGCCACTGGATCTTCGGAATTGTGGCTTCTTCTTGCCAGCCAATTATCTTCGCCCGCACAAAAGCGGGTCATGAGGGAGGTAAGGGCGGACATAATCCGAGGTTTGTCCTGACCTAGCTGGCGGGCTAACCATTCGTCCCGAATATTGTGCCAGAAAGGGGCGATGGCCTCTGCATCCGGACAGTCAATAATTTGGTTCTTCTTAGTCAAGTACCGATTCTAGAACTGCCGGGCAAACTCGTCAGGCTTCCGAATGACGTTGCTGAGGTCGGAAGAGTCCGGTGGGCGGACATAGGTCCCCTAGAAGTTAGAGCGAAACACGTCCTCCAAGTCCTCCCGGCATCCGATGGAGTTTTCAGGGAGGCTGGTTAACCAGTGCTGAACTGGCCCCTTAAGCTTAAGAGGTAGGTATTTGATGGCGTGGAGATCATCTCCTCGTGCCATATGGATATGGAGGAGGAAGTCCTCAATCTATACGTTTGGGTCAGTGGTCCCGTCATACTATTCTATATTCACGAGTTTAAATCCTTCGGGGAACTGGTGCCGCATTACCTCGTCTGTGAAGCACAGCGGGTGAGCGGCGCCCCTGACCCGCGCTATGTCATGCCTATATTCGACGTCTGTATGGGCCCGGCCGTGTCCCTAGGCTCTATGGTTTTGGTCGAACCATGGTCTATATTGTCCCAGTCTATCCAACGAGTAGTCTTTGGATCCAGAGATGGATCTAGTACGGCCTGCCATGTGATCTAACTCATCGTGCAGGTCAAACCTGTCATTGGGTTCGAATGGCTCCTTACCCCATCTTTGGGGCATCGCCGGTATGTAACCGGTGTCGTTGGCCACTCTGTCACGCCCACGAGGAGGGTGGTCCGGCTTGTCATATGGGGTATGATGCGGAGACGGAGTGTCAGTGAGCTCATCGTTGAATTGTCGCAACAGCCTTCTCTGAGGGTAGCTTTTAGGCTGGTTTGACAGACCAGTGTCGTATGCCTCCTCGGCTGAGAGGACTTTCCTCCATCGATCAGTAAGGTCGGCCTGTTCGGCTTTTAGTTGCCGCTCTTTGGCCTTTATGCTGCGAGCCGTTGTAATGAGGCACTGCATATTTTTTTCCTGATCCTCTAGGTTATCAGGGATGTACAAGTCATCGGCTTTCGATATATCTTCCTCCTCGATGGGGGAAAGCTGACCATCTCCTTCGAGGTCATTGGTGGTATTGAGGTCATCTTGATCCTTGGACTCTTCCGGACCCTCGAACAGGTGCTCGGGGAGGTTGGGATTGGCATGATCGGTGGGAGCATTGTCTTCCCCATTGCTGATTATGTCTCTTCTTCCCTTTCTTCTTTTGGACCACTTATGTGATTTCCGGCGCCTTGATGGCGGGTCACCCGATCTGTCACCGTCATTGTGGGGCGTATCGTCGCCGTTAGGGGCAGGAGTATCAACCATGTAGACGTCATATGTAGAAGTGGAGGCACAACTCTCGATATTAACGGGGGTGGAAGCACGGTCTTCTTCATATCCATGTACTCTGCCTCCTCAGAGGCATAGTCTAGCACTTCGGTTAAGTCTTCGATGGTGGCTATTAAGTGGGTGGTGGGTGGGTCGAAAAATCCACCCCTGCCCGGACTATAACCGGGTCGGGGGTAGGTGGGGGCTGGATTGCTGGTGATCCTCATCAATGAGAATTTCTTCAAGGCCTCGTCAACCGCTGAGGGCCCGATCAGATCTAGCTGTTCGGGACTCGCGGGGTCAACCCCCGTGAGGCCCGCCCGTGGGGAGTGTTTGGCAAGAACTTCGGTCGCATGGCTTGATAGCCAGACTGGGATGAGAGATCAGACTACCGCCATGGGAGACCCCATTGGCATGTCCGAAGAAGGGGCTCAGGGTTAAGGCCTCGGAGTCCCCGGGGGCCACAGGCGAAGCCGTGAGCCCGATTAGTGACAGATCGCCCCAAGAGTCGATGAAGAACTCTAAGTTCCCGAATCTGACCTCTTGATCAGGGGCGAAGCTCTCAACGTGGCCTAGATGGCCGGTGGAATCCGCATGCAGCACAACGCTACCAAAGGTGAAGATCTTCCCGGGGACGAAGATGTCCGTGTTCCGAACCTCTTTGTTAATGAAGAGACGAGGCGTCGATTCCATCTTGCTCACAGAGGAACTCTCAATGAAAGCACCAATGTCAATGTCAAAACCGGCGGATCTCAGGTAGGGGGTCCCGAACTGTGAGACTAGGATCGACGGTAACAGGAGACGAAGGGGACACGAGTTTACCCAGGTTCGGGCCCTCCAATGGAGGTAATACCCTACGTCCTGCTTGATTATATTGATGGTGTAAGGGGTTACAGAGTTGATGTCAAACCCTAGATGAGTTGTTCTGTCCTATACCCTAAAATCCTCTGGCTTATATAGATGTCGAGGAGACCTAGGGATTACACATGGTCGGTTACATACCAAAGATATAAACATGCCTATTTACTACATCAAACGTGGAGCGCAAGCCATGTTCCTCGAAGCTTCCAGCCTGGTAATTGGGGCTTCAAATCATCCAGAGTTCGGCAAGTAGCCCATATAGTCCGGCCCATAAACAATAGTTCGGCTATCGGAGGACCCCCTAATACAGGACTCCCTCAACCGGAACCTCAAATTGGTACTTGTGGGTGACTAGTAGTGTTGATTACCTTGCGTAGTTGATTATTGTATGGTTTATTTGGTGGAAGATTATATGTTCAAATCCATTATGCTATTCAATACTCCTCTGATCTTGAGCATGTTTGTTATTTGTGAGTAGTTACCTTTGTTCTTGAGGTCACGGGAGAAGTCATGTTGCGAGTAATCATGTGAATTTGATTGTGTTTGATATTTTGATGATATTATGTTGTGATTCCCGTAGTGGTGTCATGTGAATGTCGACTACATGACACTTCACCATTCATGGGCCTAAGGAAATGCATTGCGGATTAGTTATTAGATGATGGGTTGCTAGAGTGACAGATGCTTAAACCCTAGTTTATGCGCTACTTCGTAAGGGGCTGATTTGGAACCACATGTTTAATGTTATGCTTAGACTTTGTCTAATACTTTTTTCGTAGTTGCGGATGCTTGGGAGGGGGTTAATCATAAGTATGTTGTTAGTTCAAGTAAGAAGAACACCTTAGCAACGGTCCACCAACATATCAAATTATCAAAGTAGCGAACACGAATCAAATGAACATGATAAAAGTGACGAGACGAAATTCCTGTGTACCCTCAAGAACACTTTTCCTATTACTAGTGATTGTTCTGGCATGTCCTTTGCCTCAAAAGGATTGGGCTACCTAGCTGCACCTGGTTCACCGTTACCGTTACTTGCTCGTTACAAATTACCATGCTATCAAACTATCTGTTACCTACAATTTCAGTGCTTTTAGAGAATACCTTGCTGAGAACTGCTTGTCATTTCCTTCTGCTCCTCGTTGTGTTCAACACTCTTACTTATAGAAAGGAGTAAGATTGATCCCCTACACTTGTAGGTCATCAGTTGCTGCCAAATAATTGTCAGCAATGGATGAAACCATTACAGACGCTACGTTGGGAAGTGTCATTTGCCTGTATTTAATATCGTAGATGTTTTATTATTTTGACCATGTGCCTCCTCATCAGTCCATCCTCCTCTCTCATGTCTTGTCACCACATTGCTGATCGAGTATTCCAGTGCACGCTTCGGCACCACTTTTGGGTTTTGCCCACGCGCCCGCTCGATGGTCTCGTTCCTACTCAGAATTGTGCAGGTTCCCGCGCGCAAAACCGTGCTATGGCTCTAGCTTCCTGCCATGTTCGGTGAATTCCCCAATGCTTGCTGGCCTGCTATATAAACCCTCATGGCCCGTGACTCCACATTGCCTTCATCCCCTCTCCCCATGCTTGTCTATTTTGCTTCTCCCCCAATCGCCAATTGAACTGGTCGTTCGTCATCGCCCAGCCACTCTGCTAGAGGACAGCTCCAACTAGGAGGCTTCACCGCGTCGGCGCGATAGTCCTCTGAAGCGTGTAGTGCACGTGGCGTCCCTGGTGGGTGTGCACATGCCACCAACTACATGCTCCACCACTGCCGCCCGAAGGCAGCTGCTGTCGGTGGCCGCCATGGCCGCCACCACGTCGGCCGGCGCCGGTGCTGCCACCATACCGTCGTCTGTCTTTGCCATGGCCCAAACGTCAGGCTGTGGGGTCATAACCCGTGCCGCCACCAAGGCCCAAATGCGGGAGCTGGAGTCCGCCAAAGGCCCACCGCCGAGCTACTGCGTCGCAACCCTCGCACGCTACATCTACTTCCTAGAGAAGGAGGTGGAGCACCTGTTAGTGCATCTAGTGCCCCATTGTGATTTTGGTGTATTGAAGACTTATAGGTTAAGGAACTAATGTGTTTGTGAGTGTACACATGCTCTATAAGTTGATGAGGAGATTGATACATCTGGAGATTACCGACCCCTAAAAATGCATGTCTTCAACTCAAGACTTTGGTATTCCCTAAAGATTTTGAAAATGAAGAAGTTGGTGTGACCTTGAAGATATGAACGAGGACTATGAAGCATGAAGAATTTTGTTTTCGTAGTTTCATTTCCTTTTCTTTGAGTCATAGGAAACACTGTACTATTAAAGGGGGCTGAGGTAATACTAAGGGAAATTCCCAACTGATGCTCAACTCCAAAATCCTCAACCTAACCAATACTTCGAGTGAAGCCTTTGGAAATCTCTTGCAGTTCAGTCAAGTTCTTCAGTGATAGAGACGAAGTTCTTCTGGTCTTTGATGAAATTGATTTGACTGAGGAGTTAGGATTTCGCCAGTGCGAATTGCCTACAAGTGAGGAACATGATAAGCCTAAGGACTTTCATAGTTCGAAATTCCGAACGTTGCTATGCTTTGTGCCAGCTGTCCCCAATCATAACATCGACATAATGGTCATAGCATTGGGGGCATTTATGTCTTATCATGTCAGGTTGCACCCTGGCTATAAATAGTCACCCCCCACAACCACTAGTTGGTTGGCTGCTCCGAGAGAAAACTGACACTTGTCATTTGAGAGCAACCCATCCTCCGAGGACTTTGAGAGAAAATCATCAGTGAGGAAAAACCCACAACCAAACCACCAAACCCAAAGTCATTGAGCATCACTGAAGAAATTCCTGTGTGGAACCGACGCTTGTTACCTTTGAGGACTGTGCATCCTCCAAACGGTTAGGCGTCATGGTCTAGTGCATCATGCAGTCAATTGGGGATCATGAAGTGACCTTGGTCTAGATCATCCAGCAGTAAATTGTGGATCATTGGGTGACCAGTTTGTGAGGGTTTTGGAAGTCAACCCTGAAGACTTACCACGAGGGTTGGGCGAGCACTTTGTGACCTTAGCTCAAGGAGAATACGGTAAGGACTGTGTGTCCTAGGACTGTGTGTCCTTTGGTTTAAATACCAGGCCGCTCCAAACCAGACGTACGATTGCCACAGCAGATGGAACTGGGTCATCAAACCATTGTCTTCATCAAGCTACCTGGTTCTATTTCCTCAACCCCTCTATTCCTCATAAACTTGTTGATGAAATTGATCGTTACTATTTGAAGAATTTGACTGAAGAATTTCACAATTTCTTCACCTGAAATTCTTCAAGTTACCTTGTTATTCCCTGCTTATCATGTGTCACGCTACTTATTATTTGTGCATGTTTCATTTCATCATGATGACTATGCTGTCACTATGTTCCTCATGCATTTGAGTACTCATTCCACTGCTAGTTATTCATAACATTTCAAATTCCTCAAAGTTGAAATTCCTCAAGTGATGAATTTGTAAAAATCGCCTATTCACCCCCCTCTAGTCGATATAACGCACTTTCAATTGGTATCAGAGCAGGTACTCCCACGCTCTATGTGATTTTGGTTTAAGCACCTGAAGTTTTAGTTATGCCGACTGTAGGTATGATCAAGATTTCCGCAGGCTGTCCTACCTTCGATGGGACGGACTACCTCTACTGGAAGAACAAGATGCGCATGCATCTTGAAGCTATTGACAACGATCTCTGGTATGTAGTGGCAAATGGTGTTCCCTTTGTTACTTCCACGATCAACGCTGCTGATGTGAAGACATTCAAGCAACTCGACTCTCAAGCGAAGAGTATCATTTGTGGCCATCTGAGCAAAGGTCAGTATGGTAGAGTGAGTGCTTTGGAAACTGCTAAGCTTATCTGGATAGGCTGTCCAAAGTCAACGAAGGTGTTTCCACTCAACGTGACTCTCGTGTTGATGTTCTTCGCAATCTATTCAACCGCTTCAAGAGACTTGACAATGAAAATCTTCAACAAACATTTGATCCTCTCACTAATATCTCAAATGAGCTTCAAGCACTAGGTGCCACTGATATCACCGACCATGAAGTGGTGAAGAAACTATTAAGATTTCTTGATTCCTCATTCGATACTCTGGCCTTGATGATTCAAGAACGTGGAGACTACAAGTCACTTGATCCTGCTGATATTCTTAAGAGACTCAATACTCATGAATTTCAACAAGCTAAGAAGAGAGACCTCTATGGGCCAAGCTATGGAAGACCTCATCTGAAGACGAAGATTCTGACAGTAGCTTTGGTAATCCTGAAGAACTAAGTCAGGAGCTAGCAATGCTCGTGAGGAAATTCCAGAAGCTCTCAAGGAGAGGTGGATTTAGAAAGTCATCAAAGTGTAGTTTGAGGAAATCAGATTCCTCGGATGTATAGAAGAAAAGAACCTGTCACCGTTGCAAGAAACTTGGCCACTTCATCTCTGACTGTCCTCTCTGGGAAAACGATTCAAAGAAGAAGAAGAAATACAAGGATGATAGTTTTGATGATTCGAAGAAAAAGAAGAAATCTTCAAAGTACTCATCTGCAAAGTCCTCATCTTCAAAGTCCTCAAAGCATAAGAAGAATGGCTCCAGAAAGGCTCGAGCATTCATTGGCAAGGAAATGGATTCTGAGGAAGAATCTGAAGAATATGAAGAAGAGGAAGAATCTGAGGTGGAATCAGAATCAGGTGTTGCAAGCCTTGCTCTTGCCACTGCTCTCGTTAGCAAGTCCATCTTCAACGATGAAGAAAATGTCTACTCCAATGACTCTGACATCAGCAGTGATGATTATGCTCCCACCTATTGCTTCATGGCAAAAGGCTCAAAGGTACACAAACACCATTCCTCATCCGAATCAAGTGAAGGTGAATCGGATGAATATGTGAAACCTAGCTATGCTAAACTTGTTAAACTTGCCACTAAGCAACAAAGTGCGCTTGAAAAGCTTCAGAAAATGCTAGACAAAAGCGATGATCTATTGAACAATGAAGTGGATTGGACTCAAACTCTCTCTGACGATCTCAAAAGTCTTGAGATAAAGTATGATAACCTTCACTGTCATCATAATGACCTCTTGGCCGATCATGAGAAGCTTTCTTATGAATTTCTTCAAAGAAAGCAAGATCTTGAGAAACTAAGGGTGTCACATGAGGATCTCCAAAGCGAAAACAATTCCTTGCTGACTCAACAGATCAGTACCGCTCAGGAAGAATTTGTTCCCCTTGTTTGAAATGCATCGAACGTGAAACTGCTAATTCTTCACCTGAATGTTCAAATGCTTCTATTGCTGCAAATTCTTCAACTATTATAGTGCTCTCAAATTCCTCATCCGAGGATACCACAAGTACCGCTGATGACAATGCAGGGTTGAAGAAATTGTATGTGGCAGGCATGTACAAAAGTCTCAAAGGGCATCAAATCCTTTGCGATGTCCTCAAAAAGCAGATTCTGAACAGGAACCCTAGGAAAGAGGGTATTGCCTTTGTGACGAAACTCAACGCTGATGGATCTCACTAGACACCTGAGCAGTACCCCAAAACCTCCTGTAGATCCATCCACTTTATCTGGCTTTACTTGTGAAACTTCATATTCCTCTGATGAGTCACTTAACTCCAACTACAAATTCTTCAAAAATCAGAAGGGTGAAGTATTTGCTAGATTTGTTGGAACTAACTGCAGGAATAGTTCACCTATGAAGAAAGTCTGGGTTCCCAAGAGCTACCTACAAAATCTTCAAGTGAATGTCCTCACGACACCACTTATGAAGAACAGGAACCCAGATCAAATTCCTCATATGGACCAAAGTCTTCACTTGGACCAAATTCCTCAAATGGTCAAAAATATCATTCTCATGCTAATGCCTTTGTTTCGCAGGGAAAATCTAAGAGTTATGAATATGTGCATTATTCTTCAAACCATTATGTTCATAAGTCCTCAACGAATTTCTCTGCTTATTCATATGAGTACTCTAACCCTTGCCCTGTGAAACGAAACGCACTTGCTTCAATGCCTCCCTTCTCATATGGTGCTCGCAGAATGATGAACTCTTTGCCACCCCTCCAGATGTGGGTGGTGAAGAAATTGAATTAATTTCTTATGCAGGGTCAGGTGTCCAAATGAACTTAAACATTTGATAAATTTTCTGGAGACCTGAGGAAATGCTTGAACGGACGCAAGCTAACTTTGTAGAAATGAATTCCTCATTTCTCACGTCCTCACACTACTTTCTTACTATCTTGTGTGATGAAATTCTGTCTGATGAAATTGATGTCATATTCTTCACTCTGAAGCATATGAGTTCGTAATTTATACTAATTCAGCTGCAGGATGAACCCCCAAAAGCTATTGAGTGGGTCCTTGATAGTGGATGCACAAACCACATGACTGGTGCCAAGAATCTACTGATGAATTTGCCACTTGCTCCATCTCATCTGAAGAATATCACCTATGCAGACAAAGGAAAAAAGCAAGGTATTGGGTCTGGGTAAGGTTGCAATCTCAAAGGACCGAACCATGGATAAGGTGATGCTTGTCGAATCCCTTGGGTTCAATCTTATGTCTATCTCAATGCTTTGTGATCTTGATATGGTTGTTGTATTTGGAAAATATCGCTGTGTTGTCATCATGGAATTTGACAATTCCAAAGTCTTCGAAGGCTTTAGGAGAGGAGACTTGTATATTGTTGATTTCTCTACAGGTCCTCATCCTGCCACATGCCTACTTGCAAAGTCCTCAGAAGGCTGGCTATGGCATCGAAGACTTGGACATGCTGGTATGAGGAACTTGCACACGCTCGTAAAGAAGAAGCATGTCATTAGCATTGAAGGTGTCAAATTCCTCAAGGACCATCTTTGTGGTGCATGTGAGTCTAGAAAGATGACCAGATCCAAGCATCCCTCAAAGACAATCATGACCATGACTCGACCTTTTGAAATGCTTCACATGGATCTCTTTGGCCCCACTCATTACTCCACACAAACAAATGCTTCAAGTTTGTATGGCGTTGTCATTGTTGATGATTACTCTCACTACACTTGGGTGCATATTATTCTGTACAAGTCTAAAGTGCAGGATGTCTTGAGACGATTTGCTTCAAGGGCCTCCACCAACTTCGGCGTCAAGATCAAGCATATCAGGAGTGATAATGGGACTGAGTTCAAGAACACCAATCTTGATGAATACCTTGATGAACTTGGTATTACTCATGAGTTATCTGCCCCTTATACTCCTCAGCAAAACGGCGTCGTGGAGCGCAAGAACATGACTCTTGTTGAGATGGCTCGCACCATGCTTGATGAATACAAGACTCCTCGTCATTTCTGGCCTGAGGCAATTGATACTGCTTGCCACATCATCAACAGGGTATATCTTCACAAATTCTTCAAGAAGACTTCGTACGAACTTATGATTGGTAAGAAACCCAATGTAAGTTATTTCAAAGTCTCCGGTGCAAAATGCTAAATTAGAGATCCTCACCATAGTTCAAAATTTGCACCAAAAGCACATGAAAGTATTATGCTTGGTTATGGAAAGGACTTGCACACCTACAAAGTCTTCGACATCTACCACCACAAGGTTGTTGAAACTGTAGATGTGCGGTTCGATGAAACTAATGGCTCGCAAAGAGAGCACCTGCCTTTTGTGTTAGATGAACAGTCTCCCGCAGAATCCATTAAGCTGAAGGCTACTGAAGACATCATACCCACCGAGGAAGTCATTCCAATGAATGAAGACATTCATGCTGATACACCTGAAGAAAATGGTGCTAAAGAAAATCCTCAGGCACGTCAACCTGCTCATCCAAGAGTTGCAAATGAAGTGCAGATTGACAAAATCATCGATGACATCAATGCACCAGGTCCTCTCACTCGCTCAAAAGATTCACATTTGACTAAATTTTGTGGGCACTTTGCCTTTTTCTCTATCATAGAGCCCACCAAAGTTGATGAAGCATTCAAGGAGCCTGAGTGGATTCAAGCTATGCAAGAGGAATTGCATCAATTCAAGCTCAACAATGTGTGGGAACTTGTCAAGCGGCCAGATCCTCGCAAACATCATAGGTACCAAGTGGATCTACCGCAAAAAGCGAGATGAAAATGGCCTTTTGGTGAGGAATAAGGCTCATCTTGTAGCTCAAGGCTACACACAGGTTGAAGGAAATGACTTTGATGAAACTTTTGCACCTGTTGCTAGACTTGAAGCTATTCGCATATTGCTTGCTTATGCTAACCATCATGATATTATCTTATATCAAATGTATGTGAAAAGTGCATTCCTCAATGGTAAGCTTGAGGAAGAAGTATATGTTGCTCAACCCCCAGGTTTTGAAGACCCTAAGCATCCTGACAAAGTCTTCAGACTCAACAAGGCCCTCCATGGCCTCAAGCAGGCCCCTCGGGCGTGGTATGACACTCTGAAGGAATTCCTCATGAAGAAAGGCTTCAAATCCGGTTCACTTGACCCAACTCTTTTCACAAAATCCTATAACAATGAACTGTTCATATGCCAAATATATGTGGACGATATTATCTTTGGTTGTCTTGACAAACATTATAGTGATGAATTTGCCTATATGATGAGTGAAGAATATCAAATGTCTATGATGGGAGAGTTGAAATTCTTCTTAGGTCTTCAAATTCGTCAACAGGACAATGGTATCTTCATCTCTCAAGCGAAATACCTCAAGGATGTTTTGAGGAAATTCAACATGCAAGATTGCAAAGGCGTCAAAACTCCAATGCCTTCAAAAGGCCACCTCCGCACTGATGAAAATGGTAAAGATTTCGATCAGAAGGTATACCACTCCATGATTAGCTCATTACTGTATCTATGTGCATCTAGGCCTGATATTATGCTGGGTGTTTGCATGTGTGCCCGATTCCAAGCAACACCGAAGGAATCACACCATAAGGCTATGAAACATATTCTTCGGTACTTAGCTCACACACCAACACTTGGATTATGGTATCCCAAGGGCTCAAATCTTCACCTCGTCAGATACTCTGATGCTGACTATGCTGGAGATCGTGTGGATCGCAAGTCAACCTCAAGCATATGTCATTTCCTCAAACAATCCTTAGTCTGTTGGTCCTCGAAGAAGCAGAACTGCGTGTCACTATCTACTTCTGAAGCTGAGTACATTGCTGCTGGTTCATGATCCGCTTAGTTGCTGTGGATGAAGCAAACCCTCAAGGACTACAGCATCAAGTTGAAGAATGTGCCTCTTTACTGTGACAAGGAGAGTGCTATCAAGATTTCTTACAACCGAGTTCAGCATTCCAAGACCAAGCACATCCAGATTCGTCATCACTTTCTTTGAGATCATGTACTCAAGGGCGACATCTCCATCGACCACATTCCAACTGAAGAACAACTGGCTGATATCTTCATAAAGCCCTTGGATGAAAAGAGATTTTGCAAGTTGTAGTGTGAGCTAAATATCTTAGAATCTTCGAATGTTCTTTGAAAAAGGACACACATCCTAACACTTATGCAAAATTGATGACTTAGATGTGCAACACACGAAGTAACATTTTTCTTCAATCAATGAAGAATAACCCTCTGAGTGTGAAGAAATTAATGAACAATTTGATTCTCAGAACCCTACGACAATTGTACACGGTGTCTAAAGTCATCATTCTTATACGGTGGGTCATGCCACCAACCATAGTTGAAATTCTTCAAAGTTGAGTTTTTTCGTCATTTTGCAAATTCTTCAAATTTTCAAATTCCTCAAGTTTGCAAATTCCTCAACTTTTCAAATCCCTAAAATTTTGAATTTCCTCAAATTTTCAAATTCTTAAAACTTTGAAACTCGTGTTCTTCATTGACTGTATACATATTGAGTTATCAATGTCCTCAACAGCATTCACTTATTGCTAATTCTTCAAGTTTATTTTCATCTAAGTGAATGTGATCGGACCCTTTTCCCCTCTATGCTAAACTCAACCCAGTCTGTTCACAAATTCTTCATATGCGTTCTACTTTGAAACTCGTTCAAAGTCTTCACTGTGTCCTTGACAACTGAAGAATATGCGAACGGAAACTTTAAAATTTTCACTATCAGAATTTTCGGCGTTTCCCGCTCAAACGGTTCCGATTCCCACGACTGGATAACTCACGATCCCCCACTATCTCCACTACTCAAAACGTGGGTGACACATGTCGCGTGGAGAGCAAGGGTCAGGGGCAATCTTGTCCAAAATCTTTGGACATATCAGTTTTAACCTCCGATATAAATAACCCCTCCCCTTTCACCGTGCTCGGTTACTCACTTCCTCTCTCTCCCGAGCTCCAACCTAGCACCGCCACTAAAATCATCGTCGCCGGTGTGGAAGAGCTTCACTGCCTCAACCTCGCCATTGCCGGACTCGCATCAGCCGCAGAAGTCTTCATTCCGCCGCCGCTGTAGCTGTCTCCCTCTGCCAAGGTAGGGCGTGGGAGATCTGCACTGACAAACTTCTTCGATTTCATCTCACAGTTCGTCGTGTTCTTCATCAGAGTAAATAAAATTTGTTTTTATCACCCTTGTTTGATCTTCAAAGTTGTTCACAATTTCCTCAAAGGTGTTTATTCTTCAAGAATCTCATTCTAAAGCACCTTACATGTTCATACACTTGATGATTTTCCCTACGTTTTGATTTTCTTTAAGATTCCTCAATTGTGTGAATCCTCAAAAATTCGCACAACTCTGCAACCTAAGACAAAGAACACTTAGTGAAATTCCTCAAGACACCAATGGTCAAATTCCTCACACCTATTCTTATTGAAAAATTCTGAGAACGCATATGACCTCTTCAAATTCCTCGCACCTATACTCTGTTCATAGGTACAAACATGTCCGCTGATGAATCACTAGGTTCTCATCAACTTAACTCATTTGCAGCATTTCTTGAGGAAAAATTGTGCACTTCTTCAGAAACCTCAAGAGTTCAAAATCCTGAGCTGAAGAAAATGACAGATGGAAGGAAGCCACAGAAAGGAGGAAAGAAGCCTGATGTGCACACTGCGTTTGAAATACCAGATGACCTGTATGAGGAATACTGCACACCCGATGAAGAAACTCATGGCCAAGAGACAACTAAGCAGAGAAAGATTCGTTTGCATAAAATTGAGAGGAGATGGGCAAAGGAATGGAAGGAACATCGTTATGTAACTCCAAAATACATGATGAATTTCGCTGTGAAACCTCGTTGTAGCAGGCCTCCCTTGGCTCAAAATCAAATTGCTGATCCCACTAGTCTCAAGGCTGGTGAAGACTTTCCTCATATATGGGAGAAACAGCAAGCCAAGTTGGCAAGGAAAGCAAAAGAGGCTGTGAAGAAATTCAATGAAGACTTTGCTGCTGCTGCCACTGCTGGAGCCTCTTCAAGTGCTCCGAAGAAAATGATGATGAAGAAATCTGCTGTGAAGAAAAATCCTTCATCTTCAAAAGCATCATCGCGGATTCCTCAAGCCCAGCATTCAAAGTCCTCAGCTGCAGGATTTGTAGCCGCTCAGTCCTCAGCTGCTGCTGCAAAGTCTTCAGCTCCTGTGCATCTTGCATCAAGTCAAAGGACTAAGGGATTCTCAATTGCTCCAAAAGCCTTAGCTAGTCCCTTTGCTCAAGCAAAGTCTTCAACAAGCCTAACTGTGCTGAAACTGAAGAAAACTGTTGGACGAGGTCAAAGACCAAATCCTCAAACCAGTAAGGCTATGGTAACTGTACCCTCAGGATCTGAGAATGATGATGAAGCTGATGATGAAGAACTGGAAGAAATCATCAAAGAAAGTCAGAAAAAGGCTGCAATTGCCAAAGGGAGCTCTGTTCCTCTCATGCTGGATCCCAAGATGATCCTCAACTTCATTGATATATGCCATGAGGATCCAAGTACCCCAATTTCCTCACTGAACTTGCCTCTTGGTATGGACCATGTCCTCACTCACTTTATTACTAAGAAAAAATGGAAACGAGATTAAACTTAGAGAGCTAAGAGGAACAGAGCCCGGAAAGAAAAATTTCTGAGGAATAACATGATGAATTTGACTCCAAATCAAGTCATCACAGTTCAGTTTAAAGTTCGCTCCCTCACTGAGGAACAAGAAAGGTATGATGCTGAATGGAAGGGCAACAAAGTCAGACTTGTCAGAGCAGCTCAAGCTGCTGTTAAGGACCACAACACAAGGGTTGCAGCTCGATCGCAACCTCAAATTGCCCAAGCTGATGAAACTGCTTAGCCTGCTGATGCAAATACTCCTTTGGCTGAAGAAGCTCAGCCTGCTGATGAAAATGCTCCTGCACCTGAAGAAACAGCCAACGCTGCTGAAGAACATCAGACCGCTGATGAACATGCTAGGGCAACCTCCACTGTTGCGCCTGATGAAATGGATACCTCAAGGGCGACTGCATCAGTCATGCCTGAGGAAACTGTACAAACTTCACCTTCAGCTGAAACAGACAAATCTACAAAGGTGAAGACAATCAATCTTCCTTCTGCATCAGAAGTGAAGAAAACAAAGGCTGCTGAGAAGTTGGCTCTGAAAAGAAAAGCTTCAACTTTAGAATCCTCAGTGCTGAAGAAGTTGAAGACTCTGCAAAGTCCTCAACTGAACCATTTGATGCCACTCCAATCTCCTGTGCACCTGCCTATGCAATTATTCCTTTTGGGGTTGACTACGTCATCGTAGATGAAGAAGATGAAGATCATTTTGCTGCTTCGACAGAGCAGATTGATGACGAAAGTGAAGTTCAAGAAAATGCTTCAACTCCTCAAGTATCATCGCCCCAGCCTCAGTTCACTGCTGAAGAGGCTGGAGTTGAAGAAATTGATGAGGATGTGGATATTGGCAATACAACCCCCCTCATCAACGATGAATATTGGGAATCTGCTCACCAAAATTCCCCAATGAACACACCTCTGTCACAAATTCCTCAGTCTCCAGCCCAGACTGAAGAAATTCATGAAGAATCTGCTGACTTGGCCATCAAAGCCATTGAAGAAATTCCAGCTGCACCAGCTGATGACTTTGCTGCTCCAACTGCTACTGAGGAACCTGCACCACAAATTCCTCGGACTGAAGAAGTTCCTCCCATGCCGAAAGAGATCAAGGGCAGCTTCAAACCAAATCTTCTACCAAAGCCCAGAATGCCGTTCAAAGGCTCAGCGCGCGCCAAATTCCTCAAAAGCAATTTCTTCAATGAGCGCATGTTCTTCACTAGGCCAAACCCATATGACTCAGCAAGGGCCGGTCGCACCAGATTCTGGACTCCAACACAGATGAACTATTATGCATCAATCCTATTGGACAAGAAGAAAGTCTCCGAGCACCATCACATTCCTCATGTGGACATGGAGTCTATTCCATCCTTCACACTAGTGCTCGCAGTTCTTCACGATGCAGGAATTCTTCCATTCTGCGTGGACATCTATGATTGGAATGAAGAACCGATTCTTCAATTTTATGCCACCTTGCACATCACAGGTGATGCTTCTGACATCAACTCGTGGGTCTTGGACTGGATGACTGGATCTACTCACTACATAGCTCAAGCATCTGAATTGCTTCACACAGTCCCAGTTCCAATTCCTTCAGAAGAAGCCCGACGCCTATTCAATGACCCTCCTCTGCCACATCAAATGATTCAAGTGTTGATGAAGCAATTGGCCCTTGGAAAGCCTCAAAGGACTACCTTCCTAGTGAAGTATTTGCTCTACGTGCCCAGGACAGTGTATCACATTCTGACGAACACCCTCTATTCTCAAAAGGGCCACAACTTTGAAGAAGAAGAAGTTGAAGGAATCTTGAAGAACATGCTATTCCACATCATTCATGGGATTCTCATCAACTATCACGATTTCTTCATGAGGACTTTGGCCAATGCTACTTTAGCCCCATTTGAATTGAAGCCTTTTGCTCCCTGGATCATGAACTTCCTCAGATCAAAATCTTCAATTCCCTTCAAGGCTTACTTTCAGAATCATTTCGGCTTCTTGCCCCCGGTTGAAGTCCTCAAGAGCACAATTGCCTTAGTTGAAGGAAAAGGCAAAGCTATCATTGATGAAGGCACTCGTCCATTGGATTGCCAGTTTCACAACTAGCATCCTACTCCACCAATGATGACACTGCGACTCCGGACTCTTCTGCAAAAGCCTCAGTGCAAAAACCTCAAGCCACTGCTCCTCGTGTGATGACTGATCGTGAGCTTCTTCTAAGTCTTCATCATAAGGTCGATCACAATCACAAGTGGGTGTAGCGTCAACTTGGTTACATTGTGCAAAACATGACTGTGACATAGAACTCTATGAAGAGGAATCACTACTATGCGCATGAAAACCTCAACCGCACTTGGGCCATATTGTCTCACCTCAAGACTCCTGAAGACCTGAAGGAGCTGGATCTTGAGGAAAATCTTGACTGGGCTCGTCAACCAAACGAGAAATTAAGGAAAGTTCAAGTTCTTTTGATGGTCACAAGTTCATATTCTTCACCACGTGATAGATATGAAGATGAAGACATTGACAACACTGCGGCAGGCCCCGCATCGACAAACGACCCTGACAATGTTGGCGCTCCTTCCTCACCAACACGATGAAATTCTTCAAGGGACGTTAGTCCTCATTTTTTCGTCCCTTTTGGTCTTCGATGACAAAGGGGGAGAAAATTTGAGTTAGTCTTCAAGCGGGTCTATATATAAGGGCTATAATTGTTTAAGTTACAACTCTCGCTCTTTTGAAGCTTTTGTTGGTTGAGTTGTAAACTTAAGTCCTATGGTGGTCTGACTCTTTTGAACTATTTCCTTGCATGCTTATTTCCTCAAGCACCTTAATGCCTCGTCAGACACCATTTTTATCATGCATTTCAAATTCTTCATATCAAATGATCAAATGCGTGTATGAATTACAAGATATAGGGGGAGCTCTACATGTTTTAACCTGTTATGTGCATTTGCAGTCCAAAGAAAATTCCTCAAATATGCACATCTTCAGGGGGAGTTCTTCTATATCTTGCAATAAAATTCCCGTTGAAAACTTCATATTATTATCCCCGTTGAAAACTTAACCTATTTGTCATCAATCACCAAAAAGGGGGAGATTGTTAGTGCATCTAGTGCCCCGTTGTGATTTTGGTGTATTGATGACCTATAGGTTATGGAACTAATGTGTTTGTGAGTGTACACAAGCTCTATAAGTCGATGAGGAGATTGATACATCCGGAGATTACCGACCCCTAAAAATGTATGTCTTCAACTGAAGACTTTGATGAAGACTTTGTTGAAGACTTTGGTATTCCCTGAAGATTTTGAAAATGAAGAAGTTGGTGTGACCTTGAAGATATGAACGAGGACTATGAAGCATGAAGACTTTTGTTTTCGTAGTTTCATTTCCTTTTCTTTGAGTCATAGGAAACACCGTACTGTTAATGTAGGGTAACACAGCAGAAAACAAAAAAATTCTGACCTACGCGCCAGCCCAGGACCACTATGGAGACTGCATACAAGGTTTGATCATTTTTGCTACCGACTCGTAGCGCAGCGGAAGTAGAGTCGATGACGATCGGCGGTGTAGATCCCCGCAGCTAGGATTTACAACCTCCCAACTGCGAGGATGTATACCCTCATATGCCCCTCGGACAGCCCTCCGGGAGGCGGTCAGACAGTCCCCCGGACGGTGTCGTGGACAGCCCTTCGGGAGGACCTCCAAAACTTGGACTGTCACTCGGACAGCCCTTCGGGAGGACCTTTGAAACTTGGACGGTCACGTGGACATCCCTTTGGGAGGCACTCTCGAACTAAGACCTAAACTACGACCTCTCTATAGAGTTTCACACATACGGTGTCATCTATCCGGCAGGGCTTCGCCGTCCAGAACTAGTTCCTGCCGGAACCCAGACAGCCTTTCGGCTCTACGAAACTCTTTTGCTGGGAGGGAGAGAAGAAGCCAGATCATTGCAATGGCACTTGTATGTGAGAAGGAGTGAGTTTTTGGGCTGCCTCCTCACCCCTATTTATAGGGTGAGAGACTATGGTAAAAATACCAAAATGCCCTCAAATATTTTCACTATTCATAATAGTGATTCCACTATTTCATAAATAGTGTTTCCCACTATTCACAATAGTGTTTTCCACTATTTCGTAATAGTGTTTTCACTAGTCATGAGATATTTTCTCTCAATAGTGTTTCCCACTATTCATAATAGTGTTTCCACTATTCACGAGATATTTTCTCCCAAAAAGCACTTTCACTATTCACGACGAACTTTTTCAGCGTCCGGTCGAACAGAAAATATTTATGTGGGCTTAGAACATTTCTAGTACCCCACTAAAATAATTTTCAATGCGATCCAGAACAATTCTGTATTAGTGATTTTAATCTGCAAAAAGCATCTGAAGCGGTTCCGGTCCGGAACATTTCCGGTTTTTCTTCCGGAAAACAGAAGTTTCCAGAATGATTCTGGCACCCTCCAAGAATTATCAGGCATGTGCCGAAACCAATTTGACTTAATGGTATCCCCTGAAACAACTTTTTAGTTTTACCGAAACTGTTCCGGTGTTCTCTCTGCAAAACTTTTCCGCTGTCCGAAACTTTTCCGGTGACCGAAACTTTCTCGGTGATTTTCTCTCAGATTCCCTGTCTAGTATTCATCAAATAGATGACCCTGAAGAGTGTGACCCTATAGGTTCAGTGAAGCATAGACATGACCCGGAACCCCTTCCGATCAATGATCAACATCGGAGGCGTGGACACTCATATTGACCCCTATACCCACACGAATGAATATTCGAGTGAACCTCCAGTTGTCGTGTGCTATTCTTGTTGCTTCCTGATATGTTACAAATACCTGAGGTGTTCAGGCATCAACGTGATCAAATCACAAAGGGTCTGGCCAGACGATGATGGATGCCGTAACACCAAGAGGGCCTAGAGATATCTCTCCATCGTCGGAGGACCAAATCCCAATCTCGAGCTATCAAGTTACTTGACATACTTTTCCATGAACCCGTAAGCCGCCATAATAGCCACCCATTTACGGATGACGTTTAACAAACCCCAAAGTTCATGAAGCAAGCATGAAGAAACTCGATACTCTCATGGTCTAAGTAATTATGCAAATATTAACTTCTCTGTGTTATTAACCATTAACTTATGACGAATGTATCTCATAGCATAACATCAATTCGGGTCAATTCAACACAAATGTTCTTCTAGCCATGCCCATGATCAGGAAAACAGGATCATCATGCAATACTTGAGCCAGTCTTAGAGGCCAGACTAGGAATACAATTTACCGTTTATTATTCCACACGTGCATGTGAGTCTTCCTTCAAGCCTCGTGGTTATTGTAGACTCGAGAACCATAGCAGTTATAGCATGGAACATAAACCTAATTATGAACAGGGAGATAATCAATAACATTTATTATTGCCTCTAGGGCATATCTCCTACAGACTCCCACTTGTACTAGAGTCAATCATCTAGTCAATGCTAATGCACTTTACACCTATGGCATACTGGTGTAAAGTATGCTTCGCTTTTGGTATAGCCTGATGTCCAACGGATCTGACAACTTCAGCTCCGTGTGTAACTTTGCATATCCTCGTGTTTTCACGCTATCACAAAATTCGTATTTTGTGTGAACTTGGCTTTGCATATGTGTGAATCATTGGTCGAAACCTGATTCCTCAGACTGAGCTATGGAGCAACTATCTGCAATAGTGTCTCATAGACAAAAGCCATCTTGGAACCATACTAAGTTCATGAATGAACTACATGATTCAACAACTTCTTTGTCGCTTCCAAAGCGTCAACATACTTAGTCTTTGTTACAGAATTCGCCACAGTATCTTGTTTGGAACAATTTCCAACTACCGTGCCACCATATTGTGTATTACACAAAACCCTTAACTTAAATCGAAAATCACATGGAGCATTGATTGAGATTGCATTGATGTAATTACTTACAACGAGCACTTCATAATCTCTGCTTGCGAGAAAACATGTCATCAACACTACTCTAGTACTTAATGACATCACTGTTGTCTCATTATCAGTGCTTTGATCACTTTGGTATCAATACTCGCAACAACTTGGGAGTATCGGACATATCTGGTTGTTTTTACATACCATGGAATACATGATTTAATCCAAACACTAGAGTGTGTGGAATCTCCATCATGTATTTTACTCGTCTGTGTTTTGGGACACTGAGTCTTGCAAAAACTCTTTCCATGTGACTTCGGCAAGAATCACTCCTTGGCGTTTTAAATGCTAAAAAGTTTTAGCATCTTGTCGATATGTATTCATAGCTTAGCCCCATTAGGTAAATCTATCTCCATAGATTATCATGCCTAATATTGAGGCTATTTAGCCTAAGCACTTCATCGTAAAACTATTTTCAAATGAAGTCCTAATTGGTGTCAAGAAATTTATTTCCAATTAACAATGTGTCAAGCACACAACGTTTTTAGAAATATTATTATGCTCCCACTTACTTTCTTGAATCACAAGCATCTTCGTTACCCATTGATGAAATCAAAAAACCCTTTTGACCATTTCATCAAACCACGAAGATTCCAACTCCATTTTGCTCTCTTGTGTCCATTGCTGGAACTCTGAAGTTTGCATACTTACTAGCATCCTTTGGATCGACAAATTACTTTGGACTATATCACATACAAGTCCTAGGTTTCATTTCCATCAGATGGAAATCCTTTTGTCATCCATGTTTCATATCTCATGATTGATATATGTATTAATTGCTAGTTCAACCCGAACCGACCTTAAGCATCGCTACGGTGAAACAAACTCATCGTAGTCAACTCCTTGAACTTGTTATTTCAACAAGTCGAGCTTTATGGATAAAACAATTTTTATCCGTATTAGTTTTTAGTTCCATAAATATTCGTCAGACTCTAAGTCCTCTGAAAGGTGTATCAAGGTTTTAATCTTGAATCACTTCTATGGAAACTATCTCGGATTGTATTGGCATTTAGCCAATCCCGGAGTCAGGGCCCATCAACGCTTCCTTGTGTATTGTAGGTATACTATTGTCTAACAACAATATCTCGTTTGCGCACCTGATAGGTTTGCACGAGCTTTGCCTACGTGGTTCAGCTGCACGTTCGACCGAAGTCCGTACATTTTATTATAGAGACTTCCATATCAGTCGTAGTAGGAAACAACGGAATCACTTCCAGGGTTTCTTTCCTTTGAACTGATGATGAAGATATTGGTTATCTCGTCGAGTTGCACTGTCCTCCCACTCACCTTTTGTAAGAAGCATTCTCTTTAAAAGCATACCGTTTTGTGGCAAAACCCTTTGCCTCGATATAGTGGTGGGGGAATACCCAATGACTTGGGATAACCATACAAAGTAGCACTTGTCTAATTTGGAATAGGTTTGTAACCTTTTACACAAGCCCCATATTCCAAATGTTAAGAAAATATATAACATGGTTGGGCGTACCATACCATGGCGTCGTTTCAACAGACCTGATGGATCTCTTTTCAGTGTAAAAGCTGTAGTCTCTAAAGCATCACTCTATAAAAGGGGTAATGGCAAATATTTTTATGTCATCTTTGATCTTACCATGTCATAAATGGTTTGATTACATCATCATGGACTTTCCACTTGCAGTGGTGTTCCGGGAGGAGCAAGTTATGAAACTCTTTTCACAACTCATCAGACATTCGCTAAACTTGTAACTCAAATATTCCTTTTCGCAATCAAATTGCAGAAACATAATTTTCTTGGTACAATAACTTCTACTTCATTTTTGAAAACCTTTCGAATGATTTCAAAAGATCCACACTTACGTCTCATCAAGTAAATATCCATATATCTACTTGAGTCATTTTTGAAGGTAGACAAATCCACTGTTTGCAACAACATTTATCGGACTACATACATCAAATGTATGATCACCAATAAATTCTTTGCTTGTTCCTTATGGCTTGTGAATAGTATTTTAGTTAGTTAACCTTTTGGAGGAAAGTTGCAAGTGTCAGATGATTCAAAATCAAACGACTTCGAAATCCATCATAATGGAATTTTCCATGCGGGTTTCTCCAATGTGACCAAATGCAGTGCCACACATACGTGGTATTCTTTTAGTCTTGTGACATTTAGCGTCAGTGTTATGGATGTATCATATTTCCATCAATATTCATAACATACATCCCATCTAGGATGGAAGCATGGCCCTTCATGTTATTCATAATACTGAACAACAATTGTTGTTTTTATGAACAACTCTTTTGCAACAAACATTATGCAATGGGCTAGAGTGTATGAAACTCTAAAATGAATTATAAAAGTAAACCCAAAGGTAATGTAATATTATCAATATTCATAATATACATCTCATTCATAATGAAAGTATGGCTCTTATGTTATTCATAACACCGAACATGAAAAGTTCTCTTATGAACAACCTTCTTGCAAGATACCTTATGCAA
Source organism: Hordeum marinum (assembly GCA_022496015.1). NCBI lineage: Eukaryota > Viridiplantae > Streptophyta > Magnoliopsida > Poales > Poaceae > Hordeum > Hordeum marinum. The sequence goes on from CM039674.1 coordinate 14,254,285, forward strand.
AGGGATAGAGTGTGAAACTCTAAAATGAATTATGAAACTTAATACATAGGGAATACACCGATGGAAGGCATAGTAACATTTACTATGTTCCCTGTGTGTATCTAAACCTCATCCCTGGCTAGTCTTTTAGGCCATAGTAGCTCTTACATCGAGTTGCAACAGAATGCAATCGAGCGGCTATCTTTGTGATTAACTCACAATACCCAAGAATTAGTGATTAACATGTTTAACCATAATTCCCAAGAACTATATCTTTGACCAGCCTTCTATACATCAAAAACTTTGTATGACATTCATACATGAGATGGATATTCCAGTCTTCTTTCCTTTTGCCATTATACTTCTAACAGTTTAACTTTTCAGTGTTTCTCCTACTCTCAGAAGAAGCACCCAACTTAAGAGTGGCGTTAGCCCCGGACTTCCTAGGCGTGAAAGTCTACTAACACCCTTCGGACACTTCCTTTCTCTTTAAGTTGTTGTTTTATTCACCTTTCATCATATGACAGGCATTCTCCTGGATCCCTCTCTTATCAGTCTAACGCATAGTAAACTCCTATACTAATAGTTTGCAAACAAACGTTGCTTTGGATATCTCATATCTTTTAGCTTTTGTCTATCTCTGAAACTGATTTTCAGATTCCATGAATATCACATAACTGTCCAAACTTTTAAAGTTCCGGTCTCACGGAAGCAAACATATTGCACTTTGACTGAAAAGGAATTCTAGCTTTTGGATCGAAGGACGAGAGTCATATGATCCATAGCATTAGCGGAAAAATACTGAAAGCATGCGATAGGACAAAGTCCTTCTCGGCACTCTTGAGGATAATCCTCACATTACGTTACCAACCGTAAAGTTTTAACCAGATATTTAACAGCTATTCAATTTTAATAGGGAAGGTGGAAACGCGAGCCATTATCCTACAATTATTATGGAATCTACTCTTAGACAGAGTTCACAATTAATTGCACTTAGAATTAAAAGAATTAATTCTATAGTGCGCTCCCACTCAAATCAATATCTCTCATAATTGACTGTGAGTGATACAAGACCCGCATTTAAATTGTTCGCCATTGGTGTAACACCACTGATGACAAAAAATCTCAACCAGTAGGCCAACTTGTTAATCACATCTCTATGTGAGTCTTGTTCATCTTTCGATGTGTGTGTTCCGAGCTCATGACGGTCATGCCTGAACGTCAAGACAACCAAGTGATCTCGCTGCGAGGTCTCAACTCACCCGCCTCACACTTGTCTAATCGTTCGTACCCGTGTGACATGGCGCACCCCAAAAAGATAGGTGCCATGACGGTGCTACACTTGGGAGAACACTAACTACTTGATATTATGTGAGAGATCACCCTAATAAAAGGAGAGAACCACGCAATCAAGAAGGGTGCATCATAACGGATAAACATCTCAGGCAATTCATAATAGCATGATATGGTATAGCCCTTTCTGACGGAGAAGTTTTGTATTTCTTCGTCTTCGGCATTCGCGTCGGTTTTCACCTTTGCGAAGATTGCCACCACCTTGTCGATGCACCAGATAATATTGCTATCTGTATAGAAAATAAAATAAGTGCATTACAGTCGATATAACGCACTTTCAGCACCAGGCCGCACACGCGAAGAAGCTCTCACACATCATGGCCAGAGGAGAAGCCGCAACGAAGGTACGGAATGCCAATATCTACGCAGAGTCCCGTCGCTTCGAGGAGGGGCGTCTTGAGCGTCGGAGGGCAGCACTGGCAGGCAACGGACACATCTCTCCCAACTCTTAGGCATGCTCCTCCTCCATTTGCTCTTACTGAGCGTGCTCGATTTTGCTAGAAGAAGTAAAAAGCCCCTCTGTAGTACTAGTATTTAGGGGCTATTTTGTTCAGATCATCTAACTATAGATATGGTTGAATTGTACCACGTACTTTAATTAGCTATTATATAGTTGAACTAGCTAATTCAGTACGTGGTTGGCAACAATTGGAGATAAGTTCAATCAGTTCAGCTGTCGAGTTGAACTATATTGTACAAAAACCAATGCTTAATGTATGAATTAAATCCATGTTCAAAGTGAATTTAAGTTGCAAAATTACACCCCAATCGTGATTTGTTTTCTGCAATACTTGACAAATACCAGTGCTACAATACTGACAAATGTCAGTGTGACTAGATCGACAGATGCCAATGTTTCCGATTTGACACATGGCAATTTAGCCAGTATGATAGATGCAAATTTTCCCGGATTGTATGTACTAGGCACACGGATCATATTCGATAAACGTTTGCGATGACACATTGGACCAATCCTTTGTGCCAATATTTTGACTTGGCTTATGGGCGAAGATAGTTGTCGATCTTCAAGCGGGTATTCAACCTAAACCATTTGTGATGTGTGTTCCTTCAGATAAAACTACAATTTTTTTGTTTGCTACGTGAATTCAGAGATAAATAATTAGTTCATCAAACCATAGATTTCATTTAGTCAAGCTTTCACTTTACATTCATACAATCGAGATATGATATAAAGAAAACTAGTTGCGGCGATGGCGGTCTCCTGTGGCAGCGTTCTCGTGCTCCGGGGTGCAGTTGTACAGTTCTTCAAGCAAGACCAAAACGTTATGGACTTCACAATCGATGAGCCGGTCATCGCGCGATTGAGGGGTGCTGGGCCATGGGCGGCGACTAGCAGCACTATGAGAAAGGTGTTGAGGGCAGCGGCCCAATCCCCTGAGGGGGCGTAATGGGTGCAGGCGCGCACCCGGGCACGGGCGAGGTGGGTGTAGGCACGCGCAAGGGGTCGGGTGCCGTCGGTGCGGGCACGCGCACTAGGACCGGCGTGGCGTGTGCAATGGTGCGCACGAGCACAGGGACAGGAGGAGGCACTGGCGCTTGCACGTACGCAAGCTCATGTGGGTCGGCGGGGACCTCCCTGAAGCCCGCGATTTCCACCGATGCGATGATGCTGGGTGACCAGCCCGTCAATGCCACGGGGATGGTGGCTGGTGCGGGTGCGGTGATGGTTGATGGCGAGTGCGTCGGGGCAGCATTCGCTACGGCATGCAGCTCTTCCAGGGCCATGTCCATAGTGTCCCATTGGTCTTTATGTTCTATCTCTTCTGGCTTGGTGTCAACTTCACCAAACCGGAAGACTAGTGGCATATAATCCTTCCGCACCATGGCGTAGGTCGCCGTGGAGGTCTGAAGATGGATGGGAATGTGAGGCGAAGATATATGGAGGATTGTGAGTGAGTGGGCAATAAAGCCTCCTATTAAACAACGGCTCGGGCGCCATCGATGGACATGTTGGAAGCGAGGAGGACAGATACGAAGGTCAAAGGGCTCGATTCCTGGCGAGTCTTCAGCATATATACTGCCCACACGTCTCCCGGTGAGCCTGCATGGCGGATGCCAGCTCGCACGCCTCCCGTCAACTCAAGTAGCTGCTTGCACGGCACCTCCTAAGCCCTAGCCAGTAAAAGAGTGTGACTTTTGGCGGCACGTAAAGGACAGTAGAATGTCAACAGTTTGAAAATAATGCAACCGTTTGCGTTGAAACGTGACAGTTCGTTGTTCCAAAAAGCTTTTGTTTGCTATTAATGACACAAAAATACCACAACATATTTGTGCTATATAATGTCGCCATGCCAAATTTCTTGAATTTTATGTGAGTTCTAGATTTACTATACTTTAACTAATATAATCAATGTTGGCTCTAAAAGAAAATATATATATATTAAAAAACGAGTATCAGATAGGAAAACAAAATGCTATGATGCCTTTATGTGCCATGTTCATGAAACCATGCCAAGTTTCATGAATCTCCTGATGAGTTTTTGATTTACACGATTTAAACCCTAGTTTCTCAATGTTTCGATGGCCGAGCCAAGACCCCGAGACGTTTGAAATTCATTTACATGTCTTGCGTTGGACCTAAAGATGCATGCACAATAATATGATTTTCAACCCATTTTGATGCACCGGACTTCTGATTGTTGTCCGGATTTGAATTGTGCACGTTAAATAATGAATATAAAAGTCAATTCATGTATAAAACGTCCAAACGAACCATGGATATTTTGATATTTTGGCACGACACTCTCATTTCGGTATATGTCTCCTATAGAAATAGTTCAAAATAAGAAGAGGCAGCGGATGTCGATTTGCCCAGATAAGGTGACAAATTTTATATCGAAACAACAAAGATTCACATGATAATTAATCTTTGGTTTGTGCGGGGTTTGTGCCAAAACTTGTCCCTAATTGGACATTATTTTACCAAGGCACATATGGGCCATGCATGTTATGACACCATGCCATTTCTGACTAGTTTTTGATTTACACATGATTTAAAACCCGAGTTTCTTAATGTTTCTGTGACCGAGGCAAAGACCGCGAGATGTTTGAAATTTATTCCCATATATTTCATGGGATCCTAAAGATGCATGTACACTTATATGGTTTTCAACCCATTTAGATGCATCGGGCCTTCTGATTGTAGTTCAAATTTGAATTATACACGTTAAATAATGCATATAAAAGTTGATTAATGTATAAAAATGCCAAACGGACCATCTATAATTTCATATTTTGGCACAATACTCTCACTTTGGTATATGTTGCCTATACAAATAGTTCAAGACGAGAAGATGCAGTGGATGTCGATTCGCCCACATAAGATGACACATTTCATATCAAAGCAACAAAGCTTCGCTTGATAATTAATCTTTGGTTTATGCACGGTTTGAGCCAAAACTTGTTCCAAATTAGACATTATTGTACGAGGGTGCATATGAGCCATGCATTTATGACACCATGCCAAGTTTCATGAATTTTCTGACTAGTTTTTGATTTACACATGATTTAAAACCCGTGTTTCTCAGTGTTTGTATGACCGGGCCAGGACCGCGAGATGTTTAAAATTCATTCCCCATATATTGCATGGGATACTAAAGATGCATGTGCATTTATACGGTTTTCAACCCATTTTGATGCACCGTACCTTGTGAATGTAGTTCAAATTTGAATTATAACGTTAAATAATGCATATAAAAGTCAATTAATGTATAAAAAGCCCAAATGAACCATATATAATTTCATATTTTGGATAGACGCTCATTTTGGTATATGTTACCTCTAGAAATATATAGTTCAAGACGAGAAGAGGCAACGGGTGTCGATTCATCCACATAAGGTGACGTGTTCCTTATGGAAACCACAAAATCTAGCTTCCCGTGAGTAGCTGGGGTTTGTAAGGGCTTGTGCCAAAACTTGTCCTAAATCGGACAATTTATCATCAGGACACATATAAGCCATGCCATGACACCATCCCAAGTTTCCTAATTTTCTGACGAGTTTTTTGATCTATACATGAAGGTAAAACCAAGTTTCTCAATGTATGTGGCCAAGTCAAGACCCCGAGATGTTTGAAATCCATTCCCATATCTTGTATGGGGTCCAAAGTAGCGATGGACACTTATATTTTTTCCAACCCATTTTGATGTATGGGACCTTATGATTTTCATTCAAATTTTAATTATCCACATTGTATGCCTAGAGAACTCAATTAACGTATGAAAATGAGAAAATAACCCTGAATAATTCCATATTTTAACAAGGCAATCTTACTGGTGCGAGTTGCCTCTACTGGTATGACAATATATAAGCATTACTACAATATATCATGGTATAACAATAAAACACTTATCTTTTTCATTGTAAATTAAATCATTCTATATGGACAATCATCCAAGTAGCGTCTGGCTTGTATTCTACACGCAGTTTTGCTAATATATTTGTCAACTGGTTACATGAGATTGATCACAAGTTCAGGAATTTTCTCATGGTGGGAGTGACGTTATTTGGTCGCTTCGGCTATGTAGAAATGGTTAGGTTTTTAACGATAAAAATACTTCTCTTATGCAGGTTATGTACAGATGTACTGGTACGCTTCGTCTATGGTCATCTCTACAACGTGCGACGAATCAGATCATGTTTATGAAAGTGTGTACACGCTTGAAAAACACGATGAATGATACATTTATCCTGCTTGTATGTCGACCCGGCCCGACGTAGGCGTAAACTTCGTTTTCATCGGGACCGAGCCCGGCCCAGCCCGACTACCAAACTCAAAATCTAGGGCCGAGCCCGGCCTGTGGGCAAGTTCGGGCCGGGCCGGGTTGGGCCGGGCTGACTGGGCCGGGTTGCCCTGGCCAGGTATACCCTATATGGATGGTAATATGATTTTAGGATTGGCCCTCGACCACGGTTTTGAAGCCATACAACTTTTATCATGACTACTTGTTTGTCGGCCTTTCTTTATGTGACTGGACTTGGTATGGTTGGGTGCATCTTAGTTATGCAACCAGGTATAATACTTAAACCTTTTAAGTAGTAAAGCGTCATTTTATTGAAAAATGTATCATTTAAATCTGTGTGTGTTCTTTAGTGAACCATTACTATTATATATGTCCCGCTTCTCAGACATATTCTTTGAGAAATATTGTTTTCATCTCCGCTCCATCAGTGGAGCAGGACGACTGTTTGTGGCGACGATGAAACGACAAGTCCACACCTGCCCTTCTTCCCTTCGTCCATGCTGCCGAATTGTGCCGTCTAGGTTAGGGTTTGTTGTGCAGTGCGAAACAAAGGAGTGGAGATTTTGCGGGTATGGGAAGATGGGGACGGACTGAGAAGTATTACATCCAACAAGAGCGAGACGCAGGGGCCTCGCTCGCGATGTCCACGTCAGCAAGAAACAGTGTTACCGATGGAAATAATAGCCTGAGAAAAAATACAGCGATCGGTCTAGGAAATTTCCTCGTCTTCGTTTCCTTCCCTACGAAGGCAGCTCCACATCGACTGGCACGCCAAAGTCCTCGTCAAGACGCCTCCCCTCGCATCAAACACACCATGTACTTTTCTTCTCTCCTCTCATAGCCAGATCCTTTCTCCCTCTCCTCTTCTCTTACGATTTTGCTTCTCAATCATGAATCCAGATCTATGGAGATCGAACTTAGAGGCCATGGTGGGAGGCAGCCGGAGGAGGGGAGGTCGTGACCGGCGACGCAGGAGGAGAGGCCGCAGCAGTGGATGTAAGTTTGCATCACACGGCGATGTGGACGTCGGCGCTGACTCCTGCACCTTCGGCTCACCTTCCTCGTCTCTTTGCCGCACCATCGGCTCCTCCCTCTCGGCTCCTCTTTCCCTACCCCTCTTTGTCATACATGGCGGCAGAAGGGTTGCATCTATGAATAGCTTCTTTGATTGTTGCGACTGTGTTTTCTTAGTACATTTCGTGCTAATCCCTTGCTCGTCGCATGTTCGTTGTTATGCTGCATCATTGTATGGTTGTGTATGCGTCATGCATTGCTGATCTGATTTTCCCCTTTAGGCTTGAGAGCGCTCTTCTACGATTGCTTCATGCTGCTTCTCCTCTGCACTTCAGGTATGCCTTTTCATGCATCTGGCATGTGTATACGACAGCTTTTGTATGCTCATAATTTGTTTACTGCAGTTTACTGTCATTGTTAGTATACATTGAATTTATTAGTTTGATAGACTGTTGTGTGTTGCGTGTGCACACAACGATATGAATGGAATCGATTCTGCCGCAGATTGCCTTGTTGCATCTAAACCTCCATTTGAGGTGTTGAGGCTTGCTAGCTCAATTGCTGGTGCCCTTCGAATATGACTGTGGACTGCTAAATGGGCTCCTACCATAAGTAGAGCTTTCATTTCCAGTTATCTGGTTGTGTCGAGTCTGAAGCTTCCATGAGCAGCCCATGGTTTGATAATAAAAGAAGGCATTAGATATTCATATGTGCGTTCCTCTATATTCACTACCAGAGCAAGGATTGAACCTCATTCAAATGAAGTGTTGCTTTCTTGCTTGTCATATACATGTAATGTTTCTTAGGTTCAGTGTAGCTTGCCATTTTGTTGAGATTTGTTAGTTTAGTTAGCAAACTTCAGTTTGGGTCTGCACCACGATTTCTAAAAGGTAAGGAAGTCACTTTCTTGACTGGTTCAGTGCAGCTTGCCATTTTTTTGAGACTTGTTAGTTCAGATAGAAAACTTCGGTTTGGGTCTGCACAACAATTTGTAACAATTCAATGAAGGTTTGACTTTGTTTTATCCATTTATGCTGCTTCATGTACAGCGAGTTTCAAGATATATTTGATGTGGATTGCTTCATAGTATCATTGATAGGAGATTTGAATGCGGAAGGAGTTGACTCCCGTCAGTTGGTATTACCATTATCAGCTTTGCTTGCATCTCTGAATTATATGCACACCCAGATAAGGATTGTCGGTGTGTATTTTGGAGAAAATAGATTCAGAAGGTATCAATTAGATAATGATTTGTCTTTCCATGTACATACTATTGTTGAATGAGATTCTTTCTACGCATAATACATACTGCTTTTGGATAAACCACTCGGAATTATAAGAGTATCTCTAAGTGAACAAATGTTCCTTATGGTTAAACCTGACAATGTTCTGCATGGTCCAACATGCACTAATTAACTTCTCTCAATTTATGTTTTTTTTTTGATTCACATCTTCCTGCTTGTGAGTTTTAGTTCAGTACAGGTTCTGATTTTCCTCTGCTTTCAGTTTAGTACATATTTTCCACCTACATTCAGCAGGTAGGTCTACATTCGTGTCATTAGATCATTGCATAAGTTTTCAGAAAGTTCCCCACAAATCATTTTGTTACGCTATTCATACATATTCCGCTTGTGTCGATAAGGGCCAGTACTTTGGTAAGAGGTTTATATATAGTGGTAGGGAAGTATGGCGGTGCCATACTCAGACTTCCTAACTAATAGTAGTGGTCTCCAAACCCCACATGCATATGGTAACAAAACATGAGTGTTTCGGTTTTTTTTTTAGGAATCAGTAGGCAGTGTTACCATGGCAACTTAAACATTAGTCCGGACTCATAACTAAGTTTGGGTTTATTTCAACTGCTATTTATCATCGTATTTTGTTACTTATTCACAAGATGCACAAACTGCCATAAATGAATTGATGTGCGCTCCATGTTGCTTGTTGCTAGGTATGTCTAATTCTGTAGTTAACAAACCAGCTTGATGTGATGATAATGTATGTTTGCTTTTCTTGTGTTTAGGAAAGTGGCTTGGCAACCGCAAATTTGTACCCTGAGTTTTTAGGTTCATATCAGTTTGACCGATCTTAATGTGAGTGCTATCTTAGTTATGAATGTTCTTTCCTTATGTACATGAATGAAACTTTTTGGTTTGGCAATGAATAATTTGTTGGTCTCTTGTTAAGAGATGTATGAATGTGATTTAAAAGAGACCAAAAATGTTTGATTGGTGCTATTGTTTGTTGCTATCGGTAAAGTTGTGTCATATTTTTAACCATTGTTGCTTGTATGCATTGTTAGCGCGTTAACAACTACAGAAGCTTGATTAGTGTATACAATAACGCCTCAAGAGGCGTCACCTAGTGGCGTCCCAGCCACTAGTGTGCTTCATGTACCGTGGGTGGGAACGTGCTCTATTTTTCTTGCATAAGTCAGGGGGGCTCATGCAAAAAACCTGATGGGCCCTTTTCGACGTGGCAGCCGAGTTGTCACACGCAGGGCTGTTTTGTAGTCAAATGTTATAGCAAACGAGTTCGTGTATGAGTTTTGTGGTGTTTTCAAGTTTGTACATGAATCTGATAATTTCATGCAAGTTGTTGTATCGCGGTTGTAATTAACTCTTTTATACATTCTTTTGAACTTGCTGAGGCTGGAGCAAAAATTAAACACGTGGGATTATAACCTGTGCATCAACTATACCTTTCAGACCTTGCTTTTGGTATATTTTTAGTGTATGGCACCGCACGCTCTTCCGGTGGCACATATACTTGACATGGGTCAATTCTACAATTGGTTGTCTAAACGTATGCCCTGTACAGATAGCTGACACAATTGAGTGGCCGGTAGTAAAAATACTTAACACAAGTCAATCCTCCAAAAGTGGCAAAACTTTATGCCCTGTTGCTTTTGAACATACTCCCTCCGTTTCACAATGTAGTGTGCCCACGCTTTTCCAAATCTAAGTTTGATTATGAATTTGATCAATGAGACCGATTGCGGCGGGAGCGAAAACTATACCACTGAATTCTTATTTTCGATACGAATTCAGTGGTATAATTTTTACCCCCGTCGCAATCGGTCTTGTTGGTTAAATTTACGGTCAAAGTTCAAGCTCAAAAATCAAGGATGCACTACATTATGAAACGGAAGGAGTACTAAATACTACCTCCTTCGTTTCTAAATAAAAATATTTTTAAAGATTCCACTACGGACGATATACGAAACAAAATGAGTAAATTTTTATTCGAAAGTATGTTTATATACTTTCGTATGTAGTCTGTAATGAAATCTTTAGAAAGACTTATATTTAAAAGCCGAGGAGGTACTAGTTTGTTATGGGCATGTAAATCAAGTTATTAAGCTGGTTAAACACGCTATGTCTGTGCCATAATTATAGTATAACTTGTACACACGCTTAGCCCAAGCGTTGGGACCCGGCAGTGCTGCAGGTCTAATGGATGAATGGAGGAGGAGGAGGTTTCAATGTGCGCTGAGAGGTATTACCTTTGTCCGGGTTTACAAGTCCTCATAATATTTTGGATCAAAGTTTGACTACATATTTAAGTAGCAAAATGCCAATACATATCATCAAAAATTATGTTCTTGGATTCGTACTTAAATGTTGTTTTTAATGATATAATTTTTGCTATGTATAATTTATATTTCATGAGTTAAAATCATGGTTAAAATATGATCCAAAATATGAGAAAGACTAGTAAACTATGACAAAGATAGTAAAGAGAAGACGAAAGGGGCTCCATGAACTCTGGTCTGCCTAGAGCAACTTCGAGGAAACTTCCTTGCACCCATTTTTCGGCCGTAATATCTCAACCAATCCGAGCACATCACGAGTAATTAGGATCTGACCTTTGGCCGTCTTAGAGCAAGTACAATAAATCCTACTCAGGAAGCTATAAGCTGCTTCACATCGGCAAAATCACAGGTGAAGGAGTGAGGAGGTAGGAGAGAGAAGAGAGCCGGCGCTCCATCTAGCGCCCGGCTGCAGCACAATATACGAGCACATATAGCCAGCATGCAGGCTGTGTGAAGGCTAAATGCAACTGTTTTTTGCTACCAACAAATCACGTGAGTCTTCTTTTCTTAGTCCACATGCAAGCATTGAATGTAATAGCTAGCTTAGTAATTAATCTACAGCCAGCCTATTGTATGAGTATGCTTTTAGAAAGACTATAGATGATGTGGCACTGGTATAGAGTCGGTAGCGGGCTCTTCTATTAATCTTGCTCTTACTATCTTGCTGGATGAGTAGGTATACTACTAATGAAGTCTCCACTCCGGGCGGCCGGTCTCTTCTCCAGTTTCTAAAGATAAGACGATCTATTTTTTCTTTTCTTTTTTGCGAGTGAAATTACTTGTATTACTCAACTCACAATATCTTTACCGTCATCAGTAGCTAGCTGTATAGCTTCATCAGGGCTAGAGCCAATTCAGGTCATGGTTATTCCTTCAGTTCGGGCAAATTTAGCTTGACTGTCACTAACCCTTTTTTAAGATCGAGATACAAGAGTAATATAAGAATCATGAAGACGCATAAGATGCCTAATCTCTGAAACAAGAGAATCATAAATTGATCCATCGACTTCCTTAACCTGAATAAGCTTGACTGCAACAATAGAGTCCATCTCAATAATAACTGGAAGATCACTTCTTTGCAACGCGAGTGAAAGGTCCTCCATATATGCACACGACTCCGCTTCCACAACATCTCCGCAGGAGAACAGTTGCCTACAGGAAGAGAAAATAACACTGCTCATTCCCTCTCTGAGTACCAGGCCCGCACCAGCAGAACCATCATCGATGAATGAGCCATCCGTATTTAATTTAACCCGGTCTGGACTGGGTGGCAGCCATGTAATCGATCTCTCCAGTTCCACGCATTAAGCCTTGATTGCATTGTGCTGGTTAAACTACCCTTAAATTGTTTTTTAAGAAACCATCAATTATTTAATAAGTTAACCCAATGACAAGTTTTAACACGTTTGACAACAATCCCGCAACTTTGAAAGTGAGCGTGGGAGTTGACCCTACTGTGACTCGGACTCCTCCCTCGCTCTTACTAGGGTTCCCCTTGTTGAAAATATGCCTTAGAGGCAATAATAAATTAGTTATTATCATATTTCCTTGTTCATGATAATCGTTTATTATCCATGCTATAATTGTATTGATCGGAGACTTAAATGCATGTGTGGATACATAGACAAAACCATGTCCCTAGTATGTCTCTAATGGACTAGCTCGTTGATCAAAGGATGGTTAAGGTTTTCTAGCCATGGACATGAGATGTCATTTGATAACGGGATCACATCATTAGGAGAATGATGTGATGGATAAGACCCAAACTACAAACATAGCATATGATCGTGTGAGTTTATTGCTACTGTTTTCTGCATGTCAAGTATATGTTCCTATGACCATGAGATCATGCAACTCACGGATATCGGAGGAGTGCCTTGTGTGTATCAAACGTCGCAACGTAACTGGGTGACTATAAAGGTGCTCTACAGGTATCTCCGATGGTGTCTGTTGAGTTGGCATGGATCGAGATTGGGATTTGTTACTCCGTGTGACGGAGAGGTATCTCGGGGCCCACTCGGTAATGCAACATCACAATAAGCCTTGCAAGCAATGTGACTAATTGTTAGTTGCGGGATCTTGTATTACGGAACGAGTAAAGAGACTTGTCGGTAACGAGGTTGAACTAGGTATGGAGATACCGACGATCGAATCTCGGGCAAGTAACATACCGAAGAACAAAGGGAACGTTATACGGGATTAACTGAATCCTTGACATAGAGGTTCGACCGATAAAGATCTTCGTAGAATATGTAGGAACCAATGTGGACGACCAGGTCCCGCCATTGGTTATTGACCGTAGAGGTGTCTCGGTCATGTCTACATAGTTCTCGAACCCGCAGGGTCTGCACACTTAAGGTTCGGTGACGTTTCGGTAGTGTAGAGTTATGTATGGTGGTGACCGAAGTTTGTTCGGAGTCCCGGATGAGATCCCGGATGTCACGAGAAGCTCAGGAATGGTCCGGAGGTAAATATTCATATATAGGAAGTCCCAGTTTGGTTTCCGGAAAAGTTTCGGGCTCATCGGTAGTATACCGGGAGTGCCGGTAGTGTACCGGGAGTGCCGATAGTGTACCGGGAGACCTCCGGGAGGGGTACTTCGACCCCAAGAGGTCCATGGGCTGTGGGAGAGTATTGACCAGCCCTTAGTGGGCTAGGAAAACAGCCAGAAAGGCCCATGGCGCAGGAGAGAAAGTCCTAAAGCAAAAGGTGGAAAATCAGCCAATAGGAGGCAATCCTACTCCAACTAGGATTGGAGGTGAAGTAGGATTGCTTCCCACCTCCTATTTCGGCCGACCCAAAGGCCTTGGCTGCCTCTCCTCTCCTCTCCTCCTATATATACTAGTGGATTGGGTGGTTTTTGGACAGAATTTCCGGCCACGTGCTACCCGTTTCACCGGTGCACAGTTTCTCCTCTAGATCGGTTTTCCGCAGCCATTAGGCGAAGCCCTGCCGGAATCACTCCACCACCATCACCGGAGCGCCGTCACGCTACCGGTGAACTCTCTCTCCTCTCCACCTCATCTTGCTAGATCAAGACGGTGGAGATCGTCATCAAGCTGCATGTGTGCTGAACGCGGAGGTGCCGTCCGTTCGGCGCTAGATCGGAAGGACTGTGATCGAGATCGCGAGACGGTTCGTGATGAGATCGCGGAACGGATCGTGATGAGTTCGCGGGACAGATCGTGATCAAGATCGTGAGACGGATTGTGATGAGATCGCGGGACGGATCGTGATGAGTTCACGGGACGGATCGTGATTGGATCGCGGGACGGATCGTGATGAGATCGCGGGACGCTCGGCGATTTGGATCGCGAAGATGTTCGACTACACCAACCGCATTTCTTAATGCTTCCCGCTTAGCAATCTACAAGGGTATGTAGATCCACTCTCCCTCTTGTAGATGCTCATCACCATGGATAGGTTTGCGTGTGCGTAGGAAAATTTTTGTTTCCCATGCGACGTTCCCCAACACCCCTCTCATGCCCGCCTCCACCGGCTCCCCTAAGTCCTCCCCGTCGCTGCCGGCCGCCCGACGCCCCGTCACCCCCTCCTCCCCTGCCCCCCTCTCCCCTAGGAGGTGGCCGGGGCGGCGCGCGACCGCCCTCTTCTTTGGTCGTCCTCCTCCTCCATTCCTCCTGAACGTTGTCGGCGGGCGCCCCCCAGCGCAGGCCCGGGTGATGCTAGCGGAGGCGGGACCTTCAGTCCCATCGCGCCCGGCTCCCCTGCCCAGGGCATGGGGCGGCGGCGGTGCTACTCGGGTAGGCGGCGGCCCGGTCCCCCGATGATGGAAGCCGGAAGCGCCCGAGGTGGTGGCGTGGCCCTTGACGGCGGGGCGGCATGGTGGCGCTGGTTGGCCTACGGCGGACGCCCGGCCCAGATCTGGGCCCGGAGGGCCCCATTTGGGTCCTAGCGGGCCGGTCCCCGGCGTGGCTTTGTCGTCGTCTGTGTGGTGAGGAGGAGGAACAGCTTGGACAGCGTGTGGTGACGTCGATGGCGTGCCATGTGCAACGCGATGGCGGGAGCTTTACTGGTGTTGACGGCCCGGTTGGGCCTGTGGGCCCACGGGCTTGGTAGGCTCCTGTTATTGTGTTTGGTCGGCTACTATCGTTGACGGTGGAGGTTGAGCCCTCCCTCGTGCCGACGGTGCTACCGCCCCTAGTCCCGATTCCAATTCGTCGCTGTGCAGGCCTCAGTTTGGTGGTGCCGTGGTGAGACAGCGTGGAGGCTTCAAGACCGCTTTGGCACATGATGGTGGTCGGTTTGGTGGCGGGCTTCGAAGCATCCGAGGGGAAGGTTGGGACCGGAGGAAACCCCTGTTGGCCTAGCCGACACCGCTGCAGTGACGCCTGTGGGTGCCGCCGGACCTTCCTGGAGGACGTCGGGGGCTACCGTTCCTCTCGCCTCGTCGCGTACTAGGGAAAATCCTTGGCAGCAGCGTTTTCATCGTCGCGGTCCTTCTTGGAGGTGTTGATTGGTACCAGCGCTTCCGAGCCTTGGATCTTGGTGGGAGATCTTCGGTGGGCATAGTGGTTGCGAAGCTCCTCCGTTTCTGTCAATCCACCGTTGTCGACATTTTCTTCTTTTGTTTTTTCTATTTTATTTCTTTTGAATGTGACTATGTTGCTTCCGCCCGAGGACCCATACAAAACAGAGAAAATCCTTTTTCGTGTAACTTTGAAAGTGAGACATCTTTTAATTATAAGTTAAGGTGATGCCATACGAGCGATTAGGCGCTGTACAAAACAGGTGTATATATATATACATCGGTGCTTTACAAAAAACCAGGTCTTATTTAGCCCGTCGCTTGGCGGGGTGATTAAAAAGGGTAGCATGTGGTAACTTTTGCTTCGATACCAACAGGTGCTTGTGGGGTTCTGGTTGTAACCACCGTAGGTTTTAAAGCAGTTAAGCACCTATACGAATCACCCTCTGTTGCAGGAATTAAGATCTTTTAGGATGTATCTTGCCTTTTACATAGCCATAGCTCACTAGTACAGAATCGGCCTATAGTCGCCGGTTGTAAGGGCCTTGAATGCCGGTTCTCGAACCGACACTAAAGGGTGGGGACTAAAGCCTACTCCCTTTAGTCCCGGTTCAACACAACCCGGCATTAAAGGCCCACCACGAGGCTCCCTTTAATTCCGGTTGGCAACACCAACCGGGGCTGAAAGTATTTAGTTTTTTTTATTTAGTTTTATTTTTCCTTTTAATTCTTTAGGGGTTTATGAATTAATTATGGTTTGATTTTCCTTTTAATTTTGTATTTTCCATTTAATTAATTTTTATTTCAAACATATATTACGCTACTATATACTGTACACATGTTGTGCATGCGCATATATATAAATATAAATAGAATTTCTTGTAGAACCTATCATATGTATTTTCAAATTACGGAACATAAAATTACGGTGCAAGTAACATACCGAAGAACAAAAGGAACATCATATGGTATTGATTGAATCCTTGACAAAGATCTTCGTAGAATATGTAGGAACCAATATGGGCATCCAGGTCCTGCTATTGGTTATTGACGTGTCTCGGTCATGTCTACATAGTTCTCGAACCCGCAGGGTCTGCACACTTAAGGTTCGGTGACGTTTTGATAGTATAGAGTTATGTATGGTGAAGACTGAAGGTTGTTCGGAGTTCCGGATGAGATCCCGGATGTCACGAGGAGCGCCAGAATGATCCGGAGGTAAAGATTGTTATATAGGAAGTCGTGTTTTGGTCGCCGGAAAAGTTTCGGGCTCATCGGTAGTTTACCGGGAGTGCTCGTAGTGTACCGGAGGACCATCGGGAGGAATCCTACTCCTAATAGGATTGGAGTAGGACTCCTCCAACTCCAATTTCGACCAAACCTTGAGGGTTTGAGGCTGCCTCCTCCCCTCCCTCCCTGCTATATATACTAGAGGATTTAGAGGGAAAAGCTAACCCTAATAGCCACGTGCCTCCTCTCCTCTAGTCCGTAGTTTCTCCTCTAGATCGGTTTTCAGCGGTGCTTAGGCGAAGCCCTGCTGGAATAGCTCCACCACCATCGCCGCAGTGCCGTCATGCTGCCAGAAAACTCATCTACGTCTCCTCTCCCTCTTGCTGGATCAAGAAGGCGGAGATCGTCATCAAGTTGTACGTGTGTTGAACGCGGAGGTGCCGTCCGTTCGGCACTAGATCGGAAGGACCGTGATCAAGATCGCGAGACGGATCGTGATGAGATCACGGGACAGATCATGATGAGTTCACGGGACGGATCGTGATGAGATCATGGGACGGATCGTGATGAGTTTGAGGGACGGATCGTGATTGGATCGCGGGACGGATCGTGATGAGATCGCGGATGCTCGGCGATTTGAATCGCGAAGACGTTCGAGTACACCAACCACGTTTCTTAATGCTTCCCGCTTAGCGATCTACAAGGGTATGTAGATCCACTCTCCCTCTCGTAGATGCTCATCACCATGGATAGATCTTGCGTGTGCGTAGGAATTTTTTTCCCATGCAACATTCCCCAACACCTTTGACTCTCACCATGAGGGACTCTTCATTGGTATTTGTTGTTATTTGCATGTACCACATATGCAAAACGTACATTCTCATTGGTAGAAGCTTGACATCTTCAGGCTTGACCAGAGGTTTGCCGCGGGCATATTGATATTTTACTTCTGACTCTTTAAGCCCGGGGATTTCCTCAAGGCCTAGGGGTTGTTCAACACTGACACCGGCCTCTTTAGCCATCCTAATATGTTCTTCGGTTACTTGTGGACGACCGGCGGTACTCACAGGTGTTCATACAATGAGCGGGGGGATTGATTGCACTGCCTGTTCTCCCAGCTGGGGGATAGTTTTCCCGCTTTTTTGCCAACTCCTTGGCTTCAGCTCGAGCTCGACTCCTTTTGTCTTGCAAGATATGACTTCTTGATAGACCGCACATTGTCGCTGTCCTTATGATTGACAGTCGGTCGAGCCATATCAATGGAGTGTTGTGAGACATAATCAAGTACTTTCTCCTTTGGCGGCTAGGGCGGTTTCGGTCCAAAATGGGCCTTCACTTTGGCATCCACTGCGCTCTCGAGTTCCTCCTCGGTCAGGTGGTAAGGCAACTTCGGAAGAGGCAGAGGATTGGACCATATCTGAATTTCTTGCCTATTGTACTGCTAGTCGTTGTAGCTGCGACCTCTCTCTTCCGTTGTTGCTTAGGCGACGGAGCACGCTGAGTCGATGGAGCACGCTGACGTCGTGCCGGACTTGGAGGAGGAGTTGGCTGACGCGGTGCTGGACTTGGAGGAGGAGGAGTTGGCTGACGTCGTGCCGAACTTGGAGGAGGAGTCGGCTGACCCGGTGCCGGACTTGGAGGAGGAGGAGGAGTCGACTAACGCGGCGGCGGACTTGGAGGAGGAGTCGATGGCCTTGGAAAGACGATGCAATCCTTTTTCCATAGAATGATACGATGTATGGCCTCTCCTAGTGTTCTCTCCTCGTCACCTCCAGGAATGTCAAGTTGTAGCTCGTGATATGATGACATCACTTCATCAACCCCTACATGAGCATAGCCAGCTGGAATGGGATTCCAAGGGAAGGTTGCTTCTGGGGATTTGCTAAAGCATAGCCGTCCGCCATCTTCATGGATAAGTTCTTCACTTTCATGTGTAGCTCAAAGTTAGTCCTGTCTTTGATATCATCCACATGGTAGCTAGCTAGCAGTGCATTGTCATCGATATCGGCCGGGGCGGAACCCACGCTACTTCTCGGCATAGATGGGACGGTCGTATCCAATGCTGGATCGATCTGCTCATGCTGCCGCTGAGACGCCCTTTCCTGGCTGAGTGAGTCAATCTACTCCTGCTATGGAGTGCTTCATCCTTCTTCTTTCGATCCTCCTGCATCTTCTTTCTCGCACGGCTTCTGTAGTCGTGGTTCCAACCAGCAAACCTCTCAAACCACGGAACAACGCCTTCCCCTCGTGTTGTTCCTGGGTGTTCAGGAGAATTCAAGGCGTGCCTAAGCTCGTCGTCCTCTCTGTTGGGCGTGAACAGCCCCGTTCGAGCTTCTTCGATTTTCATCAGAATTTCGTCTGTCACTTTTTTAAGACTTGCCTTCACCATAATAGCCCCTGTCTTTGGGTCCTACTTCCACCCATGCGCATAACTGGAGTGACCCCTGCACTAATAATATCTTTTTCGGATTGATTCCACTTAGGCAGGGCTGTCTGGTAGCCACCTGGCCCCAGAGTATGGTGCCACTGCTTTTTCGCAACATTAATCTTGTTCTTTCTCGACCGTTCCTTAGCTAGTTATGATTCCTTGAACTTCACAAAATCGTCCCAGTGATCTTTTTCCTTCACCAGTGCTCCCTCGAATTTTGGAGTCGTCTTGTTTGCTTTGACGTACGCAGCCCATGCATTTTTCTTGAAGGTGTTGAATGTGATCGCCATCTTTTTAAGAGCATAGTTTCTAACTTTCTTCAGATCTGCATCTGTCAAGTTATCTGGTAGTGTGAAATGTGACATCAACTCGGTCCAAAGCACATATTTTGCTCTTTCATCGACAAAAGTAACTACTTCTCGATCTCCCTTTGCTGGCTTTTTCCATTCTTGTGTGGAGATCGGGATTTGGTCCCTGACAATAACTTCGCATTGATGCTTGAAGTTGGTCGCATTTTTCTTAGGTTCAAGCGGTTCGCCAGTTAATGTCTTGATGGAATTGATGTTGAACCTTCGCCAGGGTCCAACTTTTTGGCCGGGCCTTGAACTACCCTGTCGCTTGTAGAAGATTTGCTCGATCCGGGGGCCTAAAAGAAGAAAGATCGATTCGTTAATACATATACAACTCAATTAAGACATGTAATGATCACCGAATGGCTTAATTATATAATAAATATACCTCGCCGGTATTTGTTATTTGAAGAACATTTTCTTCGTCAACATTGTTGTCGAATTCATCTATTCTTTCGTCTTCATCAAACATACAATCCTCACCAGAATTATTCAGATATTGCGAGCCGTCATCATCTTCATGTTCATGCTCTAGCTCGTGGAGCGTATGATGTTGAACAGAGCCTCTCCTCCTTCTCTGCCGGTATTGTCCATAGCTTTTATTTAACTAACCCAGAAGAAAGAAAAAACAATTTAGTATTTAAATTGGAATGCATGGAATCAATAAGCAAAACTGAATCATAGTACATAATAAGCATCATCGAATATAATCTTGAATAAATCATCTCAAATATTATCGAATATAATCTCGAATACATCTCTAATATTATTACTAATACATCTCGAATATTATTGATTATATAATATCACTGTTGTAAATATGCCCTAGAGGCAATAAATAAAGTATTTATTATTATATTTACTTGTTCATGATAATTCTTTAATATCCATGCTATAATTGTATTGATTGGAAACACATTATATGCGTGGATAAGTAGACAACACTTTGTCCCTAGTATGCCTCTAGTAGACTAGCTCACTGATCAAAGATGGTCAAGGTTTCCTAGCCATTGACATAAAATGTCATTTGATAATGAGATCACATCATTAGGAGAATGATGGGATGGACAAGACTCAAACTATAAACGTAGCATATGATCGTGTCAGTTTATTGCTACAGTTTTCTGCATGTCAAGTATATGTTCCTATGACCATGAGATCACGAAACTCATGGACACCGGAGGAGTGCCTTGTGTGTATCAAATGTTGCAACGTAACTGGGTGTCTATAAAGGTACTCTACAGGTATCTCCGAGGGTGTCTATTGAGTTAGCATGGATCAAGACTAGGATTTATTACTCCGTGTGACGAAGAGGTATCTCAGGGCCCACTCGGTAATACAACATCACAACAAGCCTTGCAAGCAATGTGACTAAGTGTTAGTAACGGGATCTTGTATTACGTAACAAGTAAAGAGGCTTGCCGGTAACGAAGTTGAACTAGGTATGGAGATACCAATAATTGAATCTCGAGCAAGTAACATACCGAAGAACAAAGGGAACATCATACGGGATTACCTGAATCATTGACATAGAGGTTCGACCGATAAAGATCTTCGTAGAATATGTAGGAACCAATGTGGACGTCTAGGTCCCACCATTGGTTATTGACCGTAGAGGTGTTTAGGTCATGTCTACATAGTTCTCGAACCCGCAGGGTCTGCACACTTAAGGTTTCGTGACATTTCGGTAGTATAGAGTTATGCATGGTGGTGACCGAAGGTTGTTCTGTGTCCCAGATGAGATCCCGGATGTCACGAGGAGCTCGGTAATGGTCCGGAGGTAAAGATTGATATATAGGAAGTCCTGTTTTGGTCACCGGAAAAGTTTCGGGCTCATCAGTAGTGTACCAGGAGTGCCGGTAGTGTACCGGGGGACTGTCGGGAGGGGTATTTCGACCCAAGAGGCTACATGGGCCGTGGGAGGGTGAATACCAACCCTTAGTGGGCTGGTGGAAGTCCCACACAAGGCCCATGCGGCTGGGATGAAAATCCCAAAGAGAAAAAGGTGGAAAAAGGCAAAAAGACCAAACAAGGAAGGAGTCCTAGTCCTACTAGGATAGGAGGAGTATTCCTCCTCTCCTCCCTTTGGCCGAAGCCTAGATGGCTTGGCCCTTGGGCCAAGACTCCTCCACTCTTCCTATTATATATACTAGAGGTTTTAGGGTTTATGGCACTTGAGTTTCAGCCATGTGCAACCCTACTCTCTAGTCCGTAGTTTCTCCTCTAGATCGGTTTCAGCTGTGCTTAGGCGAAGCCCTGCTGAGATTACTCCACCGCCATCATCGCAGTGCCTTCATGCTGCCAGAGGACTCTACCTCTCCTCTCCCTCTTGCTGGATCAAGAAGGCGGAGATCGTCATCAAGCTATACGTGTGCTGAACGCGGAGGTGTCGTCCGTTTGTTACTTGATCGGGACGGATCGTGATTGGATCGCGGGATGCTCGGCGATTTGGATCGCAAAGACG
The DNA here is from genome assembly GCA_022496015.1 of Hordeum marinum. Taxonomy (NCBI): domain Eukaryota; kingdom Viridiplantae; phylum Streptophyta; class Magnoliopsida; order Poales; family Poaceae; genus Hordeum; species Hordeum marinum. The sequence goes on from CM039674.1 coordinate 14,275,944, forward strand.
TTCGGCTACATCAACCGCATTTCTTAACGCTTCCCTCTTAGCGAGCTACAAGGGTACGTAGATCCACTCTCCCTCTCGCAGATGCTCATCACCATGGATAGATCTTGCGTGTGCATAGGAAATTTTTTGTTTCCAATCCAACGTTCCCCAATAGTGGCATCATGACCTAGGTCTATGTGTAGATGAGATCTCGAGTAGAACACAAAGAGTTTGTGGGCGTTGATGCTTAGATTGCTTCCTCCCTTAGTCGTGTTTTGGTTTAGCGGTATTGTGGGATGAAGCGGCCCGGACCAACCTTACTTGTACGCTTACGGGAGACCGGTTCCATCAACTGACGTGTAACCTCTTTGCACAAAGGTGGCTGGCGGGTGCTTGTTTCTCCCACTTTAGTTGGATCGGATTCGACAAAGGTGGTCCTTGAGAAGGTTGTAAAGCAACTTATGTATTACCGTTGTGGTTTATGCGTAGGTGCGAATCGTTCTTGCTAGATACCCGTAGAAGCCACGTAAAACATGCAACAACAATTAGAGGACGTCTAACTTGTTTTTGCAGGGTATGTTGTGATGTGATATGGCCAATTACATGATGAGATATATGTGATGTATGAGATGATCATGTGTTGTATAGAATATCATGTCTTGCATGTCAATGAGTACGGCAACCGGCAGGAGCCATAGGGTTGTCTCTAATTATTGTATGACATGCATTTCAATCATTAAGCGCTATGTAATGCTTTACTTTATCGCTAAACGGTAGCAATAGTAGAAGAAGCATGGTGGGCGCGACAACCCCGATGGCGACACGTTGATGGAGATCAAGATGATGGAGATCATGGTGTCATGTCATTGACGATGGAGATCATGCCGGTGCTTTCAAGATGGAGATCAAAAGCACAAGTTCATGGCCATATCATTTCAGTTATGATTTGCATGTGATTTTAATCCTTTTATGCACCTTGTTTTGCTTAGGACGACGGTAGCATTATAAGGTGATCCCTCACTTAAATTTCAAGATGAATTGTGTCCTCCTCGTGTGTGCACCGTTGCGAAAGTTCGTCGTGTCGAGACACCACGTGATAATCGGGTGTGAGAGACTCTACGTTCACATACAAGGGTGCCAGCCAGTGTTGCACATGCAGAACACTCGGGTTAAACTTGACGAGCCTAGCATGTACAGACATGGCCTCGGAACACAAGAGACCGAAAGGTCGAACATGAGTCATATAGTAGATATGGTCAACATGATTATGTTCACCATTGAAACCACATCAACTCACGTGATGATCGGACTTGAGTTGGTGAATTTGGATCATGTGACACTCAGATGACCTGAGGGATGTCAATTTGAGTGGGAGCTTTAGTAATTTGATTAACTAAACTCATTATCTTGAGCAATAGTCTAAGTAACCTTTGCATATTTATGTTGTAGATTAATGGCTCGTGCAGTAGCACCCTTGAATTTTAATGTGTTCCTAGAGAAAGCTAAGTTGAAAGATGATGGATGTAACTTTGTTGACTAGGGCCCGTAATCTGAGGATTATCCTCATGGCTTCCCAGAAATCATATGTCCTTGATGCACCACTTGGTGACCAGCAGAAGACATGTCATCCAAAGACGTTAAGAACGCTTGGGAGGCACGTTCTGGAGATTACTCAATAGTTCAGTGTGCAATATTGTATGGCTTAGAACTGGGACTTCAAAGACGTTTTGAACGTCATGGAGCATATGAGATGTTCCAAGAGTTGAAGTTTATCTTTCAGAAGAATGCCCGGATCGAGAGGTTCGAGACCTCCGATAAGTTCTATGCTTTCAAAATGGAGGAGAACGGGTCTATCAGTGAACATATACTTAGAATTTCTGGGTATTCGACTCGTCTAGCGGAGTTAGGAATTGCCCTCCCGCCACAGGCGATCACTGACAGAGTTCTTCAATCACTGCCACCTAGTTACAAGAGCTTTGTGATGAACTATAACATGCACGGGATGAACAAGTCAGTCGCCGAGCTGTTTGCGATGCTAAAAGTCGCTGAGTCTGAAATCCAGAAAGAACATCAAGTGTTGATGGTCAATCAAACCACTAGTTTCAAGAAGAATGGCAAGGGCAAGGGCAAGAAGGGTAAAGCAACAAGGATGGCAAAGCAGTTGCTACTCATGTAAAGAAGCCCAAGGCTAGACCCAAGCCAGAAACTGAGTGCTTTCATTGCAAGGGAACTGGTCATTGGAAGTGGAACTACCCCAAGTACCAGGCTGACAAGAAGGCGGCCAACGACAAACAAGGTATATATGATATACATGTTATTGATGTGTACCTTACTATCTCTCGTTGTAGTGCCTGGGTATTTGATACCGGTTCGGTTGCTCACACTTGCAACTCAAAACAGGAACTACGGAATAGAGGAAGCCTTGCAAAGGACGAAGTGACGATGCACGTGGGAAATGGTTCCAAGGTTGATGTGAGTGCCGTCGGCACGCTCTCTCCTCGATTACCATCGGGATTAGTGATGAACCTGAATAACTGTTATTTAGTGCCTGCGTTAAGCATGAACATTATGTCTGGATCTTGTTTATTGTGAGACGGTTACTCATTTAAATCAGAGAATAATGGTTGTTCTATTTATATGAGTAATATCTTTTACGGTCATGCACCCAATGTGAGGGGTTTATTTATATTGAATCTTAATAGTGATGATGTAGAGTTGATAATGATAGTACCACTTTCATGTGGCACTGCCATTTACACTACTGGAATCGGACTGTTTGCCGTCTGCCAGCTCTTTGTCGTCTGCTGGCGGACGGCAAAGAGGGGCTTTGCCATCAGCTACCACAAAGCAGACGGCAAAGAGCTAGCGGACGGCAAAGAGGGGCTTTGCCATCAGCTACCACAAAGCAGACGGCAAAGAGGGGCTTTGCCATCAGCCAGTTCTTTGCCGTCTGCTAGCGGACGGCACAGATTCTTTGCCGTCAGCCAGCCCACGCCTCTCTCTCTTTCTCTCATCTCCCCCGACGTCCCCACCCCTACCGCGCCTCCGCCGCCGCCGTTGACCCCTCGCACGCCCGCCATCACTGCCCCCAACCCCCCACACGCCCGCCTCCGCGGCCCCTGCCCCCCGCCACCCGATCCGCCGCATCGCCGCCGTGCTCCTGCCCCCCTCCCCCCCCGCCGCCCCGCCGTCGTGGTCCCGCCCTGCCCTCGCCGCCCTCCCCTGCAGTGGCCGCCCGACCACGGCCGTGGGGAAGGCCGCGATGCCGGCCCCTCCCCTGCGACCCGCCGCCTCCACCGCCCTTGCCCTTCGTCGCCCTCCCCTCCGGTGAGCTCCTCCTCCTCCTCTTTTTTCTTTTTTTAGTTTTAGTTGTAGTTTTAGTTTTAGTTTTAGTTTTAGTTTTAGGTTTAGGTTTACGTTTAGTTTAGTTTACTTTTAGTTTTAATTAGGTTTAGTTCTGAAAAAAGAAGAAGAAAATAAAAATAATTAGAAAATGAGGAAGAAGAAGAAGAAGAAGAAGAAGAGGAAGAAGAAGAAGAGGAAGAAGAAGAGGAAGAAGAAGAAGAAGAAGAAGAAGAGAGGCACACCGACCCCGACGCCACTAACCCCCCAACCTCCGACACCACGATCCTCAACCCCCGACGCCGCCGACCCCAACCCCCGACACGACACCCCGACCACGACATGGCACTCCCGACACCCCGACCACGACACGGCACTCCCGACATCACAAAGCAGACACCACAACACCCAGACACGACACCCCCGACACCTCGAGACCCCGACACAGCACCCCGACCCCGACACGACACCCTTGACACCCCGACCCCGACACGACACCGACCCCGACCCCGACACCCCGACACGACACCCCGACACGGCACACCGACCCCGACACCTCGAGACCCCGACACAGCACCCCGACCCTGACACCCCGACACGGCACCCCCGACCAAGACACGACATCTCGACCCCGACACGACACCCCGACACCACGACACGACACCCCCGACCCCCGACACCTCTTCGGCCTCCTGTTGACCGAAATGGTGCTCTTCGGCCTTCCAGAGGCCGACGGGGTCATATATGTGTGAATTATGAGTTAGGTCATGTAATTTCTGATTTTTTTATGAAAAATATCATATATATAGTTGTGTTGATCGGGTGGTTTTAAATGTGCAGTTGTTTCATCGCTGCAAGGGTTTGGTGTTCGACGACCTCCTCGTGCGTTCGAGGAGCTCCGCCCCTGCATTCGTGGGTGAGCACAAATGACATCTCCGCCTCCCCCTTCATTTTATCTGTTCCGGTCTTCGTGCCAATGAAACTTGCTAGCTGTCGGTAGATTGAATCATCAGTATGCGTGAACACTATGCGTCTCCCGTTCGAAAGGGTTACATCTATTAGTATGCACACATTTGCATATTTATAACCTTGATTCTTTCGAATTGTCCAACGTTATCCATGGACAGCCCGAGTATGTGTAGATTGGGTTCGTTTTCCCATATGCTCTGCTCCGGATCCGATGCAGAATTTCGTCAGTGCCTCCCTGTTGTTCTCCGGGTACACATCCTCTCTGCTTATTGCCGACACGTGTATCAGGAGAACAGTGGGGAGGTGCTGCCAAAATTTTGCATCGGATCCGGAGCAGAGCATGGGAAAACGAACCCAATCTACACATACTCGGGTGGGATTAGGACCTATCTTTACCTACTAGCGTCTAGGTTGCATCGACGTAATGAATATGGTTTGTTGAATTATGTATATATTTTGTGTGTGTCCAGTAACTAGGCAGGATGAGTGATCGTGGGTGGATGTACACCGGTCACACTAGTCAGAAAGACATGACGCGTGAATGGTTAACAAAAACCAAGGAGTTTGTGAGAGTCGCATTTGCAAATGGACAGAAAACAACCTAGTGCCCTTGTGTCGATTGCGACAACTATAAGAAGAAGTCAGAGTTTGAAATGATCAAGCACCTACAGAAGTGGGGTTTTACGCCTAATTATACGATCTGGACATTTCATGGTGAGTCTGCCCAACGTGCCAGAGCTGAGGTGCTTCGTCGTCGCATCGACGAGCATGGTACTGGGATCAAAGATATGGTGCAAGACATTGATGATGCTCGGGATTCGGACGATGAGATGGAGGAATCTGCAAAGGCCTTTTATGAAATGTTGGAGTCTTCAAAACGCCCTCTCCACGAGCACACTGAGCTTTGTCAGCTGGATGCCATCGCGCAAGTAATGGCTCTAAAGTCTCAGTTCAACCTGGGCAGAGAATGCTACGATGCGATTAAGACGATATTTGGACGCTTTCTACCCAAAGGCCATGTATTGGCACAAAACTTGTACCAGTCGGACAAAATCCTGCGTGCGCGTAAGATGCCCTATGAGAAGATAGATGCCTACGAGAATGGATGTGCCTTATTTAGGCTTCAGTATGCGGGCTTGAACTATTGCCCCATTTGCAATGCTTCTAGGTATGTTCTGGTAGACAACGGTATGGGTGAGAAGAGTCAGACCAAAATCCCCATTAATGTTCTTCGGTATCTACCAATCATACCAAGACTTCAACGGCTTTTCATGGTCGAAGAGACGACTAGACAGATGACGTGGCATAAATTGGGCAAAAGAGCAGAACTGGATGCAGATGGGAATCCCATGTTGGGACACACTTCGGACGCTTTTGCGTGGAAGCACTTCGATGCATTACATAAGGATAAAGCGGCATAACCAAGGCATCCTCGAGTTGCCATCAGGACGGATGGGTTCAATGTGTATGGTATGACGGCAACACAATACAGTTGTTGGCCTGTATTTGTCATTCCACTCAATCTCCCCCCGGAGATATTATGAAAAGAAAGAACATTTTCCTGACCCTAATAATTCCAGGGCCCAAATATCCGGGGAAGAATATGAATGTGTACATGCAACCGCTTAAGGATGAATTACAAGAAGCCTGGTATAATGGGATCAAGACATACGACGCCGCTACAAAAAAGAACTTCAAAATGCATGTGTGGTACATGTACTCGATGCATGACTTGCCGGCATATGCGCTATTCGTTGGCTCGTGTGTGCATGGAAGGTTTCCGTGCCCCACATGCAAGGCAGCTCTTCAGTTCCGTTGGCTGGAGGTGGCTCACAAGTTTTCTTGCTTCGACATGCATAGACAGTTCCTGGATCCTGACCATAAGTTCAGAAAAGACAAGAAGAATTTCATCAAAGGTAGAGTTGTCAAAAACATTGCACCACCTATGTTGACAGGCCAACAGATCCTAGATCAGTTAAACGCTCTCGAGCCGGATCCAAATCGTCCAGGGTATTTCAAAGGGTATAATACGGAACACGCTTGGAGTCACAAGATATGTTTGTGGGATCTGCCTTACTTCAAAGACCTCCTTTGCCCACACAACATCGACGTGATGCACACTGAAAAGAATGTCGCGGAGGCCCTTTTTGGTACATTGTTTGGCATAGATGGGAAGTCGAAGGATAATCCTAAGGCTAGAGTCAACCAGGAGGCTCTATGTGATAGACCTTAACAAAACATTCGACAACCGAAAGGAAAGAATAACTGGAGGAAGCCAAAGGCATGGTTCAATCTTGGAAGGCCAGCTATGAGGGAAATGATCTTGTGGGTGCAAATGCAGTTGATGTTCCCCGATGGGTATGCAGCGAATCTAAAGAGGGGAGCGAGTCTTGAAAAATTGAAAATATTTGGTCTCAAGAGTCAAGATTGGCACATATGGCTTGAGCGGGTAAAGCCGGTGATGATGCGTGGCTTTATCCCTGAGGATGAATGGCTAGTACTGGCAGAGCTGAGCTATTTCTTCCGTGCTCTTTGTGCGAAAGAACTATCGCCTGACGTGCTAGACGAACTGGAAGAGTTGGCGCCAGAGTTGATCTGCAAGTTAGAAAAGATCTTTCCTCCGGGCTTCTTTAATCCAATGCAGCATTTGATTTTGCATCTCCCGACCGAGGCAAGATTGGGGGGCCCGTGCAAAATCGTTGGTGCTTCTCAACTGAGAGGATGCAGAAGACGCTTCGAGCAAAATGTAAAAATAAACGTAGAGTTGAAGCATCGATGGCCGAGGCATTCATTACTGAGGAGGCGGCAAACTTTGTGACAACACACTACACAGCCCAGAATCGTCATTTGCAGAATCCGAAGCCTCGGTACAATGATGGCGACCGTGAAAAAGGTCAATCCAACCTCAGCCTATTCAAAGGGAAGGTCGCACCAGCCGGTGCTTCGAAATCATTAGGGTTGGATGTCGAAGAATGGCGGACCATTTCATTGTATATCCTCAACAACCTAACAGAAGTGCGGCCGTACATCGAGTAGGTTCTCGGTACATTGTTTCGCAACTTCTAATTCCTTTGAAATGCTCTTATTACCGGATAGGTGATACAGTCGATACGTCGGCAAATTCTCGGCTGGAGCAGTGATCCAAAAGGATTCCATCGAAGAGTATGAGCTTATGGCAAAGCATGGAGACGGCTATCCCGGTTTCATCTCTTGGTTCAAGCAAACGGTAATTTCCATAAATTAGACGATTTCATTTCTTCGCCTAGTTTGCGGCTAATGCAACAATCCTTTGGTGTTAAACTTGCAGGCTAATGCAAAGTCTATGGACTCTGAATTGAGACAAGTCGCTAATGGTTTTGCCTTTAAGGTCCGTTCATTTGACAAATACGACATCAATGGGTATCACTTTCGTACTTTTGGCAAAGAGCTATCTATGGCCGACCGAAAGACTACAAATTGTTGTGTCTCCGCTGTCGGCGAAGGAGGGGTGGAGTATTATGGAAGAGTTGAAGCAATATATGAACATACATTCTTTGGTGAAAACCCACCAAACGTCGTAGTCTTCAAATGTTATTAGTTCCAGCCGAAGGAGACTAGAAGGACTCATGAACATATAGGGCTAGTCGAAATCAAACAAAGCACCCATTTGGATGTTCTTGATGTCTATATTACGGCTCAACAGGCCACCCAAGTTTTCTATCTACCATGGGCCTGCCAAACAGATCCAAATTTGAAAGGTTGGGATGTCGTTTATGATGTGCCGCCACATTTTAGACGACCTCCCCTCAATGAAGATGATTATGAACCTCACATTTAACCCAAACACATATGAAGGAGAATTCTTCCAAGAAACACGTGTTTCCAAAAAACGCTTCAAGAACCGCTCTACTTCACCCCAGACCATTGAGGTCGACAGCGACAGTGAACCCGACTTCACCCCTGAGCAGGAACAAGAAGAGACGGAAGAAGAAGAGGTTACTGCTACGGATGACCTGACAATGCTTGACCGATTACATAGAGGCCTTCCACATGTTGATGCATTTATTGATGATGCTGATGAGCACGTCATTACTGATAGTGATGATGATTATGCATTTATTGATCCCGGAGCATATATAGACGATCAAGATTAATATTAGTAATGTGAGGTATTCAATTATTATTATGTACATATATATTATTAATTAGTTCATGTTATTAGGTATTCAATTTTTTTATGTTGAACTAATTTCGTTCACTCTTTGTCATTGCAGGTGTTGACAGATGGTGGGCGGGGGTCGAGAGCGCTCCGAGCCTCCTTCCTCGGCACGTGCTGGGAGGTGTGCTATTATTCCACCCTAGCAACTCCGGAGAGCGCTGGTACATAGCAGGCAGACACGAGCGGGCGCTTCTTCTTCGACCGGAAGAGGTCGGGGGAAGACGAAGAGAGGTGCTAGAGGTAGGAAGGCTGATGCGCCTTCCTCGCCGCCACCCCCAGCTGATTCTCCCGACCATAGGAGTGCTCCGTCTCGGGTGGACCCATCTGACTTGGACCCATCTCGGACTCCGGTCCACGAGCCTCGGGTCACCGAGCCTTCATCCCAGGAGACTCGGGGTCCCAGAGTCTTCGTCCCAGGAGACTCGGGTCCCAGAGTCTTCGTCCCACGTGACTCCGGAGGCTAGTGGCCATGCTGATGGTGGCGAGGACAATTACTTGTCTGAGGACACCTATAGCGAGAGCGAGCTGGTAGAGGAGGGCAAGAAGGTCTACCAGTGTGGTTGTACAAAGCTGCCTCCCGTGCCGACGACCCGCGAGCAGAGGTGGTTGATTGCGCCTAATGCGGAGAAGTAAGTGCATTTACTCTTTTTTAACCTTTTGCCTTCATGTTTCTTCAAATTAATATCTAATGTGTTGGCCTTGTCCTACTACAGGGGTTGGAAATACGAGCGTGGTGGTGTCCGCAGGCCCAACCAGGTCCTTGGTGTGCTTCTCCAGCACCACTTCCCGGGGAAGGTCGAGTTGCCCGGTGAGGGTGAGTCTCCATAGGTAGCACTGGCCTGGGAGCTGTACAAGGCTGCCCCGGCTCCGCCGGAGGAGATGGTCGTCGGTGTCTTGTGCGACACGGTGGCTGACATTGTGATCCGTCGCTTTTGGGTAATTTCTCCTTTACAGAATTAAAAATCAACAACACCTAGTGATTGTACTAATCAGTGTCTAATGTGTTGTCTTGTTTGATTATAGACCTTCTATAGGTGTCTTGAGGAAGACGAGGCGAGAGCGGCTATTGTTCTCGAAGCCAAGTGCAAGCGCCTACTTCAGAACTTATGGCACGAGGCTCGGGTGCGGGCTATTCGAGACTACTACGCCTCGAGTAACATTAAGAGGGCCAAGAAGAAGTGCCGCGAAAATTATCTGAGTAAGGAGAAGTTTATGAAGGTAATTATCTATTCTTAAGGCCTTGTACTTAGTTTCTTTGATTTGATTCGTAGGCGTAGCACTGAAATTTCTCTTGTCTACCTTAGGTGCCCCCTAGATGGTGTGCGAATAGGATGGACTGTTGGGAGGCATTGGTGGATGAGTGGTGCTCTCCCGAATGGCTAGCCGAACACAACAAGGCCAAGGAGAAGCGTGCCCAAATGAGAGGTGTGCCACACCATCAAGGGAGCTCCAACCTATTTGAGTACGGGGACAACTGGGTATGTGGCTTGCTTCATGATTCATGCAATTTCATTCTTCATGCTAGCTTGAGCCCTTAACTAATATTTTGTTCACCTCTTTTAGGTGCGAGAAAACAAGAAGGAGGTGCCACCTCTGTTCGACCTCTATGCCATGGCCCATACTGCCTCGTACAAGAAGGCCAAGGCATTCTCTAAGGATGACCTCGATCATCCAGAGAGCTTCAGCAACATCTCCTCCCACAACAAGCTCGTGAGGTTGTAACATCCCAAAATTTCATTTTGGAATGTTATGAAATATAGCTATGCATCCATCATCATCATTGCTTGAATGTATGTATTAGTTGAAATGCCTTCTCTGAATTTCTGAAACCCCTTTCTACTTTCAATGTGTTGCTTTCACCTATTTGAAAATCTTGGTAAAATGTTCAAATATGAGGGGAGGAACATGACACTCCACACCAGGGACTATTTGGTGATTTATTTGAACAATAAAAACCAGGGGTTATTTTGAAAATATTTGCAAAAAAGATTTAAAAAAACAATTAGGCAATTTCTAAAAATATTATTTTTTCAAAGTATTCAAATGACAGAATAAAACTGTTCAATAAATGGCATTTATTATTCTATTAATTTTGATATATAATACTCCTATATTTAGAAATGTTTTGAATGCTTTTAAAGACGTTTTACTGCTCTGGTTAATAAAAACAGTAACGGTTTTATAATTAACGGGCCGGCCCACGGGCATTTATTCGCGAATTAACTACGAGCCGGTCGACTGACGCGCAGTAACCGCTCCCTGTCTCACTCACACTGGGTCCCACCCCGACCGCCTGTAACGCCCGCGCGGTCGCCTTCTTCCTCCCGCACGCGCCACCCTCGCCGGCAGTTTCTTCCCTCCCCGGATCTCTCTCCTCTCTCCTCCCCGCACCACCCGAGCACCCTATAACTAGCCCTGCCCCTCCTCTCTCCATTCCCCCCTGAATCCCCTCTCTCCCTCGTCGAGACGCTGCCAAATCCCTCGCCGGAGCCCCAGCTGCCACCGAACCTCCCGGCGCTCGTGGCCATCGACTCCGACCTCCCCTCGCCTCTCCGACGCCACCGTTCGACGCCGGACGTCAAGCGCCGCCGCCCGGACCACTCCACTGCCTCCCTCGACCACCGGAGCTCCTCGCTGTCGTCTTTGCCGCTTTCGGACTCGCCGGAGATCCCCACGCCGGCGACCTTTACACTGTGAGCCCTCCCAACCCTTGGATCTTTACTCAACGGCCAAGATTAGATCGGGTTATTCCCGAACCGTTTTTCTCTTCCGATCGGTCACCCGCCCGTATCTCCCGCACGCACACTAGCCTAGTCACTCACAGGTCGCCACGTCACCCTAGCCGACCGTTAGTTAGTTTTTCTTTTCGGTTTTCTTTTTCAGAAAACAGAATGTTTTAGTAATTTGTTTTAGCTATATCTTTTAATCTGTTTAATGTTTTGAGTTGATTCTTTTTGCAATAGCTCACATTTTTCACGTAGTTTCACCCTGTACCTTTAAATTTCAAATTTGTACTATAAAATTTGAATTCAATCAAATTTTCTCAAAACATTCAAATCTGAATAACTAGAGTTTAAAAATAGATTTTTATATGAATCTTTTTGCTACTGCTTGGTATTAGTTAGGACTATCAGATTGCTTAGTTTGAGGATTTTTAGGATATATTTGTTTAGGGTTTTAGCTATAAACAGATTCTGCCTATTAGTTAGTATAGTTTTTATTTATTTAGTTTTAGTTAGTTTCAATTAGATTTAGTTTTAATTTGATTTAGTAGGTTCTGTTACTTGAACATTTAGTGTTTTACTTACTGTTAATAAAAATATAAAAATTGTTTAGTTTTATTTCTTTGTTAACATAGGAATCTCAACCTTTTTTTAAATAGGTTTAATTTGACTAAAACAACTAGTTAGTGATAGTTTTTCTTTCAACAAAGTTTTAAATAATTTAATTCTGTTTTCTAAGACAAGTTTATTTGTAAATTCTTTTCTGTTAAGAACATGTTTTATTAATAAATAATAAGTTTTGTTTTGCTCTTTTGTTAGTAAAAGTATAGTTGATTCATATAGTGTTTGTCAAAACTTTATAAACTTTACTAAAGTTTTTCTCAACAAACTTTAAATTTATTTAATTCTGTTATTAATAAAAAAAATTTGTTTTCTTGCTGTCGACTATTTTTTTGGTTAATACAAATGGTTTCATTATGTTAGTAATGTTTTATCCATCACATTTTTGAAAACAAAACTTCGTGTGTTTTCTTGCTTGTGATTTGTGCATTGTTTTGTCTTGATTGTTTACTAGTTCATGGTTGATGTTTGTAAGTTGCAATATTTTGTTGTATGCTTCTTGAGTGCTCTTGTTTGCTTCGTTAGATTATCCGGAGTGCGAAGCTTGTTACTTAGATTCACTCACGTACGAAGATCATAAATCAGGCAAGTCACTTTGATCATCTTTACCCATGTTTTTATTGCATTAGTTCTACCATTTCCCCCCAGTTGGATGCAAAGTAGGAAATTGGAAACTTGGTCACATTGTTGTAGTATCATGTGGTAGGTACCCCCTCAACACTTGACACATTGGCCCCGGGAAACGTTGTTTTACTTTTTGCTATGATATTAGTAGACGGGGTTGGTTGTGTGATTCATGAGAGTTGAGAGAGTTAAAAATTTCAAGACCTACATAATGATCAAGACTTCAAGACTCAGTTTTCAACATACCTCTGGGTGGATGATGGTTGAACGGCACCCTGGAGAAACCATTGGATTTGCCTAGGTGTTGCTGGAGATGGCCAGTATTCACGCGGAAAGGTCCATCCAGGCACAAAGAGATGGATGGATGCTTCAAAACCCAAGACTTACCTGCACAGCCACAAGTCATTATGGGCTCTGGCTTGGTTGGATATCATGGTGACCCTGGACAGGCGGTGCTACGAGATGTAGAAGAATGGTAGGAAAGGATGGGCACCGACAGAGTCGCACGGAAACCCTTTGGAAGACCATGTTTTGGTCATCCATTTCTCAAACACCCTGAAGTGTGAGAAATCAAACGGAGGCGACCAAATCTTGTGGGGAACATGTGCAAAGCTCTGCAGAGTACTCAAACCTAATCGATTAGCCGTGTCCACGATCATGGACGACTTGAGCCAAAGGAACTGAAACTTCCGTAACTCTCAACACAATTTAATATGATGATGTGGGTCTTAATAACTTGGGTATGAGAATTGGTTGGTGGAACCATCTCATTAAACAACCAACTTAGTAATAATTTTTCTTAGTCCCCTCTGGTTGTAGGAAAATTGGCTTTACGCAAAACTTACCACTCCACCTGCCATAATTGCATATAGAATAGAGGATTATCTTCTCACCCCTCTTTTGTGACTTTGCCGGCATATTCCATATGCTGACCTACACGGCTGCAACGTATCATGTTGCAGAGTACTTTTCCGACCAGGAGTGAGGACACGTTCTACGCTCGGTGAGATGCCCTTGGAGTCAGATGGACTCATCTACCTTCGACGCTTCCGCAAGACTTAGTTATTCTCATGAGTTGGCCATCGGCCACTTTATTGTAATGATTATTGTAATAAAGGACTCGATATGAGATTTCGTTAATATAATGCTGTGTGATTTCCCTTTGATATATACATTGATGTACCGTGTGTGTACCAGCATGATCTTGGGATGGTACGGAAACACCGGAGTTTCGACCTTTCAGGTCGGGTCACTACAAAAATGGTATCAGAGCACACGCTGACCGTAGGACATAACCTCTAGGATTGGAAAGCCTTAGGATTGTATCTCTTTGTATTTAAAATTCTTATACTCTCATCTACTCATTTCTGATTTCTCTTCGGTTATTTCAAAATTTATAGATGGCCACCTTCATCCCAGTGTTGATCACGGAGTTTTGCCAGCCTGGCGCAATGATGCCCTTTGGTAAGGAGCTGATGAGGATCGTCATGGACATAAGGATTGCTTTGCCAAGCATCACCGGGATTCCTATCATGTCCTTTCCACAAGACGGACGCTACAGGATCGAGGTGCACATTCCAGGGAAGACCTTTGGGAATCGGAAGGAACCCATCGATTTCAAGTTTGTGGCACCCAGCTGGATACTTGGAAGAAACATTGCCATTCATCGTGCTCTTGGACGTATTCAGGAGGAATACAGAGGTGGAACCATTTCACCAGGACTCAGCATGGTTTGTCGCAGAGATGCCAATGGAAACATCATAACCCCTCCCACTGCAGACACCACCATTTCCTATATCCAGACCCTCTAGACTCACATCAGGACTCTGGAGCTTCGAGTTCATGCTGATACGAAGACAATCAAGAATCTGATGAACCGTGAGATTGACCTCGAAGCTGACTTGCGGGAAGCCAACTATGAACATGAGTATGAAGTGAAGGATTTCTTAGAGAGGATCGACAAGCTGAATACTCGCATCGCCACTCTGGAGGAACAGATGGACAAGGGTGAAAATCTTCATCCCGAGGGAGACTTGGCTCCTTTCTTCAGCGACGATGATGACTATGAGGAGAGCACCACTGGAGGAGACTCAGTCACCACATACTTTTGAGGAAAAGTTTAGTCATGCCCTCCATTGTATTTTTTATTTTTTCAACGTTAAAAGCGTAGGTCGATGCTTAGTTTGATTGAGTATTGTATTCCGATGTTTGACATTGATTGAATAAATGAATGAGTGTTTGGTGTGATATGTTTGTTGCATTGCATATGGGTAGTGGATTTCTCCTTTTAGGCCCTTGTTCTATTCTAATTCTCACCCCTCTGAAAACAGCAAGATGCCTCCACGACGTGAGTCCGACTTCACCTTCCCGCCGGAACTCAAGCAACTCCTTCAGCAGCAGAATGCACTGATGCAGCTATTGATCCAGAATCAGACCAACAACCAGAACAACAACCATCAACATCCACCTCAGGCTGACAATCTCACCCGTTTTCTGAGGTTGAACCCTCCAACTTTCTCCAGCAGCACTGAGCCCATTGTGGCAGATGACTAGCTCCGTAAGATGGAGAGAGAACTCGTCACAGCTAGATGTATTGATGCTGAGAAAGTGCGCTTTGCCGCACATCAACTGGAAGGACCAGCAGCTTCGTGGTGGGAGAACTACACCACCACATATCCTATTGCTGATATAACTTGGGAGCAGTTCAAGCAAGCTTTCCGCACCGCACATGTTTCAGCTGGAGCCATGAGTTTGAAGAAGCACGAGTTTCGCAACTTGCGCCAGGGAAATCGCTCTGTGGCCGAGTACGTGGACGACTTGAGCACACTGGCCCGTTATGCACCAGGAGATGTGGCCGATGATGCGGCCAAGCAAGAGAAATTTCTGGAAGGACTCAACGATGAGTTGAGGATGCAGCTGGTAGTGGCTACCTTCAACAACTACCAAGAGCTGGTGGACAAGGCCCTCATCTTGGAGGGAAAGCAGCAGCAAATTGAGAACCGCAAGCAGAAATACACTCAGGGGAAGTTTAACTCTGGAGCACATCAGAAGCCCCGCTACTCCCCGTACTCAGGGAATACCGGATCAGGTACCAGTAAGTTTGGAAGGCACACTCATGCTGTGCACAACCATGGAGGCCACAACCATGGAGGAAATGGGAATGTCCGTCCCAACCATGGCCACTTCAAGACTGACAATGGGAATGGGAACAACAACCAGCACCGTCACGCTCCTACTCAAAAGGATCTGAGCCACATCACCTGTTTCAAGTGCCAGAAGACAGGGCACTATGCTACTGAGTGTCCCCAGAGCAAGCAGGGAAATGGAAATGGCAACTCCGCAGCCAAGAAGCCAAATCCGTTTCCTCGTGCCCAGGTGAACCACCTCGACGTGGAAAAAGTCTATGATCAACCCGAGACTGTGGTTGGTAAGTTTTTATTCCATTCACGTCCAGTTACAGTACTTTTTGATTCCGGTGCAACTCATTCATTCATATCAAGGGTAGTTGTGGATAAGTATGGTTTGCCCACCAAAACCCTTAGTCAGCCCATTAAAGTCAGTTCCCCAGGAGGTATGATGATGGCAGGGATAGGATGCCATGCCCTGAAACTCAATATAGGAAACCATGTTTTTCCCACCAACCTCATCGTCTTAGAATCCCAGGGATTGGAGGTAATCCTAGGCATGGATTGGATGACCAAGTATGAAGGAAATCTTGATTGCCCCAGCAAGTCTGTTTCACTCACCACCCCGGAGAACAAGAGGATTAAGTATGTATCCCGACGCACACGTATGAGTGCTCGGTTAAATTCCCTCACAGGAGTTGTTCAGGAGGAAGTACCAGTTGTACAAGACTTTCCGGATGTATTCCCGGAAGAATTACGAGGCATGCCACCAGATAGGGAGATTGAGTTCCTAATAGAGCTACAACCAGGGACAGCCCCAATTTCCAAGAGACCCTGTCAGATGCCCGCAAATGATCTGGTGGAAATCAAGAAGCAAATTAAGGATTTATTGGACAAGGGGTATATTCGCCCAAGTTCTTCACCTTGGGGAGCCCCAGTTCTTTTGGTGGAGAAGAAGGATAAAACCATGAGAATGGTAGTCAATTATCGCGCCTTGAATGAGGTGACTATAAAGAACAAGTACCCTCTACCGATGATTAATGACTTGTTTGATCAGCTAGTAGGCGCCAAAGTATTCTCCAAGATCGATCTTCGATCAGGGTACCACCAACTGAAGATTCTTGAACAGGATATACCCAAAACAGCTTTCACCACAAGGTATGGCTTGTATGAGTATACTGTCATGTCCTTTGGTTTGACTAATGCTCCTGCCTACTTCATGAATTTGATGAACAAAGTGTTCATGGAATACCTAGACAAGTTTGTCATGGTGTTCATCGATGACATATTGATATTCTCCAAGAAAGAGGAAGAACACAAGGAACATTTGCGTTTAGTTCTGGAGAAACTGAGAGAGCGTCAGTTATATGCCAAGTTCAGCAAATGTGAATTTTGGTTGAGGGAAGTCGGATTCCTTGGACATGTTATTTCCGGAGAAGGAATAGCCGTAGACCCCGCTAAGGTTGAAGCCGTCACCGAGTGGAAGACACCCACCTCAGTTAAGGAGATCCGCTGTTTCCTCGGACTTGTCGGGTATTACCGGAGGTTCATTGAGAATTTCTCAAAGATAGCCAAGCCCATGACGGAGTTGTTGAAGAAAGAGTCTAAGTATATTTGGACTGAGAAATGTGAAGCTAGTTTCCAGCAGTTGAAGAAATGTTTGGTCACAGCCCCAGTGTTGATTTTGCCCAATATGCGGAAGGACTTCCAGGTTTATTGTGATGCTTCACGTCAAGGACTTGGAGGAGTACTCATGCAAGATGGAAAGATTGTAGCTTATGCATCCAGACAACTACGACCTCATGAGTTGAATTATGCCACCCATGATTTGGAACTAGCAGCCGTAGTGCACACACTCAAGACCTGGAGACATTTTCTTATCGGAAATAGTTGTGATGTATACACCAACCATAAGAGCTTGAAGTATATCTTCACGCAGAAGGAGTTGAACCTCAGACAGAGGAGATGGTTAGAGTTAATCAAGGACTATGACATGAGATTACATTACCATCCAGGTAAGGCTAATGTTGTAGCCGATGCCTTGAGTCGGAAAACTTATGTAAACACACTCACAGCGGGAGGATTACCCCAAGAGTTAGCCGATGATCTCAGAGAGCTCAAGCTAGAGATAGTCCCAAGAGGATATGTTGCCACACTAGAGATTCAGTCCACCTTGACCGAAAGAATTCGAGAAGCCCAGAAATCGGACAAGGAGATAGCTGAGATAAAGCAGAGAATGGAAGATGGAAAAGCTAAAGGTTTTCGTGAGGATGAACACGGAACTTTGTGGTTTGAGAACCGCATCTATGTGCCCAATGACCCGGAGCTCAGGAAGTTGATACTTCAAGAAGCCCACGATTCACCTTACTCGATACACCCAGGCAACACAAAGATGTATGTGGATTTAAAGGACAGTTATTGGTGGACAGGTATGAAGAAGGATATTGCTGAACATGTTGCAATATGTGATATTTGTCAGCGAGTAAAGTCGGAACATCAGAAACCAGCAGGGTTACTCCAACCTTTGCCGATACCCGAGTGGAAATGGGAAAAGCTTGGTATGGACTTCATCACCGGATTACCCAGGACTCGTTTAGGATTTGATTCCATCTGGGTAGTGGTAGATCATTTGACCAAGGTAGCCCATTTCATTCCAGTGAAGACTACCTATACCAGTGCTAAGCTAGCCAAGATATATATGACCAGGATCGCATGTCTGCATGGAGTTCCGAGGAGTATCGTGTCAGATAGAGGAACACAATTTACCTCAAAGTTTTGGCATTAGTTACATGAAACTTTGGGTACGAGGCTGGAGTTCAGCACAACTTTTCATCCGCAAACAGATGGCCGGACTGAGAGAGTCAACCAGATTCTAGAAGACATGTTGAGAGCTTGTGCGCTAGATTATGGATCTAGTTGGGATGACAACTTACCTTACGCAGAATTCTCGTACAACAACAGTTATCAGACTAGTCTGAAGATGGCGCCTTTCGAAGCATTATACGGAAGGAGGTGCAGAACACCATTGACGTAGGATGGTGTTGGAGACCGACAACTTTTTGGTCCCGACCTTATCTAAGATTCTAAAGAGAAAGTCAAGCTGATTCGCGACAGACTCAAGATAGCTCAATCTCGACAAAACATTTATGCTGACAGAAAACGTAAAGAAGTGACGTATGAAGTGGGAGACCAGGCATATCTTCGTGTGTCCCCGCTTCGAGGAATCAAGAGGTTTGGTGTTAAAGGAAAATTAGCACCCAGATTCATAGGCCCCTACAAAATTCTTGAACGTAGAGGCGAAGTTGCATACAAGCTGGAATTGCCGGAAGAATTATCCGGAGTTCATGATGTTTTCCATGTTTCCCAGCTGAAGAAATGTCATGCTGAGATGACTGATATTCCTTTGAGAGACACAGTGCCCCTAGAGGCCATACAACTTGACAATGATCTGACCTACGAGGAGAAGCCTGTCAGAATCCTCGAGACTACCAACAGAGTTACCCGCAGCAGGATCATCAAGTTCTGTAAGGTTTTGTGGAGTCACCACACCGAGGAAGAAGCCACCTGGGAACGCGAAGAAGATCTTCGTAGAGTCCACCCGCACCTATTTTCTAGCCAACCCGAATCTCGAGGGAGAGATTCATCTTAAGGTGGGTAGGTTTGTAACATCCCAAAATTTCATTTTGGAATGTTATGAAATATAGCTATGCATCCATCATCATCATTGCTTGAATGTATGTATTAGTTGAAATGCCTTCTCTGAATTTCTGAAACCCCTTTCTACTTTCAATGTGTTGCTTTCACCTATTTGAAAATCTTGGTAAAATGTTCAAATATGAGGGGAGGAACATGACACTCCACACCAGGGACTATTTGGTGATTTATTTGAACAATAAAAACCAGGGATTATTTTTAAAATATTTGCAAAAAATATTAAAAAAAACAATTAGGCAATTTCTAAAAATATTATTTTTTCAAAGTATTCAAATGACAGAATAAAAATGTTCAATAAATGGCATTTATTATTCTATTAATTATGATATATAATACTCCTATATTTAGAAATGTTCTGAATGCTTTTAAAGACGTTTTACTGCTCTGGTTAATAAAAACAATAACGGTTTTATAATTAAACGGGCCGGCCCACGGGCATTTATTCGCGAATTAACTACGAGCCGGTCGACCGACGTGCAGTAACCGCTCCCTCTCTCACTGACACCGGGTCCCAGCCCGACCGCTTGTAACGCCCGCGCGGTCGCCTTCTTCCTCCCGCACGCGCCACCCTCGCCGGAAGTTTCTTTCCTCCCCGGATGTGTCTCCTCTCTCCTCCCCGCACCACCCGAGCACCCTATAACTAGCCCTGCCCCTCCTCTCTCCATTCCCCCCTGAATCCCCTCTCTCCCTCGTCGAGACGCTGCCAAATCCCTCGCCGGAGCCCCAGCTGCCACCGAACCTCCCGGCGCTCGTGGCCATCGACTCCGACCTCCCCTCGCCTCTCCTACGCCACCGTTCGACGCCGGAAGTCAAGCGCCACAGCCCGGACCACTCCACTGCCTCCCTCGACCACCGGAGCTCCTCGCTGTCGTCTTCGCCGCTTTCGGACTCGCCGGAGATCCCCACGCCGGCGACCTTTACACTATGAGCCCTCCCAACCCTCGGATCTTTACTCAACGGCCAAGATTAGATCGGGTTATTCCCGAACTGTTTTTCTCTTCCGATCGGTCACCCGCCCGTATCTCCCGCACGCACACTATCCTAGTCACTCACAGGTCGCCACGTCACCCTAGCCAACCGTTAGTTAGTTTTTCTTTTCGGTTTTGTTTTTCAGAAAACAGAATGTTTTAGTAATTTGTTTTAGCTGTATCTTTTAATCTGTTTAATGTTTTGAGTTGATTCTTTTTGCAATAGCTCACATTTTTCATGTAGTTTCACCCTGTACCTTTAAATTTCAAATTTGTACTATAAAATTTGAATTCAATCAAATTTGCTCAAAACATTCAAATCTGAATAACTAGAGTTTAAAAATAGATTTTTATATGAATCTTTTTGCTACTGCTTGGTATTAGTTAGGACTATCAGATTGCTTAGTTTGAGGATTTTTAGGATATATTTGTTTAGTGTTTTAGCTATAAACAGATTCTGCCTATTAGTTAGTATAGTTTTTATTTATTTAGTTTTAGTAATTTCAATTAAATTTAGTTTTAATTTGATTTAGTAGGTTCTGTTACTTGAACATTTAGTGTTTTACTTACTGTTCATAAAAATATAAAAATTGTTTAGTTTTATTTCTTTGTTAACATAGGAATCTCAACCTTTTTTTAAATAGGTTTAATTTGACTAAAACAACTAGTTAGTGATAGTTTTTCTTTCAACAAAGTTTTAAAAATTTAATGTTGTTTTCTAAGACAAGTTTATTTGTAAATTCTTTTCTGTTAAGAACATGTTTTGTTAATAAATAATAAGATTTGTTTTGCTCTTTTGTTAGTAAAAGTATAGTTGATTCATATAGTGTTTATCAAAACTTTATAAACTTTACTAAAGTTTTTCTCAACAAACTTTAAATTTATTTAATTCTGTTATTAATAAAAACTTTTTGTTTTCTTGCTGTCAACTATTTTTTGGGTTAATACAAATGGTTTCATTATGCTAGTAATGTTTTATCCATCACATTTTTGAAAACAAAACTTTTTGTGTTTTCTTGCTTGTGATTTGTGCATTGTTTTGTCTTGATTGTTTAGTAGTTCATGGTTGATGTTTGTAAGTTGCAATATTTTGTTGTATGCTTATTGAGTGCTCTTGTTTGCTTCGCTAGATTATCCGGAGTGCGAAGCTTGTTACTTAGAGTCACTCACGTACGAAGATCATCAATCAGGCAAGTCACTTTGATCATCTTTACCCATGTTTTTATTGCATTAGTTCTACCATTTCCCCCCAGTTGGATGCAAAGTAGGAAATTGGAAACTTGGTCACATTGTTGTAGTATCATGTGGTAGGTACCCCCTCAACACTTGACACATTGGCCCCAGGAAACGTTGGTTTACTTTTTGCTATGCTATTAGTAGACGGGGTTGGTTGTGTGATTCATGAGAGTTGAGAGAGTTAAAAATTTCAAGACCTACATAATGATCAAGACTTCAAGACTCCGAGTTTTCAACATACCTCTGGGTGGATGATGGTTGAGCGGCACCCTGGAGAAACCAGTGGATTGGCCTAGGTGTTGCTGGAGATGGCCAGTATTCATGCAGAAAGGTCCACCCAGGCACAAAGAGATGGATGGGTGCTTCAAAACCCAAGGCTTACCTTCACAGCCAGAAGTCATTATGGGCTCTGGCTTGGTTGGATATCGTGGTGACCCTGGACAGGCGGTGCTACGAGATGTAGAAGAACGGTAGGAAAGGATGGGCACCGATAGAGTCGCAGGGAAATCCTTTGGAAGACCATGTTTTGGTCATCCGTTTCTCAAAGACCCTGAAGTGCGAGAAATCAAATGGAGGCGACCAAATCTTGTGGGAAACGTGTGCAAAGCTCTGTAGAGTACTCAAACCTAATCGATTAGCCGTGTCCACGGTCATGGACGACTTGAGCCAAAGGAACTGAAACTTCCGGAACTTTCAACACAATTTAATATGATGATGTGGGTATTAATAACTTGGGTATGAGAATTGGTTGGTGGAACCATCTCATTAAACAACCAACTAGTCCCCTCTTGTTGTTGGAAAATTGGCTTTACGCAAAACTTACCACTCCACCTACCATAATTGCATATAGAATAGAGGATTATCTTCTCACCCCTCTTTTGTGACTTTGCCGGCATATTCCATATGCTGACCTACATGGCTGCAACGTATCATGTTGCAGAGTACTTTTCCGACCAGGAGTGAGGACACGTTCTACGCTCGGTGAGATGCCCTTGGAGTCAGATGGACTCATCTACCTTCGACGCTTCCGCAAGACTTAGTTATTCTCATGAGTTGGCCATCGACCACTTTATTGTAATGATTATTGTAATAGAGGACTCGATATGAGATTTCGTTAATATAATGCTGTGTGATTTACCTTTGATATATACATTGATGTACCGTGTGTGTACCAGCATGATCTTGGGATGGTACGGAAACACCGAAGATTCGACCTTTCAGGTCGGGTCGCTACAGAGGTACAGAGATGAGGGGAAGGCGAGGAAAGGGGAGGACTTCAAACCGAGCCAGGGTCCTTTTGATCCAGAGCTCGTGATTATATCTGGTGGTAGGAGGCCTCATGGCTCGATAGCCATTGGGGATGGACTGATACGTTGTCCTACAACTCTCCCAGAGATCAAGAAGCGCCAGACGAGCTCTGATCCTGAGATAAGGCCTCGTCCACGGCCAATGGAGCTCGCCATTGAGGCTAGGGCCCAGAGCTTTTGGCGGAGGCAAATAGGCAGGCGGCGCAGAGGGAGAGGGAGATGAAGGAGAGGACGAATAGGCTGTTGGAGGAGGAGAGGAACCGGAACAACACGTCTCGCCGGGCCCTATACGAGCTCCTCGTGGTAAGTTTCTCCTGCATATTAGCCAAATCATGCAGGTAATGTTCGTTTCATCACTAACTAATATGATTGACTCGTGAAAACGAATTGTGCAGACCGTGTGCCAGAACAATGGTCAGACCCCTCCGTCGATGCCCCATATTGCTATAGCACCCACGGTGAGTTTCATTTAAATGGTCATTAGTGACTAGTATTCACATTTGAGTTGCATCATGCTAAGGAGACATTGCAAATGATCTTTGGTGCAGCGTGCCTCGCGACAACCATCGATCGATCCTTCTGCGTCTGCCGCAACCCCGACCTATCCTTCTACGTCTCATCCTGGCCCAAACACTACCGGTCCTTCACCTCCATGCTGATGGTAAGTTTTCCCAAGTGTTTTCATTAACAAATGCATACTTAGCTTAAGAAATGAACTACTTTTAGCTCCAAAATGACCTATACTTAGCTTATTTTCATCAAAAATGACTTGATATGCTTAGTTAGCTAGAAAATGGTATATTCTACCTAGGATAGCTATAAAATGACCTATACTTAGCATTTTTTCCTCCAAAATGACTTGATATGCTTAGTTAGCTAGAAAATGGCATTAGTAGCTAGTATAGCTCAATAATGATCTATAGCTACTTCATTTATGACATAATTAGCTCACTTAGGTACAAAATGGCATAATTACCTAGGATAGCTCAATAATGATCTACAATTAGCTTATCTAGTTCATTTATGACATAATATGCTCACTTAGGTAAAAAATGGCATAATAACCTTGGTTTACCTCCAAAATGACCTATATTTAGCTTATTTTCCTCAAGAATACATAATAACCTTACTTACCTCCAAAATGATATATTATACCTAGGATAGCTATAAAATCACCTATACTTAGCTTATTTTCATCAAAAATGACTTGAGATGCTTAGTTAGCTAGAAAATGGTATATTCACCTAGGATAGCTATAAAATGACCTATACTTAGCATTTTTTCCTCCAAAATGACTTGATATGCTTAGTTAGCTAGAAAATGGCATTAGTACCTAGTATAGCTCAATAATGATCTATAGCTAGTTCATTTATGACATAATTAGCTCACTTAGGTACAAAATTGCATAACTACCTAGGATAGCTCAATAATGATCTATAATTAGCTTAGCTAGATCATTTATGACATAATATGCTCACTTAGGTAAAAAATGGCATAATAACTTTGGTTTACCTCCAAAATGACCTATACTTAGCTTATTTTCCTCAAAAATACATAATAACCTTACTTACCTCCAAAATGATGTATTCTACCTAGGATAGCTATAAAATGACCTATACTTAGCTTATTTTCATCAAAAATGACTTGATATGCTTAGTTAGCTAGAAAATGGTATATTCACCTAGGATAGCTATAAAATGACCTATACTTAGCATTTTTTCCTCCAAAATGACTTGATATGCTTAGTTAGCTAGAAAATGGCATTAGTACCTAGTATAGCTCAATAATGATCTATAGCTAGTTCATTTATGACATAATTAGCTCACTTAGGTACAAAATTGCATAACTACCTAGGATAGCTCAATAATGATCTATAATTAGCTTAGCTAGTTCATTTATGACATGATATGCTCACTTAGGTAAAAAACGGCATAATAACCTTGGTTTACCTCCAAAATGACCTATACTTAGCTTATTTTCCTCAAAAATACATAATAACCTTACTTACCTCCAAAATGATGTATTCTACCTAGGATAGCTATAAAATGGCCTATACTTAGCATTTTTTCATCCAAAATTACTTGATATGCTTAGTTAGCTAGAAAATGGCATTACCACCTTGGACAAGAGGAGAGGAGAGTAGAGGAGAAAAAGAAATAGAAGATAAATTCTTCTTCTTCTTTTTTTCTTCATTTCTTCTTCTTCTTCTAGTTAGTTTTCTTCTTCTTCTAACTATATCTTTCCTACTTTGCAGATTTGCTATAGATGAGGAAGAGTGCATTGATGGACTGTACTCTTCTACTTCTGCTACCTTTATGTTTATGGAAAACTTGTTTTGGATACATATGTATGGATATGTTGTTGGAAACCATATTGTGTGTTGTTGGAAACATGTATATATGTTGGACTTGTATGTTGGAACTTAATTATTGGTATATATATGCTTGTTTCAACTTATTTGGTATGCTTGTTGGAACTTGTTGAATGATATGTATGTTCTGGATATGTATATGTTGGATATATATGAATATTCTGTCAAATTGAATGATTTAAGAAAAACCAAAAAAAACAGGGGCTATATAGCCACTTTGCCGTCGGCTGGCGGACGACAAAGAGCTTTGCCGTCAGCCAGCAGACGGCAAAGTGGCCACGTGGCAGCTACCTGTGCAAACTGGGGCTGGCCTAGGTGGGTTCTTTGCCGTCTGCCAGCGGACGGCAAAGAACCCACCTAGGCTAGCCCCAGCTATAAAAAAAGGTACTTTGCCATCCGCTGGCGGATGGCAAAGACCTTAGGTTCTTTGCCGCCCGCTGGCGGACGGAAAAGCACGCCATTAAGCCCCTAACGGAGCTAAGTGCGCACGTGTGCCGTCCAGGCCAGCGGACGGCAAAGCAGCCTTTACCGTGGATTGTTCAGCCGGACGGTTTGACGTCCGCTGGCGGACGGCAAAGCCTTTGCCGTCCGTGTTTCATGCCTTTGCCGTCCGAGATGGCGGACGGCAAAGTACCCGTTTCCTGTAGTGTTAGGTCATATTGGTGTAAAACGCATGAGGAAGCTCCATGCTGATGGACTTTTGGAGTCACTTGATTTTGAATCACTTGACACATGTGAACCATGCCTCATGGGCAAGATGACTAAAATGTCGTTCTCTGGAATAATGGAATGGGCAAGTGACTTATTGGAAATTAGACATACTGATGTGTGCGGTCCAATGAATGTTACAGCGCGCGGTGTATATTGTTATTTTCTCACCTTCACCGATGACTTAAGTAGATATGGGTATATTTACTTAATGAAACACAAGTATGAAACGTTTGAAAAGTTCAAGCAATTTCAGAGTGAAGTTGAGAATCATCGTAACAAGAAGATTAAATTCCTGCGATCTGATCGAGGAGGTGAATATTTGTTTTATGAGTTTGGCAGTCACTTAAGATAGTGTGGAGTCGTTTCATAGTTGACACCGCCTGGAACACCACAACGTAATGGTGTGTCCGAACGTCGTAATCGAACCTTATTAGATATGGTGCGTTCTATGATGTCTCTTGCTGATTTGCCACTATCATTTTGGGGTTATGCATTAGAGACAGCTGCATTCACTTTAAATAGGGCACCATCGAAATCCGTTGCGACGATGCCATATGAACTATGGTTTGGCAAGAGGCCAAAGTTGTCGTTTCTTAAAGTTTGGGGATGTGATGCTTATGTCAAAAAGCTTCAGCCTGAAAAGCTGGAACCCAAAGCGGAGAAATGCGTCTTCATAGGATACCCGACAGTCGGGTATACATTCTATCTCAGAACCGAAGGCAAAGTGTTTGTTGCTAAGAACGGAACATTTCTTGAGAAAGTGTTTCTCTCGAAAGAATTGAGTGGGAGGAAAATAGAGCTTGATGGGTTTATTGAACCTTTACTTCAACCAGAGAGTAGCGCAGCGCAGAAAGATGTTTCTGTGGAGCCTACGACAAATGAAGAGGAAGTTAATGATGATGATCGTGAAGCTTTGGATCAAGTTACTATTGAACCTTGTAGGTTGACAAGGGCGCGTACTGCTCCTGAGTGGTACGACAACCCTGTCTTGGAGGTCATGTTGTTGAACAAGAATGAACCTACGAGCTATGGAGGAGCGATGTTGGGCCCGGATTCCGATAAATGGTTAGAGGCCATGAAATCTGAGATGGGATCCATGTATGAAAACAAAGTATGGACTTTGGAAGTATTACTTGAAGGGCGAAAGGCCATTCAGAACAAATGGATCTGTAAGAAGAAGACGGGCGCAGACGGTAATGTCACCGTCTATAAAGCTCGACTTGTGGCAAAGGGTTTTTCACAAGTTCAAGGAGTTGACTACGATGAGACCTTCTCACCCGTAGCGATGCTTAAATCTGTCAGAATCATGTTGGCAATAGCTGCTTATTTCGACTATGAAATTTGGCAGATGGATGTCAAAACAGCGTTCCTCAACGGTTTCCTTGTGGAAGAGTTGTATATGATGCAACCAGAAGGTTTTGTCGATCCGGAGAATGGTGACAAAGTTTGCAAACTCCAGCGATCCATTTATGGGATGGTGCAAGCATCTCGGAGATCAAATAACCGCGTTGATGAGGTGATCAAAGCGTTTGGGTTTATACAAGTTTATGGAGAAGCTTGTATTTACAAGAAAGTGAGTGTGAGCTCTATAGCATTTCTAATATTATATGTGGATGACGTATTGATGATTGGAAACAATATAGAAATGCTGGAAAGTGTGAATGAATATTTGAACAAGAGTTTTTCAATGAAGGACCTAGGAGAAGCCGCTTTCATATTAGGCATTAAGATCTATAGAGATAGATCGAGATGCTTAATAGCACTTTCACGGAGCACATACCTTGATAAAGTTTTGAATAAGTTCAGAATGGATCAGTCCAATAAGGGGTTCTTGCCTGTGTTACAAGGGGTGAAGTTGAGTAAGACTCAATGCCCAGTGACTACAGAAGATAGAGAAAAGATGAGTGTCATCCCCTATGCTTCATCCATAGGCTCTATCATGTATGCAGTACTATGCACAAGACCCGATGTCAGCCTTGCCATAAGTATGGACGGAAGGTTTCAAAGTGATCCTGGAATGGAGCACTGGACGGCGGTCAAGAATATCCTTAAGTACCTGAAAAGGACTAAGGAAATGTTTCTCGTTTATGGAGGTGATGAATAACTCGTCGTAAAGGGTTACGTCGATGCAAGCTTTGACACTGATCCAGATGACTCTAACTCACAAACCGGATACGTATTTATTCTCAACCGGGGAGCGGTAAGTTGGTATAGTTCCAAGCAAAGCCTGGTAGCCGATTCTACATGCAAAGCGGAGTACATCGCAGCCTCAGGGGCAGCAAAGGAAGGTGTCTGGATGAAGCAGTTCATGACAGATCTTGGAGTAGTTCCCAGTGCACTGAATCCAATGATTCTGTTCTGTGACAACACTGGTGCCATTGCTCTGGCCAAGGAACCAAGGTTTCACAAGAGGACCAGACACATAAAGTGACGCTTCAATTCCATCCGCGATTACATCAAGGAGAAGGACATAAATATTTGCGAAGTGCACACGGATCTGAATGTTGCAGACACGTTGAATAAACCTCTTCCAAGGGCTAAACATGATCAACACCAGAACTGCATGGGTGTTCGATTCATTACAATGTAAATCACATAGTGATGTGAACTAGATTATTGACTCTAGTGCAAGTGGGAGACTGTTGGAAATATGCCCTAGAGGCAATACATAAAATGTTTATTATTATATTTCCTTGTTCATGATAATTGTTTATTATCCATGCTATAAATGTATTGATTGGAAACACATTACATGTGTGGATAAGTAGACAACACTTTGTCCCTAGTATGCCTCTAGTAGACTAGCTCGTTGATCAAAGATGGTCAAGGTTTCCTATCCATTGACATGAGATGTCATTTGATAATAGGATCACATCATTAGGAGACTGATGGGATGGACAAGACCCAAACTATAAAGTAGCATATGGTCGTGTCAGTTTATTGCTACAGTTTTCTGCATGTCAAGTATATGTTCCTATGACCATGAGATCATGCAACTCACGGACACCGGAGGAGTTCCTTGTGTGTATCAAACATCGCAACGTAGCTGGGTGACTATAAAGGTACGCTACAAGTATCTCCGAGGGTGTATGTTGAGTTGGCAGGGATCAAGACTAGGATTTGTTACTCCGTGTGACGGAGAGGTATCTCAGGGCCCACTCGGTAATACAACATCACAACAAGCCTTGCAAGCAATGTGACTAAGTGTTAGTCACGGGACCATGTATTACGGAACGAGTAAAGAGACTTGCCGGTAATGAGGTTGAACTAGGTATGGAGATACCAACGATCGAATCTCGGGCAAGCAACATACCGAAGAACAAAGGGAACATCATAAGGGATTAACTGAATACTTGACATAGAGGTTCGACCGATAAAGATCTTCGTAGAATATGTTGGAACCAATATGGGCATCCAGGTCCCGCTATTGGTTATTGACCGTAGAAGTGTCTCGGTCATGTCTACATAGTTCTCAAAATCGTAGGTCCCGCTATTGGTTTGGTGACGTTTCTGTTGTATAGAGTTATGCATGGTGGTGACCGAAGGTTGTTCAAAGTCTCAGATGAGATCCCAGACATCACGAGGATCTCTGGAATGGTCTAGAGGTAAAGATTGATATATAGGAAGTCCTGTTTTGGTCGCCGGAAAAGGTTCGGGCTCATCAGTTTTGTACCGGGAGTGTCGGTAGTGTACCAGGGGACCATCGGGAGGGGTATTTCGACCCAAGAGGCTACATGAGCTGAGGGAGCGTGAATACCAGCCCTTAGTGGGCTAGTGGAAGTCCCACACAAGGCCCATGCGGTTGGGAAGAAAAGCCCAAAGAGAAAAAGGTGGAAAAAGGCAAAAAGACCAAACAAGGAAGGAGTCCTAGTCCTACTAGGATTGGAGGAGGATTCCTCCTCTCCTCCCTTCGGCCGAAGCCTAGATGGCTTGGCCCTTGGGTCAAGCCTCCTCCTCTCTTCCTCTTATATATACTAGAGGTTTTAGGGTTTTTGGCACTTGATTTTCAACCATGTGCAACCCTACCCTCTAGTCCGTAGTTCTCCTCTAGATCAGTTTCAGTTGTGCTTAGGCAAAGCCCTGCTGAGATTACTCCGCCACCATCGCTGCAGCGCCATCACGCTGCTGGAGAACTCGTCTAACTCTCCGCTCCCTCTTGCTGCATCAAGAAGGCGGAGATTGTCATCAAGCTGTACGTGTGCTGGACGCGGAGTTGCCGTCCGTTCGGTACTTGATCGGGACGGATCGTGATTGGATCGCGGGACGCTCAGCGATTTGGATCGCGAAGTAGTTCGACTACATCAACCGCGTTTCTTAACGCTTCCCTCTTAGTGATCTACAAGAGTGCGTAGATCCACTCTCCCTCTCGTAGATGCTCATCACCATGGATAGATCTTGCGTGTGCGTAGGAATTTTTTTGTTTCCCATGCAACGTTCCCCAACAATCACTACTACTGATCCAGTTGACGTCTTGTGCGACAGGCGGTGGACACCCAAAGGGAAGGAACTATAACATGATCATAGCTCGGGTGAGATCCGTGAAGAACCTGCTAGGTATTGGAGAACCTGACGTCCAACGCATCCATGTAGCGACAGATGTGTTCGTCCTCCTCCCTAACACGGTGACGTTCCACCTTCGGCGGGGCCGGCTGCCTCCGCATCGAAAGTGGCCCATGCGAACGCCACCAAAGAAGCTCCGATTCGATGACGGCACCCGGGTTCCTCACCAAGCTACGCCCCCTGAAGGTAGCACCTCCTAGTGCCAGCCCGACGGAGCCCAGTCCTAGACATGGCGCCTCTGAAGCAGGACGTCGTCGCGAACGAGTCGACTACGAGGATGGGGGGCAGGCATCGTTGACTCCGAGAAGAAATTCTTATGAAAAAAATTCCTAGGTTATAACTACCCTAATAATATTCCTTTCTCAATAAAAAATTCTGAAAATTTTCTCAATTATAATTTCCTATGCAAATTTTTATACATCTAATTAATATTTATATCTAATTAACATTCCTATCTAACATTTATATATCTAAAATTCATCTAGCATTTCTATACATCTAATTAACATTCAAAATTCATCTAATTAACATCTAATTAAATTTCATCTAACATTTCTATATATCTAAAATTCATTTAATTAAGCATAAAAATCCAGAGGCGAGGCGAGTCAGGGGCTCCCAGTGGGGCGACGGCCGGCGAGGCGAGGCGAGTCGTCGGCGACGGTGACAGCGGCGACAAAGTGCGAGCTCGAGGAGGGGCAGCACACGACAGGGGCGGCGCGTCGGGGGGGCGACGGCGTGGGCGGCGCGTTGGTGGCGGCGACGGCGTCGAGGCAGGCGGTGCGTCAGGGGCGCGCGGGAGGCAATCTCTTTTGTGGTCGAAGATACGAAGAAAGCAGAGGGAAAATGAAAAAATTTCAAGTGCTGCTTATATAGGAGGACCTTTAGTTCTTTAGTCGCGATTGGAGCCATCAACCGCGACTAAATGTGAATTTCACCAGCCGAAGCGGCGGGAAGTGAAACCCTTTAGTCGCGGTTCGTGGCTCGAACCACGACTAAAGGGGGGGTCTTTAGTCGCAGTTGGAGCCACCAACCGCGACTAAACGGTGGTGCTCGCACAGGCGCGGTCTAGGCAAGCTTAGTCCCACCTCACCAAGCAAGGGGCGCCCGCACCAGCTTATAAGCCTCTCCGCGGCTTCTCTCTCGAGCTCCTCTCTAAGCAGGCCTGTGTGCGCCTAATTAACCTGTGCGGCCCTGTTGAGCCTACTGGGCCTTGTGGGCCCACATCCTGGCTCAACTAGAGGTTGGCTTTCTATTCGTATGCAGGCCGTGGCGGCCCAGTTGGCGGCCTATTTTTTTTTTTGCTTTATTTATTTTCTTTTGTTTCTGAGTTTTTTTGTGCTTTTTTGAGAGTTAATGAGTGAATATTTTTGTGTTAGGTCAAAAAATTATAAACTTTCTGTTAGTGGCATGTAGTTTTCAAATTCGAATAGTTTAAATTTAAATTATTTGAAATTTGTGTGAACCACTAGTTTGTGAATAACTTTATTTTAAAAATAGATTTTCGAATGATTTGTTTTTCTATTGTTTAATATTTTCGTGTTTTATCATTATATCTAATTTGGTAATTCTTAGGTTATTTAAAAAATGAAATGCCTTTGTAACAGGCAAGTTTTCGTCTGAAACCCTGATACATCGAAAGAGATTGTCCATTTTGTATACGAAGTGCATCCAGTTTTTGCCATAACCCTCTCAACTTTTTAGAACTTGCTATGTGGGTGAAATGATGATACCATGCAAACTTTCAACCTTTTCACAGTTCATTTGTAGTGCTTATCAATTTCAGGGTCATTTAGCTCAAAAAAATCAGTAAATGTATGAAAATAGCAAATGAAGTCAGAAAGGATTGAAAATTGACGGCCTCCCTTCGAATGGGGCATACTGAACGCACAAAAAGTTTAGAGTTGAAATAAGTTAAAAAAATGAAATGCCTTTGTAACAGGCGAGTTTTCGTCTGAAACCCTGATTCTTCGAAAGAGGTTGTCCATTTTGTACACGAAGTGCATCCAATTTTTGCCGTAACCCTCTCTATATTTATAGCACATGCTATGTGGGTGAAATGATGATACCATGCCAACTTTCAACCTTTTCAGAGTTCATTTGTAGTGCTTATCAATTTCAGGGTCATTTAGCTCAAAAAATCAGTAAATGCATGATAAATAGCAAATGAAGTCAGAAAGGGTTGAAAATTGATGGTCACCCTTCGAATGGTGCATACTGAACGCACAAAACACACAAGTACACTACTATTACAAAGATTCCCTTCGGTTTGTCTGAGGTGGGACTTTCTAAGTATATAAGTCCGGAAACTAACTAGAGAGGTCGGTCACATCCCAGAGTGGGATATTTTGGTGTAAAACTTTTTCTTCGCGTGTGTTTCTTTACGTCGTAACCATGGACAATCTTCATCGTTTAACTTGATGCTCGGGTTAACATTCACCGTGAAGGGAGAAATTTCATGAAACTTTTCATAATCTTCTAACATGTCTGTCTTGTCCTCCACTCCCAGGATGTTTCTTTTCCCTGAAAGAATTATGTGGCGCTTTGGCTCATCGCATGATGTATTTGCTGCCTTATCTTTTATTTTTCTTGGCTTGGTAGACATGTCCTTCACATAGAAAACCTGCGCCACATCATTGGCTAGGACGAATGGTTCCTCTACGTACCGAAGATTGTTGAGATCCACTGTTGTCATTCCGTACAGCAGGTCTTCCTTTAGCCCGCCTCCTGTCAGATTGACCCATTTGCCCCTAAACAAAGGGACCTTCAAGTCAAGTCCATAGTCAAGTTCCCATATATCCTCTATGTAACCATAGTATGTGTCCTCTGGCCCATTGTTGTTTGCTGCATCAAAGCGGACACCACTATTTTGGTTGGCGCTCTTTTTATCTTGGGCGGTCGTGTAAAATGTATTCCCATTTATCTTGTACCCTTTGAAAGTCAATATAGTGGAAGATGGTAACTTGGACAGCAAGTATAGGTCATCTTCAATAGTGTCGTCATGCATGATACGTGTCTACAACTAACCGGCAAAAGTCATCATTTGTTCATGTGTAATCCAGTCGCCAGACTTCTCCGGATGTTTGGAGTGTAGAATATTCTTCTGTTGCTCGATATATGGAGCCACCAAGGTAGAACTTTGTAGAACTGTGTAGTGTGATTGCACCAAAGAATGCCCGTCCCGACATATTAGTGAATTCTTTCCTAGCGTGCCTTTTCCACCCAGTTTGTCCTCTTGCCGCAATTCAGGAACACCTATCGGCTTAATGTCAAGAATAAAGTCAACACAAAACTCAATGACCTCCTCTGTTTCATGGCCTTTGGAGATGCTTCCTTCTAGCCTAGCACGATTATGAACATATTTCTTTAATACTCCCATGAACCTCTCAAAGGGGAACATATTGTGTAGAAATATAGGACCCAGAATGGCAATTTCCTCGACTAGGTGAACTAGGACATGCGTCATGATATTGAACAAGGATGGTGGGAACACCAACTCGAAACTGACAAGACATTGCACCAAATCATTCTATAACCTTTGTAGGATTTCTGGATCGATTACCTTCTGAGAGATTGCATTCAGCAATGCACATAGCTTCACAATGGCTAATCGAACATTTTCCGGTAGAAGCCCCCTCAATGCAACCGAAAGCAGTTGCATCATAATCACGTGGCAATCATGAGACTTTAGATTTTGGAACTTTTTCTCTGCCATATTTATTATTCCCTTTATATTCGACGAGAAGCCAGATGGGACCTTCATACTGAGCAGGCATTCGAAGAAAATTTCCTTCTCTTCTTTGGTAAGAGTGTAGCTAGCCTGACCCTGAAACTGCTTTGGATCCATATCGTATTCTCCGTGCATACATTGCTGGTCCTCCCGTGCCTCCGGCGTATCTTTTATCTTCCCATACCAGCCCAAGAAGCCTAGCAGGTTCATGCAAAGATTCTTCTTCACGTGCATCACATTGATTGCAGAGCGGATCTTGAGGTCTTTCCAATACGGTAGGTCCCAAAATATAGATTTCTTCTTCCACATGGGTGCGCGTTTGTTAGTGTCTTTCAGAACAGATTGTGCACCAGGACCCTTGCTAAAGATTACTTTTAAATCCTTTACCATATCAAGTATGTCATCACCCGTACGGTGGCGAGGTTTCTTCCGATAATCTGCCTCACCTTTGAAATGCTTTCCTTTCTTTCTTACGGGATGCCTTCTTTGAAGAAATCGACGATGCCCCAGATACACATTCTTCTTACATTTATCCCAATATATACTGTCGGTATCATATAAACAATGTGTGCATGCATGGTATCCCTTGTTTATCTGTCCTGAAAGGTTACTGCCGCAGACGGACGCGGGGTCTACCGGCTATCGAGTGCGGTGCCCTGCCAGGAGTAGCCTCCGAGCCTCCGAGCGAGGAGGTTCCTCATGGAAATGATCGCGCAAAAGACAAGGTTAGGTCGGCAGAGATATATCAAGTATTTGATTTTGGCAGTGCAAGTTCGAGCAGAGGGTGCCGACTCGGTTTCGTCCGAGCCCCCCTAAGTCTTTTTCATGTTCCCTCCGCTCTTTGGCTTTTGCTCTTTTGCATCCCACGCACCGCTAAACTCCTCCTTGATGGTTACAAACAGCAACGCATGTAGGTCAAATTCCTCCTGATCTTTCGCATCCCACGCATGTACACCTTTTCCATTCCACAGCTGTAAAAGTTCTTCAACCAATGGCCTTAGGTACACATCAATGTTGTTGCCGGGTTGCTTGGGGCCTTGTATGAGCACTGGCATCATAATGAACTTCCGCTTCATGCACAACCAAGGAGGAAGGTTATAGATACATAGAGTCACAGGCCATGTGCTATGATTGATGTTCTGTTCCCCAAAAGGATTAATGCCATCTGCACTTGAACCAAACCATACGTTCCTTGCATCCTTTACAAAGTCCTTCCACTTTCTCTCTATTTTTCTCAACTGTGACACATCAGCGAGCACTCTCACTAGTAGAAAACAGACCTTTCGTCCCGAGCTTTAGTCCCGGTCTAGTCACGAACCGGTACTAAAGATGGTATTAGTCCCGGTTCGTGCCGGCTACAACGGCTAGGAGTAGGGCGACCTTTAGTACCGGCTCGTGAGGGACCTTTAGTACCGGTTCGTCTCATGAGCCGGTACTAAAGGGGGCGTGGCAAGGTTTTGGTCAGACATGGGCCCCGCTTGCACCTTTAGTACCGGCTGGTGACACCAGCCGGTACTAAAGACTTCCTACATATACATCCGTCCGCAGCCAATCGACAGAGCTCTGTTTTCTCCCCTGTTCTTCTTCTTGCTCAAAGCTCATAATTTATTTTTCCAAGGATTTGTCAAGATTTAAAGGCACCCCATCTATCCAAGTGTTCATAAAGGTTAGCAACTTTGCTCCTTCATCTCTTGCTAGATTAGCTTGTGGTATGCGCAAAGATATGTGATATGTGATTTGTGGGAGTTTATTTGATTTATATCCAATTTGAGCTCAAATTAACTTGTTAGGTTGCATATGTGTAGGTGTGGTTTATTTGGTGTGCCTTCCCACCATCCCCGGCCGTCCTAACCACCGTCCATCGTCCACACCGTCTCGTCGCGGCACCGCCCACCTTGGTGAGCCTCTTGTTCTTCTTAAAATATTTTTTAAAAAGTTACTATATGATTTAGATAGCTGCGTTTACTATTTACTTACTTGTATTATTGTTAGTTATTCTATAGTGTAATGGTTATGGTATCCGCCCACTTCGGCCCTCGTCCAGTCTATGATTCAGATGTGGTATGTCGTTAATTATCTTTTATAACTATTTCACACATCATCTAATGTCTATGACAATTAATTATGCCACCAAATTGACGTAGATTTTTTTATCTATAGGAAGTAGTTGAACCAGAAATTCCAACTGACTATGCAATTCTGCTCGAGAAATTAACACAAGCTGAAAAAGAAATTGATCATTTGAAAGAAAAATTGAAAAGAACTGAAGATGAGAAGATGGGATTGGAGTTGCATGTTGCCGATGTCGTCAATTATCACAAGAGCAAGATGGTTGGAATGCGCTTGAAGCTTAGAAAGATTAGAAAATATTCCATTGATAAAGAGGCTTGGTATCATTATGCTGTTGGCTCAATTGTTACTTTAGTTGCGATTATGATCGCATTTGTTGTTGTATTCACATGTTTTAGATAGTTGGTGTTGTTTTATGAGATGTATATGTATGAACTATAAGTATCCATTATTTGCAGTAATAACATTTGGTCAATGCTAGCTCTACTTTTGGTTGTAATGTGATGATGAAGTTGTATTAATTTGGTCACTTCGATGTTGTGTAGTGAACATGAGCCGGCAATGGATGTACGATGACCGACTAAGTCCAGGGTTTCTTAATGGCCTGCATGATTTTATTCGTGTGGCTGAGACAAATAAGAAGAATGGTTTCATGTGTTGTCCATGTCGTGACTGTAAGAATGATAGGAATTACTCTAACTCAAAAACCCTTCACTACCACCTGCTGAAGTCCGGTTTCATGACCGGCTATAGCTGTTGGACCAAGCACGGAGAAAGAGGGGTTATAATGGAAGACAATGAAGAAGAATAGGATGATGACAACATTTCTTTCGCTGATACAACAATGGGGGAAGCTGAAGAAGAGGCATCAATGGGGGAAGCTGAAGAAGAGGCATCAGATGAGCCTGCTGATGATTTGGGTCACGTCATTGCTGATGCAAAGAGAAACTGCGAAAATGATAAGGAGAGGTTGAATTTGAAACGCATGTTAGAGGATCACAAGAAATTATTGTATCCAAATT
This sequence comes from Hordeum marinum, assembly GCA_022496015.1. Classification (NCBI taxonomy): domain Eukaryota; kingdom Viridiplantae; phylum Streptophyta; class Magnoliopsida; order Poales; family Poaceae; genus Hordeum; species Hordeum marinum. Next base: position 14,313,214 of record CM039674.1, read on the forward strand.
GTGAAGATGACCAGAAAAAGCTGGGTACCACGCTGGAATTGCCGCAATAGAAGGCGAAGAATGGTGTAACTGACAAGGGATTTCAAGAATTGCTGATAATGATAAAGAAGATGCTTCCAAAGGATAACGAATTGCCTCAAAGTACGTACGAAGAAAATAAGGTTGTCTTCCCTCTAGGATTAGAGGTGCAGAAGATACATGCATGCCCTAATGACTGCATCCTCTACCGCGGTGAGGATTACAAGAATTTGGATGTATGCCCGGTATGCGGTGCACTGCGCTATAAGATCCCCCGTGATGACCCTGGTGATGTGGAGGGCGAACGCCACAGGAAGAGGGTTCCTACCAAGGTGATGTGGTATGCTCCTATAATACCACGGTTGAAACGTTTGTTCCAAAACAAAGAGCATGCCAAGTTGTTGCGATGGCACAAACAAGAACGTAAGAAAGACGGGATGTTGAGAGCACCTGCCGATGGGTCGTAGTGAAGAAAAATCGAGAGGGAGTTTGAGGAATTTGCAGCTGATGCAACGAACTTATGGTTTGGTCTTAGTACAGACATAATGAATCCTTCTGGTGAGCAGAGCTCCAGTCATAGCACCTAGCCCGTGACTCTATGTATCTACAACCTTCCTCCTTGGTTGTGCATGAAGCGGAAGTTCATTAGGATGCGAGTGCTCAATCAAGGCCCTAAGCAACCCGGCAACGACATTGATGTCTACCTAAGGCCACTAGTTGATGAACTTCTACACTTGTGGAAAAAACCAGGTGTGCATGTGTGGGATGCGCACACACAGAAGGAAATTGACCTACGAGCATTGCTGTTTGTAACCATCAATGATTGGCCTGCTCTTAGTAACCTTTCAGGACATACAAACAAGGGATACAATGCATGCACGCACTGTTTAGATGATACTGAAAGTATCTATTTGGATAAATGTAAGAAGAATGTGTACCTGGGACATCGTCGATTTCTACCGATCAAGCATATCTTAAGAAAGGCAGGCAACCATTACAAAGGTGAGCCAGATAACCGGAAGAAGCCTGGCCTCCGTACTGGTGAATATATATTTGATATGGTCAACGATTTACAGGTAATCTTTGGAAAGGGTCCTGACGGACAATCTATTCCGAATGACACCAACGGACACACACCCATGTGCAAGAAGAAATCTATATTTTGGGAACTTGAATATTGGAAAGCCCTAGAGGTCCGCAATGCAATTGACGTGATGCATGTGACGAAGAATCTTTGTGTGAACCTGCTAGGCTTCTTGGGCGTGTATGGAAAGACAAAAGATACAGCGGAGGCACGGGAGGACAAGCAAAGAATTAATGAAAAAGACATGCCTCCAAAGAAGTATCAAGGTCCTGGCAGCTACGCTCTTACGAAAGAAGAGAAGGAAATCTTTTTTAAATGCCTGCTCAGTATCAATGTCCCATCTGGCTTCTCATTGAATATAAAGGGAATAATAAATATGGCAGAGAAAAAAAATTCAAAATCTAAAGTCTCATGACTGCCACGTGATTATGACACAATTACTTCCGGTTGCACTTAGGGGGCTTCTACCGGAAAATGCTCGATTAGCCATTGTGAAGCTATGCGCATTCCTCAATGCAATTTCTCAGAAGGTAATCGATCCAGAAATCCTACCAAGGTTACAGAATGACCTAGTCCAATGTCTTGTCAGTTTCGAGTTGGTGTTCCCTCCATCCTTCTTCAATATTATGAAGCACGTTCTAGTGCACCTAGTCGAAGAGATTAACATTCTCGGTCCTGTATTTCTACACAATATGTTCCCCTTCGAGAGGTTCATGGGAGTCTTAAATAAATATGTTCATAACCGTGCTAGGCCAGAAGCAAGCATCGCCAAGGGATATGGAACAGAGGAGGTTATTGAGTTTTGTGTTGACTTTTTTCCTGACATTAAGCCGATTGGTCTTCCTGAATCGCGGCATCAGGGGAGACTGGGTGGAAAAGGCACATTAGGAAACAAAGAAGCAATGAATATGGACGGGCATTCTTTCACTCAAGCACACTACACGGTTCTACAAAATTCCACCTTGGTGACTCCATATATGGAGGAACACAAGGATATTGTACGGTCCAAGAACCCAGAGCAGTCTAACCCCTGGATTGAACGTAAACACATGGAGACTTTTGCCAGTTGGTTGCAAACAAAGCTCATCGATGACAACGATGTTCTAGATGAACTATACTGGTTGGCCAAGACACCATGTTCGACTGTAATGACTTTCAAAGGGTACGAAATAAATGGGAATACATTTTACATGATCGCCCAAGATAAGAAGAGCACCAACCAAAATAGTGGTGTCCGCTATGATGCAAACAACTTTGAAGACACATATTATGGTTACATAGAGGAGATATGGGAACTTGACTATGGACCTGATCTTAAGGTCCCTTTGTTTTGGAGCAAATGGGTCAAATATACTGGAGGCGGGGTACAGGTAGACCCACAGTACAGAATGACAACAGTGGATCTCAACAATCTTGGATACACAGACGACTCATTCGTCCTAGCCAATGATGTGGCTCAGGTTTTCTATGTGAAGGACATGTCTAACAAACCGAGGAGAAAAAAAGATAAGGAAGCGAATACATCATACAATGAGCCAAAGCGCCACATAGTTCTTTCAGGGAAAAGAAACATTGTGGGAGTGGAGGACAAGACAGACATGTCCGAAGATTATGAAAAGTTTCATGAAATCCCTCCCTTCAGAGTGAAGACTAACCCAAGCATCCTGTTAAATGATGAAGATTATCCATGGTTACGGGCAATCATAAGAAAGAGCCAAACACGCAGAAAAAGTCTTACACCGCGAGATTCCACTCTGGGATGTGACCGGCTTCACCATCATCACTTTCTATATATTTATGTGAAGGACATGCATGCATTTCCTAGCTAGCATGGTATATCTTTGTAACTGTTTGTACACGAAATGCATCCAGTTTTTGCCGTAACCCTCTCAACTCTCTAGAAGTTGCTATGTGGGTCAAATTATGATGTCATGCCAAGTTACGACCTTTTCAGAGTTAATTTGTACTGCTTTACAAATTCAGGGTCATTTAGCTCAAAATAAATCATTAAATGCATGAAAAATATGAAATGAGGTCAGAAAGGGTTTAAAATTGATGATGTGCCTTTGAATGGTGCATATTGAACACACAAAAAGTATGGAGTTAAAATAAGTTATTAAAAATGAAATCCCTTTGTAATAGATGAGTTTTCGTCCGAAACCCTCATACTTCTTATGAGATTGTCCAGTTTGTACACGAAGTGCATCCAGTTTTTGCCATAACCCTCTCAACTCTCTACAAGTTGCTATGTGGGTGAAATTATGATGTCATGCCAAGTTACAACCTTTTCAGAGTTCATTTGTAATGCTTTTCAAATTCACGGTCATTTAGCTCAAAATAAATCATTAAATGCATGAAAAATATCAAATGAAGTCGGAAAGGGTAGAAAATTGATGGTGTGTCTTTGAATGGTGCATATTGAACACACAAAAAGTATGGAGTTAAAATAAGTTATTAAAAATGAAATCCCTTTGTAATAGACGAGTTTTCGTCCGAAACCCTCATACTTCTTATGAGATTGTCCAGTTTGTACACGAAGTGCATCCAGTTTTTGCCATAACCCTCTCAACTCTCTAGAAGTTGCTATGTGGGTGAAATTATGATGTCAAGCCAAGTTACAACCTTTTTAGATTTCATTTGTACTGCTTTTCAAATTCTAGGTCATTTAGCTCATAATAAATCATTAAATGCATGAAAAATATCAAATGAAGTCAGAAAGGGTTGAAAATTGATGATGTGCCTTTGATTGGTGCATACTGAACACACAAAAATTATGGAGTTAAAATAAGTTATTAAAAATGAAATCCCTTTGTAATAGATGAGTTTTCGTCCGAAACCCCCATACTTCTTATGAGATTGTCCAGTTTGTAAACGAAGTGCATCCAGTTTTTGCCGTAACCCTCTCAACTCTCTAGAAGTTGCTATGTGGGTGAAATTATGATGTCATGCCAAGTTACAACCTTTTCAGAGTTCATTTGTACTGCTTTTCAAATTCAGGGTCATTTAGCTCAAAATAAATCATTAAATGCATGAAAAATATCTAATGAAGTCGGAAAGGGTTGAAAATTGATGATGTGTCTTTGAATGGTGCATATTGAACACACAAAAAGTATGGAGTTAAAATAAGTTATTAAAAATGAAATCCCTTTGTAATAGACGAGTTTTCGTCCGAAACCCTCATACTTCTTATGAGATTGTCCACTTTGTACACGAAGTGCATCCAGTTTTTGCCGTAACCCTCTCAACTCTCTAGAAGTTGCAATGTGGGTGAAATTATGATGTCATGCCAAGTTACAACCTTTTCAGAGTTCATTTGTACTGCTTTTCAAACTCGAGATATGAATATTTCAAATGCCATATTTAATCAAATTATCTTATACAGTAGTTGAAGTTGTTCAAACATGCATGGAAATGCCATAAATAGATTCTTTATATTTTTCTGATATTTTTTCATATATTATTTATTTCCATTGGAGTCTTACGTTTTTTTCTATGATTTTCTAAAGTTTACGGGGTTTTTCTGAAAATAATAACTAATACTTAAGTAAAAAACACTTTTAGTACCAGTGCTAGCCACGCACCGGTACTAACGACCCTTTAGTACCGGTGCTAGCCACGCACCGGTACTAAAGGTCTGTTTGGTATAAAAGGAGGACTTCGTCGTCCCGGGCCAAGCAACGCACCGGGAGAGCTCAACTTGCGTTGCTGGCTACCGAAATTGCCATTGCCGTCGCCCTCACCGCCGTCGCCCTTGCCGCCGTCGCCCTCGCCTCCGTCGCTCTTGCCGTCGTTGCCCTCGCCGCTGTCGCACCACCACCACGCGATTGCCGTCACCCTCACCACCGCTGCCGTCGCACCACCACCGCCGTCGCCCTCGCCGCCGTCGCCCTCGCCCTCGCCACCGTCGCCCTCACCGCGGTGGCCCTTGCCTACCCGGACGACGCCCGTCGCCGTCGCCCTTGCCGCGGTCGCCCTCGCCTACCCGGACGCCGCCCCTCGTCGCCGGTCCCGTCGCCGCTGGCCCGCTCACTCCGGCCACCGCTCCGTGATCCCGTTGCCGCCGCCCCAAGCCCGTCACCGACACCACCTCCGAGTCAGCAGGCTAGGTGAGATCTCCCGGCCGACCCCTCTCCCCAACGATCACCCCGATGATCGCCGGACTAGTGTGTAGATTCTAGGGTATCTAGGGTCCCTCGACGTCGAACCCCGACACCCCGACACGACACCCCCGACATCCGACCCCGACACGACACAACACCCCTATTTAGTTAGTTAGTTAGGTTGTCAGGTTATTAGGATATGTGTTAGCTTATGTTTAGTTTAGGTTTAATTTAGTTTATGTTTAGTTTAGTTTTAGGTTTAATTTAGTTTGGATCCTAATGCGTGTGTGACTTTCGGTCTGTCGTCGATCCTAATTTAGTTTAGGGTTTCATGTGTGTTCTTGATGGAGGAATCCCGACTATTTTCGTGGAGGGAGCTTCCTCTTTCTCCTCTTCTTTGCGATATACTCATCGACATATTGTGCAAGAAGAGGAGAGGGGAAGCGTCCATCACCGCCGGTCAAACATATTACTGCAAGAGAGTGTCCACCAACATATATACACCACCGTATCAATGTGAGAGAGTGCGCACCAACACACCATGAGATATGTGAAGTTATTTAAGGAAATTCTCGACAGACCGATAGTCACACACGCATTAGGATCCAAAGCGTGCCGTAATTCTTGATTTTGCTAGATGCTAAGTGTTAATTTTGCTAAGTGTTAATTTTGTTAATTGTTAATTTTGCTAAGTTTTATTTAATTTGTTTTCGTAATTAAGTGTTTCTTCTCGACGTCGACGATGCCGATCCCGCATCCTCGTCGTCGAGTCGCCGGAGGAGGTCACTTGCTTGAGTCGAGGGGCCCTATCAGAGACTGGGCTCCGCCGGGCTGGTACTGGGAGGTGCTGCCTTCCGGGCGGCGCAACTTGGTGAGGAGCCAGCCCGTCGTCGACCCGGAGGCTCTGTGGTGGTGGCCGCATGGGCCACGGACGATCGAGAGGCTTGAGTGCCCCGTGGAGGTGGTACAGTACCATATCAGCAAGGAGAACGAGCACGACCGACGCTACATGGCAGCTTTGGAGGCTAGGTCCGACAATACCTGGCAGATTCCTCAGGGATCTCACTGGAGCTATGTTCCTGTGATGGTTCCTTCTCTTTGGGTGTCCACCGCCTGCCCCGATATCCGCCGGGTGCTAGGGTTCTAGCTAGATCGATATATTAGCTAGCTACTATTATGATGTATTATTATGATGTATTAGCTAGATCGATAGAGATTAGCCGATGTATTGAAAATTATCCAAGATTATGCAGATGATATCTTTTCTAAGAACTATACTATATATGTATCCGATGATGCATTATTAATTAACTATCAGTTATTTTGCTTCTTGAACGATGATGGCTCACAATATCTGAACGATCACGGTGATGGATGTGAGACTGAGGAAGAACAACTTATGTTCCAAAATCCGAAACAACCAAGAATGTTCGGCGAGGTACATACACATCCATTAGCCTCTGGTGATCATTACATGTGTATTAATTGATTTGTATATATATATATATATTAACAAATCTTTCTTATTTTAATTATCATCCCTCCTGATCGAGCCAATCTAGTAGAATTGTACGAGGCGCTACCAAAATATTGGACGGCAACATAAAGCTCAATCTTGATGCTTTCAAACATAATGGCGAACCGACTCACCCTGAAGCCAATGCCAAGACATTTGTGTGTCAATGTGGAGTGGTTGTTAGGGACGGAGTCCCAATCACAATGCATGAATGGATTCAGCCAAAGGAACCAAAAACAGGAGTGAATTATGTCGATACAAGAATTAAAGATGCCCTTTGGCGAGAGCTCATGGAGCATTTCACCCTACCAGATTCTCTCTCGGAGCGTCAAAGGAACAAAGTCAAGGAGTTTGCTCTCCATAAGATGGCCGGCGCGTTCCAGACTTGGAAGAAAAGATTATGGACCGAGTACAATGCTAGAGGCAAGAAGGCGCCCGAATCCAAAGGAATATACGAGAAGGTAAGGGATCACTGGGACGCATTTATCAAGTACAAGACATCGATAGCTGCTATGGAGAAGTCGGCAAAGAATAAGATAAATGCTGAGAAAAAAAGGTATGACCATAAACTAGGGACATGTGGATACAAGTCAGCCATTCCTAAGTGGGATGCATTAGAGAATAAGATGCTTGCTGAAGGGATCACTCCAGTAACCTTCAACTGGCCCAAGAGGTGCAGGAATTGGTTTTTTGCGCATGGGGGAAAGTTGGACCCAGCCATAGGGAAGATTATTGCACTGGCCAGTTTGAAGCATGCATCAGATGAGTTGATTCAAGCAATAAAAGATGCCCAAGAAGGACGGTTTCACCCCGATAGAGAGAATGACGAGCTTACACGCGCCCTCGGGAATGCCGAACACGGAGGACGAACACGAGGCATGGGCGTTGTTCCGTGGTACGAGGGGTTTGCGGGATGGCAGGACAATTATAAAAGCCATTCGTGAAAAAAGAAGGTGGAAGCAGACCGACTTTCGAAGTTGGAACAAAAGTACGAGCAGCAGCAGCTGCAGATACAGGTACTGACCCAGCAAAGGGAAACTCCGCAGCAGGAGGCAGGGGAAGAACCCGTCCCATCTACAATGCAGAAAAGCAGCATGGGTTCCATGGGGGCACCGCTGGGTCACACCCCCGTGGATGATATCACCGAGAAGACATCTTGTGAGCTAATCCAGAAAATGAAGAACATACCCGTGTGGGTCGCGACGGGCTATGCTTTACCAAATACACCTGATGTTCTCTGGCATAGCAATCCGGTTCCAGCTGGGTATGCTCGTGTCGCGGTGAACGCAATAGAGACGGGATATGATGAACTATTGCTTGACATCCCTGCAGGTGAGGGGGAGTCCACATTGGCAGAAGCCGGCCGTGGTCTCATTCCATGGAGTAAGGACTGCATCGTCTTTCCACACTCGGCGCTAAGGCCACCGGCTCCTCCGAGTATCGATGTCCAGCGCGAGGGATCCCAGCCAGAGGCATCGCAGCGCCAGCAGTCCTCCCCAACTCGCCAGCAGTCCTTCCCACCTCGCCAGCAGTCACCTCGCCAGCAGTCCTCCACACCTCGAGCTCCCCCATAGTCGTCCCCACCTCGAGAGGCGTCCCAACTCGCCAGCAGTCCTCCCCACCTCGCCATGAGCAGTCCTCCCAACCTCGGGACGGAGCATGACGCAAGTTCATATCATCATCGATATCGATCTCCGCCGCGTGAGCCGACTCCACCCTGGCAGCGGTCCCGCCAGCAGGGCTCCCAAAAGAGGAAGGCCACCAGTAGTCCTCTTCGGAAGAAAGCAAAGAAGAAACCCGAGCCTCCGACCAAAAGGAAGCTGCCTTATGACATGACACCGGAGGAAAATAAAATTGAATGCGATCTCCAGGTGAAAGCCTTTTTTGCGAAGAAGACCGTCCCGCCAAACGAGGTAATACCCGAGGAAGTCCAAGAGCACTTTATGGAACACTTTATTGATTGACCCCCGGCATATATCGAGCGTATGCCGACAGACTATGAGCGACAGATTCAGAAGGCAAGTGAGCGGAGAAGTCGGCCCAGCCCAAGGAAGAAGTCGGGAAGTACGGCATCAACTAGCGGGAAAAAAGTTTCCCATCTCGGAGAACAATCCAAGCAATCGATCTCTCCGCTCAAGGTGAGTACCAATCCAAGCAAGCAACCGATCCAACCAGTCAACGTGCAAGGCAACCCAATCGACCTCGAAGTACTAAAGGCTGCAGGTCTCACTCTTGACCAAATCCTTGGCAACGAGGAAATCCGCGGGTACGATGCAACTGAGTACGCAATGCAATATGCCGTCGGAAAACCACTTGTCACACCTGAGAAGTACAAGGAACTACCAACTGCGATGCGACGGTTGCATGATTGGTACATGCGTGAAGCAAAGCAAGGGGAGACGGCGGTCATGGTCAAAGTAAGGAAAGAGCATTACGTCAATGCATGTGACATATGTCTTGAATTCTCAGAACTTTTCCAGTTATACCACATGGACTCTATCGACAAAACTCTCATCAGTTGCTATTGTCTGTAAGTGATTTATATCTTTAGTAATTTAAGTCTCTAGCTAAGATATCATTCATTGGCTTATCCTCACTATATATGTTCTTTTCTACGCTATTATGCAGATTGAAGATGTGGGAATTGAAACAAGAGGGAATCGATGACATTGGGTTCATCGACCCAAGTACCGTTAATGGTCATGTGGTAAAACATTATACCAAGAACACAGAAGATCTCTTGGAAAATTTTCTAGAGGCAATAATGAATAACAACAAATCTACTATAATATTTCCTTATAACATGGGGTGAGTGTTTACTCTCTTGTATACTATAAATTCTATTTTTGCTTACTAGCTCGCTGTCAAGTGTAGTTGATGAGTTATATGCGCATGCCTCCTTAATTATATAAACTTCTGCGCAGAGACCACTATATCCTCCTATATATTTCGCGGATGGACTTGTTCAAGTGTACGACTCACTAGATACACCAGAACAATCATACGTGGACTTGTATTTTATGATAGAACGGTAATTTCAATCTTTATCGACCTCGTTTTCTTTCATTATTTCCTGATATCAAAAGTAATTATAATAACTCTTTCGTTCTTTTTCTTTGCCGGGTAGTGTTTGGAAAAAGATGATAGAAAAAAACTATCAAGGTCGTCAATGAAAACCGAAGCTGAAGTGGAAAAAGATGCAGGTAATTAAGTAGTACTACTAGGTCCGCGCATCTCATTAATTCTATTTTCAATATCATTATCATGCTCGATTATTAATTATCTTATTCAATTCTATTCTTTTTCAAAGTGCGCGAAGCAGCCACAGGGGACAAATTTATGTGGATATTTCCTTTGTGAGAACATTCGCATCCAGACCGAAAGTCATATACGTCGCAGAGCAGCACGTGAAAGACAACTCCAGGTTTGGCAGATGACGTCGAAGCTCTCACATGAGAAACGCTTTGTAGCACTTCAAGAGGAATTTGCGGCATTTCTTCTTCAACATGTCATTCATGTAAACGGAGAGCACTATTCCTTACCGCCGCCTCAATAATGCCAGCAAATCAGTAGTAGAGAACTGAGATTTCATCCGGAGCACTAGCTAGCTAGTCCCTGCCGGGTTTTGGGCCTTATGTTAATTATAAGTCCCGAATTTATATGGATGTGTAATTCCATTTGTATATATATATACTGTGTATGAGATATTGTATATTATATTACATATATATATGCATGAACTTGTGTACTGTTTACAGTATGTAGCACCGTAAAATAAATTTGAAATGAATGGAAAACACAAAAAATAGAGAGGAAAATTAAAACCTAATTAAAAGCTAAAACAAAAAAACAGAAGACTTAGTACCGGTTGGTATCACCAACCGGTACTAAAGGTCTTCCACCACCAGTCCACGCAGGCAGCCACGTGGACGGCCTTTAGTACCAATCCGTGGTCCAACCGGTTCTAATGGTCTGGACCTTTAGTCCCGAGCCGTTAGTACCGGTTGGGGAACCGGTACTAAAGGTCCATCCGGCCCGGGACTATAGGCCTGTTCTGCACTAGTGTCTCAACTTCCCGTCTTTTTACGGTCTGCGTTGTGCCATCACATCAACTTGGCATGCTCTTTGTTTTGGAACAAACGTCTCACTGTGGTATTATAGGAGCATACCACATCCCTTGGAAGGAATCTTCTTCCTGGGGCGCTCGCCCTCAGGGTCATCGTGGCCGATCTTATAGCGCAATACACAACATACTGGGCATGCATTCAAATCGTCGTACTCACCGCGGTAGAGGATGGAGTCATTAGGGCATGCATGTACCTTCTCGAACTCTAATCCTAGAGGGCAGACAGCCTTCTTTGCTTTGTATGTACTCTCTGGCGATTCGTTGTCCTTTGGTAGCTTCTTCTTTAACAATATCATCAACTTTTGAAATGCCTTGTCAGATACACCATTCTCCGCCTTCCATTGCAGCAATTCCAGTGTGGTACCCAACTTTTTATTGTCATCAACCCTTTTTGTGATCCTCTAATATGCGCTGCAAGTTCAGGTTCTCCTTTTCACTTGCGCAGTTTCTCTTTGCATCGGCAATGGCCCGACCAAGATCATCAGCGGGCTCATCTGATGCCTCTTCTTCAGCTCCTTCCCGCATTGTCGGCTCAGCTTCTTCCCCCATTGTTGTACCATCGTATTCATGGAACCCATGACCAGGATAGCTGTCGTCATCCTCTTCTTATTCATTCTCTTCCATTAGGACCCCTCTTTCTCCATGCTTGGTCCAACAGTTATAGGCGGACATGAAACCGGACTCAAACAGGTGGACGTGAATGGTTCTTGGGTTAGAGTAATTTTGATCATTCTTACAACCAGCACATGGACAATACAGAAAACCATCCGGCCGCTTGTTTGCCTCAACCGCAACCAGAAAAGTATGCACGCCATTAATGAACTGGGGAGAGCATCGGTCGTCGTACATCCATTGTCGGCTCATCTTCATCACACAACACCGTAAAGACCAAATTAATACAAGTTCGTACATAAAGTTCATACACACTTGTTCTCATAAAACAACATACAAACTCTCTAGCTTCCTCTTCTTCAACTCTTCTCAATTTTTCTTTCAAATACTCGTTTTCTTTTCAACTAAATTTAGCTTCTTGACAAGAATATCTATGTCGGTTGGAATCTCCGGTTCACATACCTCCTAGATCAAAATATCTATGTCAACTTAATTGGCATAATTTTCATGAACACGAAATGCAACAAAGAGTTATAAAAGAGAGTATATACCACATCCGCATCATAAATCGGACGAGAGCCGACGGGGACGGATTTCAAAACCATGCCAATATGTATAACAAACAACCATATAGGTAAGAAAACTATACAAGTAACTAACTAAATCTTATAAACATGTTTTTTATTATAAAAAGGTTAAGAACAAGAGGCTACCCAAGGTGGTGTTGGCGACGGGATGGTGTGGGTGATCGACGGTGGTTAGGACGGGGACGGGGAGGCACTAAGTAAACCACACCTACAAATGCAAAGTAAGAAGTTAATTTGAGCTCAAATTTCATAAATCAAATAAACGACCACATACAAACAAAACCCACAAATTACTATACTTATAGAGCATTGCAAGAGCTAATCTAGCAATGAGAGACGAAAGGACAAAGTTGCTAACCTTTGTGAACACTTGGATGGATGGGATGCCTCCAAATCTTGACAAATTTTGGCAAAAATGAAGGATGAGCTCGAGGAAGAGAGGATGAACAGAGAGGAGACGAAAGGGGAAGAACATAGAGGAGTGTGCTCGGGCTGGCGCCGAAGGGTTTCATATAGGGGAAGCTTTATTTCCGGTTGGTGGCTCCAACCGCGACTAAAGGTTAGCCTATAGTCGCTGTTGGAGCCACCAACCGGGACTAAAGGTTCCCGTGGGGCCACAGGCTAACGCCAGCCTGCCACCACACCTTTAGTGCTGGTTCGTGGCACGAACCGGGACTAAAGGTCCGGAGCGAAGCGGCACTAATGATGCCCGTAACGAACCGGGACTAATGGGCACATTAGTGCCGGTTCAAGACCCAGCCGGGACTAATGATGCAGATGAAAGGTCTACTTTCTACTAGTGGCTAGGTAGGATGGACGATTGATGGATGATATGTACTCCCTCTGCTCACAAATATAAGATGCTTTAACTTGTTTAGACATGTTTTAGAGTGTTTGTTCACTCATTTTAGTTTGTATCTAGTTTATATTGAAATATCTAAAATATTTTATATTTATGAACCAAGGAAGTACATTAGAGCAATTGATGAAAAGTACATATATGAACTGAAGGTGATGGAAATGGGACGTTAGGCTATAGTTCCCCTCATGCATCATCGCTGCTAACCGACGAGCCCTCCTCCCATTGTGCGCTTGTGATCAACGTTGTTTCATCAAGTTCCATGGGGATCCAGCCGCCTTCTGGCGGCCACACAAAGGTCGGTTTCTCCAGTAGCACATTTGGCGATGGCATGGACTTGGCGACGATCTGCACCACCTCTCTCATGCTCGGGCGGTCCAATGGGTTGGGGTTGGTGCACGCCAACCCAAGAAGCAGCAAGCGACTCGCATCGTCGGCGTCAAACTCTTCAACCACCCCGTCGTCCATGGCTTCAAGCAGTCTCCCCTCCCGGTGAGCTGTCCAAACCCACTCAGTGAGCAGTTGGAAGGACTCATGGTAGCCATTGAGTGACCGCTTTCCGTGACGACCTCTAGGATTAACACCTCGAGCACGAAATGTCAGTCTTGCATGTTGCCTTACGGCTCATCGAGTACTCTAGTGCTATGAAGTCCCAGGTCCCTGCGACGCTGATATCCGTGTAGGAGTTCTTGTCCAAGCAAGTGATGATGCGGGCTAGGCCGAAGTCACCGAGGAGGACCCTGAAGGAAGAGTCGAGCATGAGTTGCTCGTCTTGATGTCATGGTGGAGCACCATGTGATCGTTCTCCTGGTGAACGTAGTGGAGCCCTACAACGACATCCATAATGATGTCGTAGCGGGTGTCCCATCCGAGGACGGCGATTGACTGTTGTGGTGCTTTGGACGCGTGAAACAAGTGCTGATCCAGGCCGCCATTTGGCATGTAGTCGTAGATGAGCAGGAGTTCGCCTTTCTGATAACACCAACATGAAATAATCTTGGTTAAAAATAAACATCACAATATAAATGACCACAAATGTGTTAGAGTTGTGTCGAATATTAGTGTACAAGTTAGGTTACAGTTGGACTTGGATTTGGACTATGTGTATACAGGGTAAGAGTCGTGTCCTATTAGGACACCCCCAGTCCTCTCATATATAGCAAAGGTAGATACACGATATAACCTATGCCAACATAATAGCACATGAGCGCAGGGGGAGCCGGCGGCATGTGCCGGTGCCCAAGGCGCCCATGGTGCGGTATTGTGACAGTGTCACGGGGAGGAGCGCCCTTAGTCAAGCCCCGGGGATGTAGCCATATCGGTGAACCTTGTTAACAAATCTCGGTGTCATGCTCGTGTGATTGCTTGGTCCTCGAATGATCGACGGAGTGCCTCGGATTTATTCTAACAAGTGGTATCAGAGCCTAGGTGCCGAAATAAATCTCGATGGTCTCACGGATGGTCGGGTATGGTTGGTGGGCTAGAAACGCTGGTGTTAGCGGGGCCATGGTGATCGATGTGTGAGAGGAAGATTGTTAGGTTTAGTCCCACATCGGTTATGGGAGGAGACATAACACAATTTATAAGGATGAGGGTGTCCCCTCCTAACAGGCTAGTCTTTTGGAGGGAAAGAGCCCAAGTCCTGATATAAGTCGGTGTTGCTCTCTGGTTGGGCCTGGTTAATGCATGTGCTAGCGGACCTAAGATTGCATAACAATTGGTGACAAAAATAGGTTGTTTGGAGGTTGCTGGTTTGTTGATCTAGAGGAGAAGGCCGAAAGAAATCGTAAAGTTGGATTTTACCTACAGTTGATAGCTCGCGAGCGTCAAAACTCGGAAGAGATCGGAGTCAACGGGAGGCATGGAAATCGACAGGAACTCCGAAGCGTATCGGCAGCTAAGGCAATTGGTACATGATTCGTGCAACAGCAAGCAGCGCGTGCATACGGAAGTGGCGGGATGCAGCAGCCGAGTTCTTCACGATATCAGATTGATCGAATCGGTTCACGCGTGGTACATGGACATCTTGCGGAGAAAATGTTTGTGGGTGAGCGACAGCCAGGCAGCGGCCGATTAAGGGCCCAAGGAGTTCGTGCTAGTCGACTCTAGACAAGCCCAGATGGGTTGTGGTGCAAGGTGCGTGGTGCATGGCGCTGGTGCAGGCAGGTCCGTGGGTATAGTCAGAGGAAAGGTTTGCAGCTGTTGTGATGAGATTTGTTTCGATAAAAAAGGTCGGCACAAGGACTAGAGTCAAGACCGGGGTGCTATCAAGAAAGAAAAAAAAGTCTAATAGCTATAGACGTGTGGTGTTCACACGGGAAGGCTGGAACGGATTCTGCTTTGGTGTTCTTTTTAACAATTGGTATCAGATACTAGGTGTCGGAATAAATCTCGGTGGTCTCACGGGTGGTCGGTCATAGTTGGTGGGCTGTAAACGTTGGTGTTAGCGTGACCATGATGACCGATGTGTGAGAGGGAGATTGTTGGGTCCCAAATCGATTGTGGTAGGAGACATAGCACGATTTATAAGGATAAAGGTGTCCCTTCCTAACAGGCCAGTCTTTTGGGGAAGAGGGTCCAAGTCCTGGTATAAGTCGGTGTTGCTCTTTCATTGGGCCTAGTTAATGCATGTCGGTCGGAAACGTTGGTGTTAACGGACCTGAGATTGCGTAACTAAGTAACAGACGAAGAACTACTTACCCACGAGCCGAACGATGTTTCGGCGGCGTAGGCGGTTGATGACATTGACCTCTACGAGGAAGTCATCGTAGCAGCGGTCCTCATTCGGTGTGAACTTCTTCACTGCCACATCGATGTCGACGCGTGACTCGGTCGTCCCAGGCACCGTTGAGCGCAGTGTTCCCTAGTACACGTCGCCAAAGCCTCCTTTGCCTAGCTTCCTTGCCTGGTTGAAGTTGTTGGTTGGTGGCCTTCCTCACGGTGGCGTACTTGAACTCCCTGGGCGTCCTGGGAAGCCGCCGGAGAGCCTCGGACAGCTTCAGCTCCATCTTGAGGGCCTTAAACCTCGACTGGAAATAGAACGCCGCGGCGGCGATCATGACCGCGGCGGCGTCAGTACCAGTGACTGAAGGGAGTATCACCTTCCTAGTCTTGCCGTGATGATAGTCGCTGGGGAGCTTCTCAAGCGTCAAGTTCCAGCTGAGGATAGCATGCAGCTCGTAGGTTTCCTGTCCCGTAGACGCCGAGAAACCAATGTATGCTCTCTGTGGGAGATGGCTGCTGATATTGAGGGGCGCGTCAAGGACGGCTCGCTCAGGTTGCTCCTTGCCCTGTGGAGCCATACCCAAACGTGTTGTCCCACGCCGTTGTATACGATCCACACGGTGTAGAACATCGGTTGTTTACCCATTTGTGCGATTGTAAGGTTTCCAGGAGGAACCGAGGAAAGCGGCACGATGACATCGGAGACCACGCTGCCGATGTTGAGGCCGACGTGGTTGTCATCGGGGTCACACGACTGCTTGGCCGTAGCTGCTGGAGGTAGATTTTGAGGTGGTGTTTGTGAGACCGAGGAAGCCACCATGGCTTCCTGGCGGAGGGCCATCTAGGGAGGAGATGATGACAAAAGCAAAGCCCTCGCCACTTGTATTACTGTATGCCCTGAAGATGATCATGTCGAAGGAGGTGTTGAAGGAGGCGTCATGCCTCGCCCCGTGGGAGTCGACGCGCCACAGCGTGACCGGAGACAGGAGGAGAATAGATCCGGTCCTGTTGGTTAGGAAGCCATTGATGTTCCTGATGTCTGGAGTCAGCTGGAGGGCTCCAGCATTTATACTTGCATTCTTTTGAAACGCCAAACCAGCGCCTCCCATCATCATACTTCTGCTGAAAGATGGAAAACTGTAGTAGACGATGTCGTCCCTCTTCCTCCTCATCTCCTCCTCGCAGCAAGCCACATGTCGAGCGGGAGCAAGATGCAGTAGAGCAAAGCACCACTGCCGCCATACAGAAACACGCAAGCCATGGTCGCTCTCGTACTGGTGGTGAACTAGTTGCAGGCATGTTGCCTGTATATTTTGCTGGGTGTGAAGCAGAACTAAGCTAGTAGCTATAGCTGCTATTTGAAATCTCCTTTCTGGTCGTCCGGTGTCTTCTCCAGTTCTCCTCATATAAGCTCTGCTCGCATCACGACGGCTTAATGATTTCATAAGCAAGTTGATTGATAACAGAATGTCAGCAAGTTGATTGATACTACTCTCTCCGTCCCGGCTTAATGATTTCATAAGCAAGTTGATTGATAACAGAATGTCAGCAAGTTGATTGATACTACTCTCTCCGTCCCGGTTTGTAAGGCATACATGTAGTTCTAGGTTGACAATTTAATTAGCTAAATATGTATTATATGTCATGAAAAATATATGTTAAAAACAACATCCATTTAGTAATCCAATGATATATATTTCATGCCCTATAGACCTACACGAATGGAGTATTAGATTATTGGTTGGACGGTCGGTAAGTCAGAGATGCAGTCGGGTCTGTCAAAAACCAAGTACTCCCTTCATTTCACAATATATGACATTAGTTTAATATAAAATTATAAACCACACTTATTTTGAGATGGAGCGAGTAATACATTGTCTTCCCTTGTCGTTTACTGAGCATGCACGCGTCTCGGTGCGGGCAAATGCCCTGACACAGCATGATTTATAAAAGAACTAAAAACCAGAGAGAATATTGTAGATACGCCCACATCTAACGCTAGTATTGTCCATGCTGCTGGAACTTTGCCGCAGCAGGTCCATGATCCTTTCTCCAGTTGTTCTACGCATATAAGGCGGGCTATGCGTGCCTCGCAACGGCTTAAACTTGAATACGTTGACGATCGCAGCCGGTTAGTCTAGAGTAGAGTCTTTGTTGCAGGTCAGTCAAATTAAAGACTCAGTCATGCATGCGTCTCGGCTCCTAACGCTAGTGTGTTGTCCATATACGATTTAGAAGAAATGAAGAGAACCGAGGGTGACAGGGCCCAACTAACGCTAGTGTTGTCCATGCATGTTAGGGGAACATTACCGCAGGTCCATGTTCTACAGGGAAACTAAAACTAGGGAAGCAGGATCGCGTCCAGCATATGAAGATTGACCGTTTAAAGGTTTCTCGAAAGTGTAATCGTGCCCAACCTTATCCCGAAATTGAGGAGGATGACAAAATAGATGCCAGATATGATGGTCTGCTTGTCTCCCACTTGGTTGGTGAGGTTGCCGAGATTGGTTTGGATGACGCCAGACTTGGGTCCATGTTCTGTCACAGCGTCTTTGCGGAAATCTAAATCGCATTCATCTAAAAAGAAACAAAAACCGCCTAAGAAGTCGAAATGTTCCACACCGAACCGAGTTTTCACATGAGAGGCATGTTTTGAAATAGCAGAGGTCTATAAGACTTAGCTAAACATAAACATGTCGCTGATTGTGTGTGCGAACATGGGTTGGATTTTGTGGCAATTTCTGAGGCCGGAAAATGTGACTTCTGCCCGCATGTCCTTGATCACCTATCATGGTGGTTTTGACTACACATGGCATAGTCTACCAGCTCGTGGAAGGTCTGGGGGATTCCTTCTTGGGATACAAACCACTACCATGGACTTGTTGGCTTTTTTAACCGGTGAATTTCATATCAAATTTCACTTGCGAAACATAGCTGGTAATTTTACATGGAGCCGGGTAGTAGTATATGGGGCTGCCCAAGATGAGCATAAACCGATCTTCCTTCGTGAATTGGTGAACCTGGCTAAGGATAACCCATACCCAATGCTTATTGGAGGGGACTTTAATATCCTTAGGTACCACGAAGAGAAAAATAATGACCGCTTCGACACTCATTGGCCTTTCTTATTCAGTGCTGTGATAGAGAGTTTGGATCTTCGTGAGGCCAATATGTCGGGGCGGCAATTCACCTGGGCTAATAACCGAGCTATGCCGACATACGAGAAACTTGATAGGGTACTCATGGACACCGAATGGGAACTAAAATTTTCTTTGGTAACCGTGCGAGCCCTAGAGCGTATCGAGGCGTTATCGGATCATGCACCTGTCATTTTGGATTATAACTCTACGAACCAAAATGCCCGTTGCCCTTTTAAATTTGAATTGGGGTGGCTATATCGGGAGGGTTTTGTAGACTTCAAGAATATTTGTGAGAAGCCCATCGTTGGTCGTACGTCTATTCAGAGATGGAATTTTAAAATAAGGTCCACGAGGAAACACGTCACTGGATTGACGAAACACACTAACGAAATATATAAAAAGGAAAAACAAAGGCTCTATACCATTATTGATGATCTCGACAAAATTACAGAGACCCGCACCTTATCTCAACTAGAGATTGAGTTGACAAATCAATCTAATAGGAAGGTGACACGTCTTTTTGAGAAGAGGAGATCAAATACTACCGGAGCTCCAAAGCTGATTTCATCTTGCTAGGAGATAGTAATACATGATACTTCCAATTGGTCGCCAATGGGCGACATAGGAAAAAAAGTATTTACAGTCTGCAACAAGATGAAGGGCGGATCGAAGGTTAAGAGGAGCTCAAAAAGTATATAACCAAATACTACAAATCTCTATTCGGACCGCCAGTTGAAGGGAATTTCACCCTTGACGAGACCCGAACGGATGATATTCCACAAGTCACGGTAGAAGAAAATGATATCCTAACGTTACCATTCTTGGAAGAGGAGGTGAGAGCGGCGGTGTTCCAAATGGAACATAACAAAGCTCCAGGCCCAGATGGTTTCCTAGCAGAATTCTATCAAAATTTCTGGTATATCATCAAGACTGGCCTTTTGGATTTGTTCAATTGTCTTCATGCCGACCGACTAGACCTATTAGACTTAATTTTGGCGAGATTGTCTTGTTGCCAAAGATTAAGGAGACCGAACGGATCCAACAATTCAGAGCCATATGCCTCCTTAATGTTAGCTTCAAGATTTTCACCAAAGTGGCTACAAACAGGTTAAACTCAGTAGCCGACCATGTTGTCCGGCCATCTCAAACAATGTTCATGCAAGGAAGGAATATACTCGATGGCGTAATAACATTGCATGAGACCGTTCACGAGATACACCGGAAAAACATGAGTGGAGTAGTACTCAAAATTGACTTTGAAAAATCCTATGATAAGGTCAAATGGTCTTTCCTCAAACAAGCCCTAAGAATGAAAGGTTTCTCAGATAAATGGTGCCAGTGGATTCAAAATTTTGTAACTGGAGGTAGTGTGGCCATCAAACATGACGATGATATAGGCCATTACTTTGAGACAAAAAAAGGACTATGTCAGGATGATGCCTTGTCCCCAATGTTATTTAACACTGTTGCTGACATGTTGGCTATTCTAATTGGCCGCGCCAAGTAGGATGGGCAGATAGTAGGAGTAGTGGCACATCTTGTCGATCGCGGCCTCTCTATTCTGCAATATGCCGATGACACAATTCTATTTATGGAACATGACCTAGACAAGGCTCAAAACCTAAAACTCTTGCTTTCGGCGTTTGAGCAAATGTCCGGTCTCAAGATTAACTTCCATAAAAGCGAACTTTTCTGCTTTGGAGAAGCCATTGAGGCGGCCGCCGATTAGATGGCCTGTTTGGTTGCGGACATGGCAGATTCCCAATTAAATACTTGGGAATACCGATCCACTATCGGCGTCTCACCATTGCGGAGTGGAAGCATGTAGAGGAGCGTCTAGAGAAATGATTGAGCAGTAGGAAAGGCAAACTGCTCTCAGCTGAAGGACGACTGGTTTTGATTAACTCTGTCCTCACAAATATGGTTCTCTATATGTTTTCTTTCTTCCAACTACCAAAAGAAGTCCTGCAAAGACTGGACTATTTTAGATCCAGATTCTTTTGGCAAGGAGATGGGGAAAAGAAAAAAATATAGGTTGGCCAAATGGAGCGTGGTTTGTAGACCGAAAGACCAAGACAACCTTGGAATTCATGACCTGCAAGTCAAGAATGAGGCCCTGCTCAGTAAATGGTTGTTCAATCTTCTTACTGAGGATGGTTTTTTGCAAACCATGTTGCGCGAAAAGTATCTAGGCCAAAAGGCATTGTCTCAGGCATATTGAAAACCTGATGACTCTCTCTTTTGGGCTGGCCTAATGACGGTAAAAAAATATCTTTTTCGCTTTGGGTCTTTTGCGATAAAGGACGGATCACAAATTCGTTTCTGGGAAAACATCTGGCTAGGCAATGCTAGTCTTAGAGAATAATATCCAGCCTTATATAACATTGCTCGCGATAAGAAGAACACTATTGCGCAAGTGCTCAGTTCATCCCCACCGAGTATTTCATTTAGGCGGGATTTGATTGGCCCCCGACTTCTATCATGGCATAATCTTTTGTCCCAAGTGGACTCGATTAACCTGACACAAGGCAGGAATGTATTTCGCAGGAACCTTACTACATCAGGATCTTTCACGGTTGACTCTATGTATCGTGCGCTCAAGTATTCTGATGTACCAGTTAGTAATAACAAGAAAATTTAGAAGTCTAAGATTCCACTAAAAGTTTAAATTTTCATGTGGTATCTTCATAAGGGAGTTGCGTTAACAAAAGACAACCTCGTTCGACGCAACTGACAAGGGAGTAAAAAGTGTGCTTTTTGTACTCATGATGAGACTATCAAACACCTCTTGCACGTTCTACGTGGTCAGTCACCCAAATAGCGTCAAATTTATATCCGCCCACAAGTGTCGCCAATATTTTTGATCACTGGTTGGACGGTATTCCAAATAAGTTCAAAGCGCTTATAAGGGTGGGAGCGTATGCCTTAGTTTGGTCGCTCTGGCTATGTAGAAACGATTTGATTTTTAATGGAAAAAATATTTCTCCTCTGCGGGTTATTTTCCGTTGTACGCACTCGCTTTATATGTGGTCTATGCTACAACGGCGGGAGGACCAACTGCTGTTCAAGACAATGTGTACGCAGCTGGAGCAGGAGGCCACGGAGGTTTTTCCGCAACATGGATGGCAGCATAATCTTCGGATCGATCCACCACCACCTTCGAAGTAGACATAGTGTCGGTCTATAGGACTCTACTGTTGTCGAAATGTCGATTTTACTTTATGTTTTTGTTTGATTTTTGAATTGACTGTGTACATCTTAGTTATGCGGAGGTTGGGTGCTACTCATAATGCTTTGTATCCGCTTGATGCTACATTCTGAAGTAATAAAATCGCCCTTTATGGAAAAAAAAAGGACAGCGTCCAGCAAAAAAAAGAATTAGTTTGACTCGAACTCAACTGCTAACAAATATTTAAACTAATTTGATCTATTTTAACTACGTAGCGGGGCGGATGGGTCATTGCATCGTAGGTAACATACATATGTTACTGCATTTATAGAGAATATTGTCATATGTGTGATAACACAGAGAGTTCCAATTTTTCTGCCGAGTCATTTTACATTGAAAACCATTATGTGATGGTATCATACTATTAGAACAAATATAATAGTGGGTTTATATCTCGTTTATATGGGAATTTTATCTATGTAGAGGAGAGTGATATAAAAAAGTAAGGGAACTGGGACCCAATGCAAAAGGCTAGTTATATATGTAATTCTAGGCAAATTTAATAAATGTGAAGAAAGAGAAAGAAGAAGATGTAAAGAGTACTAATATAATAGCCAACCTTATAGCTCAACCTTATAGATGACATGACAACTCATATAGCTAGCAACTGGCAATACTATTAACCATGCTTTTATGTTACTCTATTTACATCTCTTCTCATTAATTACTTGTCACATCATGTTTTTTGTCTGTCTGGTATCCATGCTACTACTTATATTACTACTATGAGCAGACTAAGGCAAAAGATGGGTATCTACTATTTTACACAATCAAATGAGGTCAATATCCAACAAGGTACTTAGGACTCAGTGTCGATGCCTCCTTCATTTTTATTTACTCTGCATATTGTGTTTTTAAATCAAATCTTAAATACTTTTAACAAGTTTGTAAAAAATATATTAACATATACACCACCATATCAACACTGTTGAATTTATCATTACATATATTTTCACATCATATAAATTTGTTACTGTAAATGTTCAAATAATTTTCTACAAAATGGTAAGAATTCATAAAGTTTGAATTTAGTCAAAGCTTGTATGCGAAGTAAATAGAAACGGAGGGAGTAGTTAAGAAGACAAGTTACTCTCTGTTGGGGACGATCTATTTTAACCAACTCAGTAGTCATAAACATGTTAGAAATACGTGTCCGAGTCTAGGATCAGGTGGACATGATGATCAATAAATTCGAAATAAATAGCAAAACAATTTGCAAACACTAATTTTTGTGGTTTACAAGGTGCTTGTGCGCACTCAATCATCTTGCATGTAAAAGAAAAATAATATGTTTTATTCTTCTATCATTTTCCATTTACTGCTCATCGGCTTGTGCTACTGAGCCTAGGCTTCGAATCACATTGTCCTAAACATGATTTCTTACATATAAGCTCTCGTTTGGTCAACTGCTAAAGGTATGCTGCATAGTCTCGATTACTTTATGTCCTGATTTTCTGGCAAAGTGATTGCGAAAAGAGGAAGTATAGGTTAGCCAAATGAAATGTAGTTTGTCCGACGAAAGATTGGAGGAGTCTTCGTATAGATAACATCCAATTAAAGAATAGTGTTCTACTTTTTAAACGACTAAGCTTCTAACTGGGGAATAGGTCTGGCAATCCCTTGCTTTACAAGTATCAAGGCCCAAAAACTGTGTCGGTCATATTGAAAAACCGGCGACTCAGATTGTGATAGGCCTAACAACGGCAAGAAACCTTTTCTGATCCGGCTCGTTCGCGGCCAGGATGGCTCTGAGATTCTATTCTAGGAGGAGAAGTGGCTGGAAAACACTACTCCCCGGTAACAATATTAAGCCTTCTACTGCTTTATTTGTGATAAAAAGTGATACAATTGCATAGTTTTCGAGTGAGTCCCCGTCAAATGGATCTTGTTGGTGAGCATTTCGTTTGCCCTCAGCTTGCTGCCTCGCAACACCTTCTGGGTTGTTTGGATTCGGTCCATCTGACGTGAGGCCAGAACGATTTCTGATGAAATCTACCAATAGTTGAGTCTCTACAGTAGACCACGTATCGGCCACTCACACACGTTGAGGTTCTGGAGAAAAGAAAATGCAAGTCGAAGATACCATTTGAAGTTAAAATTTTAGCCTATGATCTTTGCTGATCTGTTGTGCCCACAAAGACAACCTGACTTGCGCAAATGGCGGAAAAGCAAGAATTGATGTTTTGGTCACCATGATGAGACAAATCTTCTTCCATTAAACTTTTGCACGCGGTACATGATCAGTCATTCAAGTTGCATCAATGTTATATTCACCAACGCCAAAATCTATTGTCACTAGCTACCAGGTATACCTTCTATGTCACCCCCCCCCCCCCCACTAAATCCTCAACATGTACCCCACCTGCGCGCAATGAGCTGCGGGATTCTCAACAGCAACAACCTTGGACGACATCCGCATATGCCTCACACGATGCTCAACTAACCAACCCGTGGTTGGATGGTTAGAAGTACAATGACTCTTGTGTCCATTTCTTCACCAGATATCAGGTATTTCTCGATCACCTATTGATTTTGTTCAAGGGAACAAATGGTGGTTAACCACAGTCTATGGTCTTAATGATGATAATCAGAAGATGGTCTTCCTCGATGAATTGTGGGTCGTGAGAGGTGTATGCCTTGGCTATGGTGAAAAATGAAATAATTAATTTGGATATTTTATTTCACAATTTTGTTAAATGGTGAAAAATAAACACCTTCTCTCTTGCGTTGTTTCGGATCAATACTTAACCCCGGGCAATCGTACATGACTTCGTTTTGATGTTTGGGAATTACCCAAATTATTTCACGACGTTTGCACAAGCCTAAGTATCATTTGTATTTAAAACCCCTTTCGTATAGGAAGTGGAGCTAGTTTTATAACAGGCGTTCGAGCGAAGTCCTAATGGTTTGAACTTGGTGTGTGGTCTTTTTATATTATAGATAGACAACATGTCAAATTTCATGTCAATTCAAGTCGGTTTAATACCAGAACCATTAACTACGCGAGCCATATTAGTTGGTCACAATAATAAACAAGGTTTCTAAAACTAGAACTTGTTGTTGGGTCAGAAGCTACCTAATGCACAATCAAGGCCCACCTTAGCTCCACCTCTCAAATATACGGTGTATGTACTTCAGTGGCGAAGCTAGCAGCGAGTTACGCCTAGGGTCAAGCTAGCTTGAGCGATAAATTCTCAAAATTTTCAGTACTTTGTAGAAAGGATTTACAAGGGATCTTAGTACTAGGTCAAGGGCTATAGCCCTACTTGTCCCAGGCTTGTCTCCGCCACCGATGTACATTGAATAGTGTGGCTTTGAACCTGTTGTGTGATATTTCGTGCTACCACGGTAGTCTGCCTTTTGAAGTATACATGTGTTGCGGCGGATATGTCAAAGAGGTGCGCAAATGAACAAATTGATTGTGAGTTCTAGGGAAACCCTATCCCATGTGGCTTCTCCTTTATTCTTCGACTCATTTTTCTCTGTCTTGAGCAACCCGATCTCAATGAAATACACAGTTACTTGAACTGTTGATTTTGATTTCAATTGTCATAGAAAAATTACCACTTGGAGCTGCTTTTGGATTCTAATTTAGAAAAGAAGTAAGGAATCCAGGTGATTGAAGGATAGCATGGACATCCAGCCTGACATGTTTCACTTTCTCAACTCTAGATTTCAGACCCATGGGAAAATTGTACACAAAACTGAAAGAGAATACTACCAGTTGGTGGCTTCTGTACATGCATGTTTTGCCCTCTCATTCTGTAGTTTACAAGGTAAATTAATAAGACGAGGAAGTTTGGTTATGTCATCTAGAGATATTGTTTTCGAGAGTTCTCTTGCGTTATTTTTAGGAGGAAAAGGTAATGGCCAGCAATATTAAAAATAATTTCAACCAAGAGCAAGAAGATGTACGCTCAATGACACACAACAACAGATGATCATCTACTCAACCCCATTTCTTAACTGACATAATTGAGCGCAGTTGCTGGTCTGTTTCTCTCTACCTAACTCTTTATCTATCACTCCTTCCAAATTTTTTTTAGAAAATGAGTGTTACCTCCGACCTCTGCATCAGCGTGATGCATACAACCACTTTATTAAAAGTGTGAAAACAAATAGTCTGCGGATCCAAACACGCTCCGAAGGAGCGAAGTTATAAAAATATTTAAGAATCAATAGAAGTCATAACCGGCGAAAATAGATCTAGATGCCTAACCATCTATCCTATTAGTAGACCGCCATCCAAACCGGTTGAATATATCCCGCGTTACTATCTCCCACCGGACACACCCAGTAACCAAAGGCTACCTGGTCTCCGCAGGAGTGAGTAACGACCATGTACGGATCAACGCCGACGCCCTGTGTAGTACCTGCAAGAAATGTATATGTATTTTCCTGTTAAAAAACAAGTCATTCCTACAGTTCCATATAGCCAATGGAAGTGCACAAACTCCTATGCGTATGTGTCTAGCAATGTTCGTGTCAACTCCGTTCAGCCACGTGCCAAATAATGTGTCAATGCTATCGGGAGAGGCAATATTAAAAGTTACCCAAACGGTTTGCCATAATAGTTTTGCTAGCGGGCAGTGGAGAAAAAGGTGTTTGATGGTTTCCTGGTGACTACAGAAACAACATCTTGTATTTCCTGGCCAATTGCGCTTAGCTAAATTGTCCTTGATGAGAATCACCTTCTTGTGAACAAACCACATGAAGACTTTGATTCTTAAAGGAACCTTGACCTTCCAAATATGTATGGACTTGGATACCTCCGTTGTGTCAATAAGGTCAAGGCACATGGATTTGACTATAAATATGCCTGAAGCTATGAGCTTCCACGTAATCCTATCGGGCTCATCCGATAGCTTTACCTCCATAAGGCGTCTGACTAAGTGCAACCACTCTGCCCACCGATGTCCTATCAAAATTCGCCGAAACTGGATGTTGAGTGGGATAGACTGAAATATTGTGTCAACATACACATCTTTGCGTTGCACAATATTATATAGGGAGGGATACTGTAGAGCCAAGGGCGTCTCTCCCAGCCACGTATCCTCCCAAAATCTCGTAGCACCTTCATTTCCAATGATGAACCGAGTTCTATGGAAGAACTGAGCCTTGTCCTTCATCAAGTCCTTCCAGAATGGAGAGTCAGTTGGTTGTCGAACCGTAACTTGGGCTAATGTTTTAGAATGGAGGTATTTATGACGTAGAATTTGTGCCAACATTCCTTCAATCTCCAATGATAATCTATATAACCACTTACTAAGCAGACATCTATTCTTAACCTCTAAGTTTTCAATCCCCAAACCTCCCTGGTCTTTGGGTCTATAAATTATGTCCCATTTAGTAAGTCTATATTTTTTCTTTACTTCATCACTCTGTCAAAAGAACCTAGATCGATAAAAGTCCAATCTTTGACGTACCCCTACTGGTATCTCAAAGAAAGAAAGAAGAAACATGGGCATACTCGTGAGCACCGAGTTAATCAATATAAGCCTTCCTCCATAAGACAGAAGCTTCCCTTTCCAACAGCTTAACTTCTTCTCGAAACGATCCTCTATGCACTTCCACTCTTGGTTCGATAACTTTCGATGATGAACTGGTATGCCCAAGTAACTAAATGGCAAGCTACCCAACTCACAACAAAAAAAATGTTTATAATGGTCATGTGGTTCTTTGGCTCTTCCAAAGCAGAACAATTCACTCTTGTGGAAGTTGATTTTTAACCCCGATAACTGTTCAAACAAGCAGAGGATAAGTTTCATGTTTCTTGCTTTCGCTATGTCATGCTCCATAAAGAAGATAGTGTCATCAGCATATTGTAGGATGGACACACCGTCATCAACTAGATGTGGCACTAACCCACCCACCAGGCCTTCCTGTTTCGCCCTTCATATTATTATTGCAAGCATATCCGCAACGACATTGAATAGGATTGGGGACATTGGATCACCCTGCCGGAGACCCTTATGAGTTTGGAAAAAATGACCAATGT
The DNA here is from genome assembly GCA_022496015.1 of Hordeum marinum. Lineage (NCBI taxonomy): Eukaryota > Viridiplantae > Streptophyta > Magnoliopsida > Poales > Poaceae > Hordeum > Hordeum marinum. Next base: position 14,341,207 of record CM039674.1, read on the forward strand.
CATCATTAACTTTAATTTCAACACTCCCTTGATGTACAAATGATTCAACTTGCTTCCTTCATAGCGCGTCAAAACCTTTCATACGCAATGCTTGTTGTAGGAATGGCCATTTAACTTTATCATATGCTTTCTCGAAATCCACTTTGAAGATAACCCCGTCTAGTTTCTTCGAATGAATTTCATGCAGAATCTCATGGAGTACAACCACGCCCTCTAAAATATTTCTACCAGGCATAAATGCCGATTGACTAGGTTGTACCACTGCATGCGCAATCTGCGTCAATCTATTAGTCCCGACCTTGGTAAAAAAATTGAATGACACATTAAGGAGACATATCGGTCTAAACTGTTCAATACGCACAGCCCCTTCCTTTTTTGACAGCAACGTAATTGTCCCAAAATTTAGGTGGTACAACTGCAAGTGCCCATCGAACAGGTCCTGAAACATCGGTATTAAGTCTCCTTTAATGATATGCCAACATTGCTTATAAAATTCAGCCGGGAACCCATCTGGCCCTGGTGCCTTATTGTTCTTCATTTGCGATATTGCATCAAACACCTCTTTCTCCGTGAATGGTGCAGTTAATATCTTATTCTCGTCCCTCCCGAGTTGAGGTATATCACTGATCAAGTGCTCATCCATAGACATAGTATTGTCATCTGGAGCACCGAAAAGTTTCTTATAATATTCCGAGATGTACAACTTTAGGTTCTCATGCCCAACGATAGTACCCTCATCCTGCTTGAGTTGATAAATTTTCTTCTTTCTATGTTTTCCATTAGCAATCAAATGAAAGAATTGTGTGTTATCATCTCCTTCAATCACCTGGTGCACTTTTGCTCTAAGTGCCAATTTCAACTCCTCTCCTCTGAGAAGCTGTTTGAGATTGTGTTCTGCCTCCGCTTTGGATGCCCTCTCATGAGCGTCCAACAACATGGATTCAGCTTTAATGTCGAGCTCATAAATAAAGTCGATAAGGCTTTGTTTCTTGAGCTTATAGACGCCGCTCTCATGCTCCGCGCAACCCCAAAGAAACTATCTCAAGTGTATAATTTTATTTTGCCATTTATCGACTTTAGATCGTCCCGCTATAGCCCTATTCCACTCTCTTGCTACAAGGGCAATGAATCCTTCTCTTTCAAACCAATCCACCTCGAAGGAGAAAACATTCTTATTACCCACATGAGTTGCCTCTCCCGAGTCAACAAACAACGGGGATGGTCCGAAATAACCCTAGGCAGCGCTCGTACCGTCACATGTGGGAATTTTTGCTCCCATTCCACACTGGTCAGTACCCGAGCCAACTTCTCATACGTTGGATTCGGCAACGTGTTGGCCCACGTGAATTTTCTGCCTGTGAATTCAATCTCTCATAAACCTAGGCTTTCGATGATTGTATTAAACATAAATGACCATCTGCCATCAAAGTTATCATTGTTCTTCTCATCCCTTCTCCTAATAATATTGAAGTCCCCTCCCGCTAAGATGGGTAACCTCTCGTTTTCGCAAACCCGAACAAGGTCCGCCAAAAAGTCCATCTTGAATTTTGGTTGCGCCGCACCACACACCGCCACTAGTGACCATTGGAACCCATCTTCCTTGGAAGGTACTCTGAATTTGACGGCGAAATGCCCAACACTACATTTCTGACCTCTAGTGTCTCACACCTCACCCCAGGTAAGATCCCTCTAGACCTTTCTCTTGGGGGTAGGCAGTGCCAATCAAAGTCAATTGCACGAGATATGGTGTTTAGGAACTGAGAGATAAAATTGTCCCTGCCAGTTTCCATTAGAGCAATAAAATCGAGCCTGGGCTCAAGAGTTGCTTCTGCTAGAAATTTCCTTTTAGCCAAGTCACCAAGACCTCTGCTATTCCAGAATATTCCTTTCATCGTTCATCATGGAATATCTTTGCAGTCTTAAATCGGGCACTTAGAGCGCACCTTGTTTTCACTTTCCTTTTGCAAGCTCGCTTTGGTTTCTCCTCATCAGCAACACGGTCCACATAACCGGTTACGATGTGCGAAATTTCTTTCAGTTGCGTTGGGTCTGCTTATCCCAAGTTACCACTGTTATCCTCCTCCTCATTAATTAGGGATGATGGCACAAGATCCTAACATAGACGTTCTATAGCTCCCATCCCCAGTTCATTAATCTCATCATCATTCATTGGTTTTATAGCCGCAATATTACGCAATATTGTCATAGCTCTCTCAGCCTCTAAGTCTAGAAGGTTATTAACAGATCTAATATGTTTGCATTCGAAATAATTTCATCATCTGAAAAGTGCAAAATAGAATGACTCGTGTTTACGGCCATACCTGTCGTGGTCTGAATGTCACGAAGCTTGGCCGCCCTCATGGCATGACCCATCATCAGGTCATCCGCATCCGGCTGCTCCTGTAGTCTACAACTCATCCGCCTCTCCACGGTCCCCGGGTCTGGAATGCCTCCGAACGCGACCACCTCCTCGATCGATGGCATCAGCAGAGAGGGGACACTGCCCCCCGCCCCACCGTGGCATCCGGTCCTCCAGTTGGGACCGGATGATCTCCGTAGACCAAATCATCGCCATGACAAGGCGGGCTAGTAGCAAACCGAAGACCTCCTGTCTCCGTCGCCACCATGCTGCTAGCCGGTCTGCCTGCACCGGTCGGGCTGCCCGTGCCCGGGACCACCTGTTGGCCCTGACGTGATGCCTCCAGCATGGCGCCGCCCGGAGTAACCAGGTGACCTCCTGACACCGGCAGGGAGACGCTGCACGCTGGGTTGACAGCAGCCCATGTGCGACCTGCTAGCCCTGGTGTGGCACCACCTCCAGCCTCGCCCCCCTCTACCGACGTGAGACGACCTCCTGTCGCCGGCATTGCAATATGCAAGGACGCAGTTGCTCCAATAGTAGCCGAAGAATGGCCTCCCGCCAGAAGTCCATCCCCTGACTAATTGGGGAAGCGGCAGATGAACAAACAGAGCCTCTTGATGCAAAAGTCGTGGCTTCCCCTCTCCATGGAGAAGTTTGAGTGACCTACGGTGACATAGGCGTTGACAACGTAGGAAGTTGATGTTCCTCCGGGTCCTCACACTCCACTCTAACTCCCCAAAGCTTACTCGGTGCCGAAGAGGATCCAAACGATCCAAACCGCAGCTGGTGTGAGAAGGAAGAAATTAATAAACCGTCCGCTGCTAGTATTAGACTCAGTAGTCCTGGCTAGAGGATCAGCCCCTGTATCAGTCTCCTGACGTGGATGGTTCAGCTTTGCCCCCGCAGCTGGTGTTGGATGTCCATCTCTGTCCTTCCCCTTGTTAGTGTCCATATCAACATGCTTTGCGAAGTCCTGGAACTCGGCATTTTTCTCAATCCCAATATCCAACATATAACTTTTGCATCATACGTCCATCACATTGTATCCGGTATGTCCTCAACACTAATGACACTAATGAAAAGGCGAGACACCCCATTAGATCGTGTAAAAGGCATATCAACCTTCTCCGTCTTACCAATGAGCGACCCAAGACTCCAAGTAACTCTTACATCATCGAGAGCCGGCTGAGGGGCACCGGTGATCTGTACCCAAAGCTGTGGTAATGGAGTCCCTTCCGGTTCCTGCCGTGCCCATGGTTCAAATTCAAGTACACATGTGCTATTCGGAACCTTACTCATCCCAAATGTCACGAGTCTACCTAGATCCTCCTTGGTAGGAAAATCCACCCTCAACACCTGATCATCCAGTGTCACCAGATCCCACTGAAAGGTACCAGGCACCAACTCTCAAAGCCGCTGCACCACTTGATCAGTGGTCATTCTCCCACGAGCAACCTGCACAACCCCAGTCCTGGAGCTCTCTAGAATAGGTGCAGTAGAAGAAGAGCTTGGGGACTAAAAAAACATCATCTCCGAAAAGCAAACTCCATATATAGTAACCACTGGTTTTGGCCCCAAGAGAAACGGGCACTCCCCCGTGTCATGCTTTGGTTTCCGGCAAAGGTCACATAGCTCAACCGTACACTCTGCCGCAGAGTGACCCGGACCTCCACACCGGTAACACGACATCTCCTTCTTACGATCCCAATTAGTCAACTTTTCACCCTCAGACTTGTCGGATTTATTAGAAGCAACATCTTTAGATGGCACACCCTTGGGGTTAGGTACCTTGACCGCCACCAAAGCACTGACCACCTCCATCGCCGCGCCCGCAAGGACCAACCCAGCAGCACCTGCTGCCGCGTTGGGTACTGGTTGCGCTGCTTGAGACCCTATCCCGTCCACCTTCTGTGATGCTGCATCCGCCGGTGGGGAGGCAGAGGGGGCCATCTGCCTCTTCCTCGGCCACCATGATAGGGACGATACCAGTTAACCTGCCGGTTCCGGGGTCCAGCAGCGCCGTGCACAAAGGAACCTCGAGGTCCATCAAAACCTCTTCCTCCTCCATCGACCCGGACACCGCCGGTAGACGACGAGCCCTGATGGATGCCCTCGCCGTAAGCGTCATAACCATCGTCTCCCCAATAGCCAGAAGCATTCCGGTTTTCGTTATACGAAGCGGCGCCGCAGCCTCCGGTAAAGGCTCCTCGACCTCGTCCATACCCGCGGTTGCCGTCCTGGCCGCCCACGCCTGTAGGTCTTGCTGCCCTCGCCGGAAGCTGCTGCTGCTGGTCCGCCCTTGCTAGCCATGGAAGCGCCTAGCGGATTCACCAGACTCGACGACGACGGGGCTGTAACCCTTGCCGCCCTGCCCAGTCCTAGTGATGGGAAGTCAGGACGCGGCGCCCTTCTTGGAAACCTAGTGACGTCCGGTCCCGGGAATGAAGAATTAGCGATCGACGCATACGATTCTTCGGTCACCACGTCATGAGTCGACTGGACTGCCGGCTGGGTCACATACCCAGCCATCGGACCACCCAAGACCGACTCGACCGCTTCCGGCCCAACCAAGCCCAGCAACAATTTCGAACGTGACCTCCTGAGATCACGGATCACACCATCGCACCCCGTCGATGGTTGTTCCTCCTTTGAACAACTTTCCAAGACGAATCATCGATAAAATCTGCTAGGGTTAATTTTGGGAGACGTACCTTAGGTAATGGTCCTTTCCAAGGAAGGATCGCAGATCCGTCGATACACTACCCGCCATACTATCTCCTCCTTGTCGGTCTCCGGCAGACCTTCCCTCGCCGGATCATTCGAAGGAATGATGGCGTCAACCAGACCTGCAACAAAATCATCTGAGTGCTCTACCTGAAATGCCTCACAGATCAAGTCCGAAGGGGTCGGCAACGCCGTGTCGTTGTCGTCGAACTCGCCGTCAGACTCCTCCGCGAGAGCCCAGAAGCGGCCTCCCACTTGCCGGCCGGACCTTGGGTTCGGGTTGTACAGCGGCGTCAGGTTGGATCGCCGTAGTCGCCCTTAGTCGCCGGTAGTCGCCACGCCATATCGCCGCCTTCCCGAGCCTGTTCTAGATGATAATGCTCTTGGACAGATAATGAACCTTCCAATACTCCAACCAGTTCACAAAACAGAAAGAGGAATGAGCGCATTATTTCTTGGCAGAGATGAAATCCCCCAAATCCAAGTTACAAAGATGAAATCTGCCATGCTGGTCGAGAGTCTTACCTGCGTCCACACACGTTCCGTCAATGGGATCATAGGCTTTCAGTCTCGATGTTGTTGTAACAATACATGAGCAGTAAAACAACAACTTGCCATCATGCATCACCGTCAATGGCATCGGAATATATTTGTATAGAAACGCCATTGGGATACTGTATGCTTTGCCCCAGATCCTCTTGTCGGAGTCGTTCAGGAGCCATACGTTGGCGTATCCATGATAATTGCTAACCATCTGCGATTGAACCAGGCATAACGTGCGAGTGAGCTCGCCTATATGATCGAACCACCCCATGTCCAATCCCTCTTTCGGGGGGCTTTTGATCACCTTGTTCCACTCCTCGCTCTCAAGGTCAAAGCAGATAACCGTGTCTGGGTTTTGACTTCTTGATTGTTTTGATGATGCCAGAGCATATAAAACGCCATCAATCACCACAGGACTACAATGCTGCTTGACGGGAATTGAGGGCGACTGCGTCATCCTCCACCCTGCGCCATCATCTTCTCAAGTGAGGATTTCACAGGTCTCAAGTCCGACGCAAACTACCTTGTGCGCCCCCGACAGGGTGGCGGGACCGCACCGAAGCCGACGATGGTATACCCTGTCGTGGCTGGTCCGAGGCAGGTGAAGCCCACCACCTTCCTCTTGGCAATGTCAATCAATTTGGCATCGCCGTCCCTGAAGTTGATCGTGAAGACTAGGCCATCGCTGCTAGGGAGAACACGGGAAAACAGATCTTTCTTGAGCTCCCTTACCACATTTCCGCCCATGTCGACCAGCTCTAAACGCAGGTCGTGGCAGGTGATGAGTACGGCTGAGACCAGGACTTGTGCAGGGTGATGAACTCCGGGCCGGAGATGAGGGAATTCCACCCTCTGGACACGCACAGGAACCGGCAGACATTCTTGATGGGAAACCTCGAGAGGATGTCCAAGATGACATCGTTTGGTATGGATGCAAGCACGTCCCCTTCGGCCAGTGTGCACTGGAGATGGGGCTGGTGCTGGTCATGGTGAAAGCTGAGTCAGAGGGGATTGGGAGAGGCGGCGTCGTGTCCATGCCGGCGTGACCTGGTTTGAGTTTTTTTCCTTTGATAACAAAACCTGGTTGATTTAGCATGGAGATATTCATGGATCTACATGACCTCACGGGACGGTTGAACTCTAGCTACCTCAACTCTAGTCACTGAGCATCGCGCTAGTGAGGATGATGTCAATAGGCAAGAATAGTCCTTATTTAACTTTAATTATTGGACCTTTAACTCTAGCTACCTCAAACTTTATTGGACCTTTATAACTGCAATACGTTCGGATTTTAGCAATAGCCAAGAATAATCCTTATTTAACTTTAATTATATACATGCATGTATTAGAATGACTATTTTTCCTTCCACGTATACTTCTCTTTAATTACATGCATATATGCACTAGAGGACAAAAAAGATGATGTCATTTTTTTCAAGCTTTAAAATACTTTGTAGCTCAAACCGTCATTTTGATTGACAAACCGTCTTTAAAAAAAAGATCTTTAAAACTAGATTCCATGTTGATATTTTTTGATGACTTTTTTTCCGAACCAAAAGTTACCATATCTGGACTACGTAAGTTATCACGTTTGTCATACATAAGTTACCATGCAATTTACACAAAAGTTTCCGGGTTATGTTTTCAATAAACTTTTACCCCAGGGTCAAAAAAGTGATTATGATGTTCGCAGTGAGTTATCAGCTTTGCTTTGTTGTGTACATTACCATGTTGCACAAAAGTTATCGGAGTATATTTTTCAACAATTTTCATTCCCTCAGTCAAACAATTACTGTGATATTTGTATATGAGTTATCATCTCTCATGTGTGTATATTATCATGTTATTTACACATGACTTATTGTGAGATATTTTTTAACAACGTTTTCCTCTGGTGATAAAGTTACCATGTTTGGATTGTGTAAGTTATCAGCTCTGTAGTAGGTATATTATCTTGTTATTTACACATAAGTTATCAGGGTATGTTTTGCAACAAACTTTTGTATCGGGGTGAAAAGTTATCGCGGGGTTTGTAGTGAGTTATCAACTTCATTGTGTGTATAATATCGTGTTATTTGCACAGAAAGTAAGGGGAATATGTTTTCCAACAACTCCCCCGCTCCCGTGGTTCACGTAAGTATCAGGTATGCAGTGCTTCTATTACCATGATATTTACGAAAACGTTCTCGAGGTTATGTTTTTCGAACGTTCGGACCTTTGCAATATAGATACCACCGGTCGGGTGAAAATTATCAGGCTTGCAATACCACTGTCTACTATCGATGTCGTACCTAGGTCGGGCGAGGTCTACATGCCGACTCGACATGTCCCGCTTGTAAACAAAACTTTGCAGGTTGTGTCAGGCCAGGCTTATTTAGGCGTTTGTCGGGACATGGTGTTTGTACATAAGTTATCAAATGTATTGTGCATATATTATTGTGGTATTTACACAGAAGTTACGAAGTTACCAGGTGTGTATTTCAATACCCTTTTTCCCCGAGTTAAAAAGTTATCGTGGCTTGTATTTGAGTTATCACCTCCATTGTGTGTATATTACCATCATACTTACACACAAGTTATCGTGATATATTTCTCAACAACCTTCCGTTCAAAAAAATTATGGTGTTTCTGCGTGAGTTATTGTCTCTGTTGTATGTATGTTATCATGTTATTTATACACAAGTTATCGGTACGTGTATTTTAACAACTTTTTTCACCGGATAAAAGTTAGCGTGGTGTATGTGCCTAAGTTATCAGATATGCGGGCGAGTATATTACCTTGCGATTTACATATAACTTACCGTGGACTATTGTTTTCAGCAGCTACTTTTCTGAGTCAACACTTACCATAATGTTTGTACGTGAGTTATCAGCTATGGATCCATAAATTATCATGATAGTTACAAAGAATTACCAGGGGTATGTTTTCAACAACCCCCCTCTTCTCAAAAAATTACCACAGTGTTTATGCATAAGTTATCAGGCGTGTGATGCGTGTATTACCATGAGATTTACACAAAAGTTATCATGGGGTATTGGTTTCCACGTGTTTTCTTTTCAGGTCAAAACTTATCATGGTATTTGTACGTGAGTTATCAGCTCTGCGATGCGTAAAATACCATGCTAGTATCACATAATTTACCAAGGTAGGTTTTCAACAACACCTCCTTTAAAAAGTCATTGTGGGTGTTTGGTAGGCAATGCGTGGAAATGAAGCACTAGTAGAAAACGGGCCTTTAGTCCCGGTTCGTAAGGGCCTTTAGTATTTTTTTTAAATATTTTTTGATTTTTTTTGATTTTTTTTCTGATTTTCAAATCTTTGAATTATTTCACAATTTAATCTCTAATCATCCCTCCTCACTGCTTTAAAAAATGTCATTGTGGGTGTTTGGTAGGCAATGCGTGGTAATGAAGGGATAGTACAAAAGTTACTGTTGTTAGTCTCCAACAACTTTATTTCTCTTCATCAAAGTTCATGTGGATACAAAAGTATGAATACGAAAATAGCAACAAAAAAGTATCATGCATGTGATTGTGGGTGTTTGGTAGGCAATGCGTGGAAATGAAGGGATAGTACAAAAGTTACTGTTGTTAGTCTCCAACAACTTTATTTCTCTTCATCAAAGTTCATGTGGATACAAAAGTATCAATACGAAAATAGCAACAAAAAAGTATCATGCAGGTGATTGATTTCTAGCAGCCATTGGAAATACCATGGACTAAGTTTAGACTTTAGTGTGAAAAATACCCTACATGTGATTGAAGTGGACAATTTACGGATTAGGTGCCAGTTTAGAAAAAGAAAAAATAGTTATATAGTACTAAACGAAGAAATGAAGGTGGTGGAACAGGAAAGTTGGTGTGGCGAGTAAGTTACTGGGCTTTGTCTCTCAGCCTGCTAGCCAAGACGACGTGGGAACATTTGGAAAATGCAAAATTCGAACTTTATAACGAATAATGTGATTTTCTCGAGAAGAATGAAGACACATTAGTGTTCATAGGGGTAAAGTATGTGTACATGCCTTCAAAGAAATGAGTACATGTTTGTGTATGTGATCGACTTTTATTGTACGGTGTTAAAAAACTAGATGCATTAATCATAAGAGTAAATGTATGCTTGTGTATGTGTGCGACTTCCACGATCGTCTATGAGCTAAATGCCGCAATTAGTTAGGTGTCTTATATCTTAGTTGAACACTGAAAAATAAGGCGTCACAAGTCAACACTATCAGTCCATCATCAACCAAACAAAGGCACATATGGAGAAAGTCGATGCTACCATGGCCACAAAAGCAGACCACCACCAGTAGCAACATCACGGCGGCATCAGCTCCGCCGCTCCCAAGATGACTGCGTTAGAGATATAAATCCGACACTACTAGGAAATAGGTTATACGTAGAATATTACCAGTAGCGTATGTTAGGTACCAGGTGCTACCGTTAATTCAGCGCTAGGCCTAACAAGCGCTACGGGTAGTAACCATAGCAGCATCGTCGGTAGGTGAGGCAGTGATACCGTTAACAGCAGCGTTTCCTTTGAGCAGGCGTTACAATTAATGTAAATAGCAGTACCGTTGGTTTTGGACCAGCGGTGCTGTTAAATCCTACCTTATCCACTCCTTCCTGCGTTGACCCCCTCACTCTCCTCACTCTCTCCCTCTCCACTCGATCTCTCCCCCGCGCCGGCCGGCCGCTATCTTGCCCCCCCCCCCACGCGGCTTCCCTCCCCATCCCGTTCTGTGCCTGCCACCCTTCCCCGCACGGGCGTCCTCCTCGTCCCGTGCCCGCCGCCCATCGTCAGCCGTCACCCAGCGCGAAGGTAGCTCCTCTCTCCACTTCCCTCCCTCCCTCCTCCCTCTATTTCAATAACATAGCCTATTTAGTTATAGAAACGTATTGGAACTTTTACCTATAGAAATTTTGATCTATAAAAATTTAGGTATAGAAATTTATAGTATATAAACTTTAAGTATAGATATATTTATTGCTTATTTTTAAATATAGAATGATATATGTTATTATTGGATGTGTGTACCATTTTTCAGGGAACACCTCCCATTGCCTATGTTTTGCTAGAATGTTGATTTATTTTCGTTCTGGCAAATTTCATGCGTTCAATTTTTACTATTTTAGCAGTGGTCATGACCAAATTTTTGTGGATTTCAGCATAACATTTACTATAAAATAGGAAATATCAAGTGCCCGTGGTTTGCCGAAACAGGAATTAGATGATACTAGTCGCCAACCCGTGCAATCGCACGGGCTAGATTAGAAGACTACTATGTTTTTATATAATTATTTGTCATAAGATTTAGAGTGTTATTTCATTTGTCGTATTTTGGATAAATAAACCAAGAACACATAGTAAATTTATGGACAACAACTCCGTCGTGTACATAGGAAATGACATGTGCACGCATAGTGATGTAGTCACTTAAATTCTTAATGGTAATCTCGCTCATAGGGAACCCTAATAATAGTTTTTCCTTAACTAAACCATAGTTTTCTTTCGGGGAATAACTATTACTATTTAGAAATCAAAATTGCAGGTTTGGTATGATTACTTTCACATGAAAAAATAGAATATGCATCCATGAAAATTTCAAAGTCTCTATGATTTGGCTCATTGATTTCATATGTAAGCTAGTGAAATCGAAATGCGTATTACAAAGACAACATATTTAACGAGGGGAGGAGTGGGGGTTAACTTTTTCTATATTATGGGGGTTAACTTTTTTTTTTGAGATAGTAAACTACAGATTCCAAAGCGGTAAATGTGGGAACCTAACCATGTTACAAAATATGTGAAGATAGGTAGTAAAATAAATGTTTAGTGAAATAAATTCCTCTGCTTTGTAGTTGACCGTGGGGGAAAATCTAAGGTAATTCATCTACCTGTACATCTCATGATATCTGAGGAACTTGATAATTTGAGAAAGATTAAGTAATAAATGAATTTTTATAGATCAGCATCTACATGAAGTAATTTCTAGAGCAGCCATGCAGGAGTTCCTCATACTACCAGCAAAAATCAATTCATAGATGATAGAAGTATACTCCATAAAACAACATGTATGCATACCACAGTGCAGAACCAAAAGTTTATAATAATAACGGTGATAATTTACGAAACTAAAATACATTTTTGGAGATTATTTTTCAAATGTCAGGGAAATCCGATACAAAACAATTGGACACAGAATATATAGCATTGTGACGTCAAGTATATATTATATCTAATCCAGAACAATAGGAAAAAACAATGAAAAGACCAGTATAAAGTAATTGCCGTCAAGGCTTAAAACTAATATTGCCCATGATGCTTCAACAATTCATATTTGTATAGTGGAGTCTTGCATAATGTATTGCAGAAAGGACAGGAAATGACAGAGTTAGTGTACACAAAATCTGTAAGATGATAATGAGGGAAACCTCAAAAATGTGAAACCCCATGCAAAAACATCGACGAAAAATTGGCAAAGATGAGAGTGAAACTTTCCAGTCGTTTCATTTTTTTAGTCATTGGCAAAGATGTGAGTGACTACCAGCATTTGTTTTATCATTGTTCAAAACATATGCTGCCCTATCCTCCTTGGCATCCAATTGGTCGATCGGATGTCCGTTCCTCCTTTATATAATGCTTCACATGGCATACCTAGTCGTCTCTTGGAGTTATCATACTCGCACATCTGCACCTCCACCACTATCACTTACACTCCAGTGTTGCCAACTCACCCATCGCCCCCAATAAAATGAACAAAACTAACCATCAGAATGTTTCCCAGGGAAATGTAGTCGACATCATGTCTCCTTTGGGAAGCCCTCGACATGCATAAAATCATTCAGATCTGTCTAGAGGACTACCACCAAAGGAAAAATATATCCATGATAGTAGTAATAGAAGTGTTGGTGCCTTTTGCAACCACATGATGATCCCTTTATGCAATTTGCAAACTACCAGGAAGTGTTAGCCATTCCATGACATATACAAACTTTCTTGGAAGAACGTCACATCGGGGTACCTGGCCCGCAACATATTAATATTTAGATCCAGAACTCCTACTTCTTTATAATATATATTTTATATGTACATATTTTATATGGACAGGGGTGCGTGGAAGCTTGCTATCCATGTGCCAGAACCATGAGTTGGTCGCGAGATCTTATGGGTTTCACCTCTAGCCTATCCCAACTTGTTTGGGACTAAAGGCTTTGTTGTTGTTGTTGTTGTTGTTGTATATGATCTAATTAAAAGATGCGACTATACAAAGAAGATCACATCTACAAATAAATGGAGTTTAATAGTGTAGTGATTAATAAACAAAATTAATTTCATAAGTAATGTTGTGCAGAATCGAGTCAGACTCAGACCTCTAATAATGTAAAAGAAAAATATTTCAACATAAAGAAAATCGCCTGTGAAACTTTATTTCTAGTAGTAATTCGACATCTATGCCACCATATAATTATACTAAGATCAATCCATTGACGTTATTTTACTTTTGGAAATTAAAATACTTTGCACGGACACATGATTGTCTATGATCAATATAAGAGTCATGATGCTACCTGTCCCCAAATTTGGTCCATTGCGGAATAATCACACTTTTGTACTAATAAAAATAAGGTGGAACCATATATATAGATCAAACAAAGGGTTTTGTCCGGTTCATGATATTCTTCTCCGGTTTATGTATCATAGAGCCTTGGTTTTAGACTTCTATTGTAACGTCATTATTGTGTTATAACTAACTCGAAATTTATGATACACGTGAAAACCCTACTCAAGTTACATGAATGCATTTTGACCTTAGAGAACAGACCAAGTGCACAATTCATTATGCAAGAAAGAGTTCTAAAAATAATACCCAAGTTATTAACGTTAGTAGAGCACCTACCTGAACAGATTATGACCTTAGAAGAGAGCATGTTGCATTCAATGCATTGTACTTTGAGAAAAATACATGACTTATAAGACTAACTTTGGAAAAAAGGAACACCTTTCCCCTTTGTTTCTGCAACTATCAATGCCGTTTGTTAACCAAATATATATTGACCATTCATATACTTCCTAAACTATTTATTTCATATCAAGTATAAGCCTCTCAGAGGTAGGTGTGTGTGTATATATATATGTATATATATATATATATATATATATATATATATATATATATATATACATACATACATACACACACACATATATATATATATATATATATATCTGAAATTAACTCATTACGAAATCACAGTGAAGCAATACAGTTCAACTGCAACTCAAAAAAATAATCAAGAAAACAACTTGTAACTGCTGAAATCGGCACCTCTCACCTGATCGCCATTGCAACCCATGTCCTAGAAAGTCCACATAGATTTAAGTAATACTCCCTCCGTCCCAAAATAAATGTCCATGATCTAGTACAAAATTTGTACTAGTTTAGTATAAAACTTGCGACACTTATTTGCGGACGGAGGGAGTACTTTGAAACTCTGGTGCCCAGAACCATGACGGATCAGATGGCCATATCCCAATGAATTAAGGTCACTGTTCCGGAAAAGAAATCTTTACGCAGATTTTAGAACCATCATGGACGTGGATTTTATTTCTGCAGAACACATGAACCATTAGAATCAGGTTACCAATCAACCAACACGTATGTTGAGAGTCACCTTCGTTAGGCTAGTTGTCTCCTAAGCAGCATCCTTGCCGTTGCTATGACCTAGTGAGCAACACCAGCTTATATATTAGTATATTACCCATGCCATGCTTATACTTTAGGAACTGTATATCACATCTCAAGTATCAGCTTCTGAGAGGTATATCAATTTCTGAAGTTCAGTCATTTTGAAATCATAGTAAAGGAATACTATGGATATGGCCTGCAACTGAAAATATCTAGAAAACAACTTGTAACTGCTGAATTCAGGAGCTCTCACCTGCTCGCCTTTGCAGCCCATGTCCTAGAGAATCCATATAGGTTTAAGTAATACTTTGAAACTCTGATGCCCAGTACAATTACGGAGCAGATGGCTATAACAGAATGAATTGAGGTCGCTGGACCCCAAAAAAAAAAAACCCGAATCTTTATGCAGAATTTAGAACCATTGTGAATGAGGATTTGTATTCTGCAAAACACATCAAGCCGTAGCATCAAGAGTTACCAATTAACTAACACTTACGTTTAGCGTAACCTTCTTTAGGCTAGATGTCTCCTAGGCGTCCTACTTGTCGTTGCTACGACCTAATTAGCATAATCAACTCTTCACTTCAAGAAGCTGTCGGTGGCTCCCGTGGCTACCACTGATGCGGCTGGGCCCCTGGGGATGAAGATTTTCCCTAGATCGAAGGAAGAAAGCAGCATAGAAGGAGTGAGGGATCGACCACTTGAGAAAGGAGACTGGACCCAGAAAACCATCTTTATGGTCCTTGTATGTTCGAACAGTAGATTTGCAATGGAGAGGGGAAGGCCAAGCGCAACTCAGGGACCCAACGGAAGACATGGCGGCGGCTTGAGGATGAGAAACTCGAAGCATCGTTTGGCCTTCTTTTTAGATTAGAGGTCGGTGGATCTTTTTTTTGGTGAGATTGGATCTATTTAGATAGAACTACAGAACACAACAGCCTCGATGGGCCTTTTTATTTTAATAAGATGCTCGCTGGTCTATCTATTGAGATAAAATAGATGTGTGCACCTTTTTTTTGAGGCAAGATGCATGCGTGCACAATTAAAACATAGTTTTCTGGTTCAGATAAAATACAGGTTTCTGGTTCAGATTTACAATATACAGAAAGAATTGTGGGCCTTTTAGCCGTTTTTTTTTCTATGTTCAGAAAATACTATATAGGACTATATAGGTAGATCTACACCGTTATAATTCGGACCCAACAGATTAACGGCTCCTAATTACTGATTAACGTAGGAATTTATGGAGACCTAATTAGTATAGGTATAGATTCCGATAAAACGTAGGCCAATTTTTTATGTCATTACTCCATAAATGTAATGTTAATTGGCATATAATGTGGGTTGACTTTCAGTCTCTCAGTATGTTCTTGATGGAGGAACACTGATTGTTGACGTAGGGGTCGTTCCCTCTTCTCCTTCTCGCGATATATACCTTAGTATAATGCGCGAGAAAGGGAGATGAAGCGACCAACACCGACGGTCGAAATATCACAGAAGAATCCCGACTGTTGTCGTGGGGGTCTCTTCTCCTCTTCCTCTTCGCGATATATACCTTGGTATAATGCGCAAGAGAGGAAGAGTAACTGACCAGCATCGACGGTCGAAATGTCAGAGGAAGGATCCTGACTGTTGTCGTGGGGGTCGTTTTCTCCTTCTTCCCCGTGTGGCGGTCGCTTCCTCTACCTGTTGTCGCTATATATACCTTGGTATAATGCACGACAGAGGGAGAGGAAGCGACCAACAACTACAGTCGAAATATTATAGAAAGAATCCTAACTGCTGTCGTGGGGTCGCTTCCTCCTTCTTAATCATGTGCTACACAATTTGGTAATGCACGCGGGGACGAAGGGAGTAGCGACCAACACGACGAACGAAATTTCTGTCGAGAGGAGTGTCCATCACATACACCACCATATCAATGTGAGGAAGTGTGCACCATATGCACTATGAGGTATTGGAGTTTTTCAAGGAAGCCTCGACAGATCGAAACTTAATCCATGTTGAATAGTTTCTAGTATAATTACCATCGATTTTAATCTTTGAATCACGAACATAGGAAATATCTGGAGATGATGGGATCTCTTAGTGTGATTTATGTGGCGAAGATCGGGGTCTATGCGACGGGCCTCAACTGCAAAACCGTAGGTTCTTCATCGTCAAGCTGGACGAGACTTTTACAGTACACAATGATGACAACTATTTTTTCACAATTACTCATGACGTGTGTTTCTTTGCTTCAACACGACCTTCCTCTTCTTCGGCACGCACGCGTATGAGCACACATACACCCGGTTCCGCTCACATGTAGCGGCTCCTAGTCTGGGTGTGTCGTATCCGGCGGTGACGGGTGTCAGGTGGCTACTTCGTCTACCATCAATGACAGTGTATGCGGTCATTGATGGACGTGTGCACTCTTTGTTTCGCACGCCCATCCGATCCTTCCTTTTCTCCTTCCAACGTCTACTCCCGTGGGACATACCCCTTGCACTTTCGATGAATCTACAAAGTCATCGACAACGACCAAGCTAAGCCAAATCATGCATGCTACCCCAACTCCAACAACATCGATGCCGCTCAAGACCGACGAGGCAAGACGGCGTAGGTGGGCAAGGCCGGAGAAAAAAGCACATTTTTTACGGCGTGGGTACCACTAGTAAAAGGACTCTGCCGCCACCACACACACCATCACCATGCATGAGGAAACGTGAAGCGAAGAGCTTAATCGGAGTTGTCCCGCGGTACCATCCGCGGGAGTAATTAACCGGTTTTTTCAGGGCCCCGGGAATCAGGAGAACACAATCGCTTGATTTTTTGGCCATGCCAGCAGGCCTCACACTTCTTTTCTTTCCTTCTTGTATTCGTGTACCTTGTACACAGGCACGCCCCCAACATTCTTTTCTCCAGAGAGTAGAGATAAAAATATAATAAGCATTATCTTATTATTTCCCATGTCAAACATATGGGTAGAAAATGCAAGTTATGTGTCTTAGGGAGTTAAATTTGTTAGCACATGACATAGCGGGTTTTTTCCAGTGAAGGTTTGGTAGGATAAGCTTCAAGAATTTGTGTTCTTTGCACTATCCTCATTTCCATGTTCGATTAAGCTACATTGAGTTTGAAATAAAATAATATTGATACATTGGAAAAAATTGGGACCCCAAAAGGTACCTTTGATAAGCACATACATCATCTAATGGTCACCTTAGTTGTGGTCCTCTTGAGACATCGAAAGCCCATGAATGATGATCTCAACTATGTGAGAAGTTCTTTTAAATCTTGTTATACTCACCATTTTTCTATCCATAAATATATCTTTAATCAATTGATGGTATGATTGTATTATATCCTCTTATCTCTTAGAAGGTAAGCAACAGTGTCTTACAATTTCTCATAACAGTTGTACCAGAGCACATTAATAATAGATTCGATATTCCCTGCAAAAAATAAAAATAAAATTTATATAAAACATTTTTTGTAAACTATGCGTAAATTTTTGATGTATCATCTTTTTCTGAAAACATCGGTGTATCCACTTTTTAAAATAACAAAAATGTATGCCCCTCTTTTCCTAATGAACCATCAACTAAATCAATTAATATTGAATTATAATTATGTTATATTCAAATTAGGACTCAACACTATGATTTTTTTAAAAGGTTCCATTGGCTAGAAGAAAGCGCTCTATCAAGTCTTAGCTATAAAGGAAATGTTTTCCCTTTTTTTCGTAGAACTTGCTATGAATGTTATTAAATTCGTATTAGGATCAAAGCTAACATATGTTGTTTTTTGTGTTTTTATTATCACGGCTTAAGAAATGGTGACATACTAGGGTGTATTATCTATGTATCGCCATAACTTTAGTGCGTTCTTCGACCTCGGGTGTAATAGTTGTAGGATTAGGCTAGTCCCTTAAGGGCATGTAAGGTGTGCCAATATCTAGTTGAAGATAATACCATGTTATTCTAGAAAAGTAATAGTTACTACAAATAAACAAATAAAGGTTTCATTCAAATTATTCATAAAAAAGACTTTAAGGAAAATATATCATATTGGAATCTATTTTACATAGATAATTCCTTTTACAATCTTTTGCCACTTAATGTTGAAAGTGATTCCCATAATGCATAAAGAATGCGTAGCATAATATAACATGGTATTATTGTATTATAAGAAAATAATCAACTAGCTTATGAAGGTCATGCTATCCCATGTAAGATGATGATCGCTATGTTGAAAAGAAAAATAGCATAGACTCTCTCACTTGTTTAGAACAATTATCGTGTCTTTTTGGTTGAGCAAATGGTTCACTAGTTCAAAAATATGTTGTAGACCACACAAAATGAACATGCCATATTTACCTTTGTTCATCTTATATTTTCGAGATTAACAATGCAAAACTATCCGAAAATACTATTACTATTTGATAGAAATAAAATGGTATTATAAAAAATGTATATAAATTAAAAAATCACTTGAGTTATAACTTCTTTGTATGGGTAGAAAATGCAAGTTATGTGTCTTAGGGATTTAAATTTCTTAGTGCATGACATAGTGGTCTTTTTCCAGCGAAGTTTTGAGAGGATGAGCCTCAAGATTGTCTGTTTTTTCCACTATCCTCATCTCCGTTTTAAATTAAGCTACATTGTGTTTGAAGTACAAAAATGATTAATTGGATTGGAATTTGGACCCCCAAGAGTAACCCTAATAAGCAAATACATCATCGTCTAATGGCCACCTGAGTTGTGGGCTTCTTGAAACATCAAGAACACACGAATGATTATTTCATCCTTGTGAGAAGTTCTTTTCAATCTTTCTATACTCACCATTTTTCTATTGATAAATATACCTCTAATCAATTGATGGTAAGATTGGATTATTTCCTCTTATCTGTAGAATGTAAGAAAGCATGTCTTACAATTTCTCATTAAATTTGTAGTAGAACTAAAGACGGAAATACTCTTCTAAAGGATTAGAGATAGAAACTGATTGATACTCTTCTAAAGGCGACGAACGACACGGCGGCTCGGGAGTGTGATGGAGATGAAGAAGAAGCCGATGAGGAGGACCCGCTCCTCTCCTCCTAGCTCCGTGAACAGGTCGAGAGCGACGCTAATGATCTCCAGGACATGACAAAGGGCTTCAGGCGGAGGCGAGGAAGACGACGACGACGAACGCCGGCTCTCTGAACTTCTCTGAATCTCTCTCTGAATCACTCTCTCTCACACATGCTGAAGCAAATCAGGGAGACTTGGGGAAGGGAAAGAAGGAGGAGGCGGCGCGAGGAAGAGGGGGAACCCTAGGAGCGTGGGCCGGCTAAATAGGAGGGAAAAGGGCGCTCCTCGATGTCCATGAAGTCATGGTGCCAGCGTTCGCTCTCTCTCGCTGTCTCTGACAGAGACAGGGAGGAACAACGGAGGAGGTGGCCATCTGCGCGAGATGGGCTGCGGGATTCGCCAGAGAGGGAAGGAGAGGCCCAGGAGGGTTGACACTCTCTCTCATCGAAAAAAACAAAAAAAACACAGGGGCCTCCTATTTAAATAAAACAACACAAAAGTAAGAAAAGCCAGCCAAGTTTTAAAAAGAATTGGGAGGAAGAAAAAATAAGTTTTGTAACCAGCAAATTATACTTTTTATAAAAATAGAGTTGGCATTTTTAGAGCAAACAAATTAATTGACTAAACATTATTTAAGCATGCTGTTCTTTTTGAAAGGGAGGCAAGGGTGCAACAAACTTGGGCAAGATCTATTTAACAAAACCAACCAGAATATTTAGGGGAAGAGCAACATTTTGTATGAGTCAAAACAGTAAGTGAAACATTCACAAGATGCACTATTTGAAATAAGAGAGATATGGTATAGTTTAATAGAAATGTGGATAGACTTCACACCAAAGTTTTGCACCTCAAAACAACACACACAACAACATCACCACATGCAAGTCATGATGCAAAACATGAATGATGCTATGATGACATGATGCAAAGATGAAAGTCATGAAGCACAAATTTATTAAACCAACACATGAGGGCAACTAGGAAGGTTCACACATGGGAATATTACAAATAAGGCAAGGGATGCACTTGGGCTGTTACAGTTAACCTGAAGATTGGCTCGTTTTTGCACTAATCTGATTTCTATGTCCGATTAAGATGCATTAAGTTTGAAAGAAAAAATGTTGATAATTTGGAGAAAAAAATGGGTGCTCAAAAAGTAACTCTAATAAACACATACATCATAGTCTAATGGCCACCTCAGTTGTGGATTTCTTGAGACATCAAAAGCGCATGAATGTTCATTTCATCTTTGCGAGAAGTTCTTTTCAATTATTTTTTACTCACCATTTTTCTATCGATAAATATATCTTTAATCAATTGAATGTATGATTGGATTATATCATCTTCTCTCTTAGAAGTTCAGCAAGAGTGTCTTACAATTTCTCTTAGCAGTTGTAGATGAACTAAAGATGGAAACACCATTCTAAAGGATTAGAGACAAAAACTAATTGACACCTTGGAGCACTACTAGAATGGGTTGGTTATCGGCTTTGAACTACACCGGTATTGAATCAAAGATGGGGACTGATTGACAAATGTACAATATATGACATGAGAAATTCTAAATAAAATAAATATGTTTATTGGGAGAAATATATGAGAAAGGTGTGTTTATTGTTAACGGATATATTTTGCACTTCAATATTTTTGATTAATATAAAATATACAGACATAAGTGTGTTGGTTCATAAAAAAAAAGGGAAAATATATCTAGGAGAACACGATTTCATACATGAGCATAGTCTAAATTTATTAGTAGGATTTTTATGTGTATTTCCATCTCTTTACATAAGTGTACGTCAAAATTTACCTATGTGCCACTATTAGTGTGATGCTCGCCTGATAAATGCATGTGTTCGAGACTACTTGTCTATTCAAAATCAACAATGTTTACAAAGGCTACACCCAATATTATCTAACTTCGACATATAATTTTTGAAAAATATATTTTGATGGGTAGTATTTTTTTCATTTTGTATAAGAGTGTTTTTTTTGTGGGAAGTATAAGAGTGCCTTCAAGGTATTTGCTACTTAATATATGGCCTTTTGCCTTCTCGAAAAAATATATAGTTATATTTCTCCGACCTTTTATTAATAAAATAACAGTACAATTACTTATTGATGTGCATATACAGAGGTACTAAACCACGTCTAGACCATGGCAGCGTTCGATCTTGGAAGCTATGATTATCAGAAGATATGGAGTTGAACGTGTCCCTTTCCCATAACACATATTACAAATAAATGATGTGAAAGCGGGAACATATATAGCTTGTTTCTTAGCATTTTTAAATTTCGTAACTACCAGTGTTCCTTTCCAAATAAGAAAATGGTTAACACTGGTGCGTTTCTTACCGGAATTGAATAGGAGTACGACTCGGAAACAAATTAGCACGCTGCTATACCAAACCGAGAGAAACCGTGAGAGACGCCCTGGCTACAAAAGCGAGGCTAACCTGCCTCGGGTCGTCAGAGTACGTAGTTGGAGTTGAGTTTCTGCGTAGTTGCAAAAGACATGGGGTGGTCGGAAGTCATAGACGACGTCGCCATCGCCACACCGGCAGTGCGCCGCCGTCTTGATGGATGGGACCAAAGAGCCACGGCCACCGGTGGTGATACCTCCCAAAGTGTCTCCGCACAAACAAGTACGACCACGACGGCGGCGATGACCGCTACCTCTCTGCCTTCGCGGGCGAGCTCAGCGCCTTGGAGAAGTGTAGCGGCCACCCGTCCATCGTGCAACTGCGTGCCTCGGGCCACCTCAATGGCGAGGCCTTCATCGCCATGGAGTTCGTGGGGCCGACACTGAGGCACGTCATGAAGCACAACCGCTTTGGGAGGAGACACACGGAGTTGGAGGTCCGCCTTATCATGAGGCAACTCCTCGTCGGCGCGAGGAAGATGAACCGCCTAGGTCTCATGCATCGTGACCTAAAGCCGGGGAACGTGCTCGTCGAGGGTCGCGGGAATGTCAAGATCTGTGATCTAGGGCTATCATGCACCATGGCCGACGGGCCGCCTTACTCCAACCCCATAGGGACACCGGGCTACCGTGCGCCAGAGCTCCTCCTGGGTTCCAAGAATTATGATGAGCGTATCGACTCTTGGGCTCTTGGCGTCATGATGGCTGAGCTACTTGCTGGCAAGCACCCTTTCTATGGGAGGACAGACATGGAGCACTTCAGCGAGATCTTGGACCTTCTTGGTACCGCGGACATCAAGGAGTGGTCAGGCTACGATGGCCGGAAGCTGCCTGGCGGATGGGCATTGCATAGCAGTTTGCGCTACATGTTCCCATGTCCTGCCGAGGCTAGGATAAGACGTCGGCCCCAACTGTCAGAAGCTGGTTTCGAGGTCTTGAGTGGCCTTCTCCGATGCAACCCTGAAAAGAGGCTCACGGCGAGGAACGCACTGCGGCTTAGCTGGTTCAAGGAGAACAACTTGAGGGCTGCAAGGAGCTGATCGGTTACCTTGCAAAATCCACAATATTGCTCCCTGTGTGGGATGAAAAAATGCACATGCATACAGTCATAGTTCACCACATATGTAAGTTAGAAATGTATGGGCCAGCTGCCCACATACCATTCTCTTGGAAAAACGATTAGCATGAGTGGATTTACACCAACGTCTTCCTTCCCCACTGGACCCTCCGTCGTGCATCAGCCTATAATCATCGGTCCCGTCACTCGTGGTCGATGACTCATTGTTGCGTGGTCGATGACATTGCTGTGGTGGTAAATGTTAGACTCAACCTTGATTCCATGTATCAACATGTTTGAGTTCTGCATGTAGTTTAGTTTAGGGTGTCAAGTGTCGGGTGAAGTTTCAGTTGTACGCGTGAAGGAGACGAGATGTCAGGCTGCCGTGCGATGCGGCAAGCAGGACGAGATTTCGATGGTGTCGTGCGATACAGCAACACCGTAAGATGCGGCAAGAAGCAACGGAGCCTAGAGCGTGCATGGTGAGACGCTGATGCTGTGCGAAGCAACGTAGATGCAAGATGCTGAGTGCCATGTGAAGCGGCTGCACAAGATCTGAAGGCAACGACCAACAAAAGTGTTAGCCTAGTGAATCGATGGGTCAAGTAGTTACTGGTGCTGCAGCTTGTTAGCCTCGTGCATGTAAGTTTGTTCGTTAGTGAGCTAGCTAAAAGGCAGGATAGTTGATTGCATGGACTGAGTCGTGCATGCTAGTTGAGTTAGTTTGTTAGTAGCGGCCGGTCAAGTCAGTTGCCAGGTCATTCCTAGAGTGATTCTAGGAGGTTAGGTGATGGGCGTGTGTTAGTAGTGTTAGTGCATGCATTCGTGGGTGCGTGTGTTGTCCAGTTCATTGTATGAATACTGCATCGAGTAATGAAAGTGGAGGCCTTGAGGACAGAATCAAAAGATGTAGCCAGTGTGTACACCAAGAAGAAAAGCCTCTCGGCAAAGCTTTGTGCTCCTCCTTGGTACATGATCGGGTGTGTGTTTCTGAGGTCTACTCACCGTTTGTGTCCTTGTGTTCATTAGTGGTTTTGAGAGAAACCACAAGGAGAGTTGAGATGAAGAAGAAGAGAGAGTTGCACTAGTAGAAAACAGGGTTTTCGTCACAGCTCGATCTACACATTAGTTCTGGTTGCCTTAAGAACCGGGACTAATGTGAGCATTAGTCCCGGTTCGAGCGGCTAGGACGCCGGTCGGGCATTAGTCCCGGTTTGAGCGGGACCTTTAGTCCCGGTTGGAGACACCAACCGATACCCTTTAGTCCAGGTTCGTATCTCTTTAGTTCCGGTTCGTATCTCCAACCGGGACTAAAGACTAGACCTTTAGTCCCGGTTGGAGACACGAACTGATACTAAAGGGTTTTGATTTTTTTTTTGTTTTTTTCTATTTGTTTTCTGTTTTTAGTTTCTGTTTTAACTTGCTTATATCTTTTAGGATATTTGATTTTTTTGAGTGATTCTTTTTACATTAGATTCAAAATTTTGTCTAGTTTGTGTTTGTGCAATTAATTTTCAAATTTGAATGGTTTAAATTTGAATTTGTTCAAATTTACTTCAAACCCTAGACTGTGAATAACTTGAGTTTAAAAATAGTTTTAAATTTAATTCTTTTTGCTCCTAGGCACATGTTAGATGGTGCATGTTGAACACACAGAAAGTATGGAGTTAAATAAGTTTTAAAAAATGAAATGCCTTTGTAACAGATGATTTTTCGTCCAAAACCCTGATAATTCGAAAGGGACTGTTCAATTTGTACACGAAGTGCATCTAGTTTTTACTGTAAGCCTCTCAACTTTTTAGCACATGCTATGTGGGTGAAATGATGATACCATGCCAAGTTTCAACCTTTTCAGAGTTCATTTGTAGTCCTTTTCAATTTCAGGGTCATTTAGCTCAAAAAATTAATAAATGTATGAAAAATAGCGAATGAAGTGGGAAAGATTTGAAAATTGATAATGTGACTTTGGATGGTGCATGTTGAACGCACAAAAAATCTGGAGTTGAAACAATATTAAAAAAGTGTTATGAAAAAGTAAAACGGCTATAACTTTTGCATACGATGTCAAAAAAAAGTGTTATGAAAAATAATTTTTTTTCAATAAATGATGTCATATTTGGATTCCTCACTTTTTTTGATAATAATGGATATATTATTTGTTGAATTTCGATTTACATATTTAAAGATATTAATTATGCCATATTAAATGAATAAATTGCAAAAATGAAGAAAATAATATTATTACTTATTTTATTTTTATTGAAATTCAATATTATTATTAATCATTTATTGTTGTTTATTTTAATAATTGTTTGGAATTTAAAAAATTAAATCATTTTACATCAAGACCCAAGGGTTAATAGGATTGATAGCTTACTATTGTCAAGAAAACAAAGTGCAGACTTGGAAACTAGGGATGATAGAACTCGAAAGTTAAGTGTGCTCGGGTTGGAGCAGTGAGAGGGTGGGTGACCGGCCGGGAAGTTAGACGATTTGAAATGAGGGGCGATTAGAGATTAAATTGTCAAAATATCCAGAGCAGTGAGGAGGGGTGATTAGAGATTAAATTATCAAATAATTCAAAAATAAAAAATATTTTAAAAATACCTTGGTAACACCAACCGGGACTAAAGGTCCCGCTCTAGAAAGCTGCCACGCGGAGCCCCTTTAGTTCCGGTTCGTAGTTCAACCGGGACTAAAAGTGGAGGCCTTTAGTCCCGACCCTTTAGTCCCGGTTCTAGAACCGGGACTAAAGGCCCTTACGAACCGGGACAAAAGGCCCGTTTTCTACTAGTGTTGTGTGAGGCAGCTTGAGATAGAAGAAGAAGCAGGGCTGCGAGGAGGCGGTGCCAACACTAATGACCAAATATCCCACACACCTCACCTCTTAACTTTAGGGTCCTGATATTGCCCACACGTGTGGGCGTTAAGGGAGCCTTACCACACGTCCCGTGTGGTGTGTAAGAGAAACAACCCACACGGCTACGTGTGGTCAAAACAGTTAACGCCAACACGTACAGCATCCCGCCTCGCGGCCCGCACGACCGGCCTCCCACCTTGCGGTCCCGCGTGCCCCCACGAGACAGTTGTGATGGCTGTTGAACCGTGACAACTGTTTGTTTATTAGCAGTTGCCATGGTTGTTGAACTGCAGTTGCCATGTCTGGACACTACAGTTGCTATGGTTGTTCAACTGCAGTCGCCATGTATGAACAATTGCATTGCCATGTAACACTGGAAAAGACATGAAAACTAACAGGCGTGCGGGCGTGTGGGTGCGCTACGGTAGTTCCACCCAGTTGCCATGTAACACTGGAAAGACATGGCAACTGACAGGCATACGGGCATGTGGGCGCACGACGGTAGTTCCACCCAGTTGCCATGTAATACTAGAAAGACATGGCAACTCACAGTGCGGGTGTGTGGCCGCGCGACGTTAGATCCATCCAGTTGCCATGTTGATGTGACGGCGGCCCGATCTTTCGATGAGAGTGGGGATAACTATCGATTTGGTGGATTTTGACCTTGACGATCCGGCTATACCTTATCCGACGATACGCCTCGATAATCGCTAAACCAATCTCCGATGGTTATTGACCTTGCCGTAGGCACGATCAACCTAACAACGAGGTTCGAGTTCCTGCAAGCAACCGAAGAACCGATAAGAACAATGGTAACTGCAATCTGAAATTTCGAATGATAAACTGAGCACACGAACTAGATGAAAAAGTTGTTAGAGTTTCACTGTGGATCTGACAAGGCGGTAGTCCACACGTCTCGTAGATGCAATTTGTAGCTATAGCTAGACAATACAATAAAACCCAAGTCTAAATCCTAATCTAAGGTAGCTATTTATTTAGCAGAGATGTACGGCATGATGTCACGGAACGCCAGCCATAGAAAGGCCGGACTCTGCATGGTGTATCAGTTGTTTTCGTTGGACGTGTTGACCTGATATGGTGTAATTAGTGCACCAAATAAATCATTTGGACCCAACACGCTACTCATCTTGGCCCATGTAGCCAAAATCCAATTGTTTGGCCCTTCGTGTAGTCGGCTTCCTGTACCATTGCATGCATGATGGATGGGATGGATGGTCTGGTGGAGTGCATCCATGCAAGGAGAATGGATGAAATGGATTCGGTGGAGGATGCAGCGTTGCTCCGTATGATTTGAACATACAGTTTTCATCTCTAATCTTTCTTTTATTCCTGAGTACAATCAAATCCAAACATGAGTGTAGCATCATATTTTTGTCAGTCAAATCTTGTGTACGAAGGAGCGATAGTACCTGGCCATTTATTTGACGCGCACGCGCTCTAGTCATTGGTCCAGACGGAACTGACGAAGGAGTCGTGATGGGTGTAACAGTAGAAAAGATATCCTCATCACATGTAACACTGGAAAGACATGGCAACTGGCAGGCGTGCGGGTGTGTGGGGCGACGGCAGTTCCACCGCACATCGGGTCGACGCCGCAAGCTCTGCGTGCATGAAACATGCATGTAGACGAACTGATAAACGCCAACACAACTGCTTCATCGTACGTGGCACAAAAAATCTGTCAAATTGTGTCAAGATTCGACCAAAGACGCGTTGGACGATGATCCATTCGTGTGGGCGACTACACGTATGGGCGTTATCCTTTACGTAACATTAATCCTCTAAGAATTTGTCAGTAGGTTCAACACCTATCCAGTCCCAAAAAAAAACGTAAGGACAATAATATTTACGTAATATGGCGACTTAGCTGCAAATCCTTCCGTCAACAACGTGTGGAGCAGATGCCGCGCGTCAACCTGTAGCAACGTCCTAATATATACGGGGAAGCATGTATACACTGGAACATATGTAGATCCTGAAAGAAACGTGGCAGGACTTTCAAAGCAAGCAGACGGTGGATAGATGCTGATATATCTCGTGTATGATAGGAAAAAAATCACTCTGATCAGCACCCACAAACTAGTATTCCTCCACTATATATTACCACCGGCTCCGGAGATCAACCTGAGTAAAGCATGCATAACCTATTTTAAGGAAAAGCAACATGTCTTTCGATCTTTCGCAAAAAAAAAGAAGGAAAAGCAACATGCAATGAGAAGTCTCAGATTTGTAAGATATCCTTATCACATCTGCTTCGGTATACCCCCTAAACACATCAAGGGCTGAGACTTGCCCATACCCCTTCGCTGTGAGGGGGCACGATCGTTTTAAGTTAAAAAATCTACCCCGCGCGTCCCCCGAGCAGCGCACCCGTGTATACCACACTGCGGGGCGAGCCGAGCCGAGCCGCTTAGCAGCCGTAAGGACGCGAGCCGAGCCGCACGCCATGGGCCCACAATGTCAGATGCACGGCGTGTTTTAAAAAAAAGTCGACGTTGGACCGCGTGCGTGTCGACGTGGCGCCGCGTGTGCGGGGTGGTTTGAGCCCTTCGTCGCGGGAATAGTGCCGCGACTGGGGCGGTTTCCCCCCGAGGAGACCGCGCCTGCCACGGCCGCTTCCGTCGCTCTGTCGCCCGTCGGCTGCCGCGGCCTTCATTGCGTCGACCAGAGCGCCGTCCGCCTCGGCTCGCTGTGTTGACGCCTCGGCCGGAGCACCATCCGCCTCGGCTGCAGCGGCGCATCTATGCCCCCAACCGCCCCCGGCCCCGGCCGCCCCTCCCCGCCGCTATATACACCCACCCTGTGCCGCCGGATCTTCCCACCGCCGCCTACCTCTCTCCTTTCTCACCTCGACGCCCTTCCCGCTCTTCTCTCCCACGCCGCTCCGATGGCCTACAGCGCCGGCAGCAGCTCCGGGCACGACGGTGTGGCACCGGGCGGCTCTTGGCCGGCGTCCCTGACGTGAAGGGACGCAAACAACCTCTATCGTTTCTGTTGGGGAACGTCGCATGGGAAACAAAACATTTCCTACGCACACGCGAACCTATCCATGGTGATGAGCATCTACGAGAGGGAGAGTGGATCTACGTACCCTTGTAGATCGCTAAGCGGGAAGCGTTAAGAAACGCGGTTGGTGTAGTCGAACATCTTCGCGATCCAAATCGCCGAGCGTCCCGCGATCTCATCACGATCCGTCCCGCGATCCAATCACGATCCATCCCGCGAACTCATCACGATCCGTCCCGCGATCTCATCACGATCCGTCTCACGATCTTGATCACGATCTGTCCCGTGAACTCATCACGATCTGTTCCGCAATCTTATCACGAACTGTCTCGCGATCTCGATCACTGCCCTTCCGATCTAGCGCCGAACGGACGGCACCTCCGCGTTCAGCACACGTGCAGCTTGATGACGATCTCTGCCGTCTTGATCCAACAAGAGGAGGTGGAGAGGTGAGAGAGTTCATCGGCAGCGTGACGGCGCTCCGGTGATGGTGGTGGAGCAATTCCGGCAGGGCTTCGCCTAAGCACTGCAGAAAACCGATCTAGAGGAGCACCGGTGAAACGGGTAGCACGTGGCCGTAAACTGTGTCTAAATAGCACCCAATCCACCAGTATATAGAGGAGGGAGGGAGAGGCAGACTTGGCGCCAGCCCAAGGCCTCCTAGGAGTCGGCCGGCTAGAGGGGGAGGAGTCCTACTCCTCTTCCACTCCTAGTAGGAGTAGGACTCTCCCTTTTTGCCTTTTTTCACCTTTTCCTTTAGGATTTTTGCCTCCTGCGCCATGGGCCTTGTTGTGGCTATTTCTCCAGCCCACTAAGGGCTGGTTATCACTCTCCACAGCCCATGGACCCTCTAGGGTCGAAATACCCCTCCCGGAGGTCTCCCGGTACACTACCGGCACTCCCGGTACACTACCGATGAGCCCGAAACTTTTTCGGCAACCAAACTGGGACTTCCTATATATGAATCTTTACCTCCGGACCATTCCAGAGCTCCTCGTGACTTCCGGGATCTCATCCGGGACTCCGAACAACCTTCGGTCACCACCATACATAACTCTACACTACCGAAACGTCACCGAACCTTAAGTGTGTAGACCCTGCGGGTTCGAGAACTATGTAGACATGACCGAGACACCTCTACGGCCAATAACCAATGGCGGGACCTGGATGTCCACATTGGTTCCTACATATTCTAAGAAGATCTTCATCGGTCGAACCTCTATGTCAAGGATTCAATCAATCCCGTATAACGTTCCCTTTGTTCTTCGGTATGTTACTTGCCTGAGATTCAATCGTCGGTATCTCCATACCTAGTTCAACCTCGTTACCGGCAAGTCTCTTTACTCGTTCCGTAATGCAAGATCCCGTGGCTAACATATTAGTCACATTGCTTGCAAGGCTTGTTGTGATGTTGCATTACCGAGTGGGCCCTGAGATACCTCTCCGTCACACGGAGTAACAAATCCCAGTCTTGATCCATGCCAACTCAACAGACACCTTCGGAGATACCTGTAGTGCACCTTTATAGTCACCCAGTTACGTTGCGATGTTTGATACACACAAAGTATCCCTCCGGTGTCAGTGAGTTGCATGATCTCATGGTCATAGGAACATATACTTGACATGCGGAAAACAACAGCAATAAACTGACACGATCATATGCTACGTTTGTAATTTGGGTCTTGTCCATCACATCATTCTCCCAATGATGTAATCCCGTTATCAAATGACATCTCATGTCCATGGCTAGGAAACCCTGACCATCCTTTGATCAACGAGCTAGTATATTAGAGGCATACTAGGGACATGGTTTTGTCTATGTATCCACACATGCATTTAAGTCTCCGATCAATACAATTATAGCATGGATAATAAACGATTATAATGAATAAGGAAATATGATACTAACTAATTTATTATTGCCTCTAGGGCATATTTCCAACACTACTCAAATCAACAGTGAAGGTAAGAAAATAACGATATCCACTGCACGCTACAAGACTCACTAGATTGCATACATCAACATGTATCATTTCCAATGAATCACTTGCCCGCTCCATCCAACGGAGTCCTTTAGTCATCTTGCCCAAGAGGCATGGTTCGCATGTCTCAACCGATTAGAAATTGAATGAGTCCAAATATCCATCAACATGGAGTTTCTTCATGCGCTTTATACCAATATGACATTTAGCGGCAGTGCCACAATTATGTGGTACTATCATTATTAACTTTGTATCTTTTGACATCAATGTTATGAACAAGTGTATTACTACGATCAATATTTGAACAAACATTCTCACTGGGTGTATGACCATTGAAGGTATTATTCATGTAAACAGAATAACCATTATTTTCTGACTAAATGAACAACCGTATTGCAACAAACATGATCTAATCATGTTCATGCTCAACGCAAAACACCAAATAACATTTATTTAGGTTCGTCACTAATCCTGACGGTAGAGAGAGCGTGCGATGTTGATTACATCAACCTTGGAAACATTTCCAACACACATCGTCACCTCACCCTTAGCTAGTTCTCCGTTTATTCCGTAGCTTTTATTTCGAGTTACTAACATTTAGCAACCGAACCGGTATCCAATACCCAGGTGCTACTAGGAGTACTAGCAAGGTACACATCAGTAACTCATATATCAAATATACTTCTGTCGATGTTGCCAGCCTTCTTGTCTAGCAAGTATCTAGGGTTGTTCCGCTTCAATGACCTCTCACCTCATAATAGAAGCACTTAGTCTCGGGTTTGAGTTCAACTTTGGGTTGCTTCACTGGAGCAGCAACTGACTTGCTATCCATGAAGTTCCCCTCCTTGCTTTTGCCCTTCTCGAAACTAGTGACTTGATTAACCATCAACACTTGATGCTCCTTCTTGATTTCTACCTTCGTGGTGTCAAACATCGCGAACAGCTCAGGGATCAATACTTCTATCCCTGGCGTTTTATAGTTCATCACTAAGTTCTAGTAGCTTTAGTGACAGTGACTTGGAGAACTATATCAATCACTATCTTATATGGAAGATCAACTCCCACTAGATTCAAGCGATTGTAGTACCCAGAGAATCTGAGTACATGCTCAACGATTGAGCTATTCTCCTTCATCTTACAGGCAAAGAATCTTGTTGGAGATCTCATATCTCGCAACATGGGCATGAGCCTGAGATCACAATCTCAGCTCCTAGAACATCTCATATGTTCCGTGACGTTCAAAACGTTTTGGAGCCTCAATTCTAAGCCGTAATGCATGACGCACTAAACTATCAAGTAATCATTAGAACGTGCCTGTCACATGTTCACAACATCTAGAGACGACGCTAGAGGGGATGGCGCACCGAGCGGTGCATTAAGGACATAAGCCTTCTGTGCAGCAATGAGGACAATCCTCAGATCACGGACCCAGTCCGCAATATTGCTACCATCATCTTTCAACTCTATTTATCTAGGAACATATAAAAATTAAGGGAGCTACAGCGCGAGCTAGTAATCTACAACATAATTTGCAAAGACACTATTGACTATGTTCATGATAATGAGTTCAATTAATCATATTACTTAGGGCCAGTTCTTTTGGAGCTTTTTTTAGCTTTTTGTCAAATTAAGCCAGAAGCCCAAAAGAATTGGTTTAGAAAAAGTTACCTCAGCTTATTTTCACCTCCCAGGCAAGTGCAATGAGAAAAAGCTCCTCCCTGGTGGCTTCCCGCAGCTTCCCGCAAGTGAAACGAACAGGTATGACGAAGGGTCATATTGTTTGGTGTTATTTACGGCCGAATTGCCACCGAGAGAAAAAAACCGCCTCGTCCCGCACCCAGCACCGCGTGAGGGTTCCCCTGCTTGTTTCCCACCTCTCGGCCTCTCTGCTCCAGGTTCCCCTGCCGCCCCGCCCTGCCGCCATCGCCGCCCTGCCGCTGCCGCCCGTTCCCGCCGCCCCGGCCCGTCACCCCTCCCCGCCGCCCCTCCCCGTCTCCCCTCCCCGTCCCCCTCCCCGCTGCTCCATTCCCACTCCGCGACCGCCCCAGATCCGTCCCCGCGGGCGGCACCCCTCCCTCCCGTCGACCCGGTCCGGCGCAACACTCCGGCGACCCACTCCTCCGGCGACGCACTTCTCCGGCGCCCCACCACCGTTCCCTCTCCCCTCCTGTGAGGCAGCAAGGTGAGCAGCTCATATGTGTTATTTTTTGGGCTTTTTTTACAGCAACTCATATGAAAGCAATTTGATATAGATTGTGTGGTTGATTTCTGTTGCTGTGAGCAGCTCATATATATCAATTATTCCAATTCTTTTGTATTGGCATGATGAAAAATAGATGAAAGCACATTGGGATAATATTGTTCTTAGAACTTTCATTGATATATGTGTGGAAGAAGTGAATGCCAATAACCGTGGCGAAGAAGGAACATTGACACCACTTGGATATGACAATGTGGTAAGAAAGTTTTTTGAGCGCACGAGGAGAGAATATAGCAAAAAACAATTCAAGAATAAGTGGGATGTGCTGAAAAAAGATTATATTGTTTGGAAGACATTAACCCAAAAGGCAACAGGCATTGGGTTTGATCCTATTACCAAGACTATTGCAGCTAGTGATGAATGGTGGGCAAATGAGATACAGGTATACATTAACACGACCATTGTTTGGAATTTGTTGCTCTTGCAATTGTTGCACTAATTTGTGATATGTTTGTTTTCAGAGAAATGAACTTGCCGTCAAGTTTCGATTTGCTCCATTAGAGGATGAGATCAAACTGAGTACTATATTTGATGATGTTAGTGTGACAAATGAGTATGCGATGGCGGCACCTCCCACCTCTCAAGTTGGTTGCTCTCAAATTCTCATTGATGATGATGATGTGGGAGGCTCAGGATGTTATATAGATGTTACTCACGTGACACCTAAAGCTAAAGGTCGTAAGAAGAGATCATGTCCTTATTCACCTAGCCCCGTGATGGTGCAAAAGATTGCAAAAGATAGTGAGGAAAGAATGCAATTTAAGCGTATTGCGGACCTTTGGGAAAAGAGGGAGACAAGCCGCAATTTGGCGACATCTGAAATGAAGGTGGATCTCGTGAGAGATGAGATAAAGGAGATGAAGGACATGGTGGTGAATGATGGAGGTATACCTGGAAGTGAAGTGTATTTCCATGCTCTAGAACTCTTTACGAAGAAGGAACATCGTGATGTATTTAGTGAATTGAAGGATGAACTTCCAAGTGTGAGGCTTGAGTGGATCAACAGGGCCTGGGAAACATTTATGAAAAAGAATTAGAGCAAATCTGTAGTGTTGTGAACCTATTTGTTTTGTTGTGAACTCATTTCTATTATTGTGAACCTATTTGTTTTGTTGTGAACTCATTTGTACTGTTGTGAACCTATTTGTTTTGTTGTGAACTCATTTGTACTGTTGTGAACCCATTTGCTATTAATCTTTGTATTGTTGTGAACTGATTTGTAGTCATATTTCTATTGTGTTGTTTTTATATGACAGATGGACATCTCTATTGAGGAGGAACAAGAGGACGAAGTTGATTTTGTTGTTGTTGCAATGGCATATTATGTTCTAAACAAAGAGAGGCTGCCATATGGACCTAGAAGAGCACCAATAATGACAGGATTGTAGTGGGTGGAAGAGAAAGAGAAGCAACCACAAATATTCTACTCTATGTTCAGGATGCGAAGGTCAGTGTTTTACTCACTACATGACATTTTAGTTGAGAGGTATGGTCTAAGGTCAACTTGCAACATGTCAAGCAAAGAAGCATTAGCACAGTTCTTGTGGACTTTGGGGTCACGCCAGACCACCGACAATGTTGCAGATCGATTTGAACACAGTTGGTCTACCATCAACAAAAAATTTAAGGAGGTACTGTTGTGTGTGTACCGTATGGGCGGTGATTACATTCAACCCAACGATCGTTCTTTTACCCAAGTTCATGACTCACTTACAAACACAAGATTTTGGCCTCACTTCAAGGATGCCATTGGGGCAATCGATGGAACACACATTGAATGTGTTGTGCCTGCTAGTGAGCAACCCAAGTATCGCAATAGGGAAGGTTCGACAACTCAGAATGTCATGGCAATTTGCGATTTTGATATGAGATTTACGTTTGTTGTTGCTGGATGGCCTGGATCTGTTCATGACACGCATGTACTCAATGATGCACAAGTTGAATATTTCTACTTTCCACACCCTCCAGATGGTAATAACTTGTACATGCATTCTTGTGCTCTAATGTTTTGTGTGAACTAATTGATTTTGGTCATTTGTATTGTCAATGTAGGAAAATATTATCTTGTTGACTCTAGATATCCAAACAGAGTTGGATATCTAGCACCATACAAAGGACAACATTATCATGTACCCGATTTCTAACAAGTACCACCAAGAGGGAGATATGAAACATTCAATCATCTACATTCATCACTAAGAAACGTCATCGAACGATCGTTCGGTGTTGTAAAGATGAAATGGAGAATCCTCCTCGGCATCACACGGTACAAACCTGCTATGCAAACAACGATCATTACTGCATGCGCGTGTCTTCATAACTTCATACGTGAGAGCAAACTAAGTGATCAACACTTTGACATGGTTGAGAGTGGATCTTATGCTCACGAGGAGAGCCTTTCTCATCACTATGCACCCATTGATGATGGTACTATGGGTTCCATCCATGATGCTATTGCGACAAGTGTTTTCCCTTGATGCTTAGAGGTGTATGCTTTTGTTGGGAGTATCATGTAATAATTTAAAGATATTTTTTATTCAATACTTCTTCTCAAGTACTCGTACTCGTACATGAGACAATGATTCATGTATGATATTCGTATGCGAGATAATGATCCTCCTTTATGTTCGATTATGACATGTTGTTGTTGTTGTGTTTCAAAGTCGATTTTATATTCACATGGCAAAGAAATAATAAATAATACCGCAATATCAATTAATCCGAACAAACAATATAACCGAAGGGCATTACAGACTTTTCCTTGATCATACCACAAATAAGCTGAGAAAATAGGCACTCAAAAGAACTGGCTAGCTTATTATCTGGAGCTTATTTTCATAGCAGCTTATTTTCAGCTTATTTCCACAGCTATGCTCAAAAGAACTGGCCCTTAAGAGCTCCCACTCAAATTGACTTCCCTCCGATCATTCGAGTGATACATGATCCAAATTCACCAACTCAAGTCCGATCATCACGTGAGTTGAGGTGGCTGCAATGGTGAACATCATTATGTTGATCATATCTACTATATGACTCATATTCGACCTTTCGGTCTCTTGTGTTCCGATGCCATGTCTGTACATGCTAGGCTCGTCAAGTTTAACCCGAGTGTTCTGCACGTGCAAATCTGGCTTGCACCCGTTGTATGTGAACGTAGAGTCTATCACACCCGATCATCATGTGGTGTCTCAACACGACGAACTTTCGCAACGGTGCACACTCGGGGAGAACACAATTTATCTTGAAATTAAGTGAGGGATCACCTTATAATGCTACCGTCGTCCTAAGCAAAACAAGGTGCATAAAAAGGATTAACATCACATGCAAATCATAAGTGACATGATATGTCCATGAACTTGTGCTTTTGATCTCCATCTAGAAAGCACCGGCATGATCTCCATCGTCACCAGCATGACACTATGATCTCCATCATCTTGATCTCCATCAATGTGTCGCCATCGGGGTTGTCATGCCCTGCATGCTTCTACTACTATTGCTACCGTTTAGCGATAAAGTAAAGCATTACATAGCGCTTAATGATTGACATGCAGGTCATCCAATATTTAAAGACAACCCTATGGCTCCTGCCGATTGCCATATTCATCGACATGCAAGTCGTGATAATCTATACATCACATGATCATCTCATACATCACATATATCACATCATGTAATTGGCCATATCATATCACAACATACCCTGCAAAAACAAGTTAGACGTCCTCTAATTGTTGTTGCATGTTTTACGTGGCTGCTACGGGTATCTAGCAAGAACAATTCTCACCTACGCAAAAACCACAACGGTGATACACTAGTTGCTTTTCAACCTTCTCAAGGACCGCCTTTGTCGAATCCGATCCAACTAAAGTGAGAGAAACTGTCACCCGCAAGCCATCTAGGCAACAAGTTGCGTCGAGGGAACCGGTCTCTCGTAAGCGTACGAGTAATGTTGGTCCGGGCCGCTTCATCTCACAATCCCGCTGAACCAAAATACGACCAAGGGAGGAAGCAATCTAAGCATCAACGCCCACAAACCTTTTGTGTTCTACTCGAGATCTCATCGAACCATCAACCTAGCTCATGATGCACTGTTGGGGACCGTCACATGGGAAACAAAAAATTTCCTACGCACACGCAAACCTATCCATGGTGATGAGAATCTACGAGAGGGAGAGTGGATCTACGTACCCTTGTAGATCGCTAAGCAGGAAGCATTAAGAAACGCGGTTGGTGTAGTCGAACATCTTCGCGATCCAAATCGCCGAGCGTCCCGCGATCTCATCACGATCCGTCCCGCGATCCAATCACGATCCGTCCCGCGAACTCATCACGATCCGTCCCGCGATCTCATCACGATCTGTCTCACGATCTTGATCACGATCTGTCCCGCGAACTCATCACGATCTGTTCCGCGATCCCATCACGAATTGTCTCGCGATCTCGATCATGGTCCTTCCGATCTAGCGCCGAACGGACGACACCTCCGCGTTCAGCACACGTGAAGCTTGATTACGATCTCCGCCGTCTTGATCCCGCAAGAGGAGGTGGAGAGGTGAGAGAGTTCAACGGCAGCGTGACGGAGCTCCGGTGATGGTGGTGGAGCAATTCCGGCAGGGCTTCACCTAAGCACTACAGAAAACCGATCTAGAGGAGCACCGGTGAAACGGGTAGCACGTGGCTGTAAACTGTGTCTAAACAGCACCCAATCCACCAGTATATAAAGGAGGGAGGGAGAGGCAGCCTTGGCGCCAGCCGAAGGCCTCCTAGGAGTCAGCCCGCTAGAGGGGGAGGAGTCCTACTCCTCCTCCACTCCTAGTAGGAGTAGGACTCTCCCTTTTTGCCTTTTTTTCACCTTTTCCTTTAGGATTTTTGCCTCCTGTGCCATGGGCCTTGTTGTGGCTATTTCTCCAGCCCACTAAGGGCTGGTTATGACTCTCCATAGCCCATGGACCCTCTGGGGTCGAAATACCCCTCCCGGAGGTCTCCCGGTACACTACCGATGAGCCCGAAACATTTTTGGCGACCAAACTGGGACTTCCTATATATGAATCTTTACCTCCGGACCATTCCAGAGCTCCTCGTGACGTCCGAGATCTCATCCGGGACTCCTAACAACCTTTGGTCACCACAATACATAACTCTACACTACCAAAACGTCACCAAACCTTAAGTGTGCAGACCCTGCGGGTTCGAGAACTATGTAGACATGACCGAGACACCTCTATGGTCAATAACCAATGGCGGGACCTAGACGTCCACATTGGTTCCTACATATTCTATGAAGATCTTCATCGGTCGAACCTCTATGTCAAGGATTCAGTTAATCCCGTACGATGTTCCCTTTGTTCTTCGGTATGTTACTTGCCCGAGATTCGATCGTCGGTATCTCCATACCAAGTTCAAGCTCGTTACCGGCAAGTCTCTTTACTTGTTCCATAATACAAGGTCCCGCAACTAACAATTAGTCACATTGCTTGCAAGGCTTATTGTGAGTTGCATTACCGAGTGGGCCGCGAGATACCTCTCCGTCACACGGAGTAACAAATCCCAGTCTCGATCCATGCCAACTCAACAGACACCATCGGAGATACCTGTAGAGCACCTTTATAGTCACCCAGTTACGTTGCGATGTTTGATACACACAAGGCACTCCTTCGATATCTGTGAGTTGCATGATCTCATGGTCATAGGAACATATACTTGACATGCAGAAAACAATAGCAATAAACTGACACGATCATATGCTACGTTTGTAGTTTGGGTCTTGTCCATCACATCATTCTCCTAACGATGTGATCCCGTTATCAAATGACATCACATGTCAATGGCTAGGAAACCCTGACCATATTTGATCAACGAGGTAGTTCACTAGAGGCATACTAGGGACACAGTGTTGTCTATTTACCCACACATGCAATGAGTTTGCAATCAATAAAATTATAGCATGGATAATAAACGATTATAATGAACAAGGAAATATAATAATAACTAATTTATTATTGCCTCTAGAGCATATTTCCAACAGTTTTGGCCTCCTCGTCCCGCCGTCCTCCCGCCTGCCGCACGAGTGGAACATCACCACTATTGACTACGCCACCCTCGGCCTCGGCGCAACCATCCCGGCGGCCGCTGGAACATCTTCGAGCGCCGGCGGTTCTGGCACGGCCGCGACTACTGGGTGACGGTGGCTGAGTGTCGTCAGGCTGCGCGCCCCGGGCGCCGCTACGAGCCACCGGCCACGCCACCGGCCGCACCGCCCGCACCGGTGCTCGACGCACCACCACCGCCGGTCGTGGAGGTCCCGCCGCAACAGATGCTGCTTGGCGCAGGAGGGCGACCCCGCCGACATCCCCGGCTTGCTGGTCGTACTTGCCGCGTCGGAGGAGGAGGCGGCGTGGCGAGCGACGGAAGAGGCGGCCGCGATAGAGGCAGTGGCGGGGTTGGAGTACGAGGACGCTCCCATGGACGACATCGACTGGGAGTGTCTCGAGCAGAGCAGCGACGATGACAATGGCAACGACGGGGCTGGAGCAGCAGTAGACGGCGACGCAGTTCATGGCGGCGACGTGATCGACCTCGACGCGAGCGACGAGGAGTAGATTAGGGTTTCCAAATAAGTTAGCTTTTTAATTTCAAGTATGGAGAAGTGTCGTATGAACTATGTCTCAATTTCAAGTACTATGTATAAATAAATTTCGAGAAGTTTGAATGAAATATCAAGAAGTTCGTATGAAATATGTTTGAATTAAATTTTGACGGTATATTTTTTTTATTAGACTAGAAAAATTATAAAAATTATAACAAAATTATAAACATACTACAAAAATTGTTACTTATGTAAAACAGAAAAATTTTGTTAGTTATATGAACGATGATGCCC
Source organism: Hordeum marinum (assembly GCA_022496015.1). Classification (NCBI taxonomy): domain Eukaryota; kingdom Viridiplantae; phylum Streptophyta; class Magnoliopsida; order Poales; family Poaceae; genus Hordeum; species Hordeum marinum. Next base: position 14,381,068 of record CM039674.1, read on the forward strand.
GGAGTTGTTACGAAAATAGAAAAAGGTTGAAACAAAAAATAGAGAAAAGTTTAAACAAACAAAAAAGGAAGAGTTTCAAAAAAATAAAGTTTGGATGAACTATGTATTTTTGTCTTAGGGTTGAAACAAGAAACTTGTTTAAAAAATTCTTTTAATTTTCTGTATGTCAGGATTTTATCCCCGGAAAATCATAGAAAATAATAGAAATTCATGCAATGTCGAATAGCTCCGAAACTTTGCATGCATGCTTTTCATGTGGTACAAGGCCATGAAATTTTTTTGGGTTCATTTCAAAGATGTCAAAAAAAATGTCCCTCAAGACGGGCCCTTCGCTCCTACCTGAACGGGCACCGCAGAACAAGGTCATTTTTTGGCCATCTTCAGATTGACCCTAGATTTTTACAAGGGAGTGGGGAAGTCCACTCTAAAACCCCATGAATAATTTGAATGAAATCCGACAACATACGCCCGTTGCCGACCCTGCCGGACAGTTTCTTAGGGTTTTAGGATGGAAAATCACAGAAAATGCATGGAATGTCAGATAATCAAAAAAATTATCGTGCCAGCTTGTGATGACCCACAGAGGTTGTGGAAAAAAATTGGGTCCGTTTGGTGGAGTGGAGAATCATGATCGCATTGCAACCCCCCTTCCGCCCCTACTCACACCCTAGGGTTACCCAGGATGTACATGCATACAGGAATGAAGTCTACCCAAATTTTGCAAGCACGTGAGCAAGCCCACCCTAGGACCCCACGCCAAAAATGAACGAAATTAGAGACCGAACGCATGTTGCGTCACGTATGGCAACTGTTTCTTAGGGTTTTCGCATGGAAAATCACAGAAAACGCATGGAATGTCAGAAAATCAAAAAAATTGTCATACCACCTTGCGATGACCCATAGAGGTTGTGGAAAAAAATTAGGTCCGTTTGGTGGAGCGGAGAATCATGATCGCATTGCAACCCCCTTCCGCCCTACCGACACCCTAGGGTTACACAGGATGTACATGCATACATGCATGAAGTCTACCCAACTTTTGCGAGCACGTGAGCATACCCACCCTAGGGCCCCATGCCAAAGCACTGATGGTGGTGGAGCAATTCCGGCAGGGCTTCGCCTAAGCACTGCAGAAAACCGATCTAGAGGAGCACCGGTGAAACGGGTAGCACGTGGCCGTAAACTGTGTCTAAATAGCACCCAATCCACCAGTATATAGAGGAGGGAGGGAGAGGCAGACTTGGCGCCAGCCCAAGGCCTCCTAGGAGTCGGCCGGCTAGAGGGGGAGGAGTCCTACTCCTCTTCCACTCCTAGTAGGAGTAGGACTCTCCCTTTTTGCCTTTTTTCACCTTTTCCTTTAGGATTTTTGCCTCCTGCGCCATGGGCCTTGTTGTGGCTATTTCTCCAGCCCACTAAGGGCTGGTTATCACTCTCCACAGCCCATGGACCCTCTAGGGTCGAAATACCCCTCCCGGAGGTCTCCCGGTACACTACCGGCACTCCCGGTACACTACCGATGAGCCCGAAACTTTTTCGGCAACCAAACTGGGACTTCCTATACATGAATCTTTACCTCCGGACCATTCCAGAGCTCCTCGTGACTTCCGGGATCTCATCCGGGACTCCGAACAACCTTCGGTCACCACCATACATAACTCTACACTACCGAAACGTCACCGAACCTTAAGTGTGTAGACCCTGCGGGTTCGAGAACTATGTAGACATGACCGAGACACCTCTACGGCCAATAACCAATGGCGGGACCTGGATGTCCACATTGGTTCCTACATATTCTAAGAAGATCTTCATCGGTCGAACCTCTATGTCAAGGATTCAATCAATCCCGTATAACGTTCCCTTTGTTCTTCGGTATGTTACTTGCCTGAGATTCAATCGTCGGTATCTCCATACCTAGTTCAACCTCGTTACCGGCAAGTCTCTTTACTCGTTCCGTAATGCAAGATCCCGTGGCTAACATATTAGTCACATTGCTTGCAAGGCTTGTTGTGATGTTGCATTACCGAGTGGGCCCTGAGATACCTCTCCGTCACACGGAGTAACAAATCCCAGTCTTGATCCATGCCAACTCAACAGACACCTTCGGAGATACCTGTAGTGCACCTTTATAGTCACCCAGTTACGTTGCGATGTTTGATACACACAAAGTATCCCTCCGGTGTCAGTGAGTTGCATGATCTCATGGTCATAGGAACATATACTTGACATGCGGAAAACAACAGCAATAAACTGACACGATCATATGCTACGTTTGTAATTTGGGTCTTGTCCATCACATCATTCTCCCAATGATGTAATCCCGTTATCAAATGACATCTCATGTCCATGGCTAGGAAACCCTGACCATCCTTTGATCAACGAGCTAGTATATTAGAGGCATACTAGGGACATGGTTTTGTCTATGTATCCACACATGCATTTAAGTCTCCGATCAATACAATTATAGCATGGATAATAAACGATTATAATGAATAAGGAAATATGATACTAACTAATTTATTATTGCCTCTAGGGCATATTTCCAACACTACTCAAATCAACAGTGAAGGTAAGAAAATAACGATATCCACTGCACGCTACAAGACTCACTAGATTGCATACATCAACATGTATCATTTCCAATGAATCACTTGCCCGCTCCATCCAACGGAGTCCTTTAGTCATCTTGCCCAAGAGGCATGGTTCGCATGTCTCAACCGATTAGAAATTGAATGAGTCCAAATATCCATCAACATGGAGTTTCTTCATGCGCTTTATACCAATATGACATTTAGCGGCAGTGCCACAATTATGTGGTACTATCATTATTAACTTTGTATCTTTTGACATCAATGTTATGAACAAGTGTATTACTATGATCAATATTTGAACAAACATTCTCACTGGGTGTATGACCATTGAAGGTATTATTCATGTAAACAGAATAACCATTATTTTCTGACTAAATGAACAACCGTATTGCAACAAACATGATCTAATCATGTTCATGCTCAACGCAAAACACCAAATAACATTTATTTAGGTTCGTCACTAATCCTGACGGTAGAGAGAGCGTGCGATGTTGATTACATCAACCTTGGAAACATTTCCAACACACATCGTCACCTCACCCTTAGCTAGTTCTCCGTTTATTCCGTAGCTTTTATTTCGAGTTACTAACATTTAGCAACCGAACCGGTATCCAATACCCAGGTGCTACTAGGAGTACTAGCAAGGTACACATCAGTAACTCATATATCAAATATACTTCTGTCGATGTTGCCAGCCTTCTTGTCTAGCAAGTATCTAGGGTTGTTCCGCTTCAATGACCTCTCACCTCATAATAGAAGCACTTAGTCTCGGGTTTGAGTTCAACTTTGGGTTGCTTCACTGGAGCAGCAACTGACTTGCTATCCATGAAGTTCCCCTCCTTGCTTTTGCCCTTCTCGAAACTAGTGACTTGATTAACCATCAACACTTGATGCTCCTTCTTGATTTCTACCTTCGTGGTGTCAAACATCGCGAACAGCTCAGGGATCAATACTTCTATCCCTGGCGTTTTATAGTTCATCACTAAGTTCTAGTAGCTTTAGTGACAGTGACTTGGAGAACTATATCAATCACTATCTTATATGGAAGATCAACTCCCACTAGATTCAAGTGATTGTAGTACCCAGAGAATCTGAGTACATGCTCAACGATTGAGCTATTCTCCTTCATCTTACAGGCAAAGAATCTTGTTGGAGATCTCATATCTCGCAACATGGGCATGAGCCTGAGATCACAATCTCAGCTCCTAGAACATCTCATATGTTCCGTGACGTTCAAAACGTTTTGGAGCCTCAATTCTAAGCCGTAATGCATGACGCACTAAACTATCAAGTAATCATTAGAACGTGCCTGTCACATGTTCACAACATCTAGAGACGACGCTAGAGGGGATGGCGCACCGAGCGGTGCATTAAGGACATAAGCCTTCTGTGCAGCAATGAGGACAATCCTCAGATCACGGACCTAGTCCGCAATATTGCTACCATCATCTTTCAACTCTATTTATCTAGGAACATATAAAAATTAAGGGAGCTACAGCGCGAGCTAGTAATCTACAACATAATTTGCAAAGACACTATTGACTATGTTCATGATAATGAGTTCAATTAATCATATTACTTAGGGCCAGTTCTTTTGGAGCTTTTTTCAGCTTTTTGTCAAATTAAGCCAGAAGCCCAAAAGAATTGGTTTAGAAAAAGTTACCTCAGCTTATTTTCACCTCCCAGGCAAGTGCAATGAGAAAAAGCTCCTCCCTGGTGGCTTCCCGTAGCTTCCCGCAAGTGAAACGAACATGTATGACGAAGGGTCATATTGTTTGGTGTTATTTACGGCCGAATTGCCACCGAGAGAAAAAAAACCGCCTCGTCCCGCACCCAGCACCGCGTGAGGGTTCCCCTGCTTGTTTCCCACCTCTCGGCCTCTCTGCTCCAGGTTCCCCTGCCGCCCCGCCCTGCCGCCATCGCCGCCCTGCCGCCGCCGCCCGTTCCCGCCGCCCCGGCCCGTCACCCCTCCCCGCCGCCCCTCCCCGTCTCCCCTCCCCGTCCCCCTCCCCGCTGCTCCATTCCCACTCCGCGACCGCCCCAGATCCGTCCCCGCGGGCGGCACCCCTCCCTCCCGTCGACCCGGTCCGGCGCAACACTCCGGCGACCCACTCCTCCGGCGACGCACTTCTCCGGCGCCCCACCACCGTTCCCTCTCCCCTCCTGTGAGGCAGCAAGGTGAGCAGCTCATATGTGTTATTTTTTGGGCTTTTTTTACAGCAACTCATATGAAAGCAATTTGATATAGATTGTGTGGTTGATTTCTGTTGCTGTGAGCAGCTCATATATATTAATTATTCCAATTCTTTTGTATTGGCATGATGAAAAATAGATGAAAGCACATTGGGATAATATTGTTCTTAGAACTTTCATTGATATATGTGTGGAAGAAGTGAATGCCAATAACCGTGGCGAAGAAGGAACATTGACACCACTTGGATATGACAATGTGGTAAGAAAGTTTTTTGAGCGCACGAGGAGAGAATATAGCAAAAAACAATTCAAGAATAAGTGGGATGTGCTGAAAAAAGATTATATTGTTTGGAAGACATTAACCCAAAAGGCAACAGGCATTGGGTTTGATCCTATTACCAAGACTATTGCAGCTAGTGATGAATGGTGGGCAAATGAGATACAGGTATACATTAACACGACCATTGTTTGGAATTTGTTGCTCTTGCAATTGTTGCACTAATTTGTGATATGTTTGTTTTCAGAGAAATGAACTTGCCGTCAAGTTTCGATTTGCTCCATTAGAGGATGAGATCAAACTGAGTACTATATTTGATGATGTTAGTGTGACAAATGAGTATGCGATGGCGGCACCTCCCACCTCTCAAGTTGGTTGCTCTCAAATTCTCATTGATGATGATGATGTGGGAGGCTCAGGATGTTATATAGATGTTACTCACGTGACACCTAAAGCTAAAGGTCGTAAGAAGAGATCATGTCCTTATTCACCTAGCCCCGTGATGGTGCAAAAGATTGCAAAAGATAGTGAGGAAAGAATGCAATTTAAGCGTATTGCGGACCTTTGGGAAAAGAGGGAGACAAGCCGCAATTTGGCGACATCTGAAATGAAGGTGGATCTCGTGAGAGATGAGATAAAGGAGATGAAGGACATGGTGGTGAATGATGGAGGTATACCTGGAAGTGAAGTGTATTTCCATGCTCTAGAACTCTTTACGAAGAAGGAACATCGTGATGTATTTAGTGAATTGAAGGATGAACTTCCAAGTGTGAGGCTTGAGTGGATCAACAGGGCCTGGGAAACATTTATGAAAAAGAATTAGAGCAAATCTGTAGTGTTGTGAACCTATTTGTTTTGTTGTGAACTCATTTCTATTATTGTGAACCTATTTGTTTTGTTGTGAACTCATTTGTACTGTTGTGAACCTATTTGTTTTGTTGTGAACTCATTTGTACTGTTGTGAACCCATTTGCTATTAATCTTTGTATTGTTGTGAACTGATTTGTAGTCATATTTCTATTGTGTTGTTTTTATATGACAGATGGACATCTCTATTGAGGAGGAACAAGAGGACGAAGTTGATTTTGTTGTTGTTGCAATGGCATATTATGTTCTAAACAAAGAGAGGCTGCCATATGGACCTAGAAGAGCACCAATAATGACAGGATTGTAGTGGGTGGAAGAGAAAGAGAAGCAACCACAAATATTCTACTCTATGTTCAGGATGCGAAGGTCAGTGTTTTACTCACTACATGACATTTTAGTTGAGAGGTATGGTCTAAGGTCAACTTGCAACATGTCAAGCAAAGAAGCATTAGCACAGTTCTTGTGGACTTTGGGGTCACGCCAGACCACCGACAATGTTGCAGATCGATTTGAACACAGTTGGTCTACCATCAACAAAAAATTTAAGGAGGTACTGTTGTGTGTGTACCGTATGGGCGGTGATTACATTCAACCCAACGATCGTTCTTTTACCCAAGTTCATGACTCACTTACAAACACAAGATTTTGGCCTCACTTCAAGGATGCCATTGGGGCAATCGATGGAACACACATTGAATGTGTTGTGCCTGCTAGTGAGCAACCCAAGTATCGCAATAGGGAAGGTTCGACAACTCAGAATGTCATGGCAATTTGCGATTTTGATATGAGATTTACGTTTGTTGTTGCTGGATGGCCTGGATCTGTTCATGACACGCATGTACTCAATGATGCACAAGTTGAATATTTCTACTTTCCACACCCTCCAGATGGTAATAACTTGTACATGCATTCTTGTGCTCTAATGTTTTGTGTGAACTAATTGATTTTGGTCATTTGTATTGTCAATGTAGGAAAATATTATCTTGTTGACTCTAGATATCCAAACAGAGTTGGATATCTAGCACCATACAAAGGACAACATTATCATGTACCCGATTTCTAACAAGTACCACCAAGAGGGAGATATGAAACATTCAATCATCTACATTCATCACTAAGAAACGTCATCGAACGATCGTTCGGTGTTGTAAAGATGAAATGGAGAATCCTCCTCGGCATCACACGGTACAAACCTGCTATGCAAACAACGATCATTACTGCATGCGCGTGTCTTCATAACTTCATACGTGAGAGCAAACTAAGTGATCAACACTTTGACATGGTTGAGAGTGGATCTTATGCTCACGAGGAGAGCCTTTCTCATCACTATGCACCCATTGATGATGGTACTATGGGTTCCATCCATGATGCTATTGCGACAAGTGTTTTCCCTTGATGCTTAGAGGTGTATGCTTTTGTTGGGAGTATCATGTAATAATTTAAAGATATTTTTTATTCAATACTTCTTCTCAAGTACTCGTACTCGTACATGAGACAATGATTCATGTATGATATTCGTATGCGAGATAATGATCCTCCTTTATGTTCGATTATGACATGTTGTTGTTGTTGTGTTTCAAAGTCGATTTTATATTCACATGGCAAAGAAATAATAAATAATACCGCAATATCAATTAATCCGAACAAACAATATAACCGAAGGGCATTACAGACTTTTCCTTGATCATACCACAAATAAGCTGAGAAAATAGGCACTCAAAAGAACTGGCTAGCTTATTATCTGGAGCTTATTTTCATAGCAGCTTATTTTCAGCTTATTTCCACAGCTATGCTCAAAAGAACTGGCCCTTAAGAGCTCCCACTCAAATTGACTTCCCTCCGATCATTCGAGTGATACATGATCCAAATTCACCAACTCAAGTCCGATCATCACGTGAGTTGAGGTGGCTGCAATGGTGAACATCATTATGTTGATCATATCTACTATATGACTCATATTCGACCTTTCGGTCTCTTGTGTTCCGATGCCATGTCTGTACATGCTAGGCTCGTCAAGTTTAACCCGAGTGTTCTGCACGTGCAAATCTGGCTTGCACCCGTTGTATGTGAACGTAGAGTCTATCACACCCGATCATCATGTGGTGTCTCAACACGACGAACTTTCGCAACGGTGCACACTCGGGGAGAACACAATTTATCTTGAAATTAAGTGAGGGATCACCTTATAATGCTACCGTCGTCCTAAGCAAAACAAGGTGCATAAAAAGGATTAACATCACATGCAAATCATAAGTGACATGATATGTCCATGAACTTGTGCTTTTGATCTCCATCTAGAAAGCACCGGCATGATCTCCATCGTCACCAGCATGACACTATGATCTCCATCATCTTGATCTCCATCAATGTGTCGCCATCGGGGTTGTCATGCCCTGCATGCTTCTACTACTATTGCTACCGTTTAGCGATAAAGTAAAGCATTACATAGCGCTTAATGATTGACATGCAGGTCATCCAATATTTAAAGACAACCCTATGGCTCCTGCCGATTGCCGTATTCATCGACATGCAAGTCGTGATAATCTATACATCACATGATCATCTCATACATCACATATATCACATCATGTAATTGGCCATATCATATCACAACATACCCTGCAAAAACAAGTTAGACGTCCTCTAATTGTTGTTGCATGTTTTACGTGGCTGCTACGGGTATCTAGCAAGAACAATTCTCACCTACGCAAAAACCACAACGGTGATACACTAGTTGCTTTTCAACCTTCTCAAGGACCGCCTTTGTCGAATCCGATCCAACTAAAGTGAGAGAAACTGTCACCCGCAAGCCATCTAGGCAACAAGTTGCGTCGAGGGAACCGGTCTCTCGTAAGCATACGAGTAATGTTGGTCCGGGCCGCTTCATCTCACAATCCCGCTGAACCAAAATACGACCAAGGGAGGAAGCAATCTAAGCATCAACGCCCACAAACCTTTTGTGTTCTACTCGAGATCTCATCGAACCATCAACCTAGCTCATGATGCACTGTTGGGGACCGTCACATGGGAAACAAAAAATTTCCTACGCACACGCAAACCTATCCATGGTGATGAGAATCTACGAGAGGGAGAGTGGATCTACGTACCCTTGTAGATCGCTAAGCAGGAAGCATTAAGAAACGCGGTTGGTGTAGTCGAACATCTTCGCGATCCAAATCGCCGAGCGTCCCGCGATCTCATCACGATCCGTCCCGCGATCCAATCACGATCCGTCCCGCGAACTCATCACGATCCGTCCCGCGATCTCATCACGATCTGTCTCACGATCTTGATCACGATCTGTCCCGCGAACTCATCACGATCTGTTCCGCGATCCCATCACGAATTGTCTCGCGATCTCGATCATGGTCCTTCCGATCTAGCGCCGAACGGACGACACCTCCGCGTTCAGCACACGTGAAGCTTGATTACGATCTCCGCCGTCTTGATCCCGCAAGAGGAGGTGGAGAGGTGAGAGAGTTCAACGGCAGCGTGACGGAGCTCCGGTGATGGTGGTGGAGCAATTCCGGCAGGGCTTCACCTAAGCACTGCAGAAAACCGATCTAGAGGAGCACCGGTGAAACGGGTAGCACGTGGCTGTAAACTATGTCTAAACAGCACCCAATCCACCAGTATATAAAGGAGGGAGGGAGAGGCAGCCTTGGCGCCAGCCGAAGGCCTCCTAGGAGTCAGCCCGCTAGAGGGGGAGGAGTCCTACTCCTCCTCCACTCCTAGTAGGAGTAGGACTCTCCCTTTTTGCCTTTTTTTCACCTTTTCCTTTAGGATTTTTGCCTCCTGTGCCATGGGCCTTGTTGTGGCTATTTCTCCAGCCCACTAAGGGCTGGTTATGACTCTCCATAGCCCATGGACCCTCTGGGGTCGAAATACCCCTCCCGGAGGTCTCCCGGTACACTACCGATGAGCCCGAAACATTTTTGGCGACCAAACTGGGACTTCCTATATATGAATCTTTACCTCCGGACCATTCCAGAGCTCCTCGTGACGTCCGAGATCTCATCCGGGACTCCTAACAACCTTTGGTCACCACAATACATAACTCTACACTACCAAAACGTCACCAAACCTTAAGTGTGCAGACCCTGCGGGTTCGAGAACTATGTAGACATGACCGAGACACCTCTATGGTCAATAACCAATGGCGGGACCTAGACGTCCACATTGGTTCCTACATATTCTATGAAGATCTTCATCGGTCGAACCTCTATGTCAAGGATTCAGCTAATCCCGTACGATGTTCCCTTTGTTCTTCGGTATGTTACTTGCCCGAGATTCGATCGTCGGTATCTCCATACCAAGTTCAAGCTCGTTACCGGCAAGTCTCTTTACTTGTTCCGTAATACAAGGTCCCGCAACTAACAATTAGTCACATTGCTTGCAAGGCTTATTGTGAGTTGCATTACCGAGTGGGCCGCGAGATACCTCTCCGTCACACGGAGTAACAAATCCCAGTCTCGATCCATGCCAACTCAACAGACACCATCGGAGATACCTGTAGAGCACCTTTATAGTCACCCAGTTACGTTGCGATGTTTGATACACACAAGGCACTCCTTCGATATCTGTGAGTTGCATGATCTCATGGTCATAGGAACATATACTTGACATGCAGAAAACAATAGCAATAAACTGACACGATCATATGCTACGTTTGTAGTTTGGGTCTTGTCCATCACATCATTCTCCTAACGATGTGATCCCGTTATCAAATGACATCACATGTCAATGGCTAGGAAACCCTGACCATATTTGATCAACGAGGTAGTTCACTAGAGGCATACTAGGGACACAGTGTTGTCTATTTACCCACACATGCAATGAGTTTGCAATCAATAAAATTATAGCATGGATAATAAACGATTATAATGAACAAGGAAATATAATAATAACTAATTTATTATTGCCTCTAGAGCATATTTCCAACAGTTTTGGCCTCCTCGTCCCGCCGTCCTCCCGCCTGCCGCACGAGTGGAACATCACCACTATTGACTACGCCACCCTCGGCCTCGGCGCAACCATCCCGGCGGCCGCTGGAACATCTTCGAGCGCCGGCGGTTCTGGCACGGCCGCGACTACTGGGTGACGGTGGCTGAGTGTCGTCAGGCTGCGCGCCCCGGGCGCCGCTACGAGCCACCGGCCACGCCACCGGCCGCACCGCCCGCACCGGTGCTCGACGCACCACCACCGCCGGTCGTGGAGGTCCCGCCGCAACAGATGCTGCTTGGCGCAGGAGGGCGACCCCGCCGACATCCCCGGCTTGCTGGTCGTACTTGCCGCGTCGGAGGAGGAGGCGGCGTGGCGAGCGACGGAAGAGGCGGCCGCGATAGAGGCAGTGGCGGGGTTGGAGTACGAGGACGCTCCCATGGACGACATCGACTGGGAGTGTCTCGAGCAGAGCAGCGACGATGACAATGGCAACGACGGGGCTGGAGCAGCAGTAGACGGCGACGCAGTTCATGGCGGCGACGTGATCGACCTCGACGCGAGCGACGAGGAGTAGATTAGGGTTTCCGAATAAGTTAGCTTTTTAATTTCAAGTATGGAGAAGTGTCGTATGAACTATGTCTCAATTTCAAGTACTATGTATAAATAAATTTCGAGAAGTTTGAATGAAATATCAAGAAGTTCGTATGAAATATGTTTGAATTAAATTTTGACGGTATATTTTTTTTATTAGACTAGAAAAATTATAAAAATTATAACAAAATTATAAACATACTACAAAAATTGTTACTTATGTAAAACAGAAAAATTTTGTTAGTTATATGAACGATGATGCCCGGAGTTGTTACGAAAATAGAAAAAGGTTGAAACAAAAAATAGAGAAAAGTTTAAACAAACAAAAAAGGAAGAGTTTCAAAAAAATAAAGTTTGGATGAACTATGTATTTTTGTCTTAGGGCTGAAACAAGAAACTTGTTTAAAAAATTCTTTTAATTTTCTGTATGTCAGGATTTTATCCCCGGAAAATCATAGAAAATAATAGAAATTCATGCAATGTCGAATAGCTCCGAAACTTTGCATGCATGCTTTTCATGTGGTACAAGGCCATGAAATTTTTTTGGGTTCATTTCAAAGATGTCAAAAAAAATGTCCCTCAAGACGGGCCCTTCGCTCCTACCTGAACGGGCACCGCAGAACAAGGTCATTTTTTGGCCATCTTCAGATTGACCCTAGATTTTTACAAGGGAGTGGGGAAGTCCACTCTAAAACCCCATGAATAATTTGAATGAAATCCGACAACATACGCCCGTTGCCGACCCTGCCGGACAGTTTCTTAGGGTTTTAGGATGGAAAATCACAGAAAATGCATGGAATGTCAGATAATCAAAAAAATTATCGTGCCAGCTTGTGATGACCCATAGAGGTTGTGGAAAAAAATTGGGTCCGTTTGGTGGAGTGGAGAATCATGATCGCATTGCAACCCCCCTTCCGCCCCTACTCACACCCTAGGGTTACCCAGGATGTACATGCATACAGGAATGAAGTCTACCCAAATTTTGCAAGCACGTGAGCAAGCCCACCCTAGGACCCCACGCCAAAAATGAACGAAATTAGAGACCGAACGCATGTTGCGTCACGTATGGCAACTGTTTCTTAGGGTTTTCGCATGGAAAATCACAGAAAACGCATGGAATGTCAGAAAATCAAAAAAATTGTCATACCACCTTGCGATGACCCATAGAGGTTGTGGAAAAAAATTAGGTCCGTTTGGTGGAGCGGAGAATCATGATCGCATTGCAACCCCCTTCCGCCCTACCGACACCCTAGGGTTACACAGGATGTACATGCATACATGCATGAAGTCTACCCAACTTTTGCGAGCACGTGAGCATACCCACCCTAGGGCCCCATGCCAAAAATGAACGAAATCGTAGACCGACGCACGTTGTGTCACGTCCAGTAACTGTTTCTTAGGGTTTTTGCATGGAGAATCACAGAAAATGCTGGAATGTCAGAAAATGAAAAAAAATTGTCGTACAACCTTGTGATGACCCATAGAGGTTGTGGAAAAATATTGGGTCCGTTTGGTGGAGCGGAGAATCATGATCACATTGCAACCCCCTTCCGCCCCTACCGACACCCTAGAGTTACATAGGATGTACATGCATACGTGGATGAAGTCTACCCAACTTTTGCGACCGCGTGAGCATGCCCAACCTAGGACCCCACGCCAAAAATGAACGAAATCAGAGACCGAACGCACGTTGCGTCACGTCCGGCAACTGTTTCTTAGTGTTTTCTAATGGAAAATCACAGAAAATGCATGGAATTTCAAAAAGTCAATAAAATTGTCATGCCACCTTGTGATGACCCACAGAGGTTGTGGAAAAAAATTGGGTCCGTTTGGTGGAGCGAAGAATCATGATCACATTGCAACCCCCTTCCGCCCTACCGACACCCTAGGGTTACACAGGATGTACATGCATACGTGCATGAAGTCTACCCAACTTTTGCGAGCACGTGAGCATGCCCACCCTAGGGCCCCACGCCAAAAATGAACGAAATCATAGACCGAACGCTCGTTGCGTCACGTCCGGCAACTGTTTCTTAGGGTTTTCGCATGGAAAATCACAGTAAATGCATGGAATGTCAGAAAATCAAAAAAATTGTCGTGCCACCTTATGATGACCCATAGAGGTTGTGGAAAAATTGGGTCTGTTTGGTGGAGCGGAGAATCATGATCGCATTGCAACCCCTCTTCCGCCCCTACCGACACCCTAGGGTTACACAGGATGTACATGCATACATGCATGAAGTCTACCCAACTTTTGCAAGCGCGTGAGCATGCCCAACCTAGGACCCGACGCCAAAAATGAACAAAATCGGAGACCGAACGCACATTGCGTCACGTCCGGCAACTGTTTCTTAGTGTTTTCTAATGGAAAATCACAGAAAATGCATGGAATTTCAAAAGGTCAAAAAAATTGTCATGCCACCTTGTGATGACCCACACAGGTTGTGGAAAAAATTTGGGTCCGTTTGGTGGAGCGAAGAATCATGATCGCATTGCAACCCCTCTTCCGCCCCTACTGACACCCTAGGGTTACACAGTATGTACATGCATACATGCATGAAGTCTACCGAACTTTTGCGAGCACGTGAGCATGCCCACTCTAGGACCCCACACCAAAAATGAACGAAATCGGAGACCGAACCCACGTTGCGTCACGTCCGGCAACTGCTTCTTAGGTTTTTCGCATGGAAAATCACAGAAAATGCATGGAATGTCAAAAAATCAAAAAAACTTGCTGTGCCACCTTGTGATGACAAACAAAGGTTGTGGAAAAAATTGGGTTCGTTTGGTGGAGCGGAGAATCATGATTGCATTGCAACCCCCGTTCCGCCCCTACCGACACCCTAGGGTTATACAAAATATGAATCCCGATCATATCGAGGCAGCTAGAGTTTTTATTGAGAAGTTGGCATGGTCCAAGAAGCATCTCACAGATAAGGTGGTACAGGTGCCAGAACCAGATGGAAACATTTGCACGGTAGAAATGCTTCATCAAGTCCTCCACTATGAGTGGTTGAATGGCGCAGTAAGTATATTTATTTTGAACAACACTTGTAAATGTTGGAAATATGCCCTAGAGGCAATAATAAATTAGTTATTATCATATTTCCTTGTTCATGATAATCGTTTATTATCCATGCTATAATTGTATTGATCGGAGACTTAGATGCATGTGTGGATACATAGACAAAACCATGTCCCTAGCATGCCTCTAATGGACTAGCTCGTTGATCAAAAGATGGTTAAGGTTTCCTAGCCATGGACATGAGATGTCATTTGATAACGGGGTCACATCATTAGGAGAATGATATGATGGACAAGACCCAAACTACAAACGTAGCATATGATCGTGTCAGTTTACTGCTACTATTTTCTGCATGTCAAGTATGTGTTCCTATGACCATGAGATCATGCAACTCACGGACATCGGAGGAGTGCCTTGTGTGTATGAAACGTCGCAACGTAACTGGGTGACTATAAAGGTGCTCTACAGGTATCTCCGATGGTGTCTATTGAGTTGGCATGGATCGAGACTGGGATTTGTTACTCCGTGTGACGGAGAGGTATCTCGGGGCCCACTTGGTAATACAACATCACAATGAGCCTTGCAAGCAATGTGACTAATTGTTAGTTGCGGGATCTTGTATTACAGAACGAGTAAAGAGACTTGCCGGTAACGAGGTTGAACTAGGTATGGAGGTACCGACGATCGAATCTCGGGCAAGTAACATACCGAAGAACAAAGCGAACATCGTACGGGATTAACTGAATCCTTGACATAGAGGTTCGACCGATAAAGATCTTCGTAGAATATGTAGGAACCAATATGGACGTCCAGGTCCCTCCATTGGTTATTGACCGTAGAGGTGTCTCGGTCATGTCTACATAGTTCTCGAACCAGCAGGGTCTGCACACTTAAGGTTCGGTGACGTTTCGGTAGTGTAGAGTTATGTATGGTGGTGACCGAAGGTTTTTAGGAGTCCCGGATGAGATCCTGGACATCACGAGGAGCTCCGGAATGGTCCGGAGGTAAAGATTCATATATAGGAAGTCCCAGTTTGGTCGCCGGAAAAGTTTCGGGCTCATCGGTAGTGTACCGGGAGTGCCAGTAGTGTACCGGGAGGCCTCCGGAAGCGGTATTTCGACCCTATATGGACCATGGGCTGTAGGGGAGTATTAACCAGCCCTTAGTGGGATGGTAAATCAGCCTAGAAGGCCCATGGCGCAGGAGGAAAAAGGGTAAAGGAAAAAGGCAAAAATCAGCCAATAGGAGGCAATCCTACTCCAACTAGGATTGGAGGTGGAATAGGATTCCACCCTCCTATTCGGCCGAACCAAGAGTCCCTTGGCTGCCTCTCCTCTCCTCTCCTCCTATATATACTGGTGGAATAGCTAGGGTTTTGGCAGAAATTACGGCCACGTGCTACTCGTTCCACCGGTGCTCCTCTAGATTAGTTTTTCGCAGTGCTTAGGCGAAGTCCTGCCGGAATTGCTCCATCACCAATATCACCGGAGCGCCGTCATGCTGCCGGTGAACTCTCTTTCCTCTCCACCTCCTCTTGCTGGATCAAGATGGTGGAGATCGTCATCAAGCTGCACGTGTGCTGAACGCGGAGGTGCCGTCCGTTCGGTACTAGATCGGAAGGATCGTGATCAAGGCCACGGGACGTTCGTGATCGGATCGCGGGATAGGTCGTGACGAGATCGTGGGCCGGTTCGTGATTGGTTCATGAGACGGTTCGTGATTAGATCGCGGGACGCTCGGCGATTTGGATCGCGAAGAAGTACGACTACACCAACCGCGTTTCTTAACGCTTCCTGCTTAGCGATCTACAAGGGTACGTAGATCCACTCTCCCTCTCGTAGATGCTCATCACCATGGATAGGTTTGTGTGTGCGTAGGAAAATTTTTGTTTCCCATGCGACGTTCCCCAATAGTGGCATCATGAGCTAGGTTGATGGTTCGATGAGATCTCGAGTAGAACACAAAAGGTTTGTGGGCGTTGATGCTTAGATTGCTTCCTCCCTTGGTCGTATGAGATGATCATTTGATGTATAGATTATCACGACTTGCATGTCGATGAATACGGCAACCGGTAGGAGCCATAGGGTTGTCTTTAATTGTTGTATGACCTACGTGTCAATCATTAAGTGCTATGTAATGCTTTACTTTATCGCTAAATGGTAGCAATGGTAGTAGAAGCATGCAGGGCGTGACAACCGCGATGGCGACACGTTGCTGGAGATCAAGATGATGGAGATCATGGTGTCATGCCGGTGACGATGGAGATCATGCCGGTGCTTTCTAGATGGAGATCAAAAGCACAAGTTCATGGCCATATCATGTCACTTATGATTTGCATGTGATGTTAATCCTTTTTATGCACCTTGTTTTGCTTAGGATGACGGTAGCATTATAAGGTGATCCCTCACTTAATTTCAAGATAAATTGTGTTCTCCCCGAGTGTGCACCATTGCGAAAGTTCGTCGTGTTGAGACACCACATGATGATCGGGTGTGATAGACTCTACGTTCACATACAACGGGTGCAAGCCAGATTTGCACGTGCAGAACACTCGGGTTAAACTTGACAAGCCTAGCATGTACAGACATGGCCTCGGAACACAAGAGACCGAAAGGTCAAACATGAGTCATATAGTAGATATGATCAACATAATGATGTTCACCATTGCAGCCACCTCAACTCACGTGATGATCGGACTTGAGTTGGTGAATTTGGATCATGTATCACTCGAATGATCAGAGGGATGTCAATTTGAGTGGGAGTTCTTAGGTAATATGATTAATTGAACTCATTATCATGAACATAGTCAATAGTGTCTTTGCAAATTATGTTGTAGATTACTAGCTCACGCTGTAGCTCCCTTAATTTTTATATGTTCCTAGAGAAATAGAGTTGAAAGATGTTGGTAGCGATATTGCGGACTGGGTCCGTGATCTGAGGATTGTCCTCATTGCTGCACAGAAGGCTTATGTCCTTACTGCACTGCTCGGTGCGCCACCCCATCTAGCGTCGTCTGTAGATGTTGTGAACATCTGACAGGCACGTTTCGATGACTACTTGATAGTTTAGTGCATCATGCATTACGTCTTAGAATTGAGGCTCCAAAATGTTTTGAACGTCACAGAACATATGAGATGTTCTAAGAGCTGAGATTGTGATCTCAGGCTCGTACCCATGTTGCGAGATATGAGATCTCCAACAAGATTCTTTGCCTGCAAGATGAAAGAGAATAGCTCAATCGTTGAGCATGTGCTCAGGCTGTCTGGGTGCTACAATCACTTGAATCGAGTGGGAGTTGATCTTCCAGATAAGATAGTGATTGATGTAGTTCTCCAAGTCACTGTCACTGAGCTACTAGAACTTGGTGATGAACTATAAATGCCAGGGAAAGAAATGTTGATCCCTGAGCTGTTCGCGATATTTGACACTGCGAAGGTAGAAATCAAGAAGGAGCGTCAAGTGTTGATGGTTAATCAAACCACTAGTTTCGAGAAGGGCAAGAGCAAGGAGGGAAACTTCATGGATAGCAAGTCAGTTGCTGCTCCAGTGAAGCAACCCAAAGTTGAACTCAAACCCGAGACTAAGTTCTTCTGTTATGAGGTGAGAGGTCGCTGAAGCGGAACAACCCTAGATACTTGGTAGATAAGAAGGATGGCAACATCGATAGAAGTATATTTGATATACGAGTTATTAATGTGTACCTTGCTAGTACTCTTAGTACCACCTGGGTATTGGATACCGGTCCGGTTGCTAAATGTTAGTAACTCGAAATAAAAGCTACGGAATAAATGGAGAACAAGCTAAGCGTGAGGTGACTATATGTGTTGGAAATGTTTCCAAGGTTGATGTGATCAACATCGCACGCTCTCTCTACCTTCAGGATTAGTGACGAACCTAAATAAATGTTATTTGGTGTTTTGCGTTGAGCATGGACATGATTAGATCATGTTTATTGCAAATACGGTTATTCATTTAAGTTAGACAATAATGGTTATTCTGTTTACATGAATAATACCTTCAATGATCATGCACCCAGTGAGAATGGTTTGTTGAAATCTTGATCGTAGTAATACACATGTTCATAACATTGATGTCAAAAGATACAAAGTTAAATAATGATATTACCACATACTTGTGCCACTGCCGCAAAATGTCATATTGGTATAAAGCGCATGAAGAAACTCCATGCTGATGGATATTTGGACTCATTCGATTTTGAATCGGTTGAGACATGCGAACCATGCCTCTTGGGCAAGATGACTAAAGGACCCCGTTGGATGGGGCGGGCAAGTGATTCATTGGAAATGATACATGTTGATGTATGCAATCTAGTGAGTCTTGTAGCGTGAAGTGGATATCGTTATTTTCTTACCTTCACTGATGATTTGAGTAGATATAGTGTATATTTACTTAATGAAACACAAGTCTGAATCGTTTGAAAGGTTCAAGCAAATTCAGAGTGAAGTTTAAGATCATCGTGACAAGAAGATAAAATGACTGCGATATGATCGTGGAGGTGAATATCTGAGTTATGAGTTCGGCATACAACTTAAGACAATGTGAGATTTGTTTCACAACTAACGCCACCTGGAACACCATAGTGTGATGGTGTGTCCGAACATCATAGTCATGCTCTATTGGATATGGTGCGTGCTATGATGTCTCTTATCGTTTTACTACTATAATTTTGGTGTTATGCATTAGAGACAACTACATTCACTTTAAATAGGGCATCATCTAAATCCGTTGAGATGACACCGTGTTAATTATGGTTTCATAGAAACCTAAGCTGTCATTTCTTAATATTTGGGCTGTGACACTTGTGTGGAAAATGTTTTCACCTAATGAGGTCGAACCCAAGGCGGACAAATGCATCTTCATAGAATACCCTAAGAGCAGTTGGGTGAACCTTCTATCTCAGATCCTAGTGCAAAGTGTTTGTTTCTTAAACAGATCCTTTCTCGAGGAAATGTTTCTCTCGAAAGAATTGATTGGGAGGAAGATAGAACTTGATGAGGTTGTTAAACCTTTGTTCAACAAGAGAGTAGCGCAGCGCAGAAAGATGTTTCTGTGAAGCCTGCGTTAGTTGAAGAGGAAGTTAATGATGATGATCATGAAGCTTCAGGATCAAGTTACTATCGAACTTCGTAGGTCGACAAGGATGTGTACTGCTCCTAAGTGGTACGACAACCCTGTCTTGGAAGTCATGTTGTTGGACAACGATGAACCTCCGAGCTATGGAGAAGCGATGATGGGCCTGGATTCCGACAAATGGTCGGAGGCCATGAAATCCGAGATAGGATCCATGTATGAAAACCAAGTATAGACTTTGGTAGACTTGCTCGTTGGACGGCAGGTCGTTGAGTACAAATGGATCTTTAAAATGAAGACAGACACTGATGGTGAATGTCACTATTTGTAAAGCTCGACTTGTTGCAAAGATGTTTGTGACAAGTTCAAGGAGTTGACTACGATGAGACTTTCTCACTCGTAGCGATGCTAAAGTCTGTTGGAATTATGTTAGCAGTTGCTACATTTTCAATTATGAAATCTGGCAGGTGGATGTCAAAACATCATTTCCTTAACGGTTTACCTGAGGAAAGGTTGTATGTGATACAAGCGGACGGTTTTGTCAGTCCTAAGGATGCTAAAAGGTGTGCAAGCTTTAGTGATCCTTCTATGGACTGAAGCAAGCATCTCGGAGTTGGAATATACGCTTTGATGAGGTGATCAAAGTTTTGAAGTTTATACAAAGTTTACGAGAAAATTGTATTTACAATAAAGTGAGTGGGAGCACTATAGAATTTCTGATAAGTATATGTGGATGACATATTGTTGATCGGAAATAATGTAGGATTTCTGGAAAGCATAAATGGTTGTTTAAAAAAGTGATTTTCAAAGGAAGACCTGGATAAAGCTACCTAATTGTTGAGCATCAAAATCTATAGAGATAGATCAAGATGCTTGATGAGACTTTCAATGAGTGCATACCGTGACAAGATTTTGAAAGAGTTCAAAATGGATCGGTCAGAGAAAGAGTTCTCGCCTTATTTGTAAGGTGTGAAAGTTGAGTGAGACTCAAAGCTCGACAATGGCAGAAGAAAGAGAAAGGACGAACGTCGTCCCCAATGCCTTAGCCATAGGCTCTATATTATGCCATGATGTGTACCGCACCTCTGTGTGCCTTGCCATGAGTCTGTCAAGTGGTCCAGGAGTGGATCACTGGTCAGCGGTCGAAATTATCCTTAGTAACTTACATACTAAGGAGATATTTCTCGATTATGGAGGTGATAAAGAGTTCGTCGTAAAGAGTTACGTTGATGCAACCTTTAAACACCAATCCGGATGGCTCGTAGTAGCAATCTGGATACGTATAGTGGAGCAGCCATTTGGAAATAGTACCAAGTGGAGTGTGGTAGCAGTGTTTACGGTTTGAAATAGAGATTTGCAAAGTACACACAGATCTGAATATCGCAGACCCGTTGACTATAAGACCTCTCTCACATGCAAGGCATGATCGAGCCCCAGAACTCGTTGGGTGTTAGATTCATAACGATGCGAATCACATGGTGATGTGAACTAGATTATTGACCCTAGTGCAAGTGGGAGACTGTTGGAAATATGCCCTAGAGGCAATAATAAATTAGTTATTATCATATTTCCTTGTTCATGATAATCGTTTATTGTCCATGCTATAATTGTATTGATCGGAGACTTAGATGCATGTGTGGATACATAGACAAAACCATGATAATCGTTTATTGTCCATGCTATAGAGGTTCGACCGATAAAGATCTTCGTAGAATATGTAGGAACCAATATGGACGTCCAGGTCCCGCCATTGGTTATTGACCGTAGAGGTGTCTCGGTCATGTCTACATAGTTCTCGAACCCGCAGGGTCTGCACACTTAAGGTTCAGTGACGTTTCGGTAGTGTAGAGTTATGTATGGTGGTGACCGAAGGTTGTTCGGAGTCCCGGATGAGACCCCGGATGTCACGAGGAGCTCCGGAATGGTCCGGAGGTAAAGATTCATATATAGGAAGTCCCAGTTGGGTCGCCAGAAAAGTTTTGGGCTCAACGGTAGTGTACCGGGAGTGCCGGTAGTGTACCGCGAGGCCTCCGGGAGGGGTATTTCGACCCTAGATGGACCATGGGCTGTAGGAGAGTATTAACCAGACCTTAGTGGGCTGGTAAATCAGCCTAGAAGGCCCATGGCGTAGGAGGAAAAAGGCTAAAGGAAAAAGGCAAAAATCAGCCAATAGGAGGCAATCCTACTCCAACTAGGATTGGAGGTGGAATAGGATTCCACCCTCCTATTCGGCAGAACCAAGAGGCCCTTGGATGCCTCTCCTCTCCTCTCCTCCTATATATACTGGTGGAATAGCTAGGGTTTTGGCAGAAATTACGGCCACGTGCTACTCATTCCACCGGTGCTCCTCTAGATTAGTTTTCCGCAGTGCTTAGGCGAAGCCCTGCCGGAATTGCTCCATCACCACCATCACCGGAGCGCCGTCACGCTGCCGGTGAACTATCTCTCCTCTCCACCTCCTCTTGCTGAATCAAGACGGTGGAGATCGTCATCAAGCTGCACGTGTGCTGAACGCGGAGGTGCCGTCCGTTCGGTACTAGATCGGAAGGATCGTGATCAAGGCCATGGGACGTTCGTGATCGGATTGCGGGACAGATCGTGACGAGATCGCGGGACGGTTCGTGATTGGTTCGCGGGACGGTTCGTGATTAGATCGCGGGACGCTCGGTGATTTGGATCGCGTAGAAGTACGACTACACCAACCGTGTTTCTTAACGCTTCCCGCTTAGCGATCTACAAGGGTACGTAGATCCACTCTCCCTCTCGTAGATGCTCATCACGGATAGGTTTGCGTGTGCATAGAATTTTTTTTGTTTCCCATGCGACGTTCCCCAACAGTAAACTATTGTGTGAAATTATTGAGATCATTATATTTGTGGCAGGTTATAAATTCTTATTGTAAACACCTACAGACCCGTGGTTTTCGTGATCGTCATATAGCGACAACGTGGTTGCCACATCATCTTATTAACCGGGCTGCTGGAAAGCAAAAGTCTGCCAAGAATACTAATGTGGAGAGGTTGACAAGAAAAACAAAAGTCCTTAATAGATGTATGGATGAGTATTTTGAACGGGAAAAGGTATTGCTTACATATTTGTTTGTTTCGGTATGTAACGATCTCCATTGCACTAACATATATTTGTGGTTGTATAGGTTTATTTTCCTGTGCACGTGATCAACAATCATTGCATAACCGTTGTGATGCACACAGTCAATGAAGAATTTGAAGTTCTCAACTCTGATGGTAAAATCTCTCCAACAGTTCGTAAGATGATTGAGACATTGGTAAGTTTATCGACCCGTATAGACATGAACATAATATTGTTGGGATGTTATTTATATATTGTTTTGTTTCTTTTTTTAGAGAGCACAAATTGGTATAGATCTTCAGCAGGCAAGCAAATATCTACAAGTGAAACGTTATCCGGATGTAACTTCGTGGCCAATAAAGGAGTACGACATGTCATTACAGACGGATAAGTAAGTATACTCCTCAAATCAATGTCACAAATAATGCTATGTTATATCCTTACCTGACCACGCGTTTTTTTTCAGAGTGTCATGCGGACTCTTCGTAATGAGGTGCATTGAAAACTGGGATGACGATGGTTGGACATTTGAATTTGACCAGCAAGAGATTAATGAAGCAAGGCCACGTATTGTGGCGAAACTTCTTTTTTCAGAGGCTAACACAATGGACAAGGTGAAGATGAAAATTGTGAAAATCATGGAGAGGGAATAAGTAGTAGCGTTGGGTAGGGTTTTTGTCCCGGATAAGGTTTCCCTACTGTTGTTCCGTACTTGTTAATTATTTATATGTTATGCGAGAAGCACTTTGAAGTTATTACTTGTGTTATTTCTGATTTATTTTTGATTATAATGATACATGGCACTTTGAAATTGTCTTATACGGTGGCATCTATGATTTTTTGTACTTGAGAAGCGTCAGCTCTATACTGCTGATATTATTGCTGTTGCATGTATATTACTGCTGATATTATTGTTGTCTTATGCTACTTATTCAAAAAAATTAATGCCCAACAAAAAAATTAAAATGTGCTTAAAAAAAGATCCCGCCCCACCTCGAGCCTACTAGGGCGCGTCCAGATCAAGCAATGTGGCGAAAGGGTCGTTCGGCCTCGGGCGGGTCAAGAGACGGGCCCCAACGGAGCAGGACAAGGCACGGCTGGTGATATAGTACTGAGGAGCTTACCTGGGAAGGGCGTGCGGCTATTTAAGCCAATGCAGGCACGTCTTGGTGGGCGAGGTGGGACTAAACTTAGTGCTCGCACCGTCACCCCCCGCAGTCCTGCGGTAACTGGCCCAGCCTATGTGACCTCGCGCGCCGTAGCTGGGCTGGCGGCCCACGGGAGCGCCCGCAGCCCGTCCCATGCGTAGTCGTGCTGTAACTGGCCCGGCCTACTCGACCTTGCACGCCGCAGCTAGGCCGGCGGCCCACGCGAGCGCCCGTAGCCCGTCCCATGTGTTTTTGCCGCAGTGCGGGCGCTAAGTTTAGTCCCACCTCGCCCGTCGAGACGCGCCTGCACCGGCTTAAATAGTCGCGCGCCCCTCCCACGTAAGCTCCTCAGTTCTCTATATCACCAGCCGCGCCCTGCCCTGCCCCGCCTCTGGACCCGCTCGAGGCCATGGCTTGATCGGGACGCGCCCTAGTAGGCTCGAATTGGGTCTCAAATAGGTGGGGTGGGCACTTTTTTTTAATTCTCCGTAGCCAAAATCAGTACTTACTAAAATTCCTCTAACAGCAAATAGAAATACACATAACAGCAAAAAGTAATACTGATTGTATTGCTCATTTCCCACAGAACAATTAAACAAAAGTTCACACGAAAGCGACAATAAAACGTAAAAAAATTGTCTGCAAATATAGTACGTCTAGCAACAAAACGACATGCGAATTGAACTCTCCCTTGCATTGATTAATAAAACTTCATCTCTATGCCCGGTTCCTACATAACAAATTGTAAACAACTCATCAAATAATTGTAAAGAGAGGAACAAAAGATGATTAAAAAAATACAAAACTTACTTTTCGTTCTCTGGGCATGTTTGTCGTCTATGGCTCTCTTCGCAACATATGCCACAACGAGGACCGAGTTTTCTCTCAGAAAATGATTTTGGTCTTCCATTTTTTGTAACATTTGGATCTTTCTTCGCCCGCTCTGTCTTGCTCTGTTTAGGGGCGCCCTTTGTGGAAACTTTCACGGGATTACCTATGACATCGACATGTTGTTCCGGCTCACATGGCTCTTCATGCACATTCCTTCTACTACCAACAGCATCATCATTAGGGACGTTTTTCTTAGCTATTATATTCCGCAGACACTGCATCAACTCATCGAAGATGAGTGGATCATTTGATGCAACATGGAAAGCTTCTGCTCCTGTTATACTGAGTTGACTATAGCGAGCCCGCTGCTCTAGCCCTGACCAACCCCAGCCAAACATGTCACTCACCCGCTGTGTAGGCAACCCACCTCACGCAACTTTCGACATCCTCTTAAGAATGCAGCACTTAGGTATTTTAGATATTATCAGATGAACCAACACATACAGAATGTGTTTGCATGGCAACCCTTTCCGAAGCATTCGTCCACAACTGCAGTCTATTGTATGCTCAGAGTTTTCAGGTCGATAATTCACGCTAAACTGAAATTTACGGTTATTTTTCCATGTCACGATGAAGGTGTCACAGTCAACTCCCACTAGCGTCTCAAAAATCTTAAGCTCTCCCATCTTCTTCAAATCTTGTTGAAGAATATAAAAATTGGCATGAGTGAATTTTTTGGCAGCATGCATCTCAATGTCCTTATATTCAGTCACCACTGCTGACTGATTAGAAACACAGTCATCATGCGCCTCGTTCTCACGTAGTCGAACTATGCAATTTTCATAATGTACAACTAGATCTACAATAGTCATACCGTTGTCCAGGTGAAGGTGAAGACAAAAGTTAAGGCTTTCACTCCTCTGATACTGCGCATACCCAGGAAAAAACCATCTGACAGATATGATGCTGCCCACAAACTCCTCTTCCTGTACATCCTACGCAGCCACTCTTCAGTTTTATCAGTCTTCCATTTAAGGACAAAAGCATGCCATCTCGCCTCAAAGTTGGCAGGAGAGGTGGAGTAGTACAAGAGTGCCCGGAACTCATTTAGTGATTTGTAATTAAGGTGCTTCTGCATATTTTTTTCCATGTGCCATGAGCAGAGACGGTGCAATACATCAGCCAAAACCAACCTAATAGCTCGTATCATTGCAGCGTCTCCATCTGTGATGATTGACCTTGGTTTCTTTTGACAATTGGCCTCTAGGAATGTCTGGAGCAGCCACACGCACGTCGCTTCGGTCTCGTCGGACACAATGGCACAACCAAACACTGTGATGCAACGGTGATTATTTACACCAACAAAGGGGATGAACGGCATACCATATCTGTTCATCTTATACGTGCTGTCAAATACAGTCACATCTCCATACAACTGATAGTCCCGCCGTGACTGTGCATCGCACCAGAACATGCTCTTTAAACGGCCCTCCTTATCGAGCACATACTCAAAGAAGAAGTCTGGATCCTTCTCCTTTCTGCTCCTCATAATCTCGATTGCCGTGTTAGCATCACCCTTCGCAATCAACTTCATTTTTTCTCGGCAACATAGATTGTAGACGTCTCGTCTCAGGAACCCGCACTTATCGTACGAACCATACCTGCTAATGAAGTTGTCGAAGATGATATGCTTTCTGATCCCAGCTCCTTCCATCGCCAAGATCTCAGCTATCTGGTGATCTCCCATCACTCTATGTGACCGCAGAAATGCCACCTCATCTGCTCTAGCCAACAAATGGTTGTGATCATCCATAAAAGCTGCCACGAACCAAACTCCACGTCCTTTGTCCAACTTCACGACCAAATGTGCGCCACACTCGCAACGAGTCTCAGGTCTTAGCCTGCGGGTACGGCCCTCCGGGTTTAAAAAATTACTTAGTCGTTTTCCTGCCCTCGAGCAAATGTACCTCCTATAACGAATAGTGGTTGAAAGACCTTTTCCTTGTTTCACCTTATCTTTTGTGATACTGAATCCACGGTCTATGACATACTTATTGTAGAACATGTAAGCCTCCAATTGTGATGCAAAGGGCATACCCATAACCTTAAACTGTGTCTCCAGCGTCCGTTGCTGGATTTCAGCCTCCTCAATGCCATATTAGCTGCATCCGCATGCTCATGGCCGTCATTACCACTCCAAGCATCGAAGTTAGCCTACAATATTACACATAAGCAAGTGTAAGTTGTCATTATTAGTTTTTATTACTGTATGACATCTAAAAGTTTGGACCAAACCTGACTTATGTTATCCGCGAAAGATTCCACACCATTATTTTCCTCGTTCTGTACGTCAATATCCTCCTGCACATAAAAAAATCATATGCACATGTAAGTACCCATATGGTTCTTCGTCCGATCATATATCAATGTACACGTCGGGCACACGTCACTTACGTTTTCACTACAAGCACCATCCTCCTTCTTTTGAAAGTCCTCCTCAGGTAAATTTTCGTACGACGACCAGGATTCATTGTCGCTGCTATCATCATCATTTTTACTTCCATCTTCATTCGCATCATCAACACTATCGTCTCCAAAAACGCATCCGTAAATCAGTTTCTTTTCTCCATTGAATGACCTCACAACCATAAGTGCAACATTTAAATAATGATTGTAAATATTTATTTACAGCTATTAATTTTGTTTTGGCCAAACTAGACGGCTTACATGGCAAACCAAGACGCTGGCAGGTCCCAATGTCCGGCGGCAAGGCGTTCAGATACGTGCACTCCGGCCTACCTCCGGACAGCCAGTGCGTGCCCGGAGGTAGATCACGTCGTTCGAGACGGTGAAGGAGGTGCACGGAGGTTGATCACGCCGTTGCGAATGGCGATGGCGTCCGCGTAGGCTACGTCACCGCGACGACCTGCACGGAGGCCAGATCCCGTACGGCGGCGACTCCAACTACGTCCACGGCGGCCAGATCCTGGGTGAAGACGAGGAGAAAACTGAGGTGGTCGGCGATCGGCGGTGAATGGCGGCGATCGGCCGGACGGGGCGACGTTGGAATGGGCAGCCTAATCGTGGTCGCCGATCGGCGGGGAAGGGCGGCGATCGGCTAGGTCGTAGCTTTTTTTTTTCACGCGAGGGGCGCGGGGTAGATGTGAGTTGATCGTATCGACTCGAGCCGTGCGCTTGGCTGTACATGTATGCGCACGCCGCATATGCCGCGAGATACGTTAAGCACCGTATATAATATCCTTATACATTAAGCCGGAGGGGGGTTGTACCGAAGCGGAGCCCTATCCTTATTTCAACACGTATAATCTGTACCCAATAATAATTATATATAAATAAATAAACCATGGATAACTTGTCATACGTCGTCGCAACATGTTTGCAAAAAAGCCCTTCCGGTTTTTAGTATTTGAACCCGTTGTGCTTCTTTTAGTTGAAATTGAAAACTGAGAAAACGGTTCACTTTTACAAAAGCAACCCTATCCGCGGTCAGTGCCTTCCTATTATCCAGAGGCCCAGATGCACCCGCCGAACATGTGCTCGGGTGAGGGGCGGCGTCCTTGCCGGCAGCGGGGGAGCTTCTGTCGCACGATGAGTTGGAGCGGGGGCAGTTGTTGTCGGACGGTGAAGACAGCTTCTGCCACGCGGCAAGGTGTAGCAAGGGTAGAGGCGGCCAAGGCAAGCTTCTAACGCGCGGCGAGGTGGAGCAGGGACAAAGGCGTGCCCGCGCTGTGCTGTCGGCACCGGCCTGGACGGGAATGCGGTCTGCCTGGAGGTGCTCATCCCCGTGCTCCTGAAGCCCCTCAAGCAGGTCAAGACCGGGCCGAACCGTTGTCTACGGAAGGTCGGGGGAGCAGATCGAGGACGCGCGCCGGCACCGGACAACTGTGTCGGTCGGTGGCGGCGAAAAGGAAGGATCGACGAGGCGCGTGCCGCGGGAAGTTACGGGAGGGCGCGGCCATGGGAGCAGCCGCCCCGGATCTGCCACCAGGGGCCACTCTATCGGCCGGAGGGCGCGGCCATGGGAGCAGTCGTCCCGGATCTGCCACCAGGGGCCACTCCGTCGGCCAGCAGGCCACCGAGAGACGCGCCATCGGACCTCCGGAGCACCGGGCTGACCGCCACGAGGAAACGTGTTCCACGCAACGGGCCGTGAGACGAGGAGAGGCCCTGATGCAGACCTGGAGGTGGCCTCTGGCGGCGGCGAGGGGAGCTGCACATGGATTGTTGTTGTGTGGTGGAGGCGCGCTCGGGGGAAGATGCCCGTGTCCAGGGTTGGAAACGACGCTGGGTCATGTGCTGGATAGATGGATAACGACAGAAATTGAACAGCGAGCGGTGGAGGTGGTGATGAATGGATAATTTTTGAGGCGGAGGTGGTGGTGTACGGGTCGGCTCCGACCAACGTTAGCAGAATGTCCGTATGTTATCACGGGTTCTTGAAATATGTTTGTGCTTATACAATTATAATGCATGTAAGTTTTTATACGTAGAGAGATGATATAAGATGGACACAATTACTTCACTTGCAATGTAAATCCATAACAAAAAACAAATTGATCACATGTTCGTGTAACAAATTGAGCGATGATACAACTAAATTCACTACAAATAATTAAGATCTAGTTGATGCGTCTAAAAAATAGTCCAACAATATCAAGAAAATTGCCTTTAGCTTCCTTCCCATGATGTTTTAGCAAGTATAATAATAATTGTTTTCTCAACTCATACCCATCCTGCACAAGCAATATATGTAGTTAGCGCGAATATTTCATGGCGAATGTCTTAAAACGTGTAACGGATAATACTCATCATGCAAACCGGCTTGTGCAGTTCTTTACCGTTCCACCATAGCATAAAATGAAAAAAAACAGACACATCCCTGCAATTTCCTAAATTTATATTATATACAATACAATGGTAACAAAAATAAATGTTTGCATTATCAATTTATTACCCGTGTGTAGTAGACGAGAATAAAGGTTGTCATTTAGATATATCGGAATTCCAGCTGGGTTGCGTTATTTCAAGTGCTTCCTTGAATTCACTTGCAAAACCTTTTAACTTCACTACATGCCTTAACAAATTTCTCTGATGATTATGATGTATGAATAGGGTCCATAATGTATACACGTTGTTCCTATTTCTCGATGACATGCAAGATATATTGGCCGATGGATGCATACGGAAGATACATCTACAACTAAGCTTTATTATGTTTAAATTTTCATCTGCTAGGGTTGCTAACAATGTGAGCAATGCAACAAAATACATCATTCCAACCAACCAAAACGAGGGGGTGAGAGAGGTGCATTGAGAGATGAAAGGGCTTTGGATCCACAGGACAAATCCCAAGCAAATGAGAGAGATTTAAGAGGGCCTTGTGTGAGGGAGAGAGGGGGAGAGGGGTTGAGCTCGGGGAGAGAGGTGATAATGTGGGGTGCCTAGCCCCCACCCCTTGACCTTATCCACTGTAGGGTCCTATTGCCAAAGCTCTTGGCGGTAGCCTTAGACAGCATACCGTCGTGGTACCTGACGGTACGACCCTTTTCCATGTCAGCCAGGCTGACGGCCGACAACGAACTGTCGTTATCCTACCACCTAGACATCTTGCAGTAGGATGTCTAAGGCTATCGTCGGGGATCTTGGTAGTAGTAAGGGCAGATCCCGAAAATTTTACGAACCAGGGTGAAATCTTGCTTAACTTTCACAAAAGAGTCAAAACAGTAAATTTAGCCACAATATGCACCGCGTTGCTCTCATAACAGGAAGCTGATGTGATCTCCCCTAGGGCCCCGGGCTCCTCTCACCAGACTGAATCAATACGTAGTGGAGTGTGATCTTTACGAGACACACGGGCATGATGCGCCATGCACCTCCTACCAGATCTACTTCCTGCAGTCCTATGGTGCCTACTACAGCCTAAGAACACTGCTACAACCTAGGACATGTTGCCTATCCTGCCACCTAGAGCCTAGGAGCACCGTTGTGTGACTCGCACCTGCAATGATCTGTTGCTGTGCAGATGTGGTGCATATCTCTAGGCGATGTTCTATGCACGAACGGATGTGATAATAGGGTGCCTAGGCACCCGAGTGCTATGGCACCTTTCTAGAAAATAAGATATAGTAATTAGTAGTTGGTTCGGTAAGAGAAGGACATCATCTATTGCAGATGAACTCCTTAAAAACATTGTGCTGGCATCATCAATAATCATTGTGTGTTCGAAGAAACCTTGACGAAATTGTGCCATCATGCATGCACGGGCTATATACACAATAGGTGATAACCTTTGCCCTTTTTTACCAAATTATCCAGTTTTCACCGTTTTAAATGGTTTTCATTGCTTTTTCAGGGAAAATCGTTTACCCAATTGAAAATACATATGAATTCAAAAAATGTTCAAGAATTCTATAAACTATTCATGAAATTTAAATCGAAATCATAAATAAAAATATTCAAAAAATAAATATTCTTAATTTTTTAAATGAATGTGTTTCAAAAAATATTCATATATTTTTAAAATTGAATGGAAAAGGGTCAATAGAGAAAGTGGAGAAATGAAAAGAAAAGGAGACACCGTAGGAAAGCAGAAGAAAACCAAACAATACTTTGTGCGACTTGGGAATCTATTCTACGCCTCGAGCATTTCACCGAAACGCCATTTCTAGAGAGGGATTTAAAATACTCGAAAAGAATTGATAGCAAAATATACATCTTCCCTGTGAAAAAGGTATTTTCGGTTATTTCAAAATGTACCCTAAAAATTATCGTTCCAAAAGAAGGTCCAAAAAGTAACTCTGAAATATCTCACAAAGTAACAAACTATTACTCTGTATTTCATTGTTGTCATTAAGACGAACTGACCGGATTTTACATGTACAAAATAAAATGTTTAACATTAATAACATCCTCTTGCGCCAAGCAGTTATTTCCAGTTTACAACAGCACAAAAAGCTACAAATCTCATGCAGTATATGAAAGTTCAGACTGAATCAAGAAATCGTGTCATAACTGACAAACAACCGGTCTCCTTTCCTAGAGCGAGTGTTCACTCCTAGCCATCTGCGGCGTGGAGGGAGCCAAGCAGGACCGGCGCCTGAGTCCTGTAGACCTTGGATGATCCGTATGCCGACACGTCTGCGCCTTCGGAATTTTCCTTCTCCAGTCACTCCTTGATCCAAAAATACGTGATCCTCAGCCTATCCTGCATGCAGCATTTGGATTCAGTTGGATGGGTGATAAGCATCTGTATATGTGTGACTGAACAGAACAAAAAGAATCTTCTGAAAATTTCAGGAGGGTACCTTTAGCCTCATTGTTGGAGCCCAGCCAAGCTTCTCCTTGATGAGCGTGTTGTCAGAGTTACGACCACGAACACCCTCAGGGCCGGGGATGTGGTGGATGGGCAGCTGCTTGTTCTCGAAGCCTTCATGCTCACCATTTCATCACAACCGATGTTTACGGGCTCACGGAAATCAGACTTTGTGAGCCTGAAGGTTGAAAAACATTTTTTTTAGCATCCATAAAAATTAAATTGGTCTTGAACAAAAGAGAGAACTTTATAATTGATTAATTTATGGTAGGATGAGAACGAAGATTCACTGGCCTAACATGATACTCATTAGGAACACATGTGTAGTATTTTGATAAGAATAGCCTATACATCACAGAATTTGAAATAGAACTTGCGACTTTCCCAAAAAATAGATGAAATCGCTGCCAGCTTTTAGAATACTTGTGAGATAAAATTGCTTGTTGGGCCATCATAATCAATTAAGAAACTAATCTACTAACAGGTGGTTGTCAATTTGCAATTCTGTCTACAGGGAATCAACATTTCATATGAACCTTTCAAGTCTCAGGAAAGCTAAAACAATTGATGCTTCTCTTGGAAGTCACAACTAAAGCTGCAGTCCGTTAATTGTGATCTCAGCACAACTTGTCTTATTATCCACACTGGATAGAACAATTTATGCAAAATTTATTTGATGCTAACATAAGGCATGCAAAAGCAAAAAAAAACAGGACATACCAATACTGGATTTGATAGCAAAAAATAAGAATTACGGGACTACATACACATAAGTTGGTAAAAAATAAATACCTGAGGACCCTCCATACATTTATCAATAAATGTGAAGGATCTAGTATGCAGACCATCTCCCCATATCTTAAACCGGTCAGTTTAGGTTAGAGCCTTTCTGTAGAAAGCAGTAGGTGCCTTCTCCCTTCCACCTATATAACCAAAACAATTGTCAAACTTCAATAGCCAGCAATCAACACGTGCATTGCTACGGGCCTTTTTTAGACTGCACATATGAATAAAACCATAAAACCAAGTTGTATGTCCACTTTACCTTTCCTACTATATTGTAACTTGTTGAGGAAAGAAATAACCCCCCATTGAGACGTGCATCTGTAGCTCATATTGCTTCCAATCTCCATTGAAGGATATAAAGCATTGTGTTCCAGTGACTAACTATAAAAACTCAGTGACCATTATTTGCTGAAGAAAGTTCAAGCTCTCCTAGGGCCTGAACACAAAGCACAGATTAAGCTAAAGCATAAATTGTTAACATGATACATTTCAATTCGAATATGTGTCGATAGTAGACATTTTAGTAAAATAAAAACAGTCTATGTGTTTTACTGCTATATTCTTTTTTGTTAGACTAAAAAGAGGGGATGGTGGATTACAACACCTGACATATTGCTGATCCAAAGACATGCTCGTATTTTATGGCAGCCTTTGTACCAATATCACAATATGTAATAAACAGCTGGATGAAAAATTGAGATATATAAGTGTACCCCACTAAAAAGGGCTAACAAGCTAATTTTGGACATAACATAAAGGATGTATTTCGACAACATACCATGTTTTTTTCCAGTACAACCATTAGCAATTAACAAAGAACTGCACACTATGACTTTACTAACGCACTTATGTGTTTCAATAACAGACCAAGCTTTGTCCAGTATAATCATTAGCAAATAACAAGAAATGCACATTATGAGCAGCATGTAGAATTGCATGAAAAGCTAACAAGCAGGATAAGGAAAATCAATCAACAAAGTTCAAGACTTGTTATAATTCAGTAGGCAAAGTTAATAGGAGGTGACGACACACCTGATTAGGATATAGGTCAAGAAAACTAACAATACTTGGTGGATAGTGAGATCATTGTAGTTTTTAGCTCTTGGATTGCTCGTACATATTCTACCAAACCTGAGAGCAGTTTCATGGAAGAAAATACCCAACATCTGGTAATTAAGGGCAACTGAAGAGAAATCGAGCTGAAGCAGTTAGAAGTACCTAACTGAACTAACTTTTGACAGAAAACCACGATAAATTCAGTGATGTAAGTATTCTTATTTTTCATGCAATGAACTAAAAACTAATTATTTTCACTAAATAATCCACCACAACCAAAGTAATTATTATAAAATGAGCATACCTATAAGAAGAAGCGCTTCAAGTGCAACACTGCTTGCAATGTCCTAACATCATCGAGATTCTTCAGTGAGATGCTATCCCAATAATGACTGAAACACAGAAATGCATGGCGCTTAATTCTCACTAACTAATAATTCATATAATTCATTGAATTCTAAGTTCATAAAAAATCAAATTAATTAATTACCAGCAATGGATGCAGAGGCAGTTGATTGTGATGCTATGGACCTCTCGACCACGAGGCAGGCGAGGTTGGTTGGCTCTCCAACCGTCAATCACCGGGTATGGACCCAAGCACGCCCTAATGGCCGCCTCCGCCTCCTGGAATGTAACATGCCAAGGATCCATCCACGCATAGCATCAACTAACGGGATTGGATTAAGCAAGAAAATTAACTACTGAAGAGTAATCGATGATGAGGGGAAGAGATAATTGTTTGGGTTATTACTCACGAATCCGTCGCCCCTGGATCTGCCAGTGCCATTGTCTGCGACGACGACAACCTTGAGAATCTCGCCGAAACACTCTAAGTGGACGCGCACGCCCTCGTTGCTCCAACACCTTCACGCAATCGTAGATAAAATATTTGTTTTATACCCACAAAAGAGGCTTACTCTGAAACAAACGTTCCATCAATTTATCACTGGAAAGTGAAATAACTGAACTATGTGTTCTTTCATCATTAATATTTTTCTCATTTACAAAATTTAAGATAATAAGTCAATTGACAACCATACAATGCTTAGTACATGTTAACAAAACATAAGTTTCGGGTAAAAATTAAGATTGATGAAACGTTAGACTTTAGATTACGATATAAGTGAAAAATTTACATAAGAATTATCTCTTCCAATGCTGCGTCAAACTTCCTTCTGTAAAACTGCAGCTTGGACCAGATTTTCTGAGAGCAAAACAGAAGTGAAAAGAAATGCTTTTTAGGGGTCAATAGCTGGCTCAAAAATAACTTGCAAAAGGAAAGTTCAACTACAGGTTATAATGAAGGAAAACTTCAGAAAAAATCAAGAATACAAATGGAAACAATGTGTTGCTTGTGTACCTATCTGAGAAGATGGCTAATTTTCTACACCCAATTGTGAGTTCCCTGTTATATGAAAAAACATTAGTAAGTTGAGGTGTGAATGTTTGAAACCAGTGCTTTCGTTAAAAAGATGAACTATAACAATTCATTCTTCAGTGTTTGCTACCTTCATGCCTGTGTTGTTGATGTCTCTAGGGAAGCAAATTACTCTAGGCCATCAGTGTCCGCTAGCTCTGAATTTTGTCTGGAACACAAAATTAAAATAAACAGATCAAGACTTTAATTACTGTAAAATTTGTTAAGCAGTAGAAGAATGCAGTTTAATGTAACGTCAGCAGAAGAATGCAAGATAAAACGGTGTCCGTTGTGTAAAAGAGTTCAAGATAATCATTGTGGGAACTACATGTCGATGTTTTCACTTTTCTATGGTTACCTAGCATTCAGCACTCGGGAGGCTTGGCAAGGAGCGGCAAGGCAAGCACCTCTTTGAGGGTAGCAGTGAATACTGGACGTGAAGGCTGCTAAGCCCGACCACGTCCGTTTCAACGTGCATCCATGAACACGAGCGGCCGCTCTCCCGGCACTGCTGCTGCCGATGTCTGATGCAGATGTGGATGAGTAAAAGAAGGAAGAAAATGAGGAGTATGTGTGGGAAAGCAGTCCATACCTGGTCTAGACAGGCGAGCTGCACGATTTGCGGTTGCAAGGTCGGAGAAGGCCGACAGTTGACAGTGAAAAGAGCTGTCTGAGGGGAGAGGAGGGGACGGGCATGGGAGAGGCGGAAGCGGCACCGTGGCGGCAAAGGAGACACGGTGGAGCAGGGGAGGCACCGCGGCAGCAGTTGGGGAAGCAGATTGATGGGTGACGGCGCCATGGATTGAGCCCTCCTTCTATGATGGATTGGGGATGGACGGGGCAACTATGCTGGCGGCATCCCTTCCCTATTGATCCCGACATTGCCGATGCATGGGCGGCCACCAGCGCACCCGATGTTGTTCTTGTCCAGGTCACTGAGCAAACCCTAGGCATGGGAGAGGAGGAGGAGTCGAGTAGGGGAGGAGGAATCCTGCAGCGGTGCCACGACTTCCCTCTGCAAGAAAGGATAAGAAAACTGGAAGATAAAAACCGGTGAGGCTCACGTTGGAAATAAAATCGATTGGGGCATGTGCTAGCGTTGAAAAAAATCGGTGGGGGGCCTTCGATCGAGGGGAGGCGAGCGAACGAACGAGACGATGTACGGCGTGCTCCTTTTTAGGAGTAGAAGATATCAGCCGGTTAGCAAATGCACAATGCATCTTTCTTTTAGCCGTTTAGCAAATGTACGATGTACTCTTTTTTAGACAAAAATGCACGAACTAACCATATTTGTGCTAGAACGGGAGCTTTTTTTTGTGGGTGGGGGGGTGGGGGAGGGTCAGCTTTCTCCTTCCCAATTTCATTCAAATACTAATCAACATGAAGGGCTGACCATGCTTGTCGTGTGGTTTTTGAGGATCAACTAGAACGGGGTTATACAAGAGAGAGGGGCATCAGGAGAAATTCTTGCGTTTGGGCCAACGTGAGCCTCAATCGATTTTATTTCCAACGTGAGCCTCACCGGTTTGGAAATAAAATCGATTATGACGTTGGAAATAAATTCTTGCGTTTGGAAATAAAATCGTTGGATAAAAAAATCAGTAAAAATGAAATACAATCTTGTTTTTTACCTGAAACACTAGGGTATTTCATTTATGACGTTAGTGTAACTTTACAATATAGTAGTCCCATGTTTACAGAAAGGGGGAAATAAATATAAAAATAAAAGCAAACGAAAGTCTATGTTTAGATACTGTCCAGCCAGGACATCATGCCCTCTTTAATACTTGGTTTTGCTCTGATGATAGTATCATTGAAAGTGGCCTTCAAATCGTGCTTACAATGGTTGATGGAACAATCAATGTTCTCAAAGATCTTATCGGTATCTGTTTTTAGCATCAATGAAATGCAATCTTGCAAATCAAGCAATCTTCAATAGAAAAAAAATCATACATAATCAAAACCATTAGGATTAAAATCTTTTAAAAATTATATACAAACCATTTAAATCAATTACAAGTCTGTAAAAGACATACATCATTATTCTTCCATCCGATGACAGTGCAAAGCTTAAATATGTGCCTATAAAGGATGTTGGGGGGTGGCCCTCTTCACATCAACAAACTTCACGATCCAAAAAAAAAAAGATAATGCAACCCATGGCAGCATAAACGCATATGCAGCTTCCAAAGACGAGGGTAGCGTTATCTCAACGTTTATCAGAGTTGGATATAAATGATGCATAATGACACGTGAAGTAGGTTATTTTTGCGCCCGTTGCAACGTACAGGTATATGTACTATTATTATGTACGTTAAAAGAAATACAATGATTTTAATATGTAAAATTAAAAATAAAAATATTATTATGTATTTTCGTGTTGAAAAAATACGATGATTTTACTATGTAGAATTGCACCATGAGGATTCGTCACTGCAGCTAGTTGGATGTTTCATTTGCACCTTTTCTTATGGAAGAAAAATAAACAAGATACCCTCCTTGGCGAGGCTTCCGGTGGAAGTATGGAGACACACTAGTAGAAAATAGGGAACTAGTCTCGGTTTCAGGGGGTCTTTAGTCTCGGTTCTGAAATCGGGACAAAAAAAGCGGGACTAATACCCAAAATCTATAGTCCCGGATCGCTTACGAACCGGGACCAAAGGGGCTCCACGTGGTCGCTGGGGATCATCCAGGCAGGAGGACCTTTAGTCCCGGTTGGTAACAGAAACCAGGACCAAAAGGCAGCAACGCGTCAGTAGCTCGCTGGCGCTGGTTTTTTTTCGGAAGGGGGTTTAGGGGTTTTGAAGGGTTAATTTAAGAGTTTCATATTGTGTTAGCTAGCTAATAGAGAGAAGTGACCTCTCTTTCTCCGTGCTTGGTCGATGCTAACTACTATACATATAGAGAGAACTCGACGCTAGCTAATAAACAAATGAAGGAAACCATTAATTATGCAAGATCGTCGTGCTGAACATATATAGAGAGAAGTGACATCTGTTTCTTCGTGCTTCGTCGAACAACAAGTTTTCGTATATCTATCCGACGCTACAAAATATACACAATATAACATCTCTTACAATCCCTAACATCATCTACCTAAGATCCAATTTAAATTCACATGGTATTCTTCGTCATTAGGTATGACATGGTAAAGAAAGCATCCTGCCAATTTCTCTTGAATTGCTCGTATGCGATCATGTGATAGGAGTTCATCCCGCATCTGCCAGATCTAATTTAAAGAAGGGGTCCATACATGCATACATATGAATGAAACTCAACACAATTGATGGTAATATATAAAATAAAATTGTGAATATTATTTATGTACTTCAAATTGTTTGTCAGAGAAACCCCGCTCAGAGGTCGAGTGGCGAATGAACTGCATACGTAGTATCCACATAAAACAGTCCCGAGTGGCTGGTACAAGCACTTTACGAAAATAAAGTTCAGTCGAACTGATAAACAAGCATGATAATGTTATTGATGAAGGATCAATTAGAGATGCGTGGAACTAGCTAGCACTACTTGTTTTGGGGTGTGTAAATCGCAGCTCTTTGTTTAGACTGGGAACCTTTCGGGTGAACTTTTTCCAAACCCTGTCAAGCAAAGAAAATGATTACTTGATATCAGGAAATGAACGGAAGTTACAGATATGGTCCCAGTATTGATTGAACTTACTTCTTGAGCATCACAGTCATGTCCACATAATCCTCGGAATCTTTACGTCTCGAGTCTAAGATAGGTATTAATGCCCCATCAAGCTTAATGGATAGCAGAATAAAGTGGTAACTGCACACGCATATATAACTCATCAATTACATTACTTACCCTCGAGTAAGCAAAACCGAATATGCAGAAGACAACAACACTCACTTGAAGTTATAAGAAAAGAGTATTTTCTTTTTGTTTTGATGTAGAAGGAATGATTTTATTAAGTTATCCGCGGTCTCTTTGACAGTGTTTCGTACCGACCATTCATTTACGACATCTGGGCTAATGAACCTAACGTCAAAGATTCCTACTTTTTTACGTTCGACGATCTTCAATCTGCATAATATAGTGAGGATAATTATATATACATGTAGTGAACGAGCTGAGCTAGAGACTTAACTATAGAAGTAATACTTACAGACAGTAGCAAGTCATGAGTCGTTTGTCAGGGGCCTATTGATTGTATAACTGAAATAACTCCACAAATTCAATAGGCATCACGTTGAGTCCAATGAATTTGTCCTCTTTTTGAACTCTGACATACATAGTGTCTTTCCCAGTCTCCCTGCAGGTTTCCATGTACCAATCATGTAATTTGTACATCATCGTTGTTAGAGGAGGATAATGATCAAGTTTGACGAGAGGCTTCCCGTGCACGTATTTAAAATCTTGTATTGCAACCTCAGCCGTTTCAAAATGTACATCATCCCCAAGTAATCACCAGGATTGGAACCGGGCAGTAGCCCCTGATGATTAGTGATATCGCTAGACACCTTGAGGGGGGGCACGATTATTTCTCCTGTTCGCCGAGTTGGGGAATTGTTTTCCCACTTCTTCGGTCTTTGACTCTTGCAGCATTGGAAGTACTTGCCGACCGATGCGCTTCATTATACGTGTTTATAATACAGCGGTCATAGTTTGATGGTAGCAGAGGCGGTGATGGCCGCTTCAGGGCATCCACAGTGCGCTTCGCTTTCACCGGATCTACCGTTTCCTTCGAAGGTGGATGTTTCCGTGCAAAATGGGCCTTCACTTCGGCTTTACTGATTTCATCGTTTTCTTCGTTAGTCCTCTCGTATGGTAACTTTCACTACTAGGAAAAAGCTTATAGATAGATGCTTATAGATAGTTACTAGCAGCGCTGGTTTATACCCATCGCTACTACTAAGTTGATAGTAGTAGCGCTGGTTTATAAACCCGCGCTACTACTAAGTGGTCTTCACCGTGCCCCCGGGACAGGCCATAGTAGTAGCGTGGGGTATAAAACCCGTGCTACTGCTAAGTTGATAGTAGTATTGCTGAAAACAGAAAGAGCGCTACTGCTAAGCTGGACCCGACGAGCCCACCGACACTATTGGTAGTAGCAGTGCTTGCCGCAAAAAAGCGCTACTGTTATGATTTTGAGCTAAGCCCGCGCGGGCCGACTCAAAATTTCCTAAGTCCCCCACTAGTCCCCCCTCTCCCCCTCTCCCGCACTCCTCTCTATTGCCACCGTCGCCGTCAACCTCACCGCTGCCGCCCGAGGCCGTCCTCGACCTCACCGCTGCCGCCCTCTCCCCTGCCGCCGCCGCCCCCCTCCCCGAGATCACCGCCGCCGTAAGCCTCTCCCTTTCATCCTTTCTCTCTCTCTCCCATCACTCCCCCCCTCTTAGATTCATTCCTCCCCTCCCCTCTCTTCATGCATTGGCACCGCCACCCAACACCTTCCCATCTCCTCTTGACCTCTCTGCCAGCGGCAATGCCCCCGCTCTCTCCTTCACTATCGTCGCTGCCCCACCCTCTCCTCCTCCCATCCCATCCCATTCCATCCTGTACCCTCCCCTCCCCTCGACCCGCGAGATGGTCAGGCGGAGGCCATGGCGCCCACTTGCAGATCCGCCATGGGTTTATCTCCTCCCCATCTCCTGTCGACGGTGCACATGACCTACTCCTCGAAGGGCCCAACTCCGGTCGGCGGTCACGATTTTTTGGGCGTTTTGAAATTGATAGTGTTGGAAATATGCCCTAGAGGCAATAATAAATTAGTTATTATCATATTTCGTTGTTCATGATAATCGTTTATTATCCATGCTATAATTGTATTAATCGGAGACTTAGATGCATGTGTGGATACATAAACAAAACCATGTCCCTAGTACGCCTCTAAAATACTAGCTCGTTGATCAAAAGATGGTTAAGGTTTCCTATCCATGGACATGAGATGTCATTTGATAACGGGATCACATCATTAGGAGAATGATGTGATGGACAAGACCCAAACTACAAACGCAGCATATGATCGTGTCAGTTTATTGCTACTATTTTCTGCATGTCAAGTATATGTTCCTATGACCATGAGATCATGCAACTCACAGACACCGGAGGAGTGCCTTGTGTGTATCAAATGTCGCAACGTAACTGGGTGACTATAAAGGTGCTCTACAGGTATCTCCAAGGGTGTCTGTTGGGTTGGCATAGATCAAGACTGGGATTTGTTACTCCGTGTGATGGAGAGGTATCTCAGGGCCCACTCGGCAATGCAACATCACAATAAGCCTTGCAAGCAATGTGAATAAGTGTTAGTCACGGGATCTTGTATTACGGAACGAGTAAAGAGACTTGCGGGTAATGAGGTTGAACTAGGTATGGAGATACCGACGATCGAATCTCGGGCAAGTAATATACCGAAGAACAAAGGGAACATCATACGGGATTAACTGAATCCTTGACACAGAGGTTCGACCGATAAAGATCTTCATAGAATATGTAGGAACCAATATGGGCATCCAGGTCCCGCTATTGGTTATTGACCGTAGAGGTTTCTCGGTCATGTCTACATAGTTCTCGAACCCGCAGGGTCTGCACACTTAAGGTTTGGTGACATTTTGGTAGTATAGAGTTACGCATGGTGGTGACCGAAGGTTGTTCAGAGTCTCGGATGAGATCCCGGACATCACGAGGGGCTCCGGAATGGTCCGGAGGTAAAGATTTATATATAGGAAGTCCTATTTTGGTCGCCGGAAAAGTTTCAGGCTTATCGGTAGTGTACCGGGAGTGCCGGTAGTGTATCGGGAGACCATCGGGAGGGCGACCCAAGAGGCTACATGGGTTGTGGGAGAGTAAATATCAGCCCTTAGTAGGCTTTGGAAGTTCCACACAAGGCCCATGCGGTTGGGAGAGAAAACCCAAAGAGAAAAGGTGGAAAAAAAGGCAAAATAGGGAGAATCCTAGTCCTACTAGGATTGGAGGAGGAGTCCTCCTCTCCTCCTTGATTCGGCTGACCCAAGGGCTGGTCCCTTGAGGGCCAAGCCTCCTCCTCTCTTCCTCTTATATATACTAGAGGTTTTTGGGTTTTTGGCACTTTATTTTTAGCCACGTGCTACCCATTCCTCTAGTGCATAGTTTCTCCTCTAGATCGGATTTATGCAGCGCTTAGGCAAAGCCCTGCCGGAATAGCTCCACCACCATCGCCGGAGTGCCGTCATGCTGCCGGAGAACTCTTCTACCTCTCCGCTCCCTCTTGCTGGATCAAGAAGGCGGAGATCGTCATCAAGCTGCACGTGTGCTGAACGCGGAGGTGCCGTCCGTTCGGCGCTAGATTGTAAGGACCTTGATCGAGATCGCGAGACGGATCGTGATGAGATTGCGGGACGGATCGTGATGAGTTCGCGAGATGGATCATGATTGGATCGGGGGACGCTCAGCGATTTGGATCGCGAAGACGTTCGACTACACCAACCGCGTTTCTTAACGCTTCCTGCTTAGCGATCTATAAGGGTACGTAGATCCACTCTCCCTCTCGTAGATGCTCATCACATGGATAGATCTTGCATGTGCGTAGGAAATTTTTGTTTCCCATGCAACATTCCCCAACAGATAGTAGTAGCACGAGTCACGGGCATGCACTACAGATAGTTAGTAGTAGCACGTGTGCCAGCAGCGCTACTACTAACACATGTACTAGTAGCACGGGATGAACCAGCGCTACTACTACTAGTTAGCTATAGCACGGTAGTAGTAGCGCGGGCACCCGCGCTACTACTAGACGTTTAACCAGCGCTACTACTAGGCTTTTTCCTTGTAGTGTTTGGAAGATACTTTAGGCTTGGACCAAATTTGAATTCCTTCCCGCCTATTGTACTGCTAGCCACCGGAGCGGCGGCGTCTCTCTTCCGTCGTGGCTGACGCGTGGGAAGAGGCGGAGTGGCCTAACGTGCCTAAGGAGGAGGCGGAGTGGCCTGACGCACCGGAGGAGGCTGAGTGGCCTGACATGCTGGAGGAGGCGAAGAAGGAGGCGGAGTGGCCTCACGCGCCATAGGAGGTGGAGGAGGAGCGGAGTGGCCTCACGCGCCAGAGGAGACAAAGCAGGAGGCGGAGGAGGAGGCAGAGTGGCCTCACGCGCCGGAGGAGGCGAAGGAGGAGGTGGAGTGGCCTAGCTCGTGTGTCGTAGGCGGCGAAGGAGGAGGAGGAGGCGGAGTGCCCTGACGCTCCGGACAAGGTTGATTCTGCTGAGGCTTCCAATTTGGAAGCTTGATGTGCTCCTTTCTCCACAGACAGGTACTCCTCAAAGCATTTTCCATAATAATAATATCCTCTTCATTTGTAGGGTTGTCAAGCTCTAGCCCCTCATATCCATCCCTTATTTCATCCACCGTCACAACAGCATAGCCATGTGGAATCAGACGGCAATGAGAAGTTCCCTCAGCTCGAGGAGATAGAACTGAGCTGACCGATGCCTTGAAGGTCAGTTTCTGGCATCTCATCATTAGCTCGCAATGTTGAGCCTCCTATATACTATCCAAGGGGTAGCGAGGAGCCGTGAAATCAAGCTGAACGAGCTCCGTGGAAGCTACGCTGCTTCTCCGCTGAGATGATGGGGTAGCTTCTGGGGCGGCGGCGAAGGAAGGATCTTCGTGCCGCTCAGGCAGTTGACTGGTAGCTCGCTGGCTCTCAAGTTCCTCTAGTCTTGCTAATCTAGCACTAAGCTTGCTTCCAGTTATATCTTTCTCTCTCGGCTTCTATAACCACTGCAGTTGGGAAACCCATGCTTCCACGGAACTGAGCCTGATCTACCTTGTGTTCGTCCAGAGTGTTCAGGATTCCCAAGGGCCTCTGTCAGCTCGTCCTTATCTCTGTCGGGAATGAACGTCCCTTCCTGCACTGCCTTGATTGCTGCCTGAAGCTTTGTAATGGGTATTGCAAGTTGAGTTGTCATCCACACACACTTCCATGTTTCTAGGTCCAAAGTTCCCCCAATCCCGAAGAACCAAGTCCTTGAACGATCTTGCTAGTGCAATGTCTCTGGGTGGACATTCTTAGCAAGTAGGTATTGCTCAGCTTTGTACCACAACGGTCGGGCTTTGTAGTAGCCACCTTACCCCGTGTGAGGTGATACTAGTTCACTGCAACATTTTTCATGTTTGTCGGTGACATTTTCTTACTCTTCTCCGATTTCTTGTAAGCCACAAATTTGGGCCATTGATCTCTTATATTCTGATATCGGCCTTTGAATTCTGGAGTCTTTTCTTTCTCGACAAACTTTGTGTTCAACTCTTTCTTCCAGTTCCTGAATAGTTCTGCCATCTTCCTAAGACTCCACGCCTTGACATTTTGCACTATAGCTGGGATATTCAGATCCTCCTCTAGCGGTAGGCTGAAATTTCTCATCAGCTCGGTCCAAAGATCACCTTTCTGTCTATCATGGACATAAGAAACATCAGGGTCCTTATTATTCGTATTCCATTGTTGGGTGCTGATCGAGACGTAGACCCTAACAACAACTCAATATTGATGTACAAATGCGTCCTTGGTCCGCTTGGGAGCAATCAGTTGGCCATCGTTCGCGACTTATGTGATCA
Source organism: Hordeum marinum (assembly GCA_022496015.1). Classification (NCBI taxonomy): domain Eukaryota; kingdom Viridiplantae; phylum Streptophyta; class Magnoliopsida; order Poales; family Poaceae; genus Hordeum; species Hordeum marinum. The sequence goes on from CM039674.1 coordinate 14,425,850, forward strand.
TGAACCTTTCATCCTCGCGCAACCTTTTCTTCGGGCCTCGTCTCCTTACCTCGCTGGACATTGCAACAGTTGAGGATCCCTCCTCCATTCGGTCACTGGAGTCGTGATCATGATATCTTTCCTCCGCCATTCGGTCACCGGAGCCATGATCATGATCTCCTTCCTCCGCCATTTGATCACCAGAGCCATCATTATCTCTTGTCTCCTCCATTGTTGGATCACCGGAGCCTCCCTCTCCTTCCTGACCATCGGTGTCGTTGAGATGCGCCAAGGGATTATACCTGGCGCGGATTATATCCTTCAACGAGTCTTCTTGTTCTATGTCTATGTGATCCATAATTTCTGGAAATATTATGACATGGCAATATACAAACATGGGATATGGAACTCAATACAAGGCATTAATCAATAGTCTTATATACATGCATGCAGGTGGTTGCCACCGAGTCAACGATGAAGATGTTGGTCGGGCATCATCGACTCAACGGCTATGCTATATGCAACTAAACATTTAAACATGTAAAAATCATATATCTGCATAATATAAATTTGTCGATATCGTCGGGGACTCTTGCTCCCTCACCGATCGTTGAGGACTCCTCGATATCCGTCACCGATAAAACAACTAAAACAACTAAAACAACTAAAGCATAAAACAACTAAACTAACTAAAACAATATGAACACTTAATTAAATAAAACATAAAAAACATAAAAAACTAAACAACTAAATTAACTAAAACATAAAATAACTAATTAAAACGATCGTCGGGGAGCTTATTGGGCTTGATGAGGAGAGTAGCGTGACGGGGAGAGCAGCGATGAGGAGAGCAGCGACGAGCGGCGACGGCATCGGGTCAGGGCGGCGACGGGGCAAAGGCAGCAAGACGGGGAGAGAGTCGAGGGAGGCGACGGTGGTGAAGGCTACGACGCCGCGTCATGAGGCGTCGAGGGTGACGGCGAGGGCGTCGAGGGTGGCGATAGCGGGGAGGGTGACGACGTCGGGTCATGGGGCATCGACGGGGCAGAGGGTGCACGGAGAGAGCGGCGCGATGGGGAGAGCGGCAATGGTGGCGAGGGCGAGGGCGTCGGATCGGGGCGTCGACGGGCCAGAGGGCGGCGAGGGCGTCGACGGCGAGCTCGGGCAGCCTGGCGGCATCGATGTGCTCGGCGTCGTCGGGGCCACTGCACGTGAAATCTGTAATTTTTCCAACTCCCGCATATATACAGAGACCTTTAGTCCCGGTTGGTGGCTCCAACCGGGTCTAAAGGGTGGTATTAGTCCTGGTTGGAGCCAGCAACCGGGACTAAAAGGCCAATTTTGGCAGCCCAAAGGGCGGGAAGTATAGAGACCTTTTGTCCCGGATGGTTGTTCCAACCGGAACTAAAGGGGGGGGGGCTATAGTCCCAGTTTGGGCCACCAACCGGGACGAAAGACCTGGCGCAGCGGTGTCGAATGTTTAGTCCCACTTCACTAGTCGAGGGGCGGCCACACCGGTTTATAAGCCCCCCTGCGCATGACCTGTCGAACTCCTCTCCAAAGAAGGATACATATGCCTAAACTCTGTCTTTGCCATGTTGGGCCTGCTGGGCCCATGGGTCTGCGTCTTGGCCCATCTATAATTGGGTTTCTAGTCATATGTAGGGTGTAGTGGCCTAGTAGGCGGGAATTTTTTATGTTTTTTGCATATTAGTCCCGGTTGGGTCTACCAACCGGGACTAAAGGGGAGGCGCTCGCACTGGTACAAGTTTAGTCCCACCTCGCCAAGCGAGAGGCGCTTGGACCCGTTTATAAACCCGCCCCTCTCTGCCATGTCAAGTTCCTCTGAAAATTAAAATAGATGCCCTTCTACGGAAAATTTGTCCTAAATTCAAAATGCTAGTACTTGCATCATGTACCAACACTTTGAATTTAGGTCGAATTTCCTGTAGAAATGCTTCTATTTTCACTTTAAGAATATTCTTTTTGGTATTAAAGTTTTAACAAAAATAACTTTGACAATTTTAGTTGCATAAATTTTACATAATATTAAGTTATATAACTTTGATCTGACAAAAGCACGTCAATTACGAAGGGATTTAAAATTTTAAACATATTTGAACTCAAGACTTTTTCTGCATTGAATATCTAATCATCACTTTTTTAAACATCTTTGAACTCAAGAATTTTTCTGCATTCAATATGCACCATTCGAAGCCACATCATCCCTTTTCAACCCTTTTGAGACTTCATTTGCTATTTTTCATGCATCTCATCATTTATTTTGAGCTAAAATGACCCTAGTTTGCAAAGCACTGCAAATGAACTCTGAAATGGTTGAAAGTTGGCATGGACCATTATTTCACCCACATAGCATGTGCTAAAAAGTTGAGACGGTTACGAAAAAACTGGATGCACTTTGTGAACAAAATGGACAATCTCTTTCGAAGTATCAGGGTTTCGGACGAAAACACGTCTGTTTCAAAAGGCATTTAATTTCTTGACATGTAACCGCAGTGATATTCTAGATCAAATTCATCATCAGAATAGTTGTGGAGAGGAAGTCTGTACTTTTTCTTCACGTGTGACCCTTGCTTATTGCGCTGTGACCATGGATAATCTTCATCATTCAACAGGGTGCTTGGGTCATCATTCACTTTGAAGGGAGGAATTTCATGAAACTTTTCATAATCTATAGACATGTCTATCTTGCCCTCTACGCCCACGCTGTCTCTTTTCCCTAAAAGAACTATGTGGTGCTTTGGCTCATCGTATCATGTGTTCTCTTCCTTATCTTTTCTTTTTCTCGGTTTGGTAGACATGTCCTTAACATAGAAAACCTGCGCCACATCATTGGCTAGGAAGAATGGTTCGTTTGTGTACCCAAGATTGTTCATATCCATTATTGTCATTTCATACTATGGGTCTACCTATACCCCGCCTCCTGACAGATTGACCCATTTGCACCGAAACAAAGGAACCTTAAAATCATGTCCATAGTCAAGTTCCCATATGTCCACTATGTAACCATAATATGTGTCCTTTCCCTATTGGTTGTTGTATCAAAGTAGACACCATTGTTTTGGTTGGTGCTCTTTTGATCTTGGTCGATTGTGTAAAATGTATTCCCATTTATCCCATACCCTTTGTAAGTCAATACGGTCAAAGATGGTCCTCTGGCCAACGAGTACAACTTATTTGCAACCCATGAGATGTATTTGCAACCAACTGCTGAAAGTCTTGATGTGTTCACATGTAATCCAATCATCAAACTGCTCCAGGTGTTTGGAGCGGAGAATATTTTTGTGTTCATTGACATATGGGGTCACCAAGGTAGAATTCTGTAGAACTGTGTAGTGTGCTTGAGACCAAGAATGCCCGTCCCTACATATTATTGAGTCCGGTCGTAGCGTGCCTTTTCCAGTCAGTCTCCCCTCATACCACGATTGAGGGAGACCAATCGGCTTAAGGTCAGGAAGGAATTCAACACAAAATCCAATGACTTCTTCCGTTTGATGGCCCGTGGAGATGCTTCCTTCTAGCCTAGAACGCTTACGAACATATTTATTTAAGACTCCCATGAACCTCTCAAAGGGAACATATTGTGCAAAAATACAGGGCCTAGAATGACAATCTCGTCGACTAGATGAACTAGGACGTGCGTCATGATATTGAAGAAGGATGATGTGAACACCAGATCGAAACTGGCAAGATATTGCACCAAATCACTCTTTAACCTTGGTAGGATTTCTGGACCGATTACCTTCTGAGAGATTGCATTGAGGAATGCACATAGCTTCACAATGGCTAATCGAACGTTTTCCGGTAGAAGCCCCCTAAATGCAACCGGAAGCAGTTGCGTCATAATCACGTGGCAGTCATGAGACTTTAGGTTTTGGGACTTTTTCTCTACCATATTTATTATTCCCTTTATATTCGATGCGCAGCCAGACGGGGCCTTCATCCTAAGCAGGCATTCAAAGAAGATTTCGTTCTCTTCTTTGGTAAGAGCGTAGCTGGCAGGACCTTTATAATACTTTGAATGCATGTCGTCCTTTTCGTGCACATGTTGCTGGTCCTCCCATGCCTTCGGTGTATCTTTTGTCTTCCCATACACTCCCAAGAAGCTTAGCAGGTTCACGCAAAGATTCTTCCTCACGTGCATCACATCGATTGTAGAGAGGACCTTTAGGTCTTTACAATAGGGTAGGTCCCAAAATATAGATTTCTTCTTCCACATGGGTGTGCGTCCCTCATCGTCAGTCGGAACAAATAGTCCGCCAGGACCCTTTCCAAAGATTACTTGTAAATCATTGACCATATCAAGTATGTGATCACCAGTACGGAGGGCAGGCTTTTTCCGGTGATCTGCCTCACCTTTGAAATGTTTTCCTTTCTTTCGACATTGATGTTTAGTCGGAAGAAATTGATGATGCCCCAGGTACACATTCATCCTGCATTTATCCAAATATAAATTTTGGTGTCATCTAAACAGTGTGTGCATGCATGGTATCCCTTGTTGTCTGTCCTGAAAGGTTACTGGGAGCAGGCCAATCGTTGATGATTACCAACAGCAACGCATGTAGGTCAAATTACTCATGTTCCTTCTCATCCCACACACTTACACCTTTTCCATTCCATAGATATAAAAGTTCATCAACTAATGTCATTGCCGGGTTGCTTCCGGCCTTGGATGAGCAATGGCATCATAATGAACTTCCGCTTCATGCACAACCAAGGAGGAAGGTTGTACATACATGGAGTCACAAGCCATGTGCTATGCTTGCTGCTTGATGTCTACTACGCAACCTTGTCCTTGTAGACGTTGTTGGTCCTCCAAGAGCAGAGGTCTGTAGGATAGTAGCAATTTTCCCTTAAGTGGGTGACCTAAGGTTTATCAATCCGCAGGAGGCGTAGGATGAAGATGGTATCTCTCAAGCAACCCTGCAACCAAATAACAAAGAGTCTCTTGTGTCCCCAACACACCCAATAAAATGGTAAGTTGTATAGGTGCACTAGTTCGGCAAAGAGATGGTGATACAAGTGTAATATGGATAGTAGATATAGGTTTTTGCAATCTGAAAATATAAAAACAGCAAGGTAATTAATAGTAAAAGTGAGCACGAACAGTATTGCAATGCGTGGAAACAAAGCGTAAGGTTCATACTGTCACTAGTGGAAGTTCTCTCAACAATCATAACATAATTGGATCATATAACTAGCCCTCAACGTGCAACAATGAGTCACTCCAAAGTCACTAATAGCGGAGAACAAAAGAAGAGATTATTGTCGGGTACGAAACCACCACAAAGTTATTCTTTCTGATCAATCTATTCAAGAGTCCGTAGTAAAATAACACGAAGCTATTCTTTCTGTTCAATCTATCCTGGAGTTCGTACAAGAATAACACCTTAAGATACACATCAACCAAAACCCTAATGTCACCTAGATACTCCATTGTCACCTCAAGTATCCGTGGGTATGATTATATGACATGCATCACACAATCTCAAAATCATCTATTCAACCAACACATAGAACTTCAAAGAGTGCCCCGAAGTTTCTACCGGAGAGTCAAAACATGTGCCAACCCCTATACATAGGTTCCCGAGGTCACGAAACCCGCAAGTTGATCACCAAAACATACATCAAGTACTCACATGAATATCCCATTATCTCCACAGATAGACACGTGCAAGACATACGTCAAGTGTTCTTAAAGATTCAATCCGATAAGATAACTTCAAAGGGGAAACTCAATTCATTACAAGAAGATAGATGGGGAATTTAGTGACCCGATCTCAAGGGATCGGAGTCTCTGTGCTTAAGTGTCATCCCTGGATCGGTATGCTGACACACACAATACTTGAGGATTTACAACAGAGTTCAATCACACATTTATTACATCGAGAATCCTCAAAGAGTATTTATTACAATAATGTGGCATAAGGCCAAGTAAAACAAAAACATGCAGAAGCAAAAAGTGTAACGAGTCCATCAACTCCACGAGCAAGCTGAGTGCAGAACAACGACCTATCGCACCTTATTCATCGTCGGATAAATCTGCAACATGATAAGTTGCAGCCGTGTAGGTCAGTACATGTAATGTACTGGCAAGTCACATCATAAAGTGTAATGAACCTACATAGTACATGCAATTTGGCTGGTGGAAAGCTCTAAGTTTAGTTTTGCATAAAGCTAGTTTTCCCTATCAGAAATGATTGCTCTACTTCTACAAATATCATAAGTCTGAGATGATGCCCATCTCAACCATTCCAAAATTTTATACCCAATTGATTAATTAAGAGTGATGAGATCTCCCTATATTTCCACTACTAAAAGCTCAAGTTGTCCATGACCGGGGTCATGGCTAATCGATTAGGTTTTAACTCTGCAGAGGTTGTGCATGTTTCCCCACAAGACTCGACCACCTCCTTGATCGGAAGATCGAGACATAGTCTTTCGATAGCATTTCCCCTAACCCACGGATAGGCCGGTACACCTACATCATCTACATCTGCTAGCCTATCCCGGAAGAGGTCACACCATCTACTCAACTAAGCCAGAGCCCATATTGGCTTGTGGCTGCACGCGGAAGCTTATAGACATGCAAATACGGTTGATCCCTTTGAGCCTGGGTGGACGGACCACTAGTGTGCACTCCCATGGATTCCCATGAATGCTCCCACTGTACTTAACCACCATACAAACCAATTTCCACCCAGGTAGTTTAGTAAAGTTGGTCCTAGTTACTACTTTGTAACTCACATCTCAAAGTGATAGCACCCCCCAATCCACGTCTACTTTGGCGAGGCATTGTAACATAACACGGTGGCGACAAAGTTTGCATGGTTCAGACCTACCTCAAATGAACTACTAGGTGATAGTAAAAACAAGTATAACTCCTATCATGCACTCCTACATCAAAGGACTAAGTGCAAAATAAAACATAGGTAAAAACTGATATGATCAAAATGTAACTTGCCTTCGTGCTGGGAGTGAAGTTCTAGCGAATGATAGTACTCTGCTTCGCACTCCGGACAATCTATCGCAAAGTAAATAAAAACACACATAAACATGCATTCATACAATTCATCGACATGCAACAAAATATTTGCAAAAGCCAAATAAAAATCCAACACAAGTCATTAGCATGAAAATTTTCAAAGTGTGACTAGTGTTAAAAATTCGTGATGTGCACTTGTGTTCCTATAAGGCATCCTAGTAAAATTATGGTGAACAAACAATAATGGAGCAGAATATATAGTGGCAAAATGTCATGGCAAAGGATTTAGATTGTGTGACGTGGTGCAAAAAGAAACACTTCAAATGGGTATACCGTTTGAAAGATATGGCCTAATGAAATTTAAATACAAATCTGAAATAATTTCAAGTTTGAACTTCCAAAAATCTGCAACTATGGGTTTAATGGTTAGGTCTATTCGAGACAAAACTTTAGCCGCTTGTTTCATCTCGTTTCGACCTATGGTTAAGAAGTAACAGGTGTTTGAAGTTTTGAATAAAATCTAGAAAAAAAACTGCTATAGAATATTTTCTGAAAACTCTAAATTGTGGACGTTCGCGGCTAGAGCGCGAAGTGAACGACTCCGATTGGTTGACTATGTTCACTGTGGCTGCTACGCGACGAACGTTGGCGATTTAAGCAAATCACTTGTTCGGCTAAAGCTAAAACCAAAACCGACGTTCGGTTTAAAATAAACCGCACGGTTTATATTAAAATTCGGTTAACCGGTACCTCTTCGGTGTAATAAAAACAAACCTAAAAAACTAAACTAATCTACGTACAGGCGAGCGTTTAAAGAGAGCAGGTGCGTGTGTCTGGTAGGGAACTCGACGGTGATGGGGCGGCGGCTCCGGCGATTGCCAGCGCGGGCGAGGACGTCCGGCGGGTGCAGCTCGGTGAGGGCCTTCGGTCGGTGGTGACGGCACCCGCCGACGACGATCGTAGGGAGCGGGGCGAGCTCCGGTCTCCGGCGAACTCCGGCGATGACGGTTGGACGGGCGGTGTCTGCTGTGCGTCCTAGGGGCAACGAAGATGTCATGGAGATGCGGGTGGACTAGGGGGTCCGATTCCCTTGAAGAAAATAGGCCATGGTGGCTCTCCGACGTCGCAGTTTTCCGGTGAACTGACTCGGCTCCGGCGAGATGCGAACGGCGACTACGGCGGCTATGAGCGGCGAGAGGAGGAGCGGGTTGGCTGAATGGAAAGAGGAGGTCAAGGGCCTTTTATAGGCGCGGCTAGGAGGGCTGGGGTCACGGGATAAGTGTTATCCCAAGAGCCTCGGTCTGGCCGGAGCGGGAGGTGCGAGCGCGAGCTCTATCCGTGCGTCCTGTGCGGGAGGTTGAGGACGAACCTGGTCAGGGGCCCACCTGCAGGCTGCGAGAGAGTGAAGAGGGAGAGATCATGGGAGGAGAGAGAGAGACGTGCGAGAGAGAGAGAGATGAGCGAGCGCTGGCTCGGTCGCTGGGAGCACCTGGCTAGCGAGCAGCCTGGTGGCTTCGGCCTGGCTGGGCTTCGGCATGGCTGGGCTGCGGGGGTGTGTGTGTGTTTTCAAAACAGTTTTTTTATCCAAAACAGAAATAAAATATATAGGGTATTATATACCAAAATGATCAGAAAATAGATCCTAAAGCGTGAACATTTTTTTAGAGTCAAAATAAAAACTTTATAAAAATATTATTTAAAGAAAATCCAAAATGAAACCAAATTTGACTTTCAAATAAATTGGCACTATTTTCTTCTGACCTTTGGGGTGTCATGTTACCTCATCTCATACTCTTTTTCAAAGTATTTTGTCAGGTAATTGAGTAAACTCAAATGCCAATTTAAAAAAGTCAAATAGAGAAGATGAAATATATTTGCCACATTCATTCAATCATAATGCATTGATGATTAAGTAATAATTGTAAAACATTCCAAATTGAAAATTTGGGATGTTACAGGGAAGAACATCATAAGATCAAACTATAGTAGCAAAGACCGCGGTACATCGAGATCAAGACATCTCAAGAACACGAGAGAGAGATCAAACACATAGCTACTAGTACATACCCTCAGAGCCGAGGGTGGACTACTCCCTCCTCGTCATGGAGATCGTCGGGATGATGAAGATGGCCACCGGAGATGGGTTCCCGCTCCTGCAGGGTGCCGGAACGGGCTCCCAATTGGTTTTTGGTGGCTACAGAGGATTGTGGCAGTGGAACTCCCAATCTAGGTTTAGTTCTGATGGTTTCTCTATTTATAAGACCGTATGGCGTTGAGAACAAGTCGAGAGGGGCTACGAGGAGGTCACGAGCTTCCCAGGCGCGGCCAGGGGGTGGCCACGCCTCCCAGGCTCGTGGCCTCCTCGGGACTCCTCTCTGATATCTTTTTCTTATTGTATTTTTGATATTTTCCATACAAAATCACAGCGAAAGTTTTATTCCGTTTGGACTCCGTTTGATATTCCTATCGGAAAAAGGTCAAAAACACGGAAAAAACAGGAACTGGCACTGGGCTCTAGGTCAATAGGTTAGTCCCAAAAATAATATAAAATATCATATAAATTCATATAAAACATCCAAAGTTCATAACATAATAGCATGGAACAATAAAAAATTATAGATACGTTGGAGACGTATCAACCATCCCCAAGCTTAACTCCTGCTCGTCCTCGAGTAGGGAAGTGATAAAGAACAAATTTTTGATGTGGAATGCTACCTAACATATTTGTTCTATGTACCTTCTTTATTGTGGCATGAATGTTCAGATCCATAAGATTCAAAAAAATAGTTTAATATTGACATGAAAACAATAATACTTCAAGTTCAATAGCAAAGTAATCATGAACTTTCAAAATAACAAGGCCAAAATAAAGTTATCCCTACAAAATCATATAGTCTGGCTATGCTCCGTCATCCCCACACAACTAATTTAAATCATGCACAACCTCGGTATTGGCCAAGTAATTGTTTTTGCACTCTTACTTTCTCAAACTTTTTTCAACTCTCTCGCAATACATGAGCGTGAGCCATGGATATAGCACTAATAGGTGGAATAGAGTGTGGTGGAAGTTGTGAGGCAAAAAGGAGGAGATGGTCACATCGATTCGGCGTATCAATGGGTTATGGAGATGTCCATCAATAGATATCAATGTGAATTAGTAGGGATTGCCATGGAATGGATGCACTAGAGCTATAAGTGTATGAAAGCTCACAAATGAAAACTAGTGGGTGTGCAGCCAACTTGCTTGCTCACGAAGACCTAGGGCAATTTGAGGAAACCCATCATTGGAATATACAAGCCAAGTTACATAATGAAAATTTTCACTAGCATATGAAAGTGACAAAACAAGAGGCTCTCTATCATGAAGAACATGGTGCTATTTTGAAGCACAAGTGTGGAAAAAGATAGTAGCATTGTCCCTTCTCTCTTTTTCTCTCATTTGGGCTCTTTGACCTCTTTTTTTTATTTGGGCTCTTCGGCCTCTCTTTTTTATTTAATTTTTTTTTTATTTGGTGGGCATCTTTGGCCTCTTTTATTTCCTCACATGGGACAATGCTCTAGTAATGATGATCATCACACTTTTATTTACTTACAACTCGATACTTAGAATGATAATGACTCTATATGAATGAAAGTGATGGCACATGTCATGAGACGGAACGGTGAAGTTGCATGGCAATATATCTCGGAATGGCTATGAAAATGCCATAATAGGTAGGTATGGTGGCTGTCTTGGGGAACGTTTCATGGGAAACAAAAAATTTGCTACACACATGCAGATCTATCCATGGTGATGAGCATCTACGAGAGGGAGAGTGGATCTACGTACCCTTGTAGATCACTAAGCGGGAAGCGTTAAGTAACGCGGTTGGTGTAGTCGAACGTCTTCGCCATCCAAATCGCCATGCGTCCCGCGATCCAATCATGATCCATCCCGCGATTTAGTCATGATTCATCCCGCGAACTTGATCACGATCCATCCCACGAACTTGATCACGATCCTTCCGATCTAGCGCCGAACGGACGGCACCTCCGCGTTGAGCACACGTACAGCTTGATGACGATCTCCACCGTCTTGATCCTGCAATTGAAAGAGGAGTGGTAGAAGAGTTCGCCGGCAGCGTGAGGCCGCTCTGGCGATGGTGGTGGAGCGGCAGGGCTTTGCCTAAGCACTGCAGAAATCCGATCTAGAGGAGAAACTATGCACTAGAGGGTAGGTTTGCACGTGGTTGAAAATCTAGTGCAAAAACCGTAAAACCTCTAGTATATATAAGGGGAAGAGGGGAGAGGAGGCAGCCTTGGCTTTCGAAGCCAAGGGCTTTGGCCAAAAGGAGGTGGAGGAGGTGGAGTCCTCCTCCAATCCTAGTAGGACTAGGATTCACCTATTTTGCCTTTTTTCCCACCTTTTCTCTTGGGCTTTTTTCTTCCAGCCGCATGGGCGTCTTGTGGTTGTTCCACCAGCCCACTAAGGGCTGGTTTACACTCTCCCACAGCCCATGTAGCCTCTTGGGTCAAAATATCCCTCCCGGAGGTCTCCTGGTACACTACCGGCACTCCTGGTACCCTACCTATAAGCCCAAAACTTTTCCGGCGACCAAAACAGGACTTCCTATATATGAATCTTTACCTCCGGAGCTCCTCTGACATCTGGGATCTCATCCGGGACTCCGAACAAACTTCGGTCACCACCATAGATAACTCTATACTATCGAAATGTCACCAAACCTTAAGTGTGCAGACCCTGCTGGTTTGAGAACTATGTAGACATGACCGAGACACCTCTACGGTCAATAACCAATGGCGGGACCTGGATGTCCACATTGGTTCCAACATATTCTACGAAGATCTTTATCGGTTGAACCTCTATGTCAAGGATTCAGTTAATCCCGTATGATGTTCCCTTTGTTCTTCGGTATGTTACTTGCCCGAGATTTGATCGTCGGTATCTCCATACCTAGTTCAACCTCGTTACTGGAAAATCTCTTTACTCGTTCCGTAATACAAGATCCCATAACTAACACTTTGCCACATTGCTTGCAAGGCTTGTTGTGATGTTGTATTACCGAGTGGGCCCTGAGAGATTTCTCCGTCACACGGAGTAACAAATCCCAGTCTTGATCCATGCCAACTCAATAGACACCATCAGAAATACCTATAGAGCACCTTTATAGTCACCCAGTTACGTTGCGACGTTTGATACAAACAAGGCACTCTTCCGATGTCCGTGAGTTGCATGATCTCATGGTCATAGGAGCACATACTTGACATGTAGAAAACAATAGCAATAAACTGACACGATCATATGCTACGTTTGTAGTTTGGGTCTTGTCCATCACATTATTCTGCAAATGATGTGATCCCATTATCAAATGACATCTCATGTCAATGGCTAGGAAACCTTGACCATCTTTGATCAACGAGCTAGTTCACTAGAGGCATACTAGGGACAATGTGTTGTCTATTTACCCACACATGTAATGTGTTTCCAATCAAGACAATTATAGCATGGATAATAAACGATTATCATGAACAAGGAAATATAATAATAAACACTTTATTTATTGCCTCTAGGTCATATTTCCAACAGTCTCCCACTTGCACTAGAGTAAATAATCTAGTTCACATCACTATGTGATTTACATGGTAATGAATCAAACACCCATGAAGTTCTGATGTTGGTCATGTTTAGCCCTTGGAAGTGGTTTAGTCAACAGGTCTGCAACATTCAGATCCGTGTGCACTTTGCAAATATTTATGTCCTTCTCCTCGATGTAGTACAAGATGGTGTTGAAGCGTCGCTTTATTTGTCTGGTCCTCTTGTGAAACCTTGGTTCCTTGGCTAGAGCAATGGCACCAGTGTTTTCATAGAACAGGTTCATTGGATTCAGTGCACTAGGCACTACTCCAAGATCTGTCATGAACTGCTTCATCCAGACACCTTCCGTCGCCGCCTCCGATGCTGCGACGTACTCCGCTTCGCACGTAGAATCTGCTACCACGCTTTGCTTGGAACTGCATCAGCTTACCGCTCCCCTGTTAAGAATAAATACGTATCCGGTTTGCAACTTAGAGTCGTCCAGATCAGTTTCAAAGCTTGCATCGACATAACCCTTTACGACGAGCTCTTCATCACCTCCATAAACGAGAAACATGTCCTTAGTCTTGTTAAGGTACTTAAGGATATTCTTGACCGCTTGCCAGTGCTCTATTCCAGGATCACTTTGAAACCTTCCTCCATACTTATGGCAAGGCTAACATCGGGTCTTGTGCACAGCATTTCATACATGATAGAGCCTATGGCTGAAGCATAGGGGATGACACTCATCTTTTCTTTATCTTCTGCAGTCACTAGGCATTCAGTCTTACTCAACTTCACACCTTGTAACACAAGCAAGAACCCCTTCTTCGACTGATCCATTTTGAACTTCTTCAAAACTTTATCAAGGTATGTGCTCTATGAAAAGTGCTATTAAGCGTTTCGATCTATCTCTATAGATCTTAATGCCTAATATGTAAGTAGCTTCTCCTAGGTCCTTCATTGAAAAACTCTTGTTCAAATATTCCTTCACGCTTTCCAGCATTTCTATATTGTTTCCAATCAGCAATATGTCATCCACATATAATATTAGAAAGGCTATAGAGCTCCCACTCACTTTCTTGCAAATACAAGCTTCTCCATCAACTTGTATAAACTCAAACGCTTTGATCACCTCATCAAAGCGCTTATTCCAACTCCGAGATGCTTGCACCAGTCCATAAATGGATCGCTGGAGTTTGCAAACTTTTTCAGCATTCTCTGGATCGACAAAACTTCGGGTTGCATCATATACAACTCTTCCTCAAGGAAACCGTTGAGGGACGCCGATTTGACATCCATCTGCCAAATTTCATAGTCAAAATAAGCAGCTATCGCCAACATGATTATGACAGACTTAAGCATCGCTACGGGTGAGAATGTCTCATCGTAGTCAACTCCTTGAACTCGTGAAAAACCCTTTGCCACAAGTCGAGCTTTATAGACGGTGACATTACCGTCTGCATCCGTCTTCTTCTTAAAGATCCATTTGTTCTGAATGGCCTTTCGCCCTTCAGGTAATACTTCCAAATTCCATACTTTGTTTTCATACATGGATCCCATCTCGGATTTCATGGACTCTAACCATTTCTCGGAATCCAGGCCCATCACTGCTCCTCCATAGCTCGTAGGTTCATGTCCAACAACATGACCTCAAAGACAGGGTTGCCGTACCACTCAGGAGTAGTACACGCCCTTGTCGACCTACGAGGTTCAATAGTGGCTTGATCCGAAGCTTCATGATCATCATCATCAACTTCCTCTTCTACCGTTGTAGGTTCCACACAAACAGCTTTGTGCGTTGCACTACTTTCTGGTTGAAGTAAAGGTTCAATAACCTCATCAAGCTCTATCTTCCTCCCACTCAATTCTTTCGAGAGAAACTCTTTCTCAATAAATGTTCCGTTCTTCGCGACAAACACTTTGCCTTCGGATCTGAGATAGAAGGTATACCCGACTGTCTCTTTCGGGTATCCTATGAAGACGCATTTCTCCACTTTGGGTTCCAGCTTTTCAGGCTAAAGCTTTTTGACATAAGCATCACATCCCCAAACTTTAAGAAACGACAACTTTGGCCTTTTGCCAAACCATAGTTCATATGGTGTCGTCTCAACGGATTTCGATGGTGCCCTATTTAAAGTGAATGCAGCTATCTCTAATGCATAACCCCGAAACGATAGTGGCAAATCAGCAAGAGACATCATAGAATGCACCATATACAATAAGGTTCGATTACGACGTTCGGACACACCATTACGCTATGGTGTTCCGGGCGGTGTCAATTGTGAAACAATTCCACATTGTCTTAAGTGACTGCCAAACTCATAACTCATATATTCACCTGCTCGATCAGATCGCAGGACCTTAATCTTCTTGTTACGATGATTCTCAACTTCACTCTAAAATTGCTTGAACTTTTCAAACGTTTCACACTTGAGTAGATATGGGTATATTTACTTGATGAAACACAAGTCTTAAGTGATGGAACACTAAGAAAATAATGATAGTGTCCCATCACTTAAGACTTGTGTTTCATCAAGTAAATATACCCATATCTACTCAATTCTGAAATGTTTGAAAAGTTCAAGCAATTTCAGAGTGAAGTTGAGAATCATCGTAACAAGAAGATTAAATTTCTGCGATCTGATCGAGGAGGTGAATATCTGAGTTACGAGTTTGGCAGTCACTTAAGACAATGTGGAATTGTTTCACAGTTGACACCGCCCGGAACACCACAGCGTAATGGTGTGTCTGAATGTCGTAATCGAACCTTATTAGATATGGTGCGTTCTATGATGTCTCTTGCCGATTTGCCACTATCGTTTTGGGGTTATGCATTAGAGACAGCTGCATTCACTTTAAATAGGGCACCATCAAAATCCATTGAGACGACATCATATGAACTATGGTTTGGGAAAAGGCCAAAGTTGTCGTTTCTCAAAGTTTGGGGATTTGATGCTTATGTCAAAAAGCTTCAGCCTGAAAAGCTGGAACCCAAAGCGGAGAAATGCGTCTTCATAGGATACCCGAAAGAGACAGTCGGGTATACCTTCTATCTCAGATCCGAAGGCAAAGTGTTTGTCGCTAAGAACAGAACATTTCTTGAGAAAGAGTTTCTCTCGAAAGAATTGAGTGGGAGGAAAATAGAGCTTGATGAGGTTGTTGAACCTTTACTTCAACCAGAAAGTAGCGCAGCGCAAAAAGATGTTTCTGTGGAACCTACGACGGTAGAAGAGGAAGTTAATGATGATGATCATGAAGCTTTGGATCTAGCTATGGAGGAGTGGTGATGGGCCCGGATTCTGAGAAATGGTTAGAGGCCATGAAATCCGAGATGGGATCCATGGTTGAAAACAAAGTATGGACTTTGGAAGTATTACCTGAAGGGCGAAAGGCGATTTAGAACAAATGGATCTTGAAGAAGAAGACGGACGTGGACGGTAATGTCACCGTCTATAAAGCTCGACTTGCGGCAAATGGTTTTTCACAAGTTCAAGGAGTTGACTACGATGAGACTTTCTCACCCGTAGCGATGCTTAAGTCTGTCAGAATCATGTTGGCAATAGCTGCTTATTTCGACTATGAAATTTGGCAGATGGATGTTAAAACTGCGTTCCTCAACGGTTTCCTTGAGGAAGAGTTGTATATGATGCAGCCCGAAGGTTTTGTTGATCCAGAGAATGCTGATAAAGTTTGCAAACTCCAGCGATCCATTTATGGACTGGTGCAAGCATCTCGGAGTTGGAATAAGCGCTTTGATGAGGTGATCAAAGCGTTTGGGTTTATACAAGTGTATGGAGAAGCTTGTATTTACAAGAAAGTGAGTGGGAGCTCTATAGCGTTTCTAATATTATATGTGGATGACATATTGCTGATTGGAAACAATATAGAAATGCTGGAAAGCATGAAGGAATATTTGAACAAGAGTTTTTCAATGAAGGACCTAGGAGAAGCTGCTTACATATTAGGCATTAAGATCTATAGAGATAGATCGACACGCTTGATAGCACTTTCACAGAGCACATACCTTGATAAAGTTTTAAAGAAGTTCAAAATGGAGCAGTCCAAGAAAGGGTTCTGGCCTGTGTTACAAGGTGTGAAGTTGAGTAAGACTCAATGCCCAGTGACTGCAGAAGATAAAGAAAAGATGAGCGTCATCCCCTATGCTTCAGCCATAGGCTCTATCATGCATGCAATGCAGTGCACTAGACCCGATGTCAGCCTTGCCATAAGTATGGCCGGAAGGTTTTAAAGTGATCCTGGAGTGGAGCACTGGCAAGCGGTCAAGAATATCCTTAAGTACCTTAACAGGACTAAGGACATGTTTCTCGTTTATGGAGGTGATGAAGAGCTTGTCGTAAAGGGTTTCGTCGATGCAAGCTTTGACACTGATCTGGACGATTCTAAATCACAGACCGGATACGTATTTATTCTTAACGGGGGAGCAGTAAGCTGGCGCAGTTCCAAGCAAAGCGTGGTAGCTGATTCTACGTGCGAAGCGGAGTACATCGCAGCCTCGGAGGCAGCAAAGGAAGGTGTCTGGATGAAGCAGTTCATGACAGATCTTGGAGTAGTGCCTAGTGCACTGAATCCAATAAACCTGTTCTGTGACAACACTGGTGCCATTGCTCTAGCCAAGGAACCAAGGTTTCACAAGAGGACCAGACACATAAAGCGACGCTTCAACTCCATCCGGTTATACATCGAGGAGAAGGACATAAATATTTGCAAAGTGCACACGGATCTGAATGTCGCAGACCCGTTGACTAAACCTCTTCCAAGGGCTAAACATGATCAACAATAAACCTGTATGGGTCTTCGATTCATTACCATGTAAATCACATAGTGATGTGAACTAGATTATTGACTCTAGTGCAAGTGGTACACTGTTGGAAATATGCCCTAGAGGCAATATAGAAAGTGTTTATTATTATATTTCCTTGTTTATGATAATAGTTTATTATCCATGCTATAATTGCATTGATTGGAAACACATTGCATGTGTGGGTAAATAGACAACACTTTGTCCCTAGTATGCCTCTAGTGAACTAGCTCATTGATCAAAGATGGTCAGGGTTTCCTAGCCATTGACATGTGATGTCATTTGTTAACGGGATAACATCATTAGGAGAATGATGTGATGGACAAGACCCAAACTACAAACGTAGCATATGATCGTGTCAGTTTATTGCTACTGTTTTCCGCATGTCAAGTATATGTTGCTATGACCATGAGATCATGAAACTCACGGATATCGGAGGAGTGCCTTGTGTGTATCAAATGTCGCAACGTAACTGGGTGACAATAAAGGTGCTCTACAGGTATCTCCGATGGTGTCTGTTGAGTTGGCATGGATCAAGACTGGGATTTGTTATTCCGTGTGACGGAGAGGTATCTTGGGGCCCACTCGGTAATGCAACATCACAATAAGCCTTGCAAGCAATGTGACTAATTTTTAGTTGCGGGATCTTGTATTACGCAACGAGTAAAGAGAATTGCCGATAATGAGGTTGAACTAGGTATGGAGATACCGACGATCGAATCTCGGGCAAGTAACATACCGAAGAACAAAGGGAACATTATACGAGATTAACTGAATCCTTGACATAGAGGTTCGACCGATAAAGATCTTCGTAGAATATGTAGGAACCAATGTGGACGTCCAGGTCCCGCCATTGGTTATTGACCGTAGAGGTGTCTAGGTCATGTCTGCACACTTAAGGTTCGGTGACGTTTCGGTAGTGTAGAGTTATGTATGGTGGTGACCGAATTTTGGTTGGAGTCCCCGATGAGATCCCGGACATCACGAGGATCTCCAGAATGGTCCGTAGGTAAAGATTCATATATAGGAAGTCCCAATTTGGTCACCGGAAAAGTTTCGGGCTCATCGGTAGTGTACCGGGAGTGCGTGTAGTGTACCGGGAGACCTCCGGGAGGGGTATTTCGACCCCAGAGGGTCCATGGGCTGTGGAGAGTGATAACCAGCCCTTAGTGGTCTGGAGAAATAGCCACACCAAGGTCCATGGCGCAGGAGGCAAAAGTCCTAAAGGAAAAGGTGGAAAAAAGGCTAAAAAGGAAGAGTCCTACTCCTACTAGGAGTGGAGGAGGAGTAGGACTCCTCCCCCTCTAGCCGGCCGACTCCTAGGAGGCTTTGGGCTGGCGTCAAGGCTGCCTCTCCCTCCCTCCTTTATATACTGGTGGATTGGGTGCTGTTTGGACACAGTTTACGGCCACGTGCTACCCGTTTCACCGGTGCTCCTCTAGATAGGTTTTCTGCAGTGCATATGCGAAGCCCTGCCGGAACCACTCCACCACCATCGCCGGAGCGCCGTCATGCTGCCGGAGAACTCTTCCTCCCCTCCACTTCCTCTTGCTGGATCAAGATGGTGGAGATCGTCATCAAGCTGCACGTGTGCTGAACGCGGAGGTGCCTTCTGTTCGGTACTAGATCGGAAGGATCGTGATCAAGGCCACGGGACGTTCGTGATCGGATCTCGGGACGGATCGTGACAAGATCGCGGGACGGTTCGTGATTGGTTTGCGGGATGGTTCGTGATTAGATCGCAGGACGCTCGGCAATTTTAATCGCGAAGAAGTTTGACTACACAAACCGCGTTTCTTAACGCTTCCCGCTTAGCGATCTACAAGGGTACGTAGATCCACTCTCCCTCTCGTAGATGCTCATCACCATGGATAGGTTTGCGTGTGCGTAGGAAATTTTTTGTTTCCCATGCGATGTTCCCCAACAGAATAAACCCCTAACATTGGGTGCATGACCATAAAAGATATTACTCATATAAATAGAACAACCTTTATTCTCTGATTTAAATGAGTAACCGTCTCGCAATAAACAAGATCCAGATATAATGTTCATGCTTAACGCATGCACTAAATAACAATTATTCAGGTTCATCACTAATCCCGATGGTAATCGAAGAGAGAGCATGCCGACGGTGATCACATCAACCTTGGAACCATTTCCCACGCGCATCGTCACTTCGTCCTTCACCAGCCTTCGTTTATTCCGTAGTTCCTGCTTTGAGTTGCAAATGTGAGCAACCGAACCGGTATCAAATACCCAGGCACTACTACGAGAGCTAGTAAGGTACACATAAATAACATGTATATCATATATACCTTGTTTGTCGTTGGCCGCCTTATTGTCAGCCAGGTACTTGGGGTAGTTCCGCTTCCAGTGACCAGTTCCTTTGCAATGAAAGCACTCAGTTTCTGGCTTCGGTCCATGCTTAGGCTTCTTTGTAGGAGTAGCAACTGCTTTGCCATCCTTCTTGGTTTTACCCTTGTTGCCTTTGCCCTTGCCATTTTTCTTGAAACTAGTGGTTTTATTGACCATCAACACTTGATGTTCTTTCTGGATTTTAGACTCAGCAAATGTCAGCATCGCAAACAGCTCGACGACTGAGTTGTTCATCCCGTGCATGTTATGGGTCATTCCAAAGCTCTTGTAACTAGGTGGTAGTGATTGAAGAACTCTGTTAGTGATTGCCTCTGGTGGAAGGGTAATTCCCAACTCCGCTAGATGATTTGAATACCCAAACATTCTGAGTATATGCTCACTGATAGACCTGTTCTCCTCCATCTTGCAAGCATAGAATTTATCGGAGGTCTCATACCTCTCGATCCGGGCATTCTTATGAAAGATAAACTTCAACTCCTGGAACATCTCATATGCTCCATGACGTTCAAAACATCTTTGAAGTCCCGGTTCTAAGCCATACAGTATTGCACACTGAACTATTGAGTAGTCTCCAGCATGAGCCTCCCAAGCGTTCTTAACGTCTTCGGATGTCATGTCTTCTGGTTGGTTACCAAGAAGTGCATCAAGGACATATTGTTTCTGGGAAGCCGTGAGGATAATCCTGAGATTACGGGCCCAGTCAACAAAGTTACTTCCATCATCTTTCAACTTAGCTTTCTCTAGGAATGCATTAAAATTCAGAGGTGCTACTGCGCGAGCCATTGATCTACAACATAAATATGCAAAGGTTACTTAGACTAGTGTTCAAGATAATGAGTTTAGTTAATCAAATTACTAAAGCTCCCACTCAAATTGACATCCCTCAGGTCATCTGAGTGTCACATGATC
This sequence comes from Hordeum marinum, assembly GCA_022496015.1. NCBI lineage: Eukaryota > Viridiplantae > Streptophyta > Magnoliopsida > Poales > Poaceae > Hordeum > Hordeum marinum. The sequence goes on from CM039674.1 coordinate 14,446,517, forward strand.
CAAATTCACCAACTCAAGTCCGATCATCACGTGAGTTAAGGTGGCTTCAATGGTGAACATCATTATGTTGATCATATCTACTATATAACTCATGTTCGACCTTTCGGTCTCTTGTGTTCCGAGGCCATGTCTGTACATGCTAGGCTCGTCAAGTTTAACCCGAGTGTTCTGCACGTGCAAAACTGGCTTGCACCCATTGTATGTGAACGTAGAGTCTATCACACCCGATCATCACGTGGTGTCTTGACACGATGAACTTTCGCAACGGTGCACTCTCAGGGAGAACAATACTTATCTTGAAATTAAGTGAGGGATGACCTTATAATGCTACCGTCGTCCTAAGCAAAACAAGGTGCATAAAAGGATTAACATCACATGCAAATCATAAGTGACATGATATGGCCATGATCTTGTGCTTTTGATCTCCATCATGAAAGCACCGGCATGATCTCCATCGTCACCGGCATGACACCATGATCTCCATCATCTTGATCTCCATCAACGTGTCGCCATCGGGGTTGTTGCACCCAACATGCTTCTACTACTATTGCTACCATAGCGATAAAGTAAAGCATTACATAGCGCTTAATGATTGACACACAGGTCATACAATAATTAAAGACAACCCTATGGCTCCTGCCGGTTGCCGTACTCATCGACATGCAAGTCGTGATAATCTATACATCACATGATCATCTCATACACCGCATATATCACATCATGTAATTGGCCATGTCATATGACAACATACCCTGCAAAAACAAGTTAGACATCCTCTAATTGTTGTTGCATGTTTTACGTGGCTGCTACAGGTATCTAGCAAGAACAATTCTCATCTACGCAAAAACCACAACGGTGATACACTAGTTGCTTTTCAACCTTCTCAAGGACCGCCTTTGTCGAATCCGATCCAACTAAAGTGAGAGAAACTATCACCCGCAAGCCATCTATGGAACAAGTTGCGGTTGAGGGAACCGGTCTCTCGTAAGCGTACGAGTAATGTTGGTCCGGGCCGCTTCATCTCACAATACCGCTGATCCAAAATCCGACCAAGGGAGGAAGCAATCTAAGCATCAACGCCCACAAAACTTTTGTGTTCTACTCGAGATCTCATCTACACATATACCTAGCTCAAGATGCCACTGTTGGGGAACGTTGCATGGGAAACAAAAAATTTCCTAAGCACACGCAAATCTATCCATGGCGATGAGCATCTACGAGAGGGAGAGTGGATCTATGTACCCTTGTAGATCGCTAAGCGGGAAGCGTTAAGTAACGCGGTTGGTGTAGTCGAACGTCTTCGCGATCCAAATCGCCGTGCATCTCGCGATCCAATCATGGTTCGTCCCGCGATCTAATCAAGATCCGTCCCGCAAACTTGATCACGATCCGTCCCACGAACTTGATCACGATACTTCCGATCTAGCGCCGAACGGACGGCACCTCCTCGTTCAGCACACGTACAGCTTGATGACGATCTCCGCCGTCTTGATCGAGAAAGAGAAAGTGGAGAGGTATAAGAGTTCGCTGGCAGCATATCGGCGCTCTGGCGATGGTGGTGGAGTAATTCCGGCACGGCTTCGCCTAAGCACTGCAGACATCCGATCTAGAGGAGAAACTATGCACTAGAGGGTAGGGTTGCACGTGGCTGAAAATCTAGTGCAAAAACCCTAAACCTTCTAGTATATATAAGGGGAAGAGAGGAGAGGAGGCAGCCTTGGCTTTCCAAGCCAAGGGCTTCGGCCAAAAGGAGGTGGAGGAGATGGAGTCCACCTCCAATCCTAGTAGGACTAGGATTCACCTATTTTGCATTTTTTTCCACCTTTTCTGTTGGGCTTTGTTCTTCCAGCCGCATGGGCCTCTTGTGGTTGTTCCACCAGCCCACTAAGGGCTGGTTTCCACTCTCCCACAGCCCATGTAGCCTCTTGGGTCGAAATATCCCTCCCGGAGGTCTCCTGGTACACTACCGGCACTCCCGGTACACTACCTATAAGCCGGGAACTTTTCCAGCGACCAAAACAGGACTTCCTATATATGAATCTTTACCTCTGGAACACTCCGGAGATCCTCATGACATCCGGGATCTCATCCAGGACTCCGAACAAATTTCAGTCGCCACCATACATAACTCTATACTACTGAAACGTCACCAGACCTTAAGTGTGCAGACCCTGCGGGTTCGAGAACTATCTAGACATGACCGAGACACCTCTACGGTCAATAACCAATGGCGGGACCTAGATGTCCACATTGGTTCCAACAAATTCTACGAAGATCTTTCTTAGTTGAAGCTCTATGTCAAGGATTCAGTTAATCCCGTATGATGTTCCCTTTTTTCTTCGGTATGTTACTTGCCCGAGATGCAATCGTCGGTATCTCCATACCTAGTTCAACCTCATTACTGGCAAGTCTCTTTACTCGTTCCGTAATACAATATCCCATGACTAAAACTTAGCCACATTGCTTGCAAGGCTTGTTATGATGTTGTATTACCGAGTGGCTCCTGAGATACCTCTCCGTCACACGGAGTAACAAATCCCAGTCTCGATCCATGCCAACTCAATAGACACCATCGGAGATACCTGTAGAGCACCTTTATAGTCACCTAGTTAAGTTGCGACATTTTATACACACAAGGCACTCTTCCGATGTCCGTGAGTTGCATGATCTCATGGTCATAGGAACACATACTTGACATGCAAAAAACAGTAGCAATAAACTGACACGATCATATGCTATGTTTGTAGTTTGGTTCTTGTCCATCACATCATTCTCCTAATGATGTGATCTCGTTATCAAATGACATCTCATGTCAATGTCTAGGAAACCTTGACCATCTTTGATCAACGAGCTAGTTCACTAGAGGCATACTAGGGATAGTGTGTTGTCCATTTACCCACACATGTAATGTGTTTCCAATCTATACAATTATAGCATGGATAATAAACGATTATCATGAACAAGGAAATATAATAATAAACACTTTACTTATTGCCTCTAGGGCATATTTCCAGCAGGCTGTTTTGAGGAAGGTATATGATGGGTTTGTGCACCGGCGAAAGTTGTGCGGCACTAGAGAGGGTAGTAATGGTGGAAAGGTGAAAGTGCATCGATACCATGGACTCACATTAGTCATGAAGAACTCATATACTTATTGCGAAAGTTTTATTAGTAATCAAAACAAGGTGCTAAACGCATACTCCTAGGGGAAGGGTTGGTAGGAGTTAACCATCGCGCGATCCCGACCGCCACACAAAGGATGACAATCAATAAATCAATCATGCTCCGACTTCCTAACATAGCGGTTCACCATACATGCATGCTACGGGAATCACTAACCTTAACACAAGTATTTCTAGATTCACAACACCCTACTAGCATAACTCTAATATTACCATGTACATATCTCAAAACTAATTGCGAGGAATCAAACTTCTCTTACTAGTCAATGCACTTGAATATGAAAGTTTTTATTATATCCCTTTTGGATGCCTATCATATTAGGACTAGTTTCATAACCTAAGCAAATTACCATGTTGTTTAAGACTCTCAAAATGATATAAGTGAAGCATGAGAATTCATCAATTTCTCTAAAATGTAAATATTGCAATGCTCTATAAGGATATAAGTGAAGCGCTAGAGCAAAAGTTGAACTACTCCAAAAGATATAAGTGAAGCTCAATGATTAGTTGAGTAGTTATTTAGCTATGTGAAGACTCTCCCATCTAAGAATTTCAGATCTTAAGTACCTTAGTCAAAAAAAATAAAATGACACTCTAAGGATAGCGCGAATCATGTGAAGAAGCAAAAAACTTAGGTTTAACCGATACTAACTGATAATTGTTGAAGAAGAAAGGTGGGATGCCAACCGGGGCATCCCCAAGCTTAGACGCTTGAGACTTCTTGAAATATGGATTGGGGATGCCTTGGTAATCCCCAATCTTGAGCTTTTGTGTCTCCTTAATTCCTCTCATATGACGGTTTCCGAAATCTTAAAAACTTCATCCACACAAAACTCAACAAAAACTCGTGAGATAGATTAGTATAAATCAATGCAAAACTTTATCATCCTATACTGTAGCAAATTACTAAAATTATTATTTGACATTGCACACTAATTGCCTCTGTATATTTAAAACTCGCATAATCAAATGGAATCATTAAACAAGCAAACATATGCGAACAATACAAACATAACAGCAATGTGCCTAAACAGAACAGTCTGTGAAGAATGCAGCAAGATCCATACTTAATTAACTCCAAAAAAATATGAAAACATGCCACACTGTATGGAATTTATAAGAGCATATTGTTTCCAAATTTCATGTTATTCTGACATACAGAAAATTCTAGGGAATTTTGGCACTACAAGCAAACTTTCTGTTTTGGAACAACAACTCCTATACTTGCAAATTAAGCATGGTAAAGGCTATCCTTGACATTTTTATTGAACTAAATGATGAAAAACATTAAAAATAATATAAATAACAGCAATCAAGTACTAATAAAATAAAATGACGCTCCAAGCAAAACACGTATCATGTGGTGAATAAAAATATAGCCCCAAGTAAAGTTATCGATGGATTGAAGACGAAAGAGGGGATGCCTTCCCGAGGCATCCCCAAGCTTAGGCTCTTTGGTGTCCTTGAATATGTCTTGGGATGTCTTGGGAATCCCCAATCTTAGGCTCTTTCCACTCCTTGTTCCGTTGTCCATCCGAACTTTACCCAAAACTTGAAAACTTCACCACACAAAACTTAACGGAACTTCGTGAGATGGGTTAGTATAATAAAGACAAATCATTCATTTTGGTACTGTCAAGAAAATATTCATAAATATTCCCACACAATTCCTACTATATCTTATCATTTCCACAATTTATATCACTTTATATAATCTATGGAAACACTAAAACAAGCAAACTATGCATTGAAAACAGAATCTGTCCAGAACAGAACAGTCTGTAGTGATCTGAATGATAACCATACTTCTGCACCTCCAAAAATTCTGAAAAATATGAAAATTAGGGAAATTTTATGTCAATCAGTATAAAAAACAATCAACCTAAAATCACTCTCTGGATAGTAATTAAAGATAATTTCGTGAGCGCAAAGTTTCTGTCTTTTTCAGCATGATCAAACAACTATCACCCAAACTAATCATAAAGGCTTTACTTGGCACTTTATTAAAATAAAAGCTATAAAACATGATTAATACAGAAGCTTAATCATGTGAACGCACAAAAACACTAAGGATGCATATTGGGTTGTCTCCCAACAAGCACTTTTCTTTAATGCCTTTCAAGCTAGGCATGATGATTTCAATGATGCTCACATACAAGATAAGAATTGAAACATAACGGAAGCATCATGAAGCATATGACTAGCACATTTAAGTCTAACCCACTTCCTATGAATAGGGATTTTGTGAACAAACAACTTATTTGAGCAAGAATCATCTAGCATAGGAAGGCAAAACAAGCATAGCTTCAAAAATTTCAACACATAGAGAGGAAACTTTACATTATTGCAATATGTAGAAGCATATGATCCTCTCTCATAATAATTTTCAGTAGCATCATGAATGAATTCCACAATATAACCAGCACATAAATCATTATTTTGATGATGCACAAGCATAGAAATTTTTTCACTCTCCTCATAAGCAGTTTTCTTCTCATTCAAAATAGTGGGAGCAAACTCAACAAAATAACTATCATGACATACTTGATTGACATAACCACTTTGAATATTAAAATCATGATGAAAAGTTTCATGGTTACCATTACTCTTTATAGCATATCTGTCATGACAATAATCATCATAGATAGGAGGCATGTCATAATCATAATAGTTTTGCTCATCAAAACTTGGGGGGCTAAAAAGATCATCTTCATCAAACATAGCATCCCCAAGCTTGTGGCTTTTCATGTCATTAGCATCATGGGTATTCAAAGAATTCATACTAACAACATTGCAACCATGCTCATCATTCACATATTTTATGCCAAGCATCCTATGTAATTCTTCTTCTAGCATTTGAGCACAATTTTATTTTCCATCATTTTCACGAAAGACATTAAAAAGATGAAGCGTATGAGGTAACCTTAATTCCATTTTTTTGTAGTTTTGTTTTATAAAACCAAACTAGTGAAAAACAAGAAACTAAAAGATTTGATTGCAAGATCTAAAGATATACCTTCAAGCACTCACCTCCCCGGCAACAACGCCAGAAAAGAGCTTGATGTCTACTACGCAATGTTCTCCTTGTAGACGTTGTTGGGCCTCCAAGTGCAGAGGTTTGTAGGACAGTAGCAATTTTCCCTTAAGTGGGTGACCTAAGGTTTATCAATCCACGGGAGGCGTAGGATGAAGATGGTATCTCTCAAGCAACCATCCAACCAAATAACAAAGAGTCTCTTGTGTCACCAACACACCCAATACAATGGTAAGTTATATAGGTGCACTAGTTCGGCGAAGAGATTGAGATACAAGTGAATATGGATAGTAGATATAGGTTTTTGTAATCTAAAAATATAAAAACAGCAAGGTAATTAATAGTAAAAGTGAGCATGAATGGTATTGCAATGCATGGAAACAAGGCCTAAGGTTCATACTGTCACTAGTGGAAGTTCTCTCAACAATGGTAACATAATTGGATCATATAACTAGCCCTCAACGTGCAACAATGAGTCACTCCAAAGTCACTAATAGCGAAGAACCAAAGAAGAGATTATTGTCGGGTACGAAACCACCACAAAGTTATTTTTTCTCATCAATCTATTCAAGATTCCGTAGAAAAATAACACGAAGCTATTCTTTCCGTTCAATCTATCCTAGAGTTTGTACTAGAATAACACCTTAAGACACACATCAACCAAAACCCTAATGTCACCTAGATACTCCATTGTCACCTCAAGTATCCGTGGGTATGATTATACGACATGCATCAAACAATCTCAAAATCATCTATTCAACCAACACATAGAACTTCAAAGAGTGCCCCGAAGTTTCTACCGGAGAGTCAAAACGTGTGCCAACCCCTATGCATAGGTTCCAGAGGTCACGAAACCCGCAAGTTGATCACCAAAACATACATCAAGTACTCACATGAATATCCCATTGTCACCACAGATAGACACTTGCAAGACATACACCAAGTGTTCTTTAAGATTCAATCCGATAAGATAACTTCAAAGGGGAAACTCAATTCATTACAAGAAGGGAGAGGGGGAAGAACATCATAAGATCCAACTATAGTAGCAAAGCCAGCGGTACATCGAGATAAAGACATCTCAAGAACACGAGAGAGAGAGAGAGAGAGATCAAACACATAGCTACTGGTACATACCCTCTGTTGGAAATATGCCCTAGAGGCAATAATAAATTAGTTCTTATCATATTTCCTTGTTCATGATAATCGTTTATTATCCATGCTATAATTGCATTGATTGGAAACACATTGCATGTGTGGGTAAATAGACAACACTGTGTCCCTAGTATGCCTCTAGTGAACTAGCTCATTGATCAAAGATGGTCAGAGTTTCCTAGCCATTGACATGTGATGCCATTTGATAATGGGATGACATCATTAGGAGAATGATGTGATGGACAAGACCCAAACTACAAACGTAGCATATGATCGTGTCAGTTTATTGCTATAGTTTTCCGCATGTCAAGTATATGTTCCTATGACCATGAGATCATGCAACTCACAGATATCGGAGGAGTGCCTTGTGTGTATCAAACGTCGCAACATAACTGGGTGACTATAAAGGTGCTCTACAGGTATCTTCGATGGTGTCTGTTGAGTTGGCATGGATCGAGACTGGGATTTGTTACTCCGTGTGATGGAGAGGTATCTCGGGGCCCACTCGGTAATACAACATCACAATGAGCCTTGCAAGCAATGGGACTAATTGTTAGTTGCGGGATCTTGTATTACGGAACGAGTAAAGAGACTTTCCGGTAACGAGCTTGAACTAGGTATGGAGATACCGACGATCGAATCTCGGGCAAGTAACATACCGAAGAACAAAGGGAACATCATACGGGATTAACTGAATCCTTGACATAGAGGTTCGACCGATAAAGATCTTCGTAGAATATGTAGGAACCAATGTGGACATCCAGGTCCCGCCATTGGCTATTGAACGTAGAAGTGTCTCGGTCATGTCTACATAGTTCTCGAACCCGCAGGGTCTGCACACTTATGGTTTGGTGACGTTTCGGTAGTGTAGAGTTATGTATGGTGGTGACCGAAGGTTGTTCGGACTCCCGGATGAGATCCCGTACGTCAAGAGGAGCTCCGGAATGGTCCAGAGGTAAATATTCATATATGGGAAGTCCCAGTTTGGTCGCCGGAAAAGTTTCGGGCTCATCGGTAGTGTACCGGAGTGCCGGTAGTGTACCGGGAGACCTCCGGGAGGGGTATTTCGACCCCACAGGGTCCATGGGCTGTGGGAGAATAATAACCAGCCCTTAGTCGACTGGTGGAACAGCCACAAAAGGCCCATGGTGTAGGAGAGGAAAAGGCTAAAGGAAAAGGTGGAAAATCGGCCAATAGGGAGCAATCCTAGTCCAACTAGGATTGGAGGAGAAGTAGGATTCCTCTCCTCCTTGGCGCACAAGGCTGGTTGGCTGCCTTGTGCGCCAGCCCCTCTTCCTCTCCTCTCCTCCTATATATACTAGTGGAATAGAGGGGTTTTGCACAGAATTTACGGCCACGTGCTACCCGTTCCCCCGGTGCTCCTCTAGATCGGTTTTCTGTAGTGCTTAGGCGAAGCCCTGCCGGAATTGCTACACCACCATCACCGGAGCGCCATCATGCTTCCTGTGAACTCTCTCTCCTCTCCACCTCCTCTTGCTGGATCAAGACGGTGGAGATCGTCATGGAGCTGCACGTGTGCTGAACGCGGAGGTGCCCTTCGTTCGGCGCTAGATCGGAAGGACCGTGACCGAGATCGCGAGCAAGTTCGTGATGAGATCGCGGAACAGATCGTGATGAGTTTGCGCGACAGATCGTGATCAAGATCGTGAGACGGATCATGATGAAATTGCGGGACGGATCGTGATGAGATCGCGGGACGCTCGGCGATTTGGATGGCGAAGATGTTCGACTACACCAACCGCCTTTCTTAACGCTTCCCGCTTAGGAGGGTGGACTACTCCCTCCTCGTCATGGAGATCGCCGGGATGATGAAGATGGCCATCGGAGATGGGTTCCCGCTCCGGCAGGGTGCCGGAACTGGCACCCGATTGGTTTTTGGTGGCTACAGAAGGTTGCGGCGGCGGAACTCCCGATCTAGGTTTAGCTGTGATGGTTTCTCTATTTATAAGATCGTATGGCGTTGAGAACAAGTCGAGAGGGGCCACGAGGAGGTCACGAGCCTCCCAGGCGCGGCCAGGGGGGTGGCCGCGCCTCCCAGGCTCGTGGCTTCCTTGGGACTCCTCTCCGGTGTCTTTTTCTTCTGGTATTTTTGGTATTTTCCATAAAAAATCACAGCGAAATTTTTATTCCGTTTTGACTCCGTTTGATATTCCTATCTGAAAAAAGGTCAAAAACACGGAAAAAACAGGAACTGGCACTGGGGTCTAGGTCAATAGGTTAGTCCCAAAAATAATATAAAATATCATATAAATGAATACAAAACATCCAAAGTTGATAACACAATAGCATGGAACAATAAAAAATTATAGATACGTTGGAGATGTATCACTGCTCTGCTTCCCAAAAGGATTAACACCATCTGAACTTAAACCAAACCATACGTTCCTTGGGTCACCTGTAAAGTCCCTCCACTTTCTCTCGATCTTTCTCCAGTGTGACCCATCGTCGGGTGCTCTGAACTTCCGTCTTTCTTACGGTCTTCTGCGTGCCATCGCATCAACTCGACATGCTTTTTATTTCTGAACATACGTTTCAACCGTGGTATTATAGGAGCATACCACATCACCTTGGCAGGAATCCTCTTCTCAGTGCGCTGGCCCTCAACATTACCAGGGTCATCTCGTCTTATCTTATACCGCAATGCACAGCATACCGGGCATGCTTTCAAATCCTCGTACGCACCGCACTAGAGGATGCATTCGTTAGGGCATGCATGTGTATTCAGCACCTCTGCTCCCTCTTGAGCTTGAGTTGGTTTTCCCTTGAAGAGGAAAAGGTGATGCAACAAAGTACATACATATTTCCTACAGTTTTTGAGAACCAAGGTATCAATCCGGTAGGAGAACAAGCAAGTCACCAATGAATGCACCTACACAAACAATCAAACTCTTGCACCTAGCGCTATAAAGGGTTGTCAATCCCTTCACGGTTTTTTGCAAGGATTAGATCCGATAGAGATGGATGTACATGAGAACGGAAGTAAAAGGTAAATAAGTTTTGGAAAAGTATTTTTGGTATTTTTGGTGTATAGATCTGAAAATATATCATGGAAAGTAGACCCAGGGGCCATAGGTTTCACTAGAGGCTTCTCTCTTGAAGGCAAATATCATGGTGGGTAAACAAATTACTGTCAAGCAATTGATAGAAAAGCGAATAATCTTGTAGTTATCCAAGGAAATGATCATGCATATAGGCATCACGTCCGTATCAACTAGACCGAAATGATTCTGCATCTACTACTATTACTCCACACATCGACCGACTCCTGCGTGCATCTAGAGTATTAAGTTCATAAAGAATAGAGTAATGCATTAAGGAAGATGACATGTTGTAGAGGGATGAACTCAAGCAATATGATGAAAACCCCATATTGTTATCCTTGATGGCAACAATACAATACGTGCCTCCCTACCCCTACTATGTCACTGGGTGAGGACACCGCAAGATTTAACCCAAAACCAAGCACTTCTCCCATTGCAAGAATTACCAATCTAGTTGGCCAAACCAAACCAATAACTCGAAGAGACTTGCAAGGGTATGAAATCATGCATATAATAATTCATAGAAGATTCAAATAAGATTCATGGATAATCTGAACATAAACTCACAATCCATCGGATCTTGACAAACACACCACAAAAGAGGATTACATCGGATAGATCCCCATGAAGATCATGAAGAACATGGTATTGAAGATCAGAGAGAGATAAGAAGCCATATAGCTACTAGATATGGACCCGTAGGTCTGTGGTGGACTACTCATGCATCATCGGAGGGGTAATGGAGTTGATGTAGATGCCCTCCGTGATCGAAACTCCCTCCAACAAATTACCGGAAAAGGCTCCAAGATTGGTTCTCTCGGGAACAGAGGCTTTTGGCGGCGGAAAATTATTTTCATCGCTTGTTCTGATGTGGGGGTAATATTTGCAAATTTATAGGCCAAAGATTAGGGTTAGGAGACCTGCCGGGAGACGGCAAGCCTTCTAGGTGCGGCCTGGGGGCGGCTAGTAGGCTTGTGAATCCCTGGCAGGTTTCCTTCTATGCACTCCAAGCCTAGTTGATTTGTTTCCTTCCACAAAAATTCCTTTCAAAGTTTTTATTCCGTTTGGACTCCGTTTAATATTCCATATCTGCAAAACTCAAAAACAAGGAAAAAACATAAACTCGCACTAGGCTCTAGATTAATAGGTTAGTCACAAAATTAATATAAATATCATATTAATGCATATAAAACATCCAAAATAGATAATAAAATAGCATGGCATCATCAAAAATTATAGATACGTTGGAGACATATCAACCTCCAATCCTAGAGGGAATAGAACCTTGTTTGCTTCGTACGTACTACCGGGAAATTCGTTATCCTTTGAAAGCTTCTTCTTCATTATTTTTAGTAGCGAACCAAACCTTCCATTGCAGCAATTTCAATGTGGTACCGAGATTTGTGTTGTCATCTTCGCTATTTGGGTACAACCCTTTTTTGTGACCCTCTAACATGCGATCGAACTTCAACTTCTCCCTTTCACTTCGCATTCTCTCTGTCCATCAACAATGACCCGGCGAAGATCATCATCGGGCACATCGTCTGGTTCCTCTTGATCTTTAGCTTCGCCCATTGCAGCATCACTATATTCAGGGGCGGGTAATTGTCATCATCCTCTTCTTCTTAGTTGTCTTCCATCATAACCCCTTTTCTCCATGCTTGGTCCAAACATTATAGTATGGCATGAAACCCTTCTCAAGCAGGTGGAAGTGAAGGGTTTTAGAGTTGGAGTAATCCTTCGTATTCCCATAGACAGTACAGGGACAATGCATAAAACCATTTTGCTTGTTTGCCTCAGACGCTTCGAGAAAATTATGTAGGCCCTTAATATACTCGCAGGTGCGTCGATCATCGTACATCCATTGTCGGTTCATCTGCGTCCATTATATAATTCAGTGTATCAAAAACCATTACAGAACATCATGAATAGAGAAGTGACCAAATTAATAGAAATTCATTATCACATTAAATCCAAAGTACAGTAGTGATCAAAATAAATACATAAAGTTCATACATAGTTCTCATTAGACAACATATAGCTCTCTAGAGAATCTAATTAAAACATACATTGAACCTATGTAAAAAAATTAAATGCAATAACAAATGCGATCATAACTGCAACTAAGGTATCAATTGATCCAACAGCATAATGATACCAAGCCTCAGTACGAATAGCATATTTTCTAATCTTTCTAATCTTCAAGAGCATTCTATCCATCTTGATTTTGTGATCATCGACGACATCGGAAACATGCAACTCCAATTTCATCTCTTTTTAATCTTTATTTCAAGTAATTATTTTCTTTTTCAACCAAATTTAACTTCTCGACAAGAATTTCTATGTCGTTGAAATTTCCGGTTCACATAACTGCTAGATGAAAACATATTTGTCACGTTGGTTGGCATAATTGTCATAAACACTAAATGAAACAAACAGTAATAAAATATAATATACCATATCCTAATCATAGACATGGCGAGGGCCGACGGGGGCGGATACGAGAACCATGGCACTATATAATAGCAAACAATAATAAAAGTAAGAAAATTATACAAGTATCTATCTAAATCATACAAGTAAGAATTTTTTTATTTGAAAAAGAATATAAGAACAAGAGGCTCACCACGGTGGTGTCGGCGACGAGATTGGTGCGGGTGATCGATGACGGTAAGGACGGGGATGGGACAGGACAGACCGCCAAACCTACACAAATCTTGAGGAAAATGGAGCTTGGAGAGGAGTAAGCTGAAGTGTGGCTTGGGCATTTCATCAAACACCTCATCTGCATAGGACGTGAGAGCTAGAGCAACACAATCCTCATGTGCACATGTCGGCTGGCCAAAAAAGAGTGAGCAGGCAGGGGCGGGGGCATATATAGGCTAATATATTTAGTCCTAGTTGGTGGCTAGATCCGGGACAGAAGACTGACCTTTGGTCCCGGTTCCAGCCACGAACAGGGACTAAAGGTGTTGGGCCAGGAGCGAGGCCCATTGGTACCGGTCCTTGTCTGGAACTGGGACCAAAACTGTCATACGAACCAGGACCAATGGCCTCCGAGGCCTGGCCAGCACCCTAGCCTCACGAACCGGGACAGATGCACGCTTTGGTCCCGGTTCATAAGTGAACTTGGATTAATGTCCTTATCCTCGCCTCAACCAAAGCCCTGTTTTCTACTAGTGATGCTCTGCTTCAGAACCTTATAACATGAATTATTCAATGTTAAGCATTGTTTTAAATCCCTTTTTTTAGCTACGGACATAAAAAGAATTTATTTTTTTAGTGACCGAGATTACTTGTTATCATTTGTTTAGGGGAAGAGAGTACTTCTTTTTAGCAAAGTGGAAGCGACTATGTGTTGTGTGTGTATGTGTCGATCAGGTCATGATTACAAATGGAATATAATTGTCCAAAAAAATGTTCATCGCCATAAAAATGATTTCATTTTCTAGAAATGTTCTCAAAATTACAAAAAAAACTTTTAAAAAAATTCATGTTTTTTCTGAAAAGCAAAAAATAAAATCGATTTAAAGGACATTCCATGCGACTACTAATTCATGGGATGACACTACAGAGCCGAGGTAGGTCTTGGCGAACACCGTTAGGATGGCTTCTTCACGTTCAAATTTTATGGTCCAAAACGCCAAAATTGAATGTAAGAAGTGTTGCGCAATTTCATGTTTTAATGTTTTTTCCGCCCGTTGCAACGCACGGGTATTGGTACTAGTTCCTCTGATCGAAATATTGCCCATATAGTGATGGATCCTCCCACAGATTTTGAAGGATGAATCAATCTTCCTCATTTTCATCCTCCTTCTTGTACTTATTGTCGTCATCGTTGTCCTCCTCAATAGGGAAAATTGTATCCATCGTGATCCAAAGCACGAAGTCGTCAGATTTGTCACTAACGACCTTGGGAAGACATAGAAGCACCGCGTCGGCAACCCATCGGCTAGGGACGGCATCTCAACGTCCAACAACGAGACTTGGTAATGGCCATTGAAGAATGGGAAGCACATAGATCATCCGACCAGGGACGCGGACAAGGGAAGTTGTGCCCCCAAAGGGAACCACAGGCGCCGCCAGCATGATCACGAAGAGTCGTCCGCCTCCGAAGACGTGAGATCCTAGCCACACTACACGAAGGAAGAATGACACATAATACTTGAAACTATTTTGTCGTCCAATGCCACCTCCCTCTGGGAAATCATGGGAGACCATCGCCGCTACCCTTTGGGACTAGCATCCCAGCAGTGACTTCTCTTGACACGGTGACATCCCGTGGAGGTGAGTCCATCTTCGTCGAAAGAGGATGGCGTAGGTGAGGAATCAATCGTTGCCCCCATCGCGTATGTTAGACTTAGAGATAGGAAACTTGAATGTAATCTTAACTATCTCTTTCTCTTCTATCTCTCCCGTATCTATCTCTATCTCTCATATCTTGTAACAACCGGATTCCTTGAGATCGGTTGCAATCTTGTAAGCCACTATAGAGGTGTTTCTGCCCATCATCAATATATACCGATGTGGATCCCTCACGAGGGATTAGAAACGCTTAAACCTAACATGGTATACAGAGCCAATTCTCTTCCCATCTAGCCACGAAAACCCATCGTTATCACCATGTCTTCATCCTCAGCACAAGTCTCCCTCAACCTCGGATCTCCACCGACCGAGAAGCTCACCAAGGGAAACTACCTCTTGTGGAAAGCCCAGGTCATGCCCTGCCTGCGAAGAGCGCAGGTCATAGGGCTCCTGGACGAAAGTGAAGCCGCACGCCGACCACCGTTGAGCAGCCGCAAGTGGACAAGTCCATGGCAATGGTGCCAAACCAACTGTACGCACCATGGCTATCGAGGGATCAACAAATGCTCAGTTTCCTGCTGAACTCCCTCTCCAAAGAAGTCCTCGCCCAATTTGTCAGTAAGGAGCATACTCATGAATTATGGTCCGGCATCACCACCCTATTTGCTTCGCAATTTCAATCCAGGATCACCAATCTGAGAATCGCCATTACCACGACCAAGAAGGGCAACATGTCCAACACATCCTTCATCTCCAAGATGAAGATCTTGGGGGTGAACTTGCAGCTGCAGGATGTCCCGTCACACATCATGAGATGGTGGATTATGTGATTGCTGGACTGGATCGGTACTACGATACGGTTGTGGTGGCTATCGGCACCGTCAAGTCCACCATCGCAGTCGACGAGCTGTTTGCTTAGATTGTCGCCTTCGACGAGCGCCTTGAGATGCTTGGCGACGACGGGGAACGTGGATTCCGTAGCCCTACAAATGTGGCATACCATGGCCACACGCGTGGCAACATAGGCTGTGGCCGCGGGAGACAGCCTTCTTCTTCACCAACCAAGGGCAATAGGGGAGCTCAAGGTGGACACCCTCAACAACAACAGCATCAACATCGGGATTATGATTACTTGGAGTGCCAAATCTGCCTCAAGTATCATCGCGGGGGTGCTCGTGACTGTTGGGATTGTTATGAATAGGATGAATATGAGGAGAAGGAGGCAAATGTTGTCACCGACTCCTGTGGCATTAACACCAACTGGTATGCGGACACTGGAGCCACGCATCACATCACGGGGGAGCTTGACAAGCTAATCATCAGAGACAAGTACCGTGGAGGTGACCAAGTTCACACCGCAAGTGGATCTTGTATGGATATCACTCATGTTGGTATTTCAATCATCAAAAACCCCATGAAAATTTTGCATCTAAACAAAGTCTTATATGTGCCTGAAACATCAAAGAATGTCCTTTGTGTTTATAGATTTACTCTTGACAATCGTGTTCTCATTGAATTCTATCCTTATTTCTTTTTGGATAAGGACTTGGACACGAGGAGAATTCTTCTTAGGGGCAAATGTGTGGGTGGTCTCTAGCCACTCATATCTTCATCATCATCATCATCAAATAAACAAGCTTTTGTTGCTGTCAAGCCTTCTTCAGCAAAGTGGCATAGCAGATTAGGTCATCCTTCATCAATCATTGTTAAGCTAGTTCTTAGTAAAAATAATCTTCCCCGTAGTCAGGAGTCTAGTATTGAGTCTGTAAGTGATCCATGTCAACAAGCTAAAAGTCATCAACTTCCATACCCTATATCTATCAGCATCTCCACTACACATTTACAACTTGTATTTTAAGATGTTTGGGGGCCAGCCCCTAGTTCAGTTGGTAGACACTCATACTATGTAAGCTTCATTGATGATTATTGAAAGTTTACTTAGATCTATCTTCTTAAGAAATGATCTGAAGTGTTTCAAGTTATCAAGAATTTTCAAAACCTTGTTGAACGAAAACTTAACACCAAGATCATTGCCATGCAAACTGACTGGGGAGGTGAATACAAGAAACTTAATTTTTTCTTTCAACAACTTGGCATTTCTCATCATGTTTCGTGTCCTCATGCACACCAACAAAATTGCTCTGCCGAAAGAAAACATTGCCATGTTGTTGAAGTAGGATTAGCTCTTCTAGCAAATGCGTCTATGCCACTCAAATTTTGGGATGAAGCTTTTCTGACTGCTACATACCTCATAAACTTGCTTCCTAGCAAAGTCGTCAAGTTTGAAACTCCTATCACATGTATTTTTGGCATTATTCCTTACTATAAATCCCTCCATGTATTTGGTTGTGCTTGCTGGCCCAATCTTCGTCCATACAACACACACAAACTCGCTTTCCGTTCAAAGAAATGTGTATTCTCGGTTATAGTCCCATTCACAAAGGTGTCAAATGTCTAGATGTTTCCTCGGGGCGAGTTTATATATCGCGTGATGTTGTCTTTGATGAATTAGTATACCCCTTATAATATCTTCATCCTAATACCGGCACCCTCCTTAGGAAAGAAATTCTTTTACTTCCATCACGGCTCCAAAGCTTTGATCACGGGGGCGGTGATGATTGTACTAACCCAACTAATGATGATCCTACCAGTATACCTTCTCATGTGCAAGATCATTCAAAATAAAATGCAGTGGAAAATGATCAAATTTTGGAAGAAAATACACCTATATTTCGTGTGCAAGATGAGGACGAAGTTGGCGCGGAGCACGAGGAAAATCTGGCGTCACGTGAAACTCATGTGCGCCAGTACTCCTCAGATCGCACGCGCATACTTGCTCGGGGTAGTGTGCCTGGTAGGTTTGGTTTGCACCTATCATGGAGCGCCAGCTCCACGCATGCAGGATCCACACTACATCCCACGCGCGGGCCCACGACAGCGGCAGAAACCGCGTCATCTGGAGGGACAGCAACCGCATCCGGCTCGCATGCAGGATCCACACCACATCCCATGCGCGGGCCCATGGCAGCAGCAGAAAACCGCGTCGTTAGGAGGGACAACGACCGCATCCGGCTCGGGATCGCATCCCCAAGTGCATGTGCATGCTGGCCACGCAGGATCTTCTGCGAATGCTGGCCTGGATGCAACAACCTCTTCTACCACATCGGAGGCTACTGGATCTGATGTGCAAAGCGGGTCTGATCTGGCTTCAGGATCTCCTACGGCTGAGTAATCTACACCACCTCATGTACAGCGAGTTGCTCGACGCGTTCAGCAACAGCCTATGTCACGTGTGATGACTCGACTCCAAAAAGGTATAAGAAATCCAAAAAACAGAACTGACGGCACCATACCCTATGGCATGTTGTGTGTGGTAGGAGAACCGGAAAAATTGGAGGACGCGTTGAGAGATCCCAAGTGGAAAAATGCGATGGATGAGGAGTATATGGCACTTATGAGGAACAAGACATGGCATCTTGTACCTGAGCCAAGAGGTAAAAACATCATTGATTGTAAATGGGTTTACAGAATAAAGAAATAGCAGATGGCTCAATTGACAGGTATAAAGCACATCTAGTTGCAAAGGGTTTCAAGCAACGTTATGGAGTAGATTATGAAGATACTTTTAGTCCAGTTGTTAAAGGTGCTACTATTAGGCTTGTACTGGCTTTCTATTTCCAGGAAGGAGGTTAAGACAGCTAGATGTTCAGAATGCGTTTTTGCATGGTGTTCTGGAAGAGGAGGTTTACGTGAGACAACCACCTGGGTATGCAAAAAAGGGCCCCTCACCATGTGTGCAGATTTGACAAAGCACTTTATGGTCTAAAACAAGCACCAAGATCATGGTACTCAAGGTTGAGTTCACAGTTAAGGCGCCTTGGTTTTGCTACATCAAAGGCTTACACATCACTCTTCATTTATAATAAAGCAAATAGAGTTATATTTGTATTAATATATGTTGATGACATCATAGTTGCAAGCTCTTCACAAAGCCCTACTAATGCTCTTCTACATGACTTGAGTTCAGAATACTTTTTTCTAGGCATTGAAGTCGGAAAGATTCAAGATGGTTCAGTACTTAGTCAGGAGAAATATGCCACTAAACTTCTGACTCCTATGGGGATGAAGGATTGTAAGCCTTCACCCACACCATTATCTTCCTCAGAGAAACTTTCAGCTTATGAAGGAGAGCCACTTAAGGAAGCAAAAAGCACAAGATACATAAGTGCTAAGCTCTATAGTATCTGACACTGACAAGACCAGATATATCCTTTGTTGTTAACAAGGTCTGTCGGTATTTACATGCACCCACTACTACACATTGGACAGTTGTTAAAAGAATTGTATGGTATATAAAGCACACTATGAGCTTGGGTCTTCAGTTTAGACATTCAAAATCTACTCTTGTTAGTGCCTTCTCTGATGTTGACTGGGCAGGATGCAGTGATGACGTAACATCCCAAATTTTGGAATGTTATAATAAATAATAGAATGATAGATTGTTTGATTGAGTGATTCAAATTGAGTGAAAATTGAAACTTTCAAAAAAAAACTTTTGCATGAGAGGGAATGACATGACTTTCCCATATGCTTTTGGAATTCAAATTCCTACATTTCAAATCAGTGAGAGAAGATGACATGACATCTTCAATATAAAAAGATTTGAAGAGTGAATTTGAAAACATTTGAAATTTTCAGATATGGAGTTCTTTTCATATTTGATTTCCAATTTCAAGTTTGAAAGAAATTCAAACCCTTGACAAATCTTGAGTAGAGGAACACGACCCTCCAAACCAGGGGTATTTTGTGAAATATTTGAACCCTAAAACCCATGGGGTTATTTGAAAAATATTTGCAAAAAGGAAATAAAATCAATTTGAGCATTCTTTGAATAAATAAAAAACATTTTTTAATATTGTTTATTTTGGCCGTGCAAAAATGTTCATCTTATTGCATTTATTTCTCTGATCATTTTGGTATATAAAAAATAATTTTCTGGAAAAGTTTTGATTGCCAAATTATTGTTTCCTTCTCTGTTATTTGAAAAAAAAGGAAAAATTTGTTTATTAGGAAAATCCCCGTGGCCCATTAGGAAAGAAATCGGCCCACCGGAACCTCGCGAGGTCCGAATCTTTTCGAATCGACCGCCCAATCCCTTTCCCTCTCTCCTCTCTCTCTAGCGCGTGGGACCCACCGCCCGACCTCAAATCTTGCCGGTCGCCTCTTTCCTTCCCCCGATTTCTTTCCTTCGCCGGAGGATCCCACCATATCCGAACCTTGCCACCGCTTTGCTTCCATTTAAATGCCCCAACCCCCGGCAATAAAAGCCAACCCCCTCCCACACCCGTTCCGCCCAAAACCCCGACCTCGACCCTCTCCTCTCGCGGCTATTGCTCCCCGGAGTTACCCACGGCCGTCGCGCCATTGCCGACCCCCTGCTAGCTCCAGACCACCCGAGCCACCGCACTCACCGCCATTGACCTCGCCTCGCTCTCCCGCACCTCTCCATCCACTTCCCAGAGCGCCAGAACCACCAGAACGCCGTTCCCGTCGACATCTGTACGCTATCGCCACCTCGAAGCTCGCCGTCGTCGCCACCGTTGTCTCCGAGCTCCACCACGACCATCAGAAGCCTTGTCGCGCTCGTCTACATCGCCTGGTGCCGTCGCCTTCATCGGAGGACCACCGGAGATGCATCCCCATCAACTTTGCCGCCTCTGCCTCGCCGAAACATCGCCGAAGACCCCCTCCACCGCGGTAAGTCACCGGAGCCTCTCTCCTCCATTCGATCTATCATGTGTGGTGTAGATTAGAAGTCGCGTACCCTTTCGGTTTATTTTAGTGAACCGGCTGGTTTTCTGTTTAATTCTATTAGCCGAACCATATTTCTTTAAGTATCGGTTGTCCGCCCGAAAAGTTAGAACAAACACGCCTTATGGCCAATCAGAGAGCGCCACGTAGCCCTGTCCGTTAGTTAGAATTTATTTTATTTTTTTGTTTTTTTGTTTTAAAAACAGAATAGTTCTGTTTTTGTTTTCTTTATATCTTTTATGTTTTTAATTGTTTTAATTAGATTCTTTTTGCATTCTGTCGGAAATGTTATGTAGTTTCTGCGGATATAAAGTTTGACTATATTTGAATAATTTAAATTTGAATTCAAGCAGATTTGTTTCAAATCTTATTTTATGAATATCTTGAGTTTAAAAATATATTTTGAGTTGATTCTTGTTGCTACTTGTCACTAGTGAATTTATTTAACAGTAGGTAGAATTTGAGAATTTGTATAATATTTTAAATTATGGTTTAAAGCAAAATTCCATGATGCTCTCCATCGTTCGTGAGTAATCTCATCGTAGGCTTGCTGGACAGTGATGGGTTGGATGAGATCTATCATGTAATCGAGTTAGGTTTGATGGGGTTTGATCCCTAGTATCCACTATGTTCTAAGATTGATGTTGCCACTACTTTTCTATGCTTAATGCTTGTCACTAGGGCCTGAGTGCCATGGTTTCATATCTGAACCTATTATGTTTTCATCAATATATGTGTGTTCTTGATACTATCTTGCAAGTTGTAGTCACCTACTATGTGTTATGACCCGGCAACCCCGGAGTGACAATAGCCGGAACCACTCCCAGAGATGACCATAGTATGAGGATTCCATGTATTCACCATGTGCTAATGCTTTGTTCCGGTTCTCTATTAAAAGGAGACCTTAATATCCCTTAGTGTCCATTAGGACCCCGCTGCCACGGGAGGGATGGACAAAAGATGTCATGCAAGTTCTTTTCCCTAAGCATGTATGACTATATACGGACCACATGCCTACATTACATTGACGAACTGGAGCTAGTTACATATCACTCTATGTTATAACTATTACATGATGAATGCCATCCTACATAATTATCCATCACCGATCTAATGCCTACGAGCTTTTCCTGTACTGGTCTTAGCTACGTTACTTTACCGCTACTGCTGTCACACTTGCTACACAAATCACTGTTGCTACTGTTGCCACTATTACTGTTACTATCATACTACTTTGCTACTAAAACTTTGCTGCAGATACTAAGTCTTTCAGGTGTGGTTGAATTGACAACTCAACTGCTAATACTCGAGGATATTCTTTGGCTCCCCTTGTGTCGAATCAATAAATTTGGGTTGAATACTCTACCATCGAAAACTGTTGCGATCCCCTATACTTGTGGGTTATCAAGACCTTTTTCTGGCGCCGTTGCCGGGGAGCATAGCTCTATTCTCTGAGTCACTTGGGATTTATACCTGTTGATCACTATGAAGAATTTGCGAGATCCAAAAACTAAAGTTATGCCCTCAACTACGAGGACAGGTAAGGAACTGCCATCTAGCTCTGCACTTGATTCACCTTCTGTTATGAGTAAATTTGCGACACCGCCACCTGCTATTAATTCTGATATGTCACCTGTGCTTGATGATGCTACTTCTGATGTACATGATAATTATGATGATGCTTAGCTTTATAAGGATATGCCGCTTGGTGAATTTCTTGATGCACAAATTGCTAGAGTTACTACTGAATCAAATGATACTTCTGAAACTGATGAAATTATTGAAATGGAACCTACTATTACCCCTGTTAGACCTAGCCCTCCTAGATATGAATTGCCTAATATACCTAAGGGTTATGTTATGGAAGGAGAGGTAGCTGAAGACTTTCTTGCTTGTAAGGATAGCTATGATCTTGAGAATTTATTATGCAAGTGGAAAGAAAAATCTCTGAATGGTAGAATGAAGTATGATCCTAAGTTTGCTACTTCACCTCTCTTTGTTACTGATAAGGATTATGAGTTCTCTGTCGATCCTGAGTTAATCACTTTGGTTGAATCTGATCCTTTTCATGGTTATGAATCTGAAACTGTTGTACCACATCTTACTAAACTGAATGATATAGCCACCCTATTCACTAATGAGGAAAAAATTCGCCATTACTATATCCTTAAGTTGTTTCCTTTCTCACTGAAGGGTGATGCCAAAACTTGGTTTACTTCTCTTGCTCCTGGTTGTGTGCGTAGCCCCTAGGATATGATATACTACTTTTCAGAGAAATATTTACCTGCCCATAAGAAACAAGCTGCCTTGCAGGATATATATAACTTTGTGCAAATTGAAGAAGAGAGTCTCCCACAAGCTTGGGGGAGGCTTGTCCAGTTACTTAATGCTTAGCCTGATCACCCTCTTAAGAAAAATGAAATACTTGATATCTTTTATAATGGACTAACCAATGCTTCTAGGGACCACCTAGATAGTTGTGTTGGCTGTGTTTTCAGGGAACGAACTGTGGAACAAGCTGAAATTCTAATAAATATATCTTGAGAAATGATAATGCTTGGACTGTTCCCGAACCACCTCCGAAGCCAACTCCAAAGAAAAGAGGTATACTATTCCTCAATCCTGAAGATATGCAAGAAGCAAAGAAATCTATGCAAGAGAAAGGTATTAAATCTGAAGATGTTAAGAATCTACCACCTATTGAAGAGATACATGGTCTTGATAACCCAACACAGGTAGTAGAGGTAAATTATCTTCGTAGATTCAATGAGAGTGATATCCCTTATGATAAACCTGCTAGCTTATGCTTAGATGAATTTGATAACTTTGTTTCCAAACAACAAAGTTTTAATGATTATGTTAGTAGACAACTGAAACAAAATGCTCGTCTGATTGATCATATAAGTGCCTATGTGGATAGAAACGTTATGATCTTAAGCTTATTGGTAAACATGCTTCTATGGTCACTAGTCAAGTAGAGCAAGTACTTAAGGCTCAAAATGACTTACTTAATGAATTGAATGATAATTATGTTAAAGTTGTTACAAGTGGTGTTAGAATGACTCAGGATCCTTTGTATCCCGAGGGCCATCCTAAGAGAATTGAGCAAGATTCTCAAGGAATTAATACTGATGCACCTAGTCATCCTGGTAATAGGAAGAAAAAGAAAGATGATAGGAACTTGCATGCTAGTAAACCTGTTTCTATTACACCTGAGAATCGAAATGACATATCTATTTCTGACGCTGAGACGCAATCTAGTGATGAACATGATCCTAGTGATAATATTGATAATGATGTTCATGTTGATGCTCAACGTAGTAATGATAATGATGTGGAGATTGAACCTCCTATTTATCCTGATAACCCACAACCTAAGAATAAAAGATATGATAAGAGTGATTTTATTGCTAGGAAGCATGGTAAAGAAAGAGAACCATGGGTTCAGAAACCCATGCCCTTTCCTCCCAAACCATCCAAGAAAAACGATGATGAGGATTTTGAGAAATTCTTTGAAATGATTAGACCTATCTTTTTGCAAATGCGTTTGACTGATATGCTTAAAATGTCTCCTTATGCTAAATACATGAAAGATATTGTGACAAATAAAAGAAAGGTACCTGATGTTGAGATTTCCACCATGCTTGCTAATTACACTTTTAAGGGTGGGACTCCTAAGAAACTAGGTGATCCCGGAGTGCCCACTATACCTTGCTCCATTAAAGGAAATTATGTTAGAACTGCTTTATGTGATCTTGGAGCCGGTGTTAGTGTTATGCCTCTCTCTTTATATTGTAGACTTGAATTAGATAAGTTGACACCTACTGAAATATCTTTGCAAATGGCCGATAAATCAAATGCGTTACCTATCGGCATTTGCGAGGATGTGCCTGTTGTGGTTGCAAACGTTACTATCTTAACTGACTTTGTTATTCTTGATATTCCCGAGGTTGATGCCATGGCAGTCATCCTAGGAAGACCCTTTTTAAACACTGCAGGGACTGTTATTGATTGCAACAAAGGCAATGTCACTTTCCATGTCAATGGTAGTGAGCACACAGTGCACTTTCCGAAGAAACAATATCGGGTTCATTGCATAAATTCTATTGAAAAATCTTCATCCATTATTATTGGAAGCTTTGAATTTCCTATACCTACTGTCAAGATGAGATATGATATACTTATTGTTGGGGATATGCATATCCTATTGAGATAACCTAGTGATTTTTCAAAAATTCTCCGGTTTCATGTGATTCGAAAAAGTTTGTCAAGGAGACTTGATCAACCTCATTGATGGATTTCTTTTGATGACCATGAGATGGATGAATCTAGAAGTCACAACCTTCTATTCCCAACTTTTACTTTCTGTTATTGAGTAGAAAAATAATAAATATAGCATTATTCTCCTTTTTTTTGCATTATCCATCCAATAAAAAAATGACCTGAAAATAAAAGTTCTTCAAATGCCCTGAAATTCAAGTATGATTTTTTATGGAATATTTAAGAATTTCTGAGATAGATAACTAGTCAGGGGGATGCACCAGTCGGCCACGAGCCCGGGAGGCACGCCCACCCCCTAGGCACGCCTGGCAGGCTGGTGGGTCCCACGTGGCCCCCCTCCACTTATTCCAGCACCCATATCCTTCTTCTACCTCCAGAAAAAATCATCCCACAGCTCAAACCCGTCTTCTTGCTCATTTTGTTGCGTTTTTTGATCTCCTTGTGCAAAGCCCCATTCACCAAAATGTTTTGGGGAATTGTTCCTTGGTATGTAACTCCTCCATTGGACCAATTAGTGGATTCCCAATAACACCAACGGCAGGTTGAGTGCAGACCGTAACCCTAAATTCTTTTACTAAACCCTCTCTGTTTCAAACTATAGATGGAGAGCTACACTCTGAATCAAAGAGAGGACTACGAAGATGTTCTCGAAGGCTCATTCCTCATGGAGCTAGTGCAGATGGTGAAGCTGTCGATACCTGAGATCAAGGTGACTAAGAGGAAGTCTGGATTCTGGGACATTAGAACTAAAGTTTTTGGACGTATAGAAGACGCCAAGACTGAAGACATCAACTATGGCGCATTAAGCCATGAATGTGAGATGGGCATGAACACCGCCGTCCATGACGCTATCGCCCGTTTGAGCTATCGTCATCGTGTTGAAGCCTGATGAAGCACACATTCTCCTGACAGACGAACAGAAGATGAAGTTTTCACCTATACTTGTGCACAATCAAGAAATGGAGCACTACATCAAGAACCTTCAAATGGACCTTCTCTCAGAGTTATTTGAGAACAAAACACTTCGTGCGAACCTTGAGGCTGAGAAGCTGAAGGTAGCCAATCTGAAGAAACACGATCCCGAGATTCAGAAGCTTCGTCAAGACTTGAAGAATAGTCAGGCCATGGCACACGCTGGAGACGTTGAAATTAAGAAGCTCAAGAACAAACTCCTGGAACTACTGGGACGACATAGGAACCTCCGCATCAACAGGAAAAATCTGGTAGAAGAACTTGAGAATATCAAGCATGACTAGAAGAAGCGCATTGAAGACGAAGACATGATATAGACTAGCTTAGTAGTAGCCCCACCATGAGAGAATAAAGGATAAACGTTTTTACGATTTGAGTGATCGACCATACCGACCATACCGATTGAACTTTATGAATGTGTGGACTTGAGTTTGATGTTTTGTGCTTTTGAGTTGTTTGTATCCCTTCCCTCTCTCTCTCTATGTCTCTCTCTCCTACGCATCTCATCCCAAAACCCAATACATGGTGAATGAAGCTGGACTTGAATTCTGTGGACAAATGACCCAGCTGGAGGTAGAAGTATGGATTCAAAACATGGATGAAAATGAGTTGTTGATGCATAAACTGGGATTTTGCTAAAGTACAAGGATATAATAGAATATGGTAAATGGATAACCCATTTTGTTTTAAGGATGAAAATACTCTGTAAGATGTTGGGAAGTGAATTAGAAGCTTGGTTTGGATGATATGGATTCTTGCCCAAGAAGAAACATATGTTAATTTTGAGTACCCTTTTCTGACACCTGCAGATGACCACCCTTTATGAGTCTTTCCTCAAGGGCCCAGAGACGACCATGACCCTGACTAGTGATCATGATTACACAAGGATCCTGAAGGATATGATGAAGCACATCCATCTTGAAGGAGATGAAGTCTACAAAGGCTACCCATTCATGGAAATGGAGTGGAACTCTGGTATGTGGAGGTACACCTCCACCGTGTGAAAGGAGTTTGCCCAAAGACTATGGGACAATACTTTTTCATATCTCGTATACCACAAGCAACTTTCTTTCATGCTGTTCGTGAAGCTGCCATGGAAGCCATACGTCAGATTGGAGAAATACTTAAAGCAAGACTCTGTCATACTCAGGAATACCTGCATGAGGTGCATACGAAGATGAAGCTCATGTCCACCCTGATCAAGCAAAAGATGGATGATTTCAAGGAGCACATCACAAAGTTCCAGTGGTACTAAAATATCTCCAAGGGGGGATAAATGAATAAAGTTGGGAGTGATGCTGGATCATCCCAAACTATGTGGATGGCAGCATTTGTAATAAAGTACTTTTTAGGAGTTTGAAGAAGTGATTGAGGATGTAACAAAGGATTGAATATGACAAGAAAGCTAGAATGGAGTAGTTATGTTTTGAAGATGGCAATAATTGTATCATGAAGCACTCTTGTTTTCATGAGATTATTTTGTAACGGAAGTCTCAGAGTTTGTAATAAATTCATGAGATCAATGGAAATTATGGTGTCATGATTCTCCTATGTTGAAGTATATGAGTTGTTACTCTATGAACAAAGATCTCCGACCATTTTCGAGGATATGAGAAAATATGGTCTATGCAGGCATGTGTAGATTTCATTTTAAGTGTGGTAGTAACCACATCGACGAATGAATAAAGAGAGTACCATTCCTGGAGTTTGGATAAGTGAATACAGGTGAAGAGAATGTGGAACCACATCAAACTATGTGGATGATAACCTTTGTGACAAAGTTCTTTTGAAGTTGGAATATTGGGTAAAGGAATGATTGTGATGAAACCATACCCAAGGTTAAACAGACCAATGGAAAGGAAAAAATGAATTCCGCAGAGTGGAATCTAGACAAGAATAAGTCTGTGAATTGTTACCTCAAGGGTATGGTGGAGTGAACTGAAGGTAATGTTGGAATATGAAATGATAGTAACCCCAAGAGTGAGTTAAAGCTGTTCAAGTAATTCAAGTGAACCCACAACTCACTGACCTCAGGATTGATAAGAATAAAGCCCCACCTTTGTGAAGGAAGAAACTTGGAAGAAGCTACGACTGATCAGCAAACATTTTCTTAGGAGTATACGATAACCTGAGAGTTGTGGAGGAACGCTAGATCTTTTGCTCAGCTTGCAGAATCAATGGATTTGTCTGAACTTCATTCGTTGATAAGAGAAATTTCTGCAATGCTTGTGAGGAAGCCCAAGTGTTAGAATACGAGATTCACTAAACCTTATACAAGGTAATGATTTCAGTGCGACATGGATTGATCACCATGACGACTTACTCTTATCATTTCTCTTGCTATTCAGAATGGTAAATCTAAGTGACTTACCCATAGTAAAGAGACGACGTTCTTTGAAGCTTTTGTTTAAGCCTTAGAATGCTATGAAGAACACCCCTTGTAGATGGCAGCTGCTGTCACCCATAGGAATTTTACGGTAAGGAATGATGCCAAGACCCATTTCACTGCAGGATAACCAATAGTGATAGACCACCATGAGATCTTCGATAAGTTACTTAGAATGAACGCGAGACTTATCAGTTAAGAAGACCTAGTATCGAAGGAAATACATTTTGTTATGAGAACACAAGATTTTGATTAAACGGAAGAGCATCACCGAAGGAGCTATCGTAAATAATGTGAAGAGACAGATGCACCCAGAGGACTATCATGATTTTAAAGGACCAGTAACTCTCATTTTAAGTGTGGTAGCCCCACACTTCCAGGTCAGTGGATTTGCTAGAAGTCCCCAATCCCTAACCTTTTCTTTCTAGCCTCTTCGAATCTCGAGGATGAGATTCATCTTAAGTGTGGTAGGTTTGTAACATCCCAAATTTTGTAATGTTATAATAAATAATAGAATGATAGATTGTTTGATTGAGTGATTGAAATTGAGTGAAAATTTAAATTTCAAAAAAAAACTTTTGCATGAGAGGGAATGACATGACTTTCCCATATGCTTTTGGAATTCAAATTCCTGCATTTCAAATCAGTGAGAGAAGATGACATGACTTCTTCAATATAAAAAGATTTGAAGAGTGGGTTTGAAAACATTTGAAATTTTCAGATATGGAGTTCTTTTCATATTTGATTTCCAATTTCAAGTTTGAAAGAAATTCAAACCCTTGACAAATCTTGAGTAGAGGAACATGACCCATGGGGTTATTTGAAAAATATTTGCAAAAAGGAAATAAAAGCAATTTGAGCATTTTCTGAAAAAATAAATAAAAACATTTTTAAGAGTATTTATTTTGGCCATGAAAAAATGTTCATCTTATTGCATTTAGTTCTCTAATCATTTTGGTATATAAAACTTTATGTTTCCGAAAAGTTTTGATTGCCCAAAATATAGTTTCCTTCTCTGTTATTTGAAGAAAAAGGAAAATTTTGTTTTTTAGGAAAATCCCTGTGGCCCATTAGGAAAGAAATCAGCCCACCGGAACCTCGCTAGATTCGAATCTTTTCGGCTTGACCGCCCGATCCCTTTCCCTCTCTCCTCTCTCTCTCTAGCGCGTGGGACCCACCGCCCGACCGCAAATCTCGTCGGTCGCCTCTTTCCTTCCCCCGATTTCTTTCCTTCGCCGGAGGATCTCGCCGGATCCGAACCTCGCCCCCGCTTTCCTTCCGTTTGAACGCCCCAACCCCCGGCTAATAAAGCCAACCCCCTCCCACACCCATTCCGCCCTATAACCCCAACCCCGACCCTCTCCTATCGCGGATATTGCTCGCCGGAGTTACCCACGGCCGTCGCACCATTGCCGACCCCCCGCTTGCTCCAGACCACCCGAGCTACCACACTCACCACCATTGACCTTTCCTCGCTCTCCCGCACCTCTCCATACACTTCTCAGAGTGCCAGAACCACCAGAACACCATCCCCGTCGACACTCGTACGCCATCGCCGCCTCGAAGCTCGCCGTCGTCGCCACCGTTGTCCCCGAGCTCCACCACGACCATCAGAAGCCTCGTCGCGCTCGTCTGCATCGCCTGGTGTCGTCGCCGTCACCGGAGGACCACCGGATACGCCTCCCCATCAACTTCGCCGCCTCTGCCTCGCTGGAACTGTTGAAAATATGCCCTAGAGGCAATAAATAAAGTGTTTATTATTATATTTCCTTGTTCATGATAATCGTTTATTATCCATGCTATAATTGTATTGATTGGAAACACATTGCATGTGTGGGTAAATAGACAACACTGTGTCCCTAGTATGCCTCTAGTGAACTAGCTCGTTAATCAAAGATGGTCAAGGTTTCCTAGGCATTGACATGTGATGTCATTTGCTAAAAGGGATTGCATCATTAGGATAATGATGTGATGGACAAGACCCAAACTACAAACATAGCATATGATCGTATCAGTTTATTGTTACTGTTTTCTGCATGTCAAGTATATGTTCCTATGACCATAAGATCGTGCAACTCACGGATATCGGAGGAAGGCCTTGTGTGTATCAAACGTCACAACGTAACTGGGTGATTATAAAGGTGCTCTACAGGTATCTTTGATGGTGTCTGTTGAGTTGGCATGGATCAAGACTGGGATTTGTTACTCCGTGTGATGAAGAGGTATCTCGGGGCCCACTCGTTAATACAACATCACAATGAGCCTTGCAAGCAATGTGACTAATTGTTAGTTGCGGGATCTTGTATTACGGAACGAGTAAAGAGACTTGTCGGTAACGAGGTTGAACTAGGTATGAAGATACCGACGATCAAATCTCGGGCAAGTAACATACCGAAGAACAAAGGGAACATCATACGGGATTAACTGAATCCTTGACATAGAGGTTCGACCGAGAAAGATCTTCATAGAATATGTAGGAACCAATGTGGACATCCAGGTTCCGCCATTGGTTATTGACCGTAGAGGTGTCTCGGTCATGTCTACATAGTTCTCAAACCCGTAGGGTCTGCACACTTAAGGTTTGGTGACGTTTCGGTAGTATAGAGTTATATATGGTGGTGACCGAAGTTTGTTCGGAGTCCCGGATGAGACCCTGGACGTCACGAGGAGATCCAGAATGGTCCGGAGGTAAAGATTCATATATAGGAAGTCCTATTTTGGTCGCCGGAAAAGTTTCGGGGCTTATCGGTAGTGTACCGGGAGTGCCGGTAGTGTACCGGGAGACCTCCGGGAGGGGTATTTCGACCCAAGAGGCTTAATGGGCTGTGAGAGAGTGAATATCAGCCCTTAGTGGGCTGGTGGAAACTCCCACACAAGGCCCATGTGGCTGGAGAAGAAAACCCAAAAGGATAAAGGTGGAAAAGGGAAAAAGGAAAAAAAGAAATTCTAATCCTACTAGGAGTGGAGGAGGTGGACTCCTCCTCTCCTAGTTCGGCCGAAGCCTAGAAGGCTTGGAGGCCAAGCTGCCTCCTCTCCTCCTCTCCTCCTATATATACTAGTGGATTTCTAGGGTTTTGCACTAGTTTTTTCAGCCACGTGCAAATCCTAATCTCTAGTGCTTAGTTTCTCCTCTAGATCGGATTTCTGCAGTGCTTAGGCGAAGCCCTGCCGGAATTGCTCCACCACCATCACCGGAGCATCGTCATGCTGCCGGCGAACTCTTCTACCTCTCCGCTCTCTCTTGCTGGATCAAGACGGCGGAGATCGTCATCAAGTTGTACGTGTGCTGAACGCGGAGGTGTCGTCCGTCGGCACTAGATCGGAAGGATCGTGATCAAGTTCGTGGGACGGATCATGATCAAGTTTGCGGGACGGATCGTGATTAGATCTCGGGACGGATCGTGATTGGATCGCGGGACGCATGGTGATTTGGGTCGCGAAGACGTTCGACTACACCAACCGCGTTACTTAACGCTTCCCGCTTAGCGATCTACAAGGGTACGTAGATCCACTCTCCCTCTTGTAGATGCTCATCACCATGGATAGATCTGCGTGTGCGCAGGAAAATTTTGTTTCCCATGCAACGTTCCCCAACAGTGGCATCATGATCTAGGTCTATGTGTCGATGAGATATCGAGTAGAACACAAAAGGTTTGTGGGCGTTGATTCTTAGATTGCTTCCTCCCTTGGTCGGATTTTGATTTAGCGGTATTGTGAGATGAAGCGGCCCGGACCAACATTACTCGTACGCTTACGAGAGACCGGTTCCCTCAACCGCAACTTGTTGCATAGATGGCGTGCGGGTGACAGTTTCTCTCACTTTAGTTGGATCGGATCCGACAAAGGCAGTCCGTGAGAAGCTTGAAAAGCAACTAGTGTATCACCGTTGTGGTTTTTGCATAGATGAGAATTGTTCTTGCTAGATACCCGTAGCAGCCACGTAAAACATGCAACAACAGTTAGAGGACGTCATAGGGTTTTTGCAGGGTATGTTGTGATATGATATGGTCAATTACATGATGTGATATATGTGATGTATGAGATGATCATGTGATGTATAGATTATCACGACTTGCATGTCGATGAGTACGGCAACCGGCAGGAGCCATAGGGTTGTCTTTAATTATTGTATGACCTGTGTGTCAATCATTAAGCGCTATGTAATGCTTTACTTTATTGCTACGTTAGCAATAGTAGTAGAAGCATGTTGGGCGCGACAACCCCGATGGCGACACGTTGATGGAGATCAAGATGATGGAGATCATGGTGTCATTCCGGTGACGATGGAGATCATGCCGGTGCTTTCATGATGGAGTTCAAAAGCACAAGATCATGGCCATATCATGTCACTTATGATTTGTATGTGATTTTAATCTTTTTATGCACCTCATTTTGGTTAGAACGACGGTAGCATTATAAGGTGATCCCTCACTTAATTTCAAGATAAATTGTGTTCTCCCCGAGTGTGCACCGTTGTGAAAGTTCGTCGTGTCGAGACACCACGAGATGATTGGGTGTGATAGACTCTATGTTCACATACAACGGGTGCATGCCAGATTTGCACGTGCAGAACACTCGGGTTAAACTTGACGAGCCTAGCATGTACAGATATGGCCTTGGAACACAGGAGACCGAAAGTTCGAAGATGAGTCATATAGTAGATATGATGAACATAATGATGTTCACCATTGAAACCACCTCAACTCATGTGATGATCAGACTTGAGTTGGTGAATTTGGATCATGTGTCACTCAGATGACCTGAGGGATGTCAATTTGAGTCGGAGCTTTAGTAATTTGATTAACTAAACTCATTATCTTGAAGAATAGTCTAAGTAACCTTTGCATATTTTTCTAGATCAATGGCTCGCGCAGAAGAACCCCTGAATTTTAATGCGTTCCTAGAGAAAGCTAAATTGAAAGATGATGGAAGTAACTTTGTTGACTGGGCCCGTAATCTGAGGATTATTCTCACGGCTGAGAAGTCATATGTCCTTGATGCACCACTTGGTGACCAACCAGAAGACATGGCCTCCGAAGACGTTAAGAACGCTTGGGAGGCTCGTGCTGGAGACTACTCAATAGTTCAGTGTGCAATATTGTATGGCTTGGAACCAGGACTTCAAAGACGTTTTGAATGTCATGGAGCATATGACATGTTCCAGGAGTTGAAGTTTATCTTTCAGAAGAATGCCCGGATCGAGAGGTATGAGACCTCCAATAAATTCTATGCTTGCAAGATGGAGGAGAACGGGTCTATCAGTGAGCACATACTCAGAATGTCTGGGTATTCAAACCGTCTAGCTTAGTTGGGAATTACCCTTCCGCCAGAGGCGATCATTGATAGAGTTCTTCAATCACTGCCACCTAGTTACAAGAGCTTTGTAATGGACTATAACATTCACTGGATGAACAAGTCAGTCGCCGAGCTGTTTGCGATGTTGAAAGTCGCTGAGTCTGAAATTCAGAAAGAACATCAAGTGTTGATGGTCAATAAAACCACTAGTTTCAAGAAAAATGGCAAGGGCAAAGGCAACAAGGGTAAAACAAAGAAGGATGGCAAAGTAGTTGCTCCTCCTACAAAGAAGCCTAAGCATGGACCTAAGCCAGAAACTGAGTGCTTTCATTGCAACGGAACTGGTCACTGGAAGCGCAACTGCCCCAAGTACCTGGCTGACAAGAAGGCGGCCAATGACAAACAAGGTATATATGATATACATGTTACTGATGTGTACCTTACTAGCTCCCGTAGTAGTGCCTGGGTATTTGATATCGGTTCGGTTGCTCACATTTGCAACTCAAAGCGGGAACTACGGAATAAACGAAGGCTGGCAAAGGACGAAGTGACGATGCGCGTGGGAAATGGTTCCAAGGTTGATGTGATCGACGTCGGCACGCTCTCTCTTCGATTACCATCAGGATTAGTGATCAACCTGAATAATTGTTATTTAGTGCCTGTGTTAAGCATGAACATTATATCTGGATCTTGTTTATTGCGAGATGGTTATTCATTTAAATCAAAGAATAAAGGTTGTTCTATTTATATGAGTAATATCTTTTATGGTCATGCACCCAATGTTAGGGGTTTATTCATGTTGAATCTTGATAGTGATGACACACATGTTCATAACATTGATGCCAAAAGATGTAGAGTTGATAATGATAGTACCACTTTCTTGTGGCACTGCCGTCCAGGTCATATTGGTGTAAAACGCTTGAGAAAGCTCCATGCTGATGGACTTTTGGAGTCACTTGATTTTGAATCACTTCACACATGTGAACCATGCCTCATGGGCTAGATGACTAAAACGCCGTTCTCTGGAACAATGGAACGGGCAAGTGACTTATTGGAAATCATACATACTGATGTGTGTGGTCCAATGAATGTTGCAGCGCGCGGTGGATATCGTTACTTTCTCACCTTCACTGATGACTTAAGTAGATATGGGTATATTTACTTAATGAAACACAAGTCTGAAACGTTTGAAAAGTTCAAGCAATTTCAGAGTGAAGTTGAGAATCATCGTAACAAGAAGATTAAATTTCTGCGATCTGATCGAGGAGGTGAATATTTGAGTTATGAGTTTGGCAGACACTTAAGACAATGTGGAATTGTTTCACAGTTGACACCGCCCGGAACACCATAGCGTAATGGTGTGTCTGAACGTCGTAATCGAACCTTATTAGATGTGGTGCGTGCTATGATGTCTTTTGCTGATTTGCCACTATCATTTTGGGGTTATGCATTAATGACAACTGCATTCACTTTAAATAGGGCACCATCGAAATCCGTTGAGACGACGCCATATTAACTGTGGTTTGGCAAAAGGCCAAAGTTGTCGTTTCTTAATGTTTGGGGATGTGATGCTTATGTCAAAAAGCTTTAGCCTAAACACCTAGAACCCAAAGTGGAGAAATGCGTCTTCATAGGATACCCGAAAGAGACAGTTGGGTATACCTTCTATCTTAGATCCGAAGGCAAAGTGTTTGTCGCTAAGAACGGAACATTTCTTGAGAAAGAGTTTCTCTTGAAAGAATTGAGTGGGAGGAAAATAGAGCTTGATGAGGTTATTGATCCTTTACTTCAACCAGAAAGTAGCGCAGCGTAGAAAGATGTTTCTGTGGAACCTACGACGGTAGAAGAGGAAGTTAATGATGATCATCATGAAGCTTCGGATCAAGCTACTATTGAACCTCGTAGGTTGACAAGGGCGCGTACTTCTCCTGAGTGGTACGGCAACCCTGTCTTGGAGGTCATGTTGTTAGACAACAATGAACCTACGAGCTATGGAGGAGCAGTGATGGGCCTGGATTCCAAGAAATGGTTAGAGGCCATGAAATCCGAGATGGGATCCATGTATGAAAACAAAGTATGGAATTTGGAAGTATTACCTGAAGGGCGGAAGGCCATTCAGAACAAATGGATCTTTAAGAAGAAGACGGATGCAGACGGTAATGTCACCGTCTATAAAGCTCGACTTGTGGCAAAGGGTTTTTCACAAGTTCAAGGAGTTGACTACGATGAGACTTTCTCACCCGTAGCGATGCTTAAGTCTGTCAGAATCATGTTGGCAATAGCTGCTTATTTCGACTATGAAATTTGGCAGATGGATGTCAAAACGGCGTTCCTCAACGGTTTCCTTGAGGAAGAGTTGTATATGATGCAACCCGAAGGTTTTGTCGATCCAGAGAATGCTGACAAAGTTTGCAAACTCCAGCGATCCATTTATGGACTGGTGCAAGCATCTCGGAGTTGGAATAAGCGCTTTGATGAGGTGATCAAAGTGTTTGAGTTTATACAAGTTTATGGAGATGCTTGTATTTACAAGAAAGTGAGTGGGAGCTCTATAGTGTTTCTAGTATTATATGTGGATGACATATTGCTGATTGGAAACAATATAGAAATGCTGGAAAGCGTGAAGGAATATTTGAATAAGAGTTTTTCAATGAAGGACCTAGGAGAATCTGCTTTCATGTTAGGCATTAAGATCTATAGAGATAGATCGAGACGCTTAATAGCACTTTCACAGAGCACATACCTTGATAAAGTTTTGAAGAAGTTCAAAATGGATCAGTCCAGGAAGGGGTTCTTGCCTGTGTTACAAGGTGTGAAGTTGAGTAAGACTCAATGCTCAGTGACTACAGAAGATAAAGAAAAGATGAGCGTGATCCCCTATGCTTCAGCCATAGGCTCTATCATGTATGCAATGCTGTGCACAAGACCCGATGTCAGCCTTGCCATAAGTATGGACGGAAGGTTTCAAAGTGATCCTGGAATGGAGCACTGGCAAGCGATCAAGAATATCCTTAAGTACCTGAAAAGGACTAAGGAAATGTTTCTCGTTTATGGAGGTGATGAAGAGCTCGTCGTAAAGGGTTACGTCGATGCAAGCTTTGACACTGATCCGGACGACTCTAAGTCGCAAACCAGATACGTATTTATTCTTAACGGGGGAGCGGTAAGCTGGTGTAGTTCCAAGCAAAGCGTGGCAGCTGATTCTACGTGCGAAGCGGAGTACATCGCAGCCTCGAAGGCGGCGAAGGAAGGTGTCTGGATGAAGCAGTTCATGACAGATCTTGGAGTAGTGCCTAGTGGACTGAATCCAATGAACCTGTTCTGTGACAACACTGGTGCCATTGCTCTAGCCAAGGAACCAAGGTTTCACAAGAGGACCAGACACATAAAGCGACGCTTCAACTCCATCCGGTACTACATCCAGGAGAAGGACATAAATATTTGCATAGTGCACATGGATCTGAATGTTGCAGACCCATTGACTAAACCTCTTCCAAGGGCTAAACATGATCAACACCAGAACTGCATGGGTATTCGATTCATTACCATGTAAATCACATAGTGATGTGAACTAGATTATTGACTCTAGTGCAAGTGGGAGACTGTTGGAAATATGCCCTAGAGGCAATAAATAAACTGTTTATTATTATATTTCCTTGTTCATCATAATCGTTTATTATCCATGCTATAATTGTATTGATTCAAAACACATTGCATGTGTGGGCAAATAGACAACACTGTGTCCCTAGTATGCCTCTAGTGAACTAGCTCGTTAATCAAAGATTGTCAAGGTTTCCTAGACATTGACATGTGATGTCATTTGATAAACGGGATCGCATCATTAGGAGAATGATGTGATGGACAAGACCCAAACTACAAACGTAGCATATGATCGTGTCAGTTTATTGCTACTATTTTCTGCATGTCAAGTATATGTTCCTATGACCATGAGATCGTGCAACTCATGGATATCGAAGGAGTGCCTTGTGTGTATCAAACGTCACAACGTAACTGGGTGATTATAAAGTTGCTCTATAGGTATCTCCGATGGTGTCTATTGAGTTGGCATGGATCAAGACTGGTATTTGTTACTACGTGTGACGGAGAGGTATCTCGGGGCCCACTCGGTAATACAACATCACAATGAGCCTTGCAAGCAATTTGACTAATTGTTAGTTGTGGGATCTTGTATTACGGAACGAGTAAAGAGACTTGCCGGTAATGAGGTACCGAAGAACAAAGGAACATCATACGAGATTAACTGAATCCTTGACATAGAGGTTCGACCGATAAAGATCTTCGTAGAATATGTAGGAACCAATGTGGACATCCAGGTCCCACCATTTTTTATTGACCGTAGAGGTGTCTCGGCCATGTCTACATAGTTCTCGAACCCACAGGGTCTACACACTTAAGGTTTTGTGACGTTTCGGTAGTATAGAGTTATATATGGTGGTGACAGAAGTTTGTTCGGAGTCCCGGATGAGATCCTGGACATCACGAGGAGATCCAGAATGGTCCGGAGGTAAAGATTCATATATAGGAAGTCCTGTTTTGGTCGCCGGAAAAGTTTGGGGCTTATCGGTAGTGTACCGGGAGTGTCGGGAGTGTACCGGGAGACCTCCGGGAGGGGTATTTCGACCCAAGAGGCTTCATGGGCTGTGAGAGAGTGAATATCAGCCCTTAGTGGGCTGGTGGAAACTCCCACACAAGGCCCATGTGGCTGGAGAAGAAAACCCAAAAGGAAAAAGGTGGAAAAAGGCAAAAAAGAAAAAAAAAAGGAATCCTAATCCTACTAGGAGTGGAGGAGGTGGAGTCCTCCTCTCCTAGTTCGGCCGAAGCCTAGAAGGCTTGGAGGCCAAGCTGCCTCCTCTCCTCCTATATATACTAGTGGATTTCTAGGGTTTTGCACTAGTTTTTTCAGCCACGTGCAAACCCTAATCTCTAGTGCATAGTTTCTCCTCTAGATCGGATTTCTGCAGTGCTTAGGCGAAGCCCTGCCGGAATTGCTCCACCACCATCGCCGGAGCACCATCACGCTGCCGGCAAAATCCTCTACCTCTCCGCTCTCTCTTGCTAGATCAAGACGGCGGAGATCGTCATCAAGTTGTACGTGTGATGAACGCGGAGGTGCCGTCCGTTCGGCGCTAGATCGGAAGGATCGTGATCAAGTTCGTGGGACGGATCGTGATCAAGTTCGCGGGACGGATCATGATTAGATCGCGGGACGGATCGTGATTGGATCGTGGGACGCACGGCGATTTGGATCGCGAAGACGTCCGACTACACCAACCGCGTTACTTAACGCTTCCCGCTTAGCGATCTACAAGGGTACGTAGATCCACTCTCCCTCTCGTAGATGCTCATCACCATGGATAGATCTGCGTGTGCGTAGGAAAATTTTGTTTCCCATGC
The DNA here is from genome assembly GCA_022496015.1 of Hordeum marinum. NCBI lineage: Eukaryota > Viridiplantae > Streptophyta > Magnoliopsida > Poales > Poaceae > Hordeum > Hordeum marinum. The sequence goes on from CM039674.1 coordinate 14,485,412, forward strand.
AACGTTCCCCAACAAGAACATCGCCGGAGACCCCCTCCACCGCGGTAAGTCGCCGGAGCCTCTCTCCTCCGTTCGATCTATCATGTGCGGTGTAGATTAGAAGGCGCGTCCCCTTTCGGTTTATTTTAGTGAATCGGCCGGTTTTCTGTTTAATTCTATTAGCCGAACCGTTTTTCTTTAATTATCGGTTGTCCGCCTGAAAAGTTAGAACAGACACGCCTTATGGCCAATCAGAGAGCGCCACGTAGCCCCTGTCCGTTAGTTAGAATTTATTTATTTTTCTGTTTTTTTTGTTTTAAAAAGAGAATAGTTCTGTTTTTGTTTTCTTTATATATTTTATTTTTTAATTGTTTTAATTTGATTCTTTTTGCATTATGTCACAAATTTTATTTAGTTTCAGTAAATATAAAGTTTGACCATATTTGAATAACTTAAATTCGAATTCAAGCATATTGTTTTCAAATCTTATTTTCTGAATATCTTGAGTTTAAAAATAGATTTTGAGTTGATTCTTTTTTATGTTTGTCACTAGTGACTTTATATAACATTAGGTAGAATTTGAGAATTTTTATAGTACTTTAAATTAGGGTTTGAAGCAAAACAGATTATGTTTTAGTTCTTTTAGGTTTATTTCTATTTTTTTGTTTTAAATTGTTATAATTTATTTTATTTTATATTAGTTGACAAGTTTTACTTTGTTTTATGATAGTTAGCACTAATATTTCGACCAAGTTTATTTCTATGTTATTTATTAGTTCTCTTGAATGGAATCAATTCTAGTTTAAACATAACTTGCAAGTTGATTTCATTGCTAGTTTGATTTCCTATTTAAAATATTTTTTATAAAAAAAATTACATAAGTTTTACTTTCTGTTAACTTAGTTGTTTTATATTTGTTTTATGTTATCTTATTATTCTTTTATTTTAATTGTTTTACATTTTGTTATGTTTATTAACTAGAAAACTCTTGTTGTTACTGTGTTGTTTTCAAAGATCATAGTTGTTCTTCAAAAGTAATTCTTTTGCTAGTAAAATATTTACCAAAATACTTTTGTTAGATTTTACTTTGTTTTTTTTGTTCCAATTTAAATTATGTTATTTGTAGGGAAAACTATACATGGTTGATTAGATGAAGTTTTGTTATTTTAACTTTTGTCTTAAGTATTTCCTTCATCACAACCCCTTTTGTGTTTTGGTTTTGTGTTACTTTTTGATTGTTAGTATTGATTGGTAGTATGATTTCTTATATGAATGCAATGTTTGATTATATAGATTTTCATCGGAGAGTGACGAATAGTTCTATCAAGTATTTTTCTGAGAGCGATATTTGTCTTCATCAACAGTACAGGCAAGTTCACTTTGACCATCTATTTCATACCTATGTTTTATTGCATGTAGTGACATCATTCAACAAATCCCTCCATTAGTGTTATTGAAATTCTTGTAGTTGAGTAGAATGCATGAGATAGGAACCCACCACTTGTTACTAAAGCCCCGGGAACGCTAGTTATTTTAATGCTATGGTAAAGTAGACGGGGTCTGGTATGAGTGTTCGTGAGTGGTGTGAGAAGGAGGACTCCATGTCAAAATGACAACTTCATGAAGGCATCTTCATGTCCTACATCTTCAAGACCTCAAGACTTCGAGACTCGGGAAACAAGTTTTTCAATACACACTACTGGGTGAAGTATGGTTTTGATGGGCACCCTGGAGTAACAAGTGGATGGCCGGGATGCATGGAGAAGCGCCATGACATCTTGCGGAAAGCTTCACCTAGACTCAAAGAGACGAATGAATACTTCATGCCCGGAAGCTTACCTGTGTAGCCACAAGTCATTATGGGCTCTGGCTTGGTTGATCCTTGTTGTGACTCTGGCTGGGCAGTTCTACAAGATGTAGTTGACGTTAGGATTGGATGGGCACTGACAGTAGTCAGGGAAACACTCTGAAAGACCATGTTTTGTTCGCCTTGTTCTCAAACACCCGGTAGTGCGAGGACTTACCAGGAGGGAACGAATGTTGTGGGTAAAGTGCACAACACTCTGTAGAGTTAAACCTAATCGATCAGCCGTGTCCCCAGTTACGGACAATTTGAGCCTCTGGACTTGGATCTATCTCTGAACTCTCAACATTGGACTGATAATTAATTGTGGGCAACTTATGATACTTGTGGGCATTAAGACATCAATTGGCGAAACCATGTCATGTTAGGTAACTTTGTAGTGAAAACTCCTGATATTCCTTGGTTGTAGGAAAATAAAATAAAATCAGCTTTTATGCAAAAACTCAGACACAGAGCCAAAAAGCCCTACTGCATATAGAATAGTCTTTATCTTCTGTTCTACTATGGTGATCCTGCCGGTACATTCAATGTACTGACCTACACGGCTGCAACGTCTTATGTTGTAGATAAGTTCTACGACGAGTAAGAGTACGATTCAGGGTTACGGTCTGCACTCAACCTGCCGTTGGTGTTATTGGGACTCCACTCCCGTTGTCTGTTTTCGCTGAGATTTTCAGGTATATATCAGTATTACATTATTTACATGTGATTGCACTTTGATATATATATTGATGTACTGTGTGTGCCAGCATACTGATCCAGGGATGGCACAGAACACACAGAGGCTTGACTCGTTTTGAGTCGGGTCGCTACAGATGACCTAAAGTCAACTGGAGGTTTTGCACTATTTTTTGGCACTAATATCATCTCTTGGAGTGCCAGAAAACAAGCTACAGTGTCAAGGTCAAGTACTGAGGCTGAGTAAAAGTCACTAGCCAATGCCACTTCGGAGATCATTTGGTTGGAATCATTGCTTATTGAATTGGGAATCAAACAACATCGTGTGTCATGTTTGTGGTGTGATAATCTAGGAGCCACCTATCTCTCTGCAAATCCATTATTTCATGTCATAACGAAACATATTGAAATTGACTTTCATTTTGTAAGAGAAAGGGTTGCAGAGAAGAAGTTGGATATATAGTTTATTCCTTCCGAGGATCAGGTAGCAGATGGTTTCACTAAAGCTCTACCAAGCAAACCTTTTGAAGAATTCAAGAGAAATCTTAATGTAGGATAGTTGATATGAAGGGAGGGTGTTAGACTTAGAGATAGGAAACTTGAATGTAATCTCAACTATCTCTTTCTCTTCTATCTCTCCCGTATCTATCTCTATCTCTCATATCTTGTAACAACTCGATTCCTTGAGATAGGTTGCAATCTTGTAATCCACGGCAGAGGTGTTTCTGCCCATCATCAATATATACGATGCGGCTCTCTCACGAGGGAGTAGGAATGCTTAAACCTAATAGCGGACACGTCCATGGCACCACCCCGGGAAGCTCGTCGTTGGGCCTCTGTCTCCACCTCTGCCGGAATTGACGGAATTGCTGTGCATGTCGAGAACTGTCGGAGTCATCGCTCCATCCCTCATGCTATCATGCTTCGAAGCCGGGGAGGACAACACATCCCGCCTCGTCTCTACTGCGTGTCGTACCGATGTTGGGTCTAGCGGAGCTCCTCCATGTTAACTTCGCATCGGGTACGGTGCAGCCTGTCCTGCCACCGACGCATGGCCCCCTTCTCGCTGATGCTTTTATTGCCAAGTATTTTCCTTCTACTACTATTGCTAACTCATAGTGATAAATTGAAGAAATTACATGGTGTTTAATGATTGACACGCATGCCATACAATAAATTAAAGACAACCGTTTGGCTCATGTCAGTTGCCGTACTCATTGACATGCAAGTCATGAACTATTACAAAGCATGATCATGTCATAGATCAACATATATCAAATCATGTCTTGGCCATATCACATCACAACATGCCTTGCAAAAACAAGTTAGACGCCCTCTATTTTGTTATTGCAAAGTTTGTGTGGCTGCCATGGACAACATGCAAGAACCGCTCTTACCTGAACAAACTATAACAGTGATACTCAAGATGCCTTTTAACCCTCTACAAGGACCGCCATTATCAAATCGGATTCAACTAAAGTGGGAGAGATGGACACCCGCCGGCCACTTTTATGCAATACAAGTTGCATGTGTGTCAATGGAACTGGTCTCTTGTGCGAGGACAAGTAAAGTTGGTTCGGGCCGCTTCATCCACAATGACATCGAATTCAAAATACCAATTAGAGGTAAGGAATTTGAATATCAATGCCCATAACTTGTTTGGGTTATACTCATGCATATCATCTATGCATAGACCTAGCTCATGATACCACTTGTGGGGAACATTCCATGAAAATATAAAAACCTATGAAACACCCAAGATCTACTCTAGGAGATGCACATCAACGAGAGGGAGAGTGTGTCTATGTACCCTTGTAGACCAAAAGGAGAAAGCGTATATAACATGGTTGATGTAGTCGTACTCTTCGTGATCCAATCATGATCCAAACCAATCTAGTGCCGAAATGACGGCACCTCCGAGTTTAGCACACATGTGGATCGGTGACGTCTTGTCCTCCTTGATCCAGCAAGTGAAGGTGGATAAGTAAATGGGATCGCAGCCATCATGGCATCATGGTGGTGATGGTGGTGGTGCAGCACCGACATCATCTCACCAAGTGATGTCCGGACGAGGAGATGGGAGATACAGGGAGGGGTAGCCGCGTGGAAAGGGTGTCCCTGCCCTCACATGCCCTCACTATATGTATGGTCAAGGGAGAGGGACACCATCCCTAGCCCCTTCGCGAAGGGAGGTGTAGCGGCCCTAGGGAGGAGCCTTTCCCTCAAGGCAATGCGCATGCACCCATTAGGAAAGCACAGCATGCTCCCTTGGTGGTTTTAATAATTCATGACAACATACATTGTCTCTTGGACTAATACTTTTATCTAGTGTATTTCAGATAATGGTCCATGAAGAGTTGGGTTGGCAAAAGGATTGTGGAGATTGTGGAGATACCCCAAGATGCAAGGAAATAGGTTGGCCAAGCTTCAAGCAAGAGGACTCTACATTTTATATTTGTGAGAAATAACTTTGAGTCCATAAGAAAGCCAATACTATTAAAAGGGGGTAAGGTCTTGTTGGTGAACAAAATGCTCATACGTGCACAAGTGATAGTCACCAAAACACCCACAAACTCTCCCACCAAAGTATGTCCAAAGCCAAACACTCAAAATTGGTACAACCAACATTCTACACTCGGTGCCACCGATTCCAAACCGTAGACAGACTCAGCCAAACCCTAGCTTTTCGGTACGGCCGATACTGCATTCGGTGCCATCGAGTTGGGCTGCCAACTTTCTGTTACGCAAGTTCACAGTGTTGGTCCCTCCGAGATTGTCGAATCGGCATCACCAAGATTGGGAATTCTGACCGTTGGTCACCTTATCGGTGCATCCGAGATTCCTATATCAGTCTCACCGAGATTCAAAAGTGGCCACCTTTTGGTCACTTTGGTACCATCGAGATTAACACATCACTGTCACCGAGTCTGACTTACTGTGTGTAACGGCTGGATTTTTGGAGATGCCTATATATACCCCTTCACCACCACTTACTCGACAAAGAAGCACTCAGGACTATTTCATACCTATCATATCAGATTTTCTGAGAGAGAACCACCTACCCTTGTGTTGAGGTCAAGATCTTCCACTCAAATCATATGGATCTTGATTTCTAGCCTCCCCAAGTTACTTTTCACCAATCCCATCTCTTCTACCAACCAAATATGTGAGAGAGTGATTGTGTGTTGAGGAGTATATCATCTTGAAGCACAAGAGCAAGGAGTTCATCGTCATTATCGAGCCTATTACCTTTTGGAGGGTGGTGCCTCCTAGATTGGTTAGGTGTCACTTGGGAGCCTCCTGCTTCGTGTTGTGGAGTGAACCAAGAAGTTTATACAGGCAAGGAGATCGCCTACTTCGTGAAGATCTACCCATAGTGAAGCTAATCCTTCGTGGATGGAAGCCGTTATGGAATAGTCAAGGTGGCTACTTCGTGGACCCTTATGGGTGGAGCCCTCCATGGAATCTCATGACCGTTACCCTCCGTGGGTTGAAGACTCCATAAACATGGACGTACGATAGCACCACCTATCGAAACCATGGGAAAAATCCTTGCGCCTCCAATTGCGTTTGATCTCCATATCTCAACTCTTTACTTCATCTACAATGTCCTTACTTTCCGCTGCCATATTTGTTGACATGCATGTGTAGGGTATATAGACTTGCCAGTCTTGCTAAAATTGTTAAAATATACCAACCAATTAACTTTGGAAAAGGTTAGGTTTTAATTTTCTGCTAGTAGTCTATTCATCCCCCCTCTAGACACTCTTCTAGTGATCCCTCACATTACCCACTACGATTTTTTTTCCTTTAGCCGCATGGCCCTATTGGGGCTGGTGTGCTTGGCCCATGCTGGCCAGGGCTCACCCCTAAAGCTCATGTGGCCCCCGATGGCGGGTAGACCACCGGAACCCTTCGGTGACCCCCGTACACTGTCGGAATGCCCCCAAACTTTTTTCTATAGCCAAAATATAACTTCTAATATATAATTTTTTTACCTCTAGGCCACTCCGGAACTCCTTGTGGCGTCCAGGATCCCAGCCGCTAATCAGAATAACATTCGGTCACCAATGTAAATATACCAATAAGACTCTAGCGTCTTTCAAAGTTAAGTGTGGGACCCTACGAGTTAGAGAATCATGTAGACATGACTGAGACACCTCTTCGGTAAATAATCAATAGTGGGACCTGGATGTCCATATTTACTCCCACATATTCAACGAAGATCTTTCGATTTGAACCATCATGTCGAGGATTTAGTTAATCCCATATACAATTCCCTTTGTCCAGCGATATGTTACTTGCCTGAGATTTGATCGTCAGCATTGCCATACCTTGTTCAATATCGTTACTGAAAAGTCCCTTTACCCGTTCCGTAATATAATATCCATGTTACTAAACACATTACGCACACGCTTGCAAGCTACTTTGGATATAGCATTACCAAGAGGGCCTAGATATATCTCTTCATCATACAGAGAGAAAACTTATAGTCTCGGTCCATGCAACCCAACAAACACTTTCCGAGATACTTGTTGTTCACCTTTATGATCACCCAGTTATGAAACGATGTTTGGATCATATATGGTCTAAGGAACAGATACTTGACATGAAGAAACTTGTAGCAATTAAACTAAGTGATACGATCGTATGCTAAGCTTACGGTTGGGTTTGTCCCTCACATCATTCTCCTAATGATGTGATCTTGTTATCAAATGACAAATCATGTATATGGTTAGGAAATCTTAATCATCTTTGATCAACGAGCTAGTCTGGTAGAGACTCACTAGGGAAACGGTATTCGTTTATGTATCCACAAATGTATTCAGTTGTTGGTCAATATCATTCTAGCATGGATAATAAACATTTATCATGAACTAGGAAATATGCTAATAACATTTTTATTATTGCCTGTAGGGCATATTTTTGGTAGGGGGTGCCTAGGTTTATACATAGTCTGTTACAATTTAAGGATACACATGCCAATCTTCGAAACACGCTTGAAGTGTACTCCAACCCTCCAGGAGATCTTTGTCTTGATTACACAAAGGATATGGGCCCGTGTGACCCAATTAGTATCCTTTGGTAGGTTGTCGACCCGGCCTATAACCGACGGGCCGAAGTGGCAAGCACGCCATCCTCCAGGACACCAACACTGAATGCTTTGGACCATATAATAAACAACAAGGAGGGGTTCTCTCTGGAAAAAGTTCCCTCTCTCGGTTCGCTCACTCGTCCCCCGCGGGCGGGAGAACCCTAGCCCGCCTCCCCTCCTCCAGGCCCCTCTCCTTCCCTCTCCCCTGCCGCCACCGCCGGCGTGGTCCCCCAAGCCATGCATGCGCGGCGCTGGCGGCGGCGGCTCAACCTTTTTCCATGCACGCAGAGGATGGCGCGGGAGCTCCTAACGGCAGTTGTGCGGCTCGGCCTATGGCGGTCCGTCCTGGCGGTGTGGTTCCCGTGGGTCCGAGTGATCTTCTATGAGGTGGTGCAACCGTTGGATGTGGGGCAGTTTCCTGGTGCGATTGTGGCCGGCGGCCCCCGCTCGGCACAGATCTGGGCCCCTAGGGCCCCATCTTGGTTGGTGCGGGCCGACTGTTTCTTCCTCAATGCCGCAGCTTCCTGGAGGTCAAGGTGGTGCTGCGGTGGTCTCCGGGTGTTGGAGGCACCAGCAGTGCGGTGCTACAGCACGGAGGCGGGAGCTCTGTGGGCTCATCTGGGCTGGGTTGGGCCAGTAGAGGCCTGGTGTGTGTCCCCCGCGATCGCGTCGGATTGGTTTCCGTGAGGGCGACAGAGGTTGTTCCCTCCCGCTCACTGTGTTGCTGTTGTTCCCGATTTCTCGTGTCGGTGACCACAATGAGGCATTGCGGAGGGCGTTGTGACCGTGGTGGCGCATGTGGATGGGCGGCATGTTGGGTGGAGCACTCTGAATTGTCAGCGGTGGTGGCGGTTTTTGGGGTCGGGAGAAATCCCTATCGGCTTGTCCGGCTCCGACGCGGTGACGCCTGCGGGTGTCGTCGTTCCTTCCTGAAGGGCCTCGGATGTACCCCTTCCCCACTGCCCCCCGCGTACCGGGGGAAACCCTAGGACTCGTCCGGGCAATAGCCGTCGTTGTCGCTTTCCTTGTTGAAGGTCTTGCTTGGTATGTGGTGCCTCAGAGTGCGAGGAGCGTGATGGGACTTCTCCGGTGGGCTCAATGGCTTCGGTCTTCTTCGTTTTCGTTGATCTGTCGGTGTTGGCACGTGTGTCTATTTTCTTTCTCTCTTTTTTCTTTGGGCTTGGTTGTGCCGCAGCCCCGACGAGTTGTTGTATCATGTGCTTGGTCGTTGCTTTATAAAGCAGGGGAAAACCCTTTATCGTGATATACTAAACAACACCAGAAAGATATCTAAATATACCATAACACATCAGTACTGAAGAAAATGCAATAGCAACATGATTATATCGAGCAACTGACTTAACTGGATATAGTGTTGCTCAAGATAAGTATTTATTCATACGTGCGTGATAGAAACGCATAGACCTTATTTATGTAGCATTTTGAGAGAGGCTACATAGTTACACAAAAGTATACTACACACAACCACCACCATCTCAATGGAGATATATAGTTACATACACATTCAAAGTACTGAAGTACACAGATAGGCCCCCTGGCTGCAGAGTAGAACACCGGTGTATGGGCCCCCCTTCACCTTATCTAGAAATAATCATGCCTTCTTCACAAGGTGGTTCCAGGCAACAATTATATGCACGCACATCATTTGGTACATGTTGTCAGTGAAACGGAAATAGGCGTATCTCCATCTCTTGTTGAACAACATGACACAGAAGACCACCCAGAGGCCGAAGACAAAGCCAACAACCATGCTCAGGTAGATGGACGTCTCCACCCCATCGTGATGATCCCCATGATATTTAGCTGGGGTAGTTATTGTTGCATTAGGAGAGCAACTCTTCAAGAGTGGAGGCCCACATAAACCAATGTTTCCAATATAACAAGATGCTGGATCATCGAGTGCCTGAAGCTGACTCCCTGTCGGTATTTGTCCGAAGAGCTTGTTATATGACAGGTTAAAGCGGCTCAAAAAGGTAATAGCTGATATGCTTGAAGGGATTTCTCCAGAAAGCTCGTTATGAGATAGGTCCAGGGACTCGAGTGCTTTGAGGTTACCTATATTCTTTGGGATCCTCCCAGTCAGATGATTCCAAGAAAGATTCAAGCTTTTCAAAGCAATCAGAGCACTAACCCCTTCAGGGATCCCTCCAGTCAGATTGTTGCTTGACAGATCAATGTTTACCATGTAAGCCAACTCATTGGAAAATTCCAGTTGTTGTCCCTTAGTAAGCACGGACACCGTTGTCGTGTCGTACATTTTGTCACCATATTTGGCTGAATGAATCAACATGCTATAATGATCAACTGATAGAAAATAAAGTGAATCACTAAACCCATCAGACCGAGCGACTGCCTTCAGCTTTGCTAAGGATTCAGGTATACTTCCAGAAAAATTGTTACATGCGAGGTCCAAATATTGAAGCCCTTCAATGTTTGCAAGTTCAACGGGAATATGCCCTGAAAACATATTGGACCGCAGTTGTAGCAATGCAAGGGATGTCATATTTGCTGCTAACCATATTGGCAAATTTCCAGAGAACGGATTGTATGCAAGATCAAGAAAAGCAATATAATTGGACCTTTGAAGAACTGATGGGAAAGTTCCTGAAAGATTATTGCTATTTAAATTTAGTGACTCCATATATGTGAAGCCCCCAAAATCTTTCTGCTGGCATGTTGGTACCACTCCTATCAGCCTATTTCCTGATAGGTCTAATCTTATTAAGAATGAATGGCACAATGAAGAAGGTATGTTGCCTGATATTGAATTGTTGTAAAGAGCAAGCATACTTAGATCTGGGGCTACCGAATCTGATGGCAGTGTCCCTGATAATTTGTTTCTGGATAAGTCAAAATATCCCACATTCCTAGGATACTTTGGGACTGCACCAGTAAATATATTAACACTTAGGTCCATTAGCTCTGCTTTCATTGTTTCAAAGGATGCTGGGAGTGTGCCGCTTATTTGGTTTTTTGACATATCCAAGAGAGTAGCATTTGAAGCTAGGGTCCAGAACCAATCAGGTACATCATCAATAATGGAAGCATTAGAGATGTCAATGACTTGAATGTTAGATTGCCACCTAAGCCATGCTGGGAATGCAGGTCCAAGCCGGCATGACCCGAGCTTGGCCACTTTTAACCTGAATGAAGGAACCCAATCTGACCTTACCACCATGGAAACAGAGTTATGTGACATTCGTAGCTCTTGTAAACTTCTCAGTCCTTCTAAGTGATCTTCATTCATTTCACCAACCAGTTGGTTAGAATAAAGATACAGGAAAGCCAGTTGTGGAAGTGCTCCTATCCACAGTGGCATAGGCCCTGTGATATAATTATTGGACAAATCTAAAATGATCAAATTAGTTAGAGGTCCTAACCAACTTGGCAACTTCCCGCCGATGTTATTGTCCGAGAAATCTAAAGAGTACAGCATGTCCCATGAGCATTTTGGCAAGCGTTCCAGCAGCTCTCCTATATCCCCTGTGGTGTTGCTCTCTGATAGGTCCACAATCTTCAAACTGCATAGATTCTTCAAATTTGATGGAATTATACCAGTAAGGTTAGTTCCATAGCTGCCTATGTGGATTTCTTCAAGATGGGTCATATTTCCCATTTCATCTGGAATTGAGCCATGGAAACTAGACCCGGAGAGATCAAGATTAGTCAATGTAGTTATATGCCAAAACCAGTTGGGAAACAGTGCCATGTCAAAGCGATTACCGCTGATATCCAACGCCCGGAGGGCTGTTAGATTATAATGAGAGAGAGTAGCAGGGATGTTTCTGAGATCACTGGCTCCGAAACGAACAACTTTCAATGACGGAAGCTTGTTGATTGCATGCACCCAATCCACTACAGTGCTAAGATTAACTAAGCTCATGTCGAGGTACTGGAGTGAGGTGAGATGTGATAACCATGCAAGGTCATCTGAGTATAACGAAGAGTCCGAGACAGTGAAAAACGCAAGTTTGGAGAGATTGCCAAGTTGTGGAGGTACTCTTCCCACAAAGTTTGCATGAGAAAGATCAAGATGCTGAAGATTTTTAAGAGAAGCAACAAATTTTGGGATCTGCACCCCACTGAAGTTGCTGCAGCTCAAGTCTAAATACCTCAAGTGCTGCAAGGTTGTCAAGGAGGGGCTGATCTCACCTCCCACTTGCGCTTCATAGCCGCAACCACTAAGGTTGAGCTTGACAACATGGCCGGTTCTGTTGCTGCACTTAACTCCATTCCAAGTGCAGCAATCGTCACCATGCCATGATGAAAGTTTTGCCTCAGCATCTGACAAGCTTGCTTTGAAGGAGAGGAGTGCAGCCCTCTCATGCGCCACGCAGCTCCCATCCGACCCCCTAGCATCAAGGGAGGAAATGGATGGAGCATGCAGTAGCAGCAGCAACGAGACCAAGGCTAGCAACCAGTGCCGAGCCATTTTCAGTAAGCCTTTTTTTTTTCCCTTCACTCTCTCTTCTCCTTGTTGTGTATATACATGCAGGTATATATAGCAAGTATCGGCTACTCAGCTCATCTTTCAGGTTGTGACACGTACACGTTTGGTGTGCCTCATTCAAAGTCTTCAGTCATGTGCTTCAGAAAAGTCTTTATTCTGATCTTTTTTGGAGAGTATTGCCTCTGATCTTATGGCCAGTTAACGATGAACCTGCATATATATAGATGCACCAATTGACGGACTGGACAGAAAACTCCAACTGAGTTGGACCGACGGACTGACCTGCATGACACGGCTGAACACCTGTACAAGAATTTGGAAATGGTTGGACAAGGTTCCTTTGGAAACTTCAAAAACTCAAAAAATGGAGAAGAAGGGAACAAGATCACGTCGCTGGCGCTCTTGCACAGCTGGTGCGCGCGGGTGGTGGTGAGCCGCCGGCCTGAACGTGGTGTGCGGATGTGGGTGGTGCGCGTGGTGACCGGGGATGTGGGGGCACGTACGGGTAACGGTGAAGGCCTGAACGTGGTGTGCGGATCACGCTGTCAAGGCCGGTGCGAGTGTTCGACGGAGGACGGCAACGGGCAGCCACGCAGGGGATGCCGTGGATAAGGACGAGAATAACGGTTCATTACTGTCACGGACAAATGGACTCCATATGGTCTTGTCAGAAAAAAAAAATGGACTCCATATGGTCACTCAAAGTAGGTACTATCACAAGCAACGTTCAAAATATATATTATATCGGTTTGGTTTGGAAATATCGGATGTCGGATATTAGGTGATATACCGGATGATATGTAGATATATAGGAGAAAATATATCTATATATTTTTTCCTATAATCTTATTCAAAAATATCTTTTTCTAAGAGTAAAAAATGTCTTTCTAATAAATCAATGTATGGTGTCATCGCTCTAGCATATAAGAAATTTAAATTCCTAATTTATGAACTGGTTTATTAATAAACTATTTAAGATAAATTCACAAGATCCTCACATGTTATATATGTGTTCTACGAAACATTATGCATGACTTTAATAATACGATGGAGTTGTAAATACATAAAAAAATATTCACGTTTTCTGATAAATAATTTGCGTTCACCGACGTACTGGTCTATATAAGTGGGCATATCAGGTCACATATTTTGGTCCATATCGAATGATGTGTGTGAAAATGATATTTATAAAATGATATGTTATGTTTATATCAGTAGAGCCTATATTTAAAACTGATATATTGACCTATATATAAGTCATACTGGCCTAGATTTAAAAGCTTGATCACAAAGACATTGATGATGTATCTGGTGCACCAGGGAATTTGATGCTACGAGTGCATCGAATCACAGTTGCACATTCGGATTTGGTTCAGAGAATTCCGAAAAAATTAGTGCACTGACACAACAGCATTCGATGTTTTCACAAATTTCATATCAAAATTAAACACATTGCACGATATACAAAATGATAAATTTGACATTAGTGTGAACCTAATATAAGTTGGGCTTTAGATTTGGCCCGTTATAACATTGATGTCAAATGTGTCAATTTTGTATCAAGTGCAATTTGTTTTTAAATTGGATCTACAAATTTGTGACAACATCGAACGTTGTTATGTCAATGCACTAAGTTGTTTTACGAAAAATCGAATAATTTTAAATCTGCAACCAGGGTCTAATGCACCGGTAGCACCAAATGCCCGGCTGCATCAGATACGCTCTCACTAGACAAGATCGTTGACACCGATGCCTTCTCAAACATTCTCTCACTTGTAGAAAACAGGGCATTGGTTCGGGCCTCCTAAGCCCATTAATCCCGGTTCGCTCACGAACCGAGACCAAAGGTGGCAACCGTCCCGGTTCGTGAGCCCAGGGGGCCGGCCGGGCCACGTGGGCCATTGGTCCCGGTTCCAGTCACGAACCGGGACCAATGTGCCTCGCTCCTGGCCCATGACCATTGGTCCTGGTTCGTGGCTGGAACCGGGATCAAAGGGAGACCTATTGTCCCGGTTTCAGCCACGAACCGGGACCAATGAGCTGCCTATATAAACCCTTGTCCGTCGCTAGTAGAGCCATGGAGTGCTCTATTTTTCCAGGACAACAGTGTTAGACCTTTGTGGTGCTCTAGCTCACCTTCTATGCACATGAGGTGTTTGATGAAATGCCCGAGCCACACTTAAGCTTTCTCCTCTTGTAGCTCCTTGTCCAAACTCCATTTTCGTCAAGATTTGTCTAGGTTTGGCGGTCCGTCCTGTCCCGTCCCCGTCCTGAAACTGCCGTTGATCGCCCGCGCGTGGTGAGCCTCTTGATCTTATCTTCTTTTTAAAAGAAAATATACTTACTCGTGCGATTTTCTTACTTTTATTATTGTTTGTTATTATATACTGCCATGGTTATGGTATCCACCCACGTCGCCCTCGGCCAGTCTATGATTCAGATGTGGTATATTATCTTTTATAACTATTTCACGCATCTAATGTTTATGACAATTAATTATGCCACCAACTTGACGTAGATGTTTTTATCTATAGGAAGTAGTTGAACCAGAAATGGATACCGACTATGCAATTCTGCTCGACAAGTTAACTAAAGATGAAAAAGAAATCGATCATTTAAAAGAAAAATTGAAAAGAACTGAAGATGAGAAGATGGGATTGGAGTTGCATGTTGTCGATATCGTCGATGATCACAGGACCAAGATGGTTGCAATGCGCTTGAAGCTTAGAAAGATTAGAAAATATGTCATTGATAAAGAGGCCTTGTATCATTATACCGTTGGATCAATTGTTACCTTAGTTGTGATTATGATCGCATTTGTTGTTGCATTAATTTTTTAAAATAGTTTCAATGTATGGTTTAATTATATGCTCTGGAGAGCTATATGTTGGTCAACGAGAACTATGTATCTGCTTTGGTTTTAATGTGATGATGAACTTCTATTAATTTGGTCACTTCTGTATTCATGATGTTTTGTAATGGTTTTTGACACACTTAATTATATATAATGCACGCAGATGAACCGGCAACGGATGTACGATAACAGACGCACCGACGAGTACATTAAGGGGGTGCATCATTTTCTCGAAGTGGCCGAGGCAAACAAGCAGAATGGTTTTATTCATTGTCCATGTACTGTTTGTGAGAATACGAAGGCTTACTCTAACCAGAAAATCCTCCACAGACACCTGTTTGTGAAGGGTTTCATGTCACACTATAATGCTTGGACCAAGTACGGAGAAATAGGTGTTATGATGGAAGACGGCGAACTAGAAGAGGATGATGAAAACTATGTGCCCCCTGAATACGGTGATGCTGCAACCGGGGAAGCTGAAGATCAAGAGGAACCAGACGATGTGCCCGATGATGATCTTCGCCGGGTCATTGTTGATGCAAAGCGACAGTGCGAAAGTGAAAAGGAGAAGCTGGAGTTCGATCGCATGTTAGAGGATCACAAAAAAGGATTGTACCCCGATTGTGAAGATGGCAACACAAAGCTCGGTACCACACTGGAATTGCTACAGTGGAAGAAAGAGAATGGTGTACCTAACAAAGGATTTGAGAAGCTACTGAAAATAATGAAGAAGAAGCTTCCAAAGGATAACGAATTGCCCGACAGTACGTACGCAGCAAAGAAGGTTGTATGCCCTCTAGGATTGGAGGTGCAGAAGATACAAGCATGCCCTAATGACTGCATCCTCTACCGTGGTGAGTACGAGGAACGGAACACATGCCCGAGTATGCGGTGCATTGCGCTATAAGATCAGACGCGATGACCCTGGTGATGTTGAGGGCGAGCGCCCAGGAAGAGGGTTGCTGTCAAGGTGATGTGGTATGCTCCTATAATACCATGGTTGAAACGTCTGTTCAGAAACAAAGAGCATGCCAAGAATATGCGATGGCATAGAGGGGACCATAAGAAATACGGGAAGTTGAGAGCACCCGCTGATAGGTCGCAGTGGAGAAAAATCGAGAGAAAGTACTGAAAGGAGTTTGCAGGTGACGCAAGGAACGTATGGTTTGGTTTAAGAGCGGATGGCATTAATCCTTTTGGGGAGCAGAACAACAATCACAACACCTGGCCCGTGACTCTATGTATCTATAACCTTCCTCCTTGGTTGTGCATGAAGCGGAAGTTCATTATGATGCCAGTTCTCATACAAGGCCCTAAGCAACCCGGCAACGACATTGATGTGTACCTAAGGCCATTAGTTGAAGAACTTTTACAGCTGTGGAATGGAAACGGTGTATGCGTGTGGGATGAGCACAAACGGGAGGATATTGACCTGCATGCGTTGTTGTTTGTAACCATCAATGATTGGCCTGCTCTCAGTAACCTTTCAGGACAGACAAACAAGGGATACCACGCATGCACACACTGTTTAGATGACACCGAAAGTATATACCTGGACAATTGCAAGAAGAATGTGTACCTGGGGCATCGTCGATTTCTTCCGACCAACCATCAATTTCGGAAGAAAGGCAAGCATTTCAAAGGCGATGCAGATCACCGGAAGAAGCCCGCCATCCATACCGGTGATCACATACTTGCTATGGTCGATGATTTAAATGTAATCTTTGGAAAGGGTCCCGGTGGACTATCTGTTCTGAATGACGCTGAGGGACGCACACCCATGTGGAAGAAGAAATCTATATTTTGTGACCTACCCTACAGGAAAGACCTAGAGGTCCACTCTGCAATCGACGTGATGCACATGACGAAGAATCTTTGAGTGAACCTGTTAGGCTTCTTGGGCGTGTATGGGAAGAAAAAAGATACACCGGAGGCACGGGAGGGCCAACAACGTGTTCATGAAAAATACAGCATGCATCCAAAGCAGTATGAAGGTCCTACCAGCTACGCTTTTACCAAAGAAGAGAAGGAAATCTTCTTTGAATGCCTTCTCAATATGAAGGTCTCATCTGGCTTCTCGTCGAATATAAAGGGAATAATAAATATGGCAGAGAAGAAGTTCCAGAACCTAAAGTCTCATGACTGGGCACATGATTATGACGCAACTGCTTCCGGTTGCATTGAGGGGGCTTCTACCGGAAAACGTTCAATTAGCCATTGTGAAGCTATGTGCATTCCTCAATGCAGTCTCTCAGAAGGTGATCGATTCAGAAATCCTACCAAGGTTAAGGAGTGATGTGGCGCAATGTCTTGTTAGTTTTGAGTCGGTGTTCCCACCATACTTGTTCAATATCATGACGCACATCCTAGTTCAGCTAGTCGACGAGATTGTCGTTTTGGGCCCCGTATTTCTACACAATATGTTCCCCTTTGAGAGGTTCATGGGAGTCCTAAAGAAATATGTCCGTAACCGCGCTAGGCCAGAAGGAAGCATCTCCATGGGCCATCAAACAGAGGATGTCATTGGGTTTTGTGTTGACTTCATTCCTGACCTTAAGGAGATTGGTCTCCCTCAATCGCGGTATGAGGGGAGACTGACTGGAAAAGGCACGCTAGGAGCAAAGTCAATAATATGTGGGGATGAGCATTCTTGGTCTCAAGCACACTACACAGTTCTACAGAATTCTACCTCGGTAACCCCGTATGTCGATGAACACAAGAACATTCTGCGCTCCAAACACCCAGAGCAGTGTGACGACTAGATTACATGTGAACACATCAAGACTTTCGGCAGTTGGTTGCAAACACGTCTCAGGTGTGACAACACTACTTCTGATGAGATGTACTCGTTGGCCAGGAGACCATCTTTGACTATATTGACTTACAAAGGGTACGAGATAAATGGGAATACATTTTACACGATCGTCCAAGATCAAAGGAGCACCAACCAAAACAGCGGTGTCCGCTTTGATGCAGCAACGACCAATGGCAAGGTCGACACATATTATGGTTACATAGAGGAGATATGGGAACTTGACTATGGACATGATTTTAAGGTCCCTTTGTTTCGATGCAAATGGGTCAATCTTACAAGAGGCGGGGTATAGGTAGACCCGCATTACGGAATGACAACAGTGGATCTCAACAATCTTGGGTACACAGACGAACCATTCGTCCTAGCCAATGATGTGGTGCAGGTTTTCTATGTTAAAGACATGTCTACCAAACCGAGAAAAAGAAAAGATAAGGAAGCGAATATATCATACGATGATCCAAAGCGTCACATAGTTATTTCGAGCAAAAGAGACATCGTGGGATTGGAGGGCAAGACAGACATGTCTGAAGATTATGAAAATTTTCAGGAAATTCCTCCCTTCAAAGTCAAGGCTGACCCAAGCATCATGTTAAACAATGAAGATTATCCATGGTTACGGCGCAATAAGCAAAGGACACAAGCGAAGAAAAAGTGAAGACTTTCTCTCCACAACTATTATGATGATGCCTTTGATCTAGAATATCACTGCAGTTACATGTGAAGAAATGAAATGTCTTTTGTAACAGATGAGTTTCCGTTCGAAACCCTGATACTTCGGAAGAGACTGTCCGTTTTGTACACCAAATGCATCCAGCTTTTGTCATAACCCTCTCAACTTTTTAGCACATGCTATGTGGGTGAAATGATGATACCATGCCAACTTTCAACCTTTTTAGAGCTCATTTGTAGTGCTTTTCAATTTCAGTGTCATTTAGCTCAAAAAAGGGATACTTGCAATTGAGCCCCTAGTTGTGTCCCACTCGACAGGATTGCCCCTAGTTTTCGAAAACACGTTGTCTTGCCCACCCACTTTGGTCGTCTTAGCTAATTCATACTAAATCAGAAAAATGCAAATAAGATACCAAAATGTTCAAAAGAACATCACCTATATGTCAATGTCACTTGCATTCATGACAAAAGTGTTGGTAAGTGCCCATCTGAGTTTTACCTCTTATCGTACCACCATGAACAGTAAAATAAAAAATCCAAAAAAATTGGTGTCAAAGAATGACAAACGTTTTAAGTGCTTGCCAGGTTTCATCAGGGAATGACATTCGTGGAAGTCCTGGCAAAACAACAACCATTTAAAATAACCTAAAAATTACCAAATTGAATATAATGTTAGAACAAATTAATATTAAATAGCAGGAAAAAAGAATCACTCAAAAATCTATTTAACGCCGTCAGGCTGCCTAAATCTCGCGTGCTCTCCGTCGCCGTCGCCGCCGCTGGCCGCCGTCCCTGACCTCGCTCCGGCCACCCCGCTCTGGCCAACCCGCTCCGGCCGCCTCGCCCCGCCCCGCTCCGGCCACTGCTCCGCCCCGTTTCGGCCACATCCCCCCTCCCCTATACGTGAGGATGATTTTTTGTTTTTTGTTCATATATATATCTGTGTGTGTGTGTGTGTATGATGTTTTTTGTTCATATATATATGATGTTTTTTGTTCATATATATGTGTATGATGATATATGTGTGTATGATGATATATGATGATACATGTGTGTATGATGATATATGATGATATATATGTGTGTATGAAAATAGTCGGCATTTATTTAACATGAGGGGGGACGTCGATCAACCCCCTCTCGCTCCTCTCTTGTTGGATTGACCACCATCCATGGCCGCGAAAACTCAAAGCTAATAGATATTGCAATCCCAAGAAGATAGACATGGTTGTCACCGTTGTATTGTGGTAGACTGCTAGTAGTAATTTGAAAACGAAGTGCTACAATCTGAAAAGGGGGAAACCTATTCCAGCTTAGATTTGAGGCAGCCGGCGGCGGGCTTCGGACTAAATGGCGGAGAAAGAAGAGAAAGAAGAGTACCAAACTCACGGTGCATTCACCGCAAGGACCGGTCGCCGTCACCGGCCTCGATGCAGTCTGCTGACCGCGGCCCGATCGGCGGTGAGGTCCTCAAATGCTAGCTCCTCAGCGTGGATCTACCGAAGGTCGGCCAGCGAGCTCTCGGCTGGGACCTCGCGCGTGGTGATCTGTGGCCGGAGGAGGGAAGGGTGAGATGGTGCAGCGAGAGCGACGGCGGCACGAGCCAGCGGAAATGGAGGGTGAGGGGATTTTTTTTTTGAGACAATCACACCAGGCTTTATTCAAATTGTCGGAACACTTATAGGAATAAAGTTCAAATCCCCGGGAAGGCCTAACCCGACACGGCGGCCTAACCCGAGCAAAAGTGCATGCCTAGCGAGACTGTGAGCATCGAAATTCGAGTTCCTAAACTCGTGAACAAAATTACAAGCAGTAAACGCCATCGACCTCTCTATGATTTCATGTAAAATAGCTGCATGATTTCCTGCTGTCCCCTGCTTGATTTCATCCACCACGGTCTTGAAATCAGACGCAACATGTATCTTCTCAACATATAAATCCTCCTCGAGCGCCAACGCCTCCCTTACCGCTAGTGCTTCCAACGTAACATGGTCATAGATATGTTTAAAAGTGATAGAAGAAGCAAAGTGCCATCCAAATCCCTGCATATTACACCAACAGAACCAAATCTTCCACTTGAGACAGCGGCATCAGTATTAAACTAGACATACTCCATTGGCGGGGGTAGCCAGTGAGTTGGCCTACCCGCCCGGTTAGCAATATTCCGCTCTGTTGGTTTTGTCAAAATCTCTAAATCGTTGAGGAAAGCATTGATAAATTGATGAATTTATATAGGGCTGTCATAAATCCCCTCGTGAATAATGGCTCTTCGGCGTGATCTCCAAATTGCCCAGAGGGTGTGGGGATTGTGCGTGCGTGCGTGGGGTCGGAGTTGGTATGAGTGGGCTGGTATGGGCCTGCTGCGTTTAGTAAAATTCCGTTGCAATCTTTTCTTTTTCTGTGCAATCTTAATTATGAGAAGGAATCCGTCAAATAAAATTTCGTTGTTCTATAAAAAAAGTAAAATTTGGTGTTACCCTAAAAAAGAGTAAAATTTGGTGTTCAAAATGAATTGTTGGTCTCATTTGCACCTTCAAATATAAGGAACTGCATCCTCTAACATACAGAAAAAAAAGTTAGGAAACATACAATACCCTAACTTGTCTTCTTTCAATCAATATGATTAAGTATAAAATGACTTAAATTAATTTAAAAATTATAGATCTGCCGTGTAGATTTATATTAATTACATACAAATAAACTGATGGTTAAATACTATTAATTTTAGATTTTTTATATCTACAGCAAATACCAACAGTAAACAACGTGCTAACATTTCCTAAATTGCCTTCTTCATTTTACACTAGACTAGCACTGTAGAAATGTGACTTTCCTTCTCTAGTTTAGAGGACCCGGTTCCCAAATATACAACATATTGGATCGAAAATGCCTTTTGGAGCTCGGCCTCCATAGAGGCCGGTTTTTGAAAAACCCAAAATTCATGAAAATTCATATTTTTATACTTTAAAAAAATCTAAAAAAATAGAGATACACATGGAGGCATAACACACATGTGTGTAATTTTTTAGGACGAAATACGTTGAAATAAAGGTTGTGCAAAAAAGACAAATTTGAGGCTTTTTAACACATGATACTATTCATCCTCAAAGTCTAGAAATTTGTCTTTTCTGTACAGATCGCATTTCAAAGTATTTTATCTTGAATTTTTACACATCCATACATTTCATCCTTGTATAGTCGCATAATTTTGTTCAGAATTTTTTGAAGTCAAAAAGTTTGATTTTTGATATTTTTTTAAATAAAGGGCTTCATGGAGCTCGGTCACCAAAACACCCTACTCATATTGATTGATTATCAAGCTGGTCTTGCATAGATTTAGGGGGATTTAAGCTAAGTAAATGTTCGTTAAAACTTCCACCTTCTTTTACCGACCCAACGGTTGTCGTCCTCTTCATCGAGTTTGTTTCCATTATTTTTCATCTTACTAGAACTGGGGTCACGAAACTATGTGGAGTTGGAGCACAACTGTTCGGAAATCTTTGTGCCAAAGTATGCTCCGGCTGCTACACAAAATCAGAAAACGATATATGTGTCAATCTGAATGCATGACGTGTCTTTTTTATTTTTTCTGCCTTATAAAAACAACCATATTAATCAGTTTATCATCTTTTGAAAAGTTTCACGGACAGGAAGATTCAATTTTTTCTTCTTCTCTGTGCTATAATTTTTGGCATCCCGCATCAGCACACATCCTTCGGTTGGTTCAATAAAACTAAGCATTCCATTTTTTGCCACAATTAATGTATTTGTTTTCATAGAATAGTTTAGCAGGCTGCCGCGTTGCATCCCTACTTAGGATATGACATAGTACTACATTCATAGAAATCATATGCTATGGTAAGTAAGGGCATTTGGCTTATGAAGCTGCATGACTCGGTCAATCATCAATATCTAAAACATAAATCATATGATATCTAATAAAAGCCTCACTTGTACATTGTGCTATATATGTTCACCATGCTTTCATTCACGTACCAGATGAATAATATATAGCCACTGCATTTGGTTCATCTAATGGCACATAATTGACAGTATGTTTTTACGGATCCAAACAATTTGATCCGTTTAAGCAACCAGCCCAATGGCTCGCACTTTAAGTTAAAAATCTACCAGTATCGAAACTTTCCCCACGATCCATCGTTTTCAGAGAGTTGCAGCCCTGCAGTGTTTCATGCTGCAATATGGTCATGTAACCTTAGATCAAGATCACCCAGTTTGGACCCAAGAAGCCTCCACGCGATTTTCGCTTACAAATCCATTTATAGATCATACATAAAGATTGTTGGATACAAGTTCAAGTCCTGATTAAGCAATACATGGCCTGCTCAAGTGAGGTTTCGACAAGAATGACATACATGTTGGCTAGAAGAATAAGCTCAGCAATGTATTTCTTTTTTTGCCGCTAATTCGAACGATTCCGAGCAGAACTTTGCCCAGAGCACAAACAGTGCTGGGCAATTGGATGAAACATCTAATCAAGACATATAAAAAGAACACTGATGTGTCCTTCAAAAGCTGACAAATATCTACCAAGAGATTCAGAAGTAGTCGCCTGTCAGTTGTCACCGAAATATCGAATCCTGCTTCCCACGCAGGAAGTGAGTGGTACATACATAGGCCTGCCATCACTTGCACATGGTTCCTATTGTGGCGTGAGCATCATACCGACCATGGCTGTGATACTCTTACCGGTGCCACGGAGCAACACCTTCGGCACAAGGAACGGGAAGCAATCTTTTGGCAGCCCATCATACAGATTAGTGCTCCTGGTTTGAAATTCCATAGCCTGAGAAAAGCTCGGTTCCATGCACGACAATGATAGCCTGCACCTGAACTTGGACCCGGTAATGTGAGGCTGGACGCAGCAAACTGAGATGACACTACCGAGGGACTCCATCGTCATGTTGACCAGGAAGAGGTGCCCATCCTCACCCACGAGAATGGTGGATCCCTCAGTTTTATATATGTCACTGCTTGAATGAACACGGTATAATTCCCACAGTTTGTTGTTTTGCCCATGAAACAGAAAACTTCATTTATGACTGCCTAGTTCGTATTATATGGTAAACAGACTTTCCCTAACGTATTATACTTTTCACAAAGATAATAGGAGCCTTGTGCATACTGAAGAAAGCACATCCCCATCTACAGTAATAATCTGTCAATGCTGGAGAAAATAGCATAGCTGTCCTTGTTTGGGTTTCCCATACTGTGAGGAACTGAAACAATACACCGATCCAGTGGGCACAATTTCAGGTCCAGTTTTTCAGCCACAAAACCAAAACCGTGGCATCCGATCGAGAGCTCCACCTGACCTGAGGATCAATTACTGTATTCCGACTGGATAATCTGAGGAACATTATGATAGCAGACGAAAAGCATCGCCTTTTCGAGCTTGACGAAAAACAATCCAAAGATTCACCGACGCTGACGCTATCCGTCTCCGCCACGCCAGAAGTAACTAAATCCTTGATAAGCACATAAGGATTGAGAGCAGAGACGAGCCAGCGCTCAGGGGGCACCTGGAAAATGGGAGGGCGCAGTGGGAGGAAGCAGAGGGGGCAGTCGAGGATGTCGAGGTCGAAGGTGACGTCGGCGGCCGCCGCCGCGACCTTCCTCCTCTTGCCGCCGACCTCCTTTTCCGCCTCCTTCTCCTGCTGCTGCGCTGCCATCCCTTCCTTCCGGCGGGCGGAACCACGGGAGCTTACCGACGGGGGGCGGCGGCGCTCTCTCTTTCTCCGGCCGCCCTTTCCCCTCTCTCTCTCTCTCTCTCTCTGTCTCTCGGGCCGACGGCTTCGAACTTTTAAGGCTGCTCCTGTTTCGCGCTTTAAGGGGCCCAAATGCCGATCGATGGCGCGGATGGACCAGGCCCAAATAGCCCCATCGCTCGCTTAAATTTGGAAGACAACCAGCTGCTGCTACAAAAAAAAAATACCGGCCCTTGTTCTTTTTTTCATTATAAGATTTGAAAGAGTTCACGAATTCAAATATTATTGTAGAATATTTAAAAATTCCGGTGACTATATAAGAATGTACACATACTAATGATATGTTCATGAATTTAAAAAATATTCACGGATGTGAAACTACGTTCATGAGACTGAAAAAGGTTAATGACCATATAAGTCTTCATCAATTTCAAAAAACTCGGTAACTTTTAAAAAAACTTGAATTTGTAGAAAAATCGCACATTGGACATTTTATTCGCGAATTTAAAAAAAGGATAATATAACGAAAAAAATTTAAACAAGATCAAAAAATAGAAACCAATAAATTCGTTGAAATATACACAATAAAAAGGGATAAAACCAGCACGGAACCTTCTTGAGCCTTTCCGAAATCAGGTGGGAAGTTAGCGGGATGGTGTGTGTTTTGTACGAAAATGCTAGTATTCCCACTGTAAAGAAATATAAGATCTTATGCTTCTTTACAGAGGGACAAACACCCTAGCGGAAGGGTGTGCGTTTTGTACGAAAAGGCAATATTTTATTCTACATGTGTGAAATAGGAATTTCCAAATTTGAAGTAGAAGGAACTGGAAGACAAGGTTGAAGTTGGGCCGAGCACTGAACCAAGTAGAATGAGGCCGATCACAATCAAAAGACATGTGTTATATTTGAGAGACGTGTATTGAAAATGCACGCTTATACTAGTATGAGGTGAAGAGTAAACTTCTCTTCATTTCACTAATTCGGGGAATATTATAGCCATGCAAGTGTTTGCCTCACAGTTGTGTATGTCTTACCCTAGGGCTTATACAGAAACACAGATGTTTTTCTCCACTGATATTGATATATTATGATAGGCGTAAATTAAGGAGGAAAGAGGCTATCGCCTTCATCACTAGGATTAATAAAAAAGTTGTTCTCCGGGAATTTGTTGCTTCTAATATTTCATTAGATAACAGTATAATAGTTATCATATGAATGTAATGTATCGGAGCGCACAACAAATCATCAAATTGATCGTGTTCCATGACATAATTTTTTTTTGAAAGATCCAGCATATTGCTGGCCTTTCATTGATTTAACAGGAGAGGTCAGGAAACAATGTTTGATCAAGTGACCAGACGAGCCAAAGACATAAGCTCAGGAAAATAAACAAGGCCATGGGCACAAACATAAGTCTAAATTGTCCCAACTATGTCACCAAAGGGGTTTCAAGAAACTTTGCCCCGGCCAGTTTCCACAGTTCAATTTTTGCTTTGATTTGGTGGATCACTTCGTCAGACGATGCAATCTTCCCGCGGAATGTGCATCGATTCCTTTCCTGCCAGGTTTTCCATGAGATTAGGATGATCATCAATTTCATAGCTTTTCTTTAAGTTCCTGGGGCAGCGTGCTGGATTGTCATGCGGGTGGCTTCGGCGGAGTAGCTTGATCCAGTCCATCTGTTAGGGTTTAGAGCCCTACAGCCTCCCCATGCTGCAGGCTTCTTCCAAATCTGAATTGATACTAGGCAGAACCAGAAGAGATGCACTGAAGATTGAAGCTATCTTAGGCACAACTGACAGAAACTAATTAACACACAGATGTACATAGGCATATTTTAGAGTGTAGATTCACTCATGTTGCTCCGTATGTAATCCATAATGAAATTTTTAAAATGATTTACATTTCGGAACCGAGGGAATATATACATATATAGCATATATATATATATATATGAAGGGCCGAAGTTGTGCGTATTCAAGTAAGCATATATAGGTAGTCCCGGTTGGAGTCGGATAGGGTTGGTGCATGCATGTGCTAACTCGTGGTAGCAGTAGAGCGTAATTAGTACCACCGTTTC
This sequence comes from Hordeum marinum, assembly GCA_022496015.1. Classification (NCBI taxonomy): domain Eukaryota; kingdom Viridiplantae; phylum Streptophyta; class Magnoliopsida; order Poales; family Poaceae; genus Hordeum; species Hordeum marinum. Next base: position 14,511,649 of record CM039674.1, read on the forward strand.
GTGCCCTGCATGTGGACATGAGGAGTCGCTGCACCACCGTTTTTGGTCATGTCCCCACAGCATGTGTTTCTGCAAGTTGTTGCGCTCGATCGGCAACGGGAGCACCGGTGGCGACCCCGCGGGAGATGGACAGTTCCCAGAGTGCAGATGGCGAAGGAGAGAAACAAGACAAAAATCTCACATTGAGCTAGACTGTAAAGGGCTCGTAATGATGCTGAAGCAAAGTGAGAAAAATCTGTCAGTCAATGGACCATTGATTATTGAGGACCTGAAGAAGAGTATACGAGAGTTCCAGGAGACTAAAAATTAGCTGGATTCAGCAGACACCGACCGAGGGCTTCCACGTGTTTGGCGTCGGCTACGACCCTCGAAGTGACACCTACAAGGTCGCACGCTTCTTCTTCTTCTTCTTGGACGCTAGAGACCCCGTCCTCACGAACCATTACCACCACCAGTTTGGGATGGAGGTTTTCACCATCGGGGTAGACGAGCACTGGCGTGAGACGGCGGTGCCACCACCCTACCCGGTGGACATTACACGAACCACGGCCTTCTTTAGGGGCTCATTGTTTTGGATCATCGACCGTGATGAACTTGCGGGTGGACAATCCCCGTCAGGGTTTCTCCGGTTTAGGCTGGACGATGAATCGTTCAGTGTCACCCCACCGCCTCCATGCTGTCAAGGGCTCGTATACGAGATGTCCTACTTAGCCGAGCTGCGTGGGGAGCTGAGCGTGGCTCATCCCGGGCCCAACTGTGAATCGATTGAGATTTGGACGTGCAACGACGTGGACACCGACCCACCACAATGGACTCGACGTTGCATCTTCAGCAACTATTGTCCCCAGCCAGCTGAAAGACTCGAAATCGCGATGTACAACCTATGCAAAGATATGTTTGCCCTACAAGTTCTTAAGGATATAGTTGGACTAGATCGCTTGATACACCACGACCATGACTCGGTGATCCCCTACATTCCATCCCTAGTTCCAATCTAGTTGAACAGACAGTTGGCTGAATATGTACTGCCAGGGAGATATCTTCTTCAGTGTGCCTGTCAAAATCAGATCCCGGTCGTAATGTACCCAAAAAAAAATGTATTCCTATTTTTTTGCTCCTACGGCTCCCTCGGCATATCTTATGCTCTGCTTAACTTCAGGGAGGTGGATTTGGCTATCTTATCTCCCGAGTTGCAGCATTGCATGGTTTATAGATTTACATCTTTGGATCAAGAGCACCCCCAGTTTGCACCCAGGAAGCGCTAGTCGGGGTTTCAATGCATAGATCATACACAAAGATGGTTTGGCACAAGTTCAAGTACTAAGCTGCAAAACATGGCTTACTTCAGTCAGGTTTTGCTTCCGTCATTGATTTGAAGCAAAACTTTACAAACAGTGCTCTGCAATCGGATGAAATATCTAATCCAGACCAAATGAACACTAGTGCCAAAACAAGAAGCTGAGAGATTCCTTTAAAAAAGCTTAGAGATTTGGAAGTACTCACTTGTCAAACCTAATCATACAAAGGCACCCCATCACTTGCCCATGGGGCCTATTGCGTCGTGACGGTCACACCCACCATGGCTGTGGCGCTTGTAACGGTTCCTCGTAGCAACACCTTCGGCACAAGGAACTGGAAGCAATCTTTGGGAAACCCATCATACAGATTAGTGCTCCTCGTTAGGAACTCCATAGACTGAGAAAAGCTTGGTTCAGCACACGACAATGTTAGCTTGCACCTGAAGTTGGATCCAGTAATGTGAGGCTGGACGGAGCAAACTGAGATGACACCACCACAGGACTCCATTGTCATGTTGACCAGGAAGAGGATCCCATCCTCACCCACCAGAACGGTTGATCCCACATGGAAACGGATCCGGAATGCCTTGTTGTAGGTAACTTTCGGGAAGTGCCAGTTGTGCTTGCCTGAAAAATGCTCCAGGAGCATCGCGGCAGGTCCGCTGAAGCCGCAGCCGGTTTCGGGGCAGAAACATGGTGCATGTGGACAACCTTTCTCATGGTCTTCTTTCTGGTAGTAGGCTATCCTTGCAGTGCATCCGTGATTGCAATTGGAGCAAGCAACTTTGATGGATTCCACGAGATGTTCTACCATGTGGCAGCGGTTGTAGACTGTGGGAAGGGAGCAGAAGTGGAACTTCTCTAGGAGCTTGTCATGGCAAGACGAACATATAGTATGCCCCACAGTGCACTGACGAACAGAAACAACAAATCAGTATATATGCTAATGAGTTAGCTGAACTAAAACTTAACACAGGAATTGAAAGTATGCAGATTGTGGTGGCCAGGTACATGCTAGAATAATCATGATATGGTTTGAGTTAACAATATGTACAAATTTGTAAAAAAAAAATAAAAAAAAAAGAGGAGCAATAAGCATATCCTGCATGGAATTAAGCTCGGCTATCATTCCCATCTAAATACCGTAAATTCACCAGATGCAACTTTTAACTTATTTTATTTTGTTTTTTACCTGGAACAGTGGAGGAGGCTACCACGATATATTTTCTGTTTATAAGTTGGAGATAATTACAATGCAGTGTACAAATGGAGTAGGGTCCTAGAGGGGCATTACAAAATATTGTATGACCAGTCAAGGAAACTCTGTCCATGGGTGTCCTTAACCCTATGCGAAAGAAGGACTAGCTCTGAGTTAGGAAGCACTTTCCAACTAGGGAAAGGAAGGTCCCTAACTTTCCAATTATTCTGATCAACAGAAAATATACACACTTCCCAGAAAGACGGCTTAGCAAATATTCCATTACCAGCAATTACCTATAAGTTGTGACTACGTTGACACACAGATTGTACATTCAACAAAATGGCTTGGGCTTGTAAAACTAGTTAAGAAACTTAGTGTATGGTTGTCCTTAACCATATGCCAAACAAGGACTTAGCTCTGACTTATGAAGCACTTTCCTCCTAGGGAATGAAGGTTCCTGACGCTAACAAAAAAGTGAAACATTTGTTAGGCGGTAGACATTCTTCGACCGCAATTATCATCTGAATCCATTCTAGTTAATTCTACAACTACACATCCCCACTTCTGTCCATAGTTGCATGTTGCAACATTTATTAAGCTGAATGCCACAATTGCCCATCCCAACTGAATTTTTGACCAACTAGTGAAATATTAAGAGACATTACAACATCTGGGCTAATGTCTGCATCAATTCTTCAGAGATGTCAACCCTGACTTGCAATTTCGCAACCACAAAATCAGAACTTTATAAACCTGCTGGTACCCAAGTCCAACTTCTGGATCAACTACGTGCCGGATTCTAACAAAATAATCTCGGTAACATCCCTATTGTTTGGGGACAGAGCTAATCTAGGCACCAGACGCATTGAAATTGGTAAAAAAAAAATGTGAATTCACAATACTTCGAGTCTCCCAAACATATATATTGATTCATTGGCACCAGACAGCAGAAGTGAGTGAATCCATGAGAGAATCGTAGGATGTGAGTAGCACTGTCCGCGGAGATCAACGCAGGTGCAGGGGTGATACCTGGAAGATGGGAGGGCGCAGGGGATGGAAGCAGACGGGGCAGTCGAGGATGTCGAGGTCCATGGTGACATCGGCCGCGACCCTCTTCCTCTTGCCGCCGCCGCCGCCCTCCTTTTCCGCCCCCTTCTCCTGCTCCTGCGCTCGCATCCCTTCCTCCTTTCCTCCCGGCGGGCGGAACCACGGCGGGAGGTTGACGACAGGATACACCGGAGCGGCCATCCGCAGTGCCGCAGGGACTTCTCTCCGCACGACCGGAGTCGAGCCGCCCCTCTCTTCTCTCCCTCCCGCCGCCGCCGTCTCTCTCTTTCTCTTTCTCTGGGACGGACGGCTTTTTCTTTTTTTGATTGAGGGATACCGACGGGCGACGGCCTTTTAAATTTCGAAATTTGGAGCAGGACGGGGAGAAGGCAACGGAGGGAGACGGCGCAGAAATTGGGCCGAACAACGGCCCGGGTAATAGATTGTGCCCAGCTAACTAGAGGGTATCTTCTAAAAAAAAGCTAACTAGAGGGTAAATGTGGGTTAGACACACACGCCTGACAGGTACAAAGAACATTATATAGAGGTAATAAAAAATATAACTAGGTCTGTAAATAACCATGAGAAATCCCAGTCTCAACAGATGATCCCCTCTAGTTAGGGTTTTTCTGTCCTCGTGGCGGCGCCTTGGCTACACAGTCGAGATCTAACATCCCCCCACCCATCTCCCGACGGTGAGGTCGCTAGGGCTTCTCGGAAGTGATCGTCGGGTCGCTCCCCTGCCTCTGGCAAGCCTTTGGTCCCGCGGGGGGTTTGTTGGGGTTCTCCCGCCCGGCAACACAAGTTTTTCTTCGGGCTATGGTTTCATGGCGGAAAAGGCTTCGAGCTCCGGGGCGAACCCGACTTCGGTCGAGGAGATGATGGCTGCTCTAGGCCTCACTGAAGAGGACCTTGGCGATGTGGTCGTCGAGGAAGAAGAAGAGATTCTGACAACTGCTGTGCAGTGGATGGGGATAGGGCGATTTCACACTGAGAAATCATCCGACACATACTGGTTCTATCGCACCATGCGAGTTGCTTGGGATCTTGCGAAGGAGGTCAAAATTAGGCCTTTGTAAGATAACCTATACACCTTCCATTTCGCTTGTCCGGGTGATTGGGAATGTGTCATGCAAGAGGGTGTTGGGTAACGTTGCATGGGAAACAAATATTTTCCTACGCACACGCAAGATCTATCCATGGTGATGAGCATCTACGAGAGGGAGAGTGGATCTACATACCCTTGTAGATCTCTAAGCGGGAAGCGTTAAGAAACGCGGTTGATGTAGTCGAACGTCTTCGCGATCCAAATCGCCGAGCGTCACGCGATCCCATCACAATCCGTCCCGCGATCCCATCACGATCCGTCCCGCGATCCAATCACGATCTGTCCCGTGATCCAATCACGAATCGTCTCGCGATCTTGATCACGGTCCTTCCGATCCAGCGCCGAACGGATGGCACCTCCGTGTTCAGCACACGTACAGCTCGATGACGATCTCCGCCTTCTTGATCCAGCAAGAGGGAGCGGAGAGGTAGAAGAGTTCTTCGGCAGCACAATGGCATGGTGGCGGTGGTGGTGAACTAATCCAGCAGGGCTTTACCTAAGCACCACAGAACTAATCTAGAGGAGAAACAGATCTAGAGGAAGAAGAGGGCAACACGTGGCAATTAGGGTTGGCTTTTCCTTCTAAATCCTCTAGTATATATAGGAGGGAGGGAGGGGAGGAGGCAGCCTGAAACCCTCAAGATTTGGCCAAAATTGGAGGTGGAGGAGTCCTACTCCAATCCTATTAGGAGTAGGATTCCTCCTTTCCACTTGAAAACTCTTTCCACCTCTCCACCTTTAGATTTTTTTCCTTCTCAAACCTCATGGGCTTTAGTGGAGGCGTCGGCCAGCCCACCAGGGGCTGGTTTGTCTCCTCCCACAGCCCATGAGGCCCCTTGGGGCGTGACACCCCTCCTGATGGTCCTCCGGTACCCTCCCGGCACTCTCGGTACACTACCGATGAGCCCGAAACTTTTCCGGCGACCAAAACAAGACATCATATATATCCATCTTTACCTCTGGACCACCATACATAACTTTATACTACCGAAACATCACCGAACCTTAAGTGTGCAGACCCTGCGGGTTCGAGAACTATGTAGACATGACTGAGACACCTCTACGGTCAATAACCAATAGCGGGACCTGGATGCCCATATTGGTTCCTACATATTCTATGAAGATCTTTATTGGTTGAACCTCTATGTCAAGGATTCAGTTAATCTCGTATGCTATTCCCTTTGTTCTTCGGTATGTTACTTGCCCGAGATTCAATCGTCGGTATCTCTATAACTAGTTCAATATCGTTACCGGCAAGTCTCTTTACTCGTTCCGTAATACAAGATCCCGTGGCTAACACTTAGTCACATTGCTTGCAAGGCTTGTTGTGATGTTGTATTACCGAGTGGACCCTGAGATACCTCTCCGTCACACGGAGTAACAAATCCCAGTCTTGATCCATGCCAACCCAACAGACACCCTTGGAGATACCTGTAGAGCACCTTTATAGTCACCCAGTTACGTTGCGACGTTTGATACACACAAGGCACTCCTCCGGTGTCATTGAGTTGCATGATCTCATGGTCATAGGAACACATACTTGACATGCAGAAAACGGTAGCAATAAACTGACACGATCATATGCTACGTTTATAGTTTGGGTCTTGTCCATCACATCATTCTCCTAATGATGTGATCCCGTTATCAAATGACATCACATGTCCATGGCCAGGAAACCTTGACCATCTTTGATCAACGAGCTAGTCCATCAAAGGCATAGTAGGGACATGGTGTTGTCTATGTATCCACACATATATCTGAGTTTCCGATCAATACAATTCTAGCATGGATAATAAACGATTACCATGAACAAGGAAATATGATAATAACTAATTTATTATTGCCACTAGGGCATATTTCCAATAGTCTCCCACTTGCACTAGAGTTAATAATCTAGTTCGCATCACCATGTGATTCGCATTGTTATGAATCTAACACCCAATGAGTTCTGGGGCTCGATCATGCTTCGCATGTGAGAGAGGTCTTTTAGTCAATGGGTCTGCGATATTCAGATCCATGTGTACTTTGCATCTCTATGTCATACTATAAACACTGCCACCACACTGCACTTGGAACTATTCCAAATGTCTGCTCCATAATACATATCCAGATTGCTACTAAGAGTCATCCGGATTGGTGTTAAAGCTTGCATCAACGTAACCCTTTATGACGAGCTCTTTATCACCTCCATCATTGAGAAATATTTCCTTAGTCCTGTAGTTAATAAGGATAATCTTGACCGCTGTCCAATGATCCACTCCTGGATCACTCTTGTACCCCTTGACAGACTCATGGCAAGGCACACACAGGTGCGGTACACAGCATGACATAATATAGAGCCTATGGCTAAAGCATAGGGGACGACCTTCGTCCTTTCTCCTTCTTCTGTCGTGGCCGAGCTTTGAGTCTCACTCAACTTCACACCTTACAAATCAGCCAAGAACTCCTTCTTTGACTGATCCATTTTGAACTCTTTCAAAATCTTGTCTATGTATATACTCATTGAAAGTCTCATCAAGCATCTTGATCTACATCTATAGATCTTAATGCCCAACAAATAGGTAGCTTTATCCAGGTCTTCCTTTGAAAAACTCTTTTCAAACAACCCTTTATGCTTTCCAGAAAATTCTACATCATTTCCGATCAACAATATGCCATCCACATATGCTTATCAGAAACTCTATAGTGCTCCCACTCACTTTATAGTAAATACAAGTTTATCATAAACTTTGTATAGACTCAAAAACTTTGATCACCTCATCAAAGCGTATATTCCAACTCTGAGATGCTTGCTTCATTCCATAGAAGGATCACTGAAGCTTGCACACCTTTTAGCATCCTTAGTGTTGGAAATATGCCCTAGAGGCAATAAATAAAGTGTTTATTATTATATTTCCTTGTTCATGATAATCATTTATTATCCATGCTATAATTGTATTGATTGGAAACACATTACATGTGTGGGTAAATAGACAACATTATTTCCCTAGTATGCCTCTAGTGAACTAGCTCGTTGATCAAAGATGGTCAAGGTTTCCTAGTCACTGACATGTGATGTCATTTGATAACGGGATCACATCATTAGTAGAATGATGGGATGGAGAAGACCCAAACTACAAATGTAGCATATGATCGTGTCAGTTTATTGCTACTGTTTTCTGCATGTCAAGTATATGTTCCTATGACCATGAGATCATGCAACTCACGGACATCGGAGGAGTGCCTTGTGTGTATCAAACGTCGCGACGTAACTGGCTGAGTATAAAGGTCCTCTACAGGTATCTCCGAGGGTGTCTGTTGAGTTGGCATGGATCAAGACTGGGATTTGTTACTCCGTGTGACGGAGAGGTATCTCAAGGCCCACTCGGTAATACAACATCACAATAAGCCTTGCAAGCAATGTGACTAAGTGTTAGTCACGGGATTTTGTATTACGGAACGAGTAAAGAGACTTTCCAGTAATGAGGTTGAACTAGGTATGGAGATACCGACGATCGAATCTTGGGCAAGTAACATACCGAAAAACAAATGGAACATCATACTGGATTAACTGAATCCTTGACATAGAGGTTCGACCGATAAAGATCTTCATAGAATATGTAGGAACCAATATGGGCATTTAGGCCCCGCTATTGTGTATTGACCATAGAGGTGTCTCGGTCATGTCTACATAGTTCTCGAACTCGCAGGGTCTGCACACTTAAGGTTTGGTGACGCTTCGGTAGTATAGAGTTATGTATGGCGGTGGCCAAAGGTTGTTCAGAGTCCCAGATGAGATCCTGGACATCATGAGGAGCTCCGGAATGGTCCGGAGGTAAATATTCAGATATAGGAAGTCCTGTTTTGGTCGCCGAAAAGTTTCAGGCTAATCGGTAGTGTACCAGGAGTGCCCGTAGTGTACCGGGAGACCACCGGGAGGGGTATTTTGACCCAAGAGGCTTCATGGGCTGTGGGAGAATAAATACCAGCCTTTTTTGGGCTGGTGGAAGTCCCACACAAGGCCCATGTGGCTAGGGAAGAAAATCCCAAAGGGAAAAAGGTGGGAAAAGGCCAAAATGGAGGAATCCTAGTCCTACTAGGATTGGAGGACGAGTCCTCCTCTCCTCCCCACTTCGGCCGAACCAAGGAGGCTTGGCCCTTGCGCCAAGTCCTCTCCTCCCTCCCTCTTATATATACTGGAGGTTTTAGGGTTTTTGCTCAGAATTTTTTTGCCACGTGCTACCCGTTCCTCCAGTGCATAGTTTCTCCTCTAGATCGGATTTCTGAAGTGCTTAGGCGAAGCCCTGCAGGAATAGCTCCACCACCATCTCCGAAGCGTCGTCACACTGCCGGAGAACTCTTCTTCCTCTCCGCTCCCTCTTGCTGGATCAAGACGGCCAAGATCGTCATCAAGCCGTATGTGTGCTGAACGCGGAGGTGTCGTTCGTTCGACGCTAGATCGGAAGGACCGTGATCGAGTTCACGGGACGGATTGTGATCTAGTTCGTGGGACGGATCGTGATTGGATCACGAAGACGTTTGACTACACCAACCGCGTTTCTTAATGGTTCACACTTAGCGATCTAGAAGGGTACGTAGATCCACTCTCCCTCTCGTAGATGCTCATCACCATGGATAGGTCTTGCGTGAACATAGGAAATTTTTTGTTTCCCATGCAACGTTCCCCAACAGTGGCATCATGAGATAGGTCTATGTGTAGATGAGATCTCGAGTAGAACACAAAGAGTTTGTGGGCGTTGATGCTTAGATTGCTTCCTGTTGGGGAACGTCGCATGGGAAACAAAAAATTTCCTACGCACACGCAAACCTATCCATGGTGATGAGCATCTACGAGAGGGAGAGTGGATCTATGTACCCTTGTAGATCGCTAAGCGGGAAGCGTTAAGAAACGCGGTTGGTGTAGTCGAACATCTTCGCGATCCAAATCGCCGAGCGTCCCGCGATCTCATCACGATCCGTCCCACGATCCAATCACGATCCGTCCCGTGAACTCATCACGATCCGTCCCGCGATCTCATCACGATCCGTCTCACGATCTTGATCACGATCTGTCCCGCGATCTCATCACGAACCGTCTCGCGATCTCGATCACGGTCCTTCTGATCTAGCGCCGAACGGACGACACCTTCGCGTTCAGCACACGTGCAGCTTGATGACGATCTCCACCGTCTTGATCTAGCAATAGGAGGTGGAGAGGAGAGAGAGTTCACCGGCAGCGTGACGGCGCTCCGGTGATGGTGGTGGAGTGATTCCGGCAGGGCTTCGCCTAAGCGCTGTGGAAAACCGATCTAGAGGAGAAACTGTGCACCGGTGAAACGGGTAGCACGTGGCCGGAAATTCTGTCCAAAAACCATCCAATCCACCAGTATATATAGGAGGAGAGGAGAGGAGAGGCAGCCAAGGCCTTTGGGTCAGCCGAAATAGGAGGTGGAAAGCAATCCTACTTCACCTCCAATCCTAGTTGGAGTAGGATTGCCTCCTATTGGCTGATTTTCCACTTTTTGCTTTAGGACTTTCTCTCTTGCGCCATGGGCCTTTGTGGCTGTTTTCCCAGCCCACTAAGGGCTGGTTAATACTCTCCCACAGCCCATGGACCTCTTGGCGTCGAAGTACCCCTCCCGGAGGTCTCCCGGTACACTACCGGCACTCCCGGTACACTACCGATGAGCCCGAAACTTTTCCGGAAACCAAACTAGGACTTCCTATATATGAATCTTTACCTCCGGACCATTCCGGAGCTCCTCGTGATGTCCGGGATCTCATCCAGGACTCCGAACAAACTTCGGTCACCACCATACATAACTCTACACTACCGAAACGTCACCGAACCTTAAGTGTGCAGACCCTACGGGTTCGAGAACTATGTAGACATGACCGAGACACCTCTACGGTCAATAACCAATGGCGGGACCTGGACGTCCACATTGGTTCCTACATATTCTACGAAGATCTTTATCGGTCGAAGCTGTATGTCAAGGATTCAGTTAATCCCGTATAACGTTCCCTTTGTTCTTCGGTATGTTACTTGCCCGAGATTCGATCGTCGGTATCTCCATACCTAGTTCAACCTCGTTACCGGCAAGTATCTTTACTCGTTCCGTAATACAAGATCCCACAATTAACAATTAGTCACATTGCTTACAAGGCTTATTGTGATGTTGCATTACCGAGTGGGCCCTGAGATACCTCTCCGACACACGGAGTAACAAATCCCAGTCTCGATCCATGGCAACTCAACAGACACCATCGGAGATACCTGTAGAGCACCTTTATAGTCACCCAGTTACGTTGCAACGTTTGATACACACAAGGCACTCCTCCAATATCCGTGAGTTGTATGATCTCATGGTCATAGGAACATATACTTGACATGCAGAAAACAGTAGCAATAAACTGACACGATCATATGCTATGTTTGTAGTTTGGGTCTTATCCATCACATCATTCTCCTAATGATGTGATCCCGTTATCAAATGACATCTCATGTCCATGGCTAGGAAACCTTAACCATCCTTTGATCAACGAGCTAGTCCATTAGAGGCATACTAGGGACATGGTTTTGTCTATGTATCCACACATGCATTTAAGTCTCCGATCAATACAATTATAGCATGAATAATAAACGATTATCATGAACAAGGAAATATGATAATAACTAATTTATTATTGCCTCTAGGGCATATTTCCAACACTTCCTCCCTTGGTCGTTTTTTGGTTCAGCGGTATTGTGAGATGAAGCTGCCCGGACCAACATTACTCGTACGCTTACGAGAACCGGTTCCCTCAACCGCAACTTTTTGCATAGATGGCTTGCGGGTGCCAGTTTCTCTCACTTTAGTTGGATCGGATTCGACAAAGGCGGTCCTTGATAAGGTTGAAAAGCAACTAGTGTATCACCGTTGTGGTTTTTGCATAGGTGAGAATTGTTCTTGCTAGATACCCGTAGCAGCCACGTAAAACATGCGACAACAATTAGAGGAGATCTAACTTGTTTTTGCAGGGTATGTTGTGATGTGATATGGCGAATTACATGGCGTGATATATGTGATGTATGAGATGATCACGTGATGTATAGATTATCATGACTTGCATGTCGATGAGTACGGCAACCGGCAGGAGCCATAGGGTTGTCTTTAATTATTGTATGACCTGCGTGTCAATCATTAAGCGCTATGTAATGCTTTAGTTTATCGCTAAACGGTCGCAATAGTAGTAGAAGCATGTTGGGAATGACAACCCCGATGGCGACCCGTTGATGGAGATCAAGATGATGGATATCATGGTGTCATGCCAGTGAAGATGGAGATCATGCCAGTGCTTCCTAGATGAAGATCAAAAGCACAAGTTCATGGCCATATCATGTCACTTATGATTTGCATGTGATGTTAATCCTTTTATGCACCTTGTTTTGCTTAGGATGACGGTAGCATTATAAGGTGGTCCCTCACTTAAATTTCAAGATGAATTGTGTTCTCCCCGAGTGTGCACCGTTGCGAAAGTTCGTCGTGTCGAGACACCACGTGATGATCGGGTGTGATAGACTCTATGTTCACATACAACGGGTGCAAGCCAGTGTTGCACATGCAGAACACTCGGGTTAAACTTGACGAGTCTTGCATGTACAGACATGGCCTCGGAACACAAGAGACCGAAAGGTCGAACATGAGTCATATAGTAGATATGATCAACATAATGATGTTCACCATTGAAACCACCTCAACTCACATGATGATCGGACTTGAGTTGGTTTATTTGGATCATGTGACACTCAGATGACCTGAGGGATGTCAATTTGAGTGGGAGCTTTAGTAATTTGATTAACTAAACTCATAATCTTGAACAATAGTCTAAGTAACCTTTGCATACTTATGTTTTAGATCAATGGCTCGCGCAGTAGCACCCCTAAATTTTAATGCGTTCCTAGAGAAAGCTAAGTTGAAAGATGATGGAAGTAACTTTGTTGACCGGGCCCGTAATCTGAGGATTATCGACACAGCTTTCGAGAAATCATGTCCTTGATGCACCGCTTGGTGACCAATCAGAAGACATAACCTCCGAAGACGTTAAGAACGCTTGGGAGGCACGTTCTGGAGATTACTCAATAGTTCAGTGTGCATTATTGTATGGCTTAGAACCGGGACTTCAAAGACGTTTTGAACGTCATGGAGCATATGAGATGTTCCAGGAGTTGAAGTTTATCTTTCAGAAGAATGCCCGAATCGAGAGGTACGAGACCTCTGATAAGTTCTATGCTTGGATGATCTAGGAGAACGGGTCTATCAGTGAACATATACTCAGAATGTGTGGGTATTCGACTCGTCTAGCGGAGTTGGGAATTTCCCTTCCGCCAGAGGCAATCACTGAGAGAGTTCTTCAATCACTGCCACCTAGTTACAAGAGCTTTGTGATGAACTATAACATGCACGGGATGAACAAGTCAGTCGCCGAGCTGTTTGCGATGCTAAAAGTCGCTGAGTCTGAAATCCAGAAAGAACATCAAGTGTTGATGGTCAATAAAAACCACTAGTTTCAAGAAGAATGGCAAGGGCAAGAAGGGTAAAACCAAGAAGGATGGCAAAGCAGTTGCTACTCCTGTAAAGAAGCCCAAGCATGGACCTAAGCCAGAAACTGAGTGAACTACCCCAAGTACCTGGCTGACAAGAAGGCGGCCAACGACAAACAAGGTATATATGATATACATGTTATTGATGTGTACCTTACTAGCTCTCGTTGTAGTGCCTGGGTATTTGATACCGGTTCGGTTGCTCACATTTGCAACTCAAAACAGGAACTACGGAATAGACAAAGGCTGGCAAAGGATGAAGTGACGATGCGCGTGGGAAATGGTTCCAAGGTTGATGTGATCGCCGTTGGCACGCTCTCTCTTCGATTAGCATCAGGATTAGTGATGAACCTGAATAATTGTTATTTAGTGCCTGCGTTAAGCATGAACATTATATCTGGATCTTGTTTATTGCAAGATGGTTACTCATTTAAATCAGAGAATAAAGTTTGTTCTATTTATATGAGTAATATCTTTTATGGTCATGTACCCAATGTGAGGGGTTTATTCATATTGAATCTTGATAGTGATGACACACATGTTCATAACATTGATGCCAAAAGATGTAGAGTTGATAATGATAGTACCACTTTCTTGTGGCACTGCCGTTTAGGCCATATTGGTGTAAAACTTATGAGGAAGCTCCATGATGATGGACTTTTGGAGTAACTTGATTTTGAATAACTTGACACATGTGAACCATGCCTCATGGGCAAGATGACTAAAACGTCGTTCTCTGGAACAATGGAACGGGTGAGTGACGTATTGGAAATCATACATACTGATGTGTGCGGTCCAATGAATGTTACAGCGCGTGGTGGATATCATTATTTTCTCACCTTCACTGATGACTTAAGTAGATATGGGTACATTTACTTAATGAAACACAAGTCTGAAACGTTTGAAAAGTTCAAGCAATTTCAGAGTGAAGTTGAGCATCATCATAACAAGAAGATTAAATTCCTGCGATTTGATCGAGGAGGTGAATATCTGAGTTATGAGTTTGTCAGTCACTTAAGACAGTGTGGAATTGTTTCACAGTTGACACCGCCTGAAACACCACAGCGTAATGGTGTGTCCGAATGTCGTAATCGAACCTTATTAGATATGATGCTTTCTATGATGTCTCTTGCTGATTTGCCACTATCGTTTTGGGGTTATGCATTAGAGACAGCTGCATTCACTTTAAATAGGGCACCATCGAAATCCATTGAGACGACGCCATATGAACTATGGTTTGGCAAGAGGCCAAAGTTTTCGTTTCTTAAAGTTTGGGGATGTGATGCTTATGTCAAAAAGCTTCAGCCTGAAAAGCTGGAACCCAAAGCGGAGAAATGCGTCTTCATAGGATACCCGAAAGAGACACTCGGGTATACCTTCTATCTCAGATCCGAAGGCAAAGTGTTTGTCGCTAAGAACGGAACATTTCTTGAGAAGGAGTTTCTCTCGAAAGAATTGAGTGGGAGGAAAATAAAGCTTGATGAGGTTATTGAACATTTACTTCAACCAGAAAGTAGCACAACGCAGAAAGATGTTTCTGTGGAACCTACGATGGTAGAAGAGGAAGTTAATGATGATGATCATAAAGCTTCGGATCAAGCTACTATTGAACCTCGTAGGTTGACAAGGGCGCATACTACTCCTGAGTGGTACGACAACCCTGTCTCGGAGGTCATGTTGTTGGACAACAATGAACCTATGAGCTATGGAGGAGCAGTGATGGGCCCGGATTCCGAGAAATGGTTAGAGGCCATGAAATCCGAGATGAGATCCATGTATGAAAACAAAGTATGGACTTTGGAAGTATTACCTGAAGGGCAAAAGGCCATTCAGAACAAATGGATAGTTAAGAAGAAGACAGACGCGGACGGTAATGTCACCGTCTATAAAGCTCGACTTGTGGCAAAGGGTTTTTCACAAGTCCAAGGAGTTGACTACGATGAGACATTCTCACCCGTAGTGATGCTTAAGTGTGTCAGAATCATGTTGGCAATAGCTGCTTATTTCGATTATGAAATTTGGCAGATGGATGTGAAAACGGCGTTCCTTAACGGTTTCCTTAAGGCAGAGTTGTATATGATGCAACTAGAGGGTTTTGTCGATCCAGAGAATGCTGACAAAGTTTGCAAACTCCAACGATCCATTTATGTGCTGGTGCAAGCATCTCGGAGTTGCAATAAGCGCTTTGATGAGGTGATCAAAGCGTTTGAGTTTATGCAAGTTTATGGAGAAGCTTGTATTTACAGGAAAGTGAGTGGGAGCTCTATAGGGTTTCTAATATTATATGTGGATGACATATTGCTGATTGGAAACAATATAGTAAATGCTGGAAAGCATGAAGGAATATTTGAACAAGAGTTTTTCAATGAAGGACCTAGGAGAAGCTACTTTCATATTAGGCATTAAGATCTATAGAGATAGATCGAGATGCTTAATAGCACTTTCACAGAGCACATACCTTGATAAAGTTTTGAAGAAATTCAAAATGGATCAGTCCAAGAAGGGGTTCTTTCCTGTGTTACAAGGTGTAAAGTTGAGTAAGACTCAATGCCCAGTGACTACAGAAGATAGAGAAAAGATGAGTGTCATCCCCTATGCTTCAGCCATAGGCTCTATCATGTATGCAATGATGTGCACAAGACCGGATGTCATCCTTGCCATAAGTATGGCCGGAAGGTTTCAAAGTGATGCTGGAATGGAACACTGGGAAGCGGTCAAGAATATCCTTAAGTACCTGAAAAGGACTAAGGAAATGTTTCTCGCTTATGGAGGTGATGAAGAGCTCATCGTAAAGGGTTACGTCGATGCTAGCTTTGACACAGATCCGGATGACTCTAAGTCACAAACCGGATACGTATTCATTCTCAACGGGGAAGCGTAAGCTGGTGCAGTTCCAAGCAAAGTGTGGTAGACGATTCTACGTGTGAAGTGGAGTACATCGCAGCCTCGGAGGCAGCGAAGGAAGGTGTCTGGATGAAGCAGTTCATAATAGATCTTGGAGTAGTTCCCAGTGCACTGAATCCAATGAATCTGTTCTGTGACAACACTGGTGCCATTGCTCTGGCCAAGGAACCAAGGTTTCACAAGAGGACCAGACACATAAAGCGACGCTTCAACTCCATCCACGATTACATCGAGGAGAAGGACATAAATATTTGCAAAGTGCACATGGATCTGAATGTTGCAGACCCGTTGACTAAACCACTTCCAAGGGCTAAACAAGATCAACACCAGAACTGAATGGGTGTTCGATTCATTACAATGTAAATCACATAGTGATGTGAACTAGATTATTGACTCTATTGCAAGTGGGAGACTGTTGGAAATATGCCCTAGAGGCAATAAATAAAGTGTTTATTATTATATTTCCATGTTCATGATAATCTCTTATTATCCATGCTATAATTGTATTGATTGGAAACACATTACATGTGTGGGTAAATAGACAACACTATGTCCCTAGTATGCCTCTAGTGAACTAGCTCGTTGATCAAAGATGGTCAAGGTTTCCTAGCCATTGACATCTGATGGCATTTGATAACGGGATCACATCATTAGTAGAATGATGTGATGGAGAAGACCCAAACTACAAACGTAGCATATGATCGTGTCAGTTTATTGCTACTGTTTTCTGCATGTCAAGTATATGTTCCTATGACCATGAGATCATGCAACTCACGGACATCGAAGGAGTGCCTTGTGTGTATCAAACATCGCAACGTAACTGGGTGAGTATAAAGGTCCTCTACAGGTATCTTCGAGGGTGTCTGTTGAGTTGGCATGGATCAAGAGTGGGATTTGTTGCTCCGTGTGACGGAGAGGTATCTCAGGGCCCACTCGGTAATACAACATCACAATAAGCCTTGCAAGCAATGTGACTAAGTGTTAGTCACGGGATTTTGTATTACGGAACAAGTAAAGAGACTGTCCGGTAATGCGGTTGAACTAGGTATGGAGATACCGACGATCGAATCTTGGGCAAGTAACATACCGAAAAACAAAGGGAACATCATACTAGATTAACTATATCCTTGACGTAGAGGTTCGACAGATAAAGATCTTCATAGAATATGTAGGAACCAATATGGGCATTTAGGCCCTACTATTGGTTATTGACCGTAGAGGTGTCTCGGTTATGTCTACATAGTTCTCGAACTCGCAGGGTCTGCACACTTAAGGTTTGGTGACGCTTCGGTAGTATAGAGTTATGTATGGTGGTGACCAAAGGTTGTTCAGAGTCCCGGATGAGATCCCGGACATCACGAGGATCTCCGGAATGGTCCATAGGTAAAGATTCATATATAGGAAGTCCTGTTTTGGTCGCCGAAAAGTTTCGGGCTAATCGGTAGTGTACCGGGAGTGCCCGTAGTGTACCGGGAGACCACCGAGAGGGGTATTTCGACCCAAGAGGCTTCATGGGCTGTGGGAGAATAAATACCAGCCTTTTTTGGGCTGGTGGAAGTCCCACACAAGGCCCATGTGGCTAGGGAAGAAAAGCCCAAAGGCAAAAAGGTGGAAAAAGGCCAAAAAGGAGGATTCCTAGTCCTACTAGGATTGGAGGAGTCCTCCTCCTCTCCTCCCCACTTCGGCTGAACCAAGGAGGCTTGGCCCTTGCACCGAGTCCTCTCCTCCCTCCCTCTTATATATACTGGAGGTTTTAGTGTTTTTGCACATAATTTTTTAGCCATGTGTTGCCCGTTCCTCCAGTGCATAGTTTCTCCTCTAGATCGAATTTCTGTAGTGCTTAGGCGAAGCCCTGCCGGAATAGCTCCACCACCATCACCGGAGCGCCGTCACGCTGCCGGAGAACTCTTCTTCTTCTCCGCTCCCTCTTGTTGT
This sequence comes from Hordeum marinum, assembly GCA_022496015.1. NCBI lineage: Eukaryota > Viridiplantae > Streptophyta > Magnoliopsida > Poales > Poaceae > Hordeum > Hordeum marinum. The sequence goes on from CM039674.1 coordinate 14,529,705, forward strand.
ATAAAGATGGTGGAGATCGTCATCAAGCCATACGTGTGCTGAACGCGGAGGTGTCGTTCGTTCGGCGCTAGATCGGAAGGACCGTGATCGAGTTCGCGGGACGGATCGTGATCTAGTTCGTGGGACGGATCGTGATTGGATCGCGAAGACGTTCGACTACACCAACCGCGTTTCTTAATGCTTCCCGCTTAGCGATCTACAAGGGTATGTAGATCCACTCTCCCCCTAGTAGATGCTCATCACCATGGATAGGTCTTGCGTGAACGCAGGAAATTTTTTGTTTCCCATGCAACGTTCCCCAACACTTAGGACTGACAAAACCTTCTGGTTGTATCTCATACAACCTTTCCTCAAGGAAGGAAATGATGTTTATACATCCATCTACCAGATTTCATAATTGAAAAACGCAGCAATTGCTAACATAATTCCAACAGACTTTAGCATCGCTACGGGTGAGAAGGTCTGATCGTAGTCAACTCCTTGAACTTGGTGGAAACTTCTTTGTGACAAGTCGAGCTTTACAGATAGTGACATTCACCACCAGCGTCTGTGTTCATCTTAAAAGTCCATTTGTACTCAACGACATGCCGTTCAACGGGCAAGTCTACCAAAGTCAATACTTGGTTTTCATACATGGATCATTTCTCGAATTTCATGGCCTCTAACCATTTGTTGGAATCCGGGCCCATCATCGCTTCTCCATAGTTCGTAGGTTCATCATTGTCCAGCAACATGACCTCGAAGACAGGGTTGACGTACCACTCAGGAGTAGTACGCATCCTTGTTGACCTATGAGGTTCGATAGTAACTTCCTCTTCAACTGATGTAGGCTCCACAAAAACATATTTCTACGTTGCGCAACTCTCTGGTTGAAACAAAGGTTCAACAATATCATCAAGTTCTATCTTCCTCCCACTCAATTCTTTCGAGAGAAACTCTTTCTTGAGAAAGGACCCATTTTTAGCAACAAACACTTTGCCCTCGGATCTGAGATAGAAGGTATCCCCAACTGTTCTTAGGGTATTCCATGAAGATGCATTTGTCCGCTTTGGGTTCTAGCTCATTAGGTGAAAAACTTTTTCACATAAGCACCGTAGCACCAAACATTAAGAAATGACAGCTTAGGTTTCTATCAAACCATAATTCATGTGGTGTCATTTCAACGGATTTAGATGGTGCCCTATTTAAGGTGAATGTAGTTGTCTCTAATGCATAACCCCAAAACGATAGTGGCAAAACGATAAGAGACATCATAGTTCGCACCATATCCAATAGAGCACGACTATGACGTTCAGACGCACCATCACACTATGGTGTTCCAGGTGGCGTGAGTTGTGAAACAACTTTTCACATTGTCTTAAGTTGTATACCAAACTCGTAACTTAGATATTCACCTCCATGATCACATCGTAGACTTTTTATCTTCTCGTCACGATGATCTCAAACTTCACTCCGATTCTGCTTGAACTTTTCAAACGATTCAAACTTGTGTTTCATTAAGTAAATATACACTATATCTACTCAAATCATCAGTGAGGTAAGAAAACAACGATATCCACCACACGCTACAACACTCATTGGACCGTATACATCAATATGCATCATTTCCAATAAGTCACTTGCCCGTTCCATCAAGCCGGAAAACAGGGTTTTAGTCATCTTGCTTAAGAGGCATGGTTCGCATGTCTCAACCGATTCGAAATCGAATGAGTCCAAAAATCCATCAGCATGGAGTTTCTTCATGCGATTTATACCAATATGACATTTAGCGGCAGTGCCACAAGTTTGTGGTACTATCATTATTAACTTTGTATCTTTTGGCATAAATGTTATGAACATGTGTATTACTACGATCAAGATTCAACAAACCATTCTCATTGGGTGCATGACCATTGAAGGTATTATTCATGTAAATAGAGTAACCATTATTCTCTCACTTAAATGAATAATCGTATTGCAATAAACAACAATCATATTCATGCTTAACGTAAACACCAAATAACATTTATTTAGGTTTGTCACTAATCTCGAAGGTAGAGAGAGCGTGCAATGTTGATCACATCAACCTTGGAAACATTTCTAACACACAACGTCACCTCACACTTAGCTAGTCTCCGTTTATTCCGTAGATTTTACTCATGTGTTACTAACATTTAGCAACCGAACCGGTATCAAATACCCAGGTGCTACTAGGAGTACTAGCAAGGTACACATCAATAACACGTATATCAAATATACTTTTGTCGACGTTGCTAGCCTTCTTACCTACCAAGTATCTAGGGTTGTTTCGCTTCAGCGACCGCTCTCCTCATAATAGAAGCAGTTAGTCTCGGGTTTGGGTTCAACTTTGGGTTGCTTCACTGGAGTAGCAACTGTCTTGCTATCCATGAAGTTTCCCTCCTTGCCCTTGCCCTTCTCGAAACTAGTGGTTTTACTAACCATCAACACTTGATGCTCCTTCTTGATTTCTACCTTCGTGGTGTCAAACATCGCGAATAGCTCAGGGATCATCATTTCTATCCCTGGCATTTCATAGTTCATCATGAAGCTCTAGTAGCTTAGTGACAGTGACTTGGAGAACTATATCAATCACTATCTTATCTGGAACATCAACTCCCACTCAATTCTAGCGATTGTAGTACCTAGACAATCTGAGCACATGCTCAATGATTGAGCTATTCTCCTTCATCTTGCAGGCAAATAATCTTGTTGGAGATCTCATATCTCACAACACGGGCACGAGCCTGAGATCCCAATTTCAGCTCTTAGAACATCTCATATGTTCCATGACGTTCAAAATGTTTTGGAGCCTCAATTCTAAGTCGTAATGCAAGACGAACGAAACTATCAAGTAGTCATCAGAACATGACTGTCAGATGTTCACAACATCCACTGTCGTCGTTTGAGCGGGTGGCACATGGAGCAGTGCATTAAGGACATAAGCCTTCTATGTAGCAATGAGGACAATCCTCAGATCACGGACCCAGTCCACATTATTGCTACCATTATCTTTCAACTTACTTCTCTAGGAACATATAAAAACCAAGGGAGCTACCGCATGACCTAGTAATCTACAACATAATTTGCAAATACACTTTGACTATGTTCATGATAATGAGTTCAATTAATCATATTACCTAAGAACTCCCACTCAAATTGACATCCCTCTGTACATTCGAGTGATACATGATCCACATTCACCAACTCAAGTCCGATCATCACGTGAGTTGAGGTGGTTTCAATGGTGAACATCATCATGTTGATCATATCTACTATATGACTCATGTTTGACCTTTCGGTCTCTTGTGTTCTGAGGCCATGTCTATACATGCTAGGCTCGTCAAGTTTAACCCGAGTGTTCTGCATGTGCAACACTGGCTTGCACCCGTTGTATGTGAACGTAGAGTCTATCACACCCGATCATCATGTGGTATCTCAACACGACGAACTTTCACAACGATGCACACTCGGGGAGAACACAATTTATCTTGAAATTAAGTGAGGTATCACCTTATAATGCTACCGTCGTCCTAAGCAAAACAAGGTGCATAAAAGGATTAACATCACATGCAAATCATAAGTGACATGATATGGCCATGAACTTGTGCTTTTGATCTCCATCTTGAAAGCACCGACATGATCTCCATCTTCACCGGCATGACAACATGATCTCCATTAACGTGTCGCCATCGGGGTTGTCACGCCCACCATGCTTCTACTACTATTGCTACCGTTTAGCAATAAAGTAAAGTATTACATAGCGCTTAATGATTGACACGCAGGTCATACAATAATTAAAGACAACCCTATGGCTCTTGCCGGTTGCCGTACTCATCGACATGCAAGTCGTGATATTCTATACAACACATGATCATCTCATACATCACATATATCTCATCATGTAATTGGCCATATCACATCACAACATACCCTGCAAAAACAAGTTAGACGTCCTCTAATTGTTGTTGCATGTTTTACCTTGCTGCTACGTGTATCTAGCAAGAACAATTCTCACCTACGCAAAAAACACAATGGTGATACATAAGTTGCTTTTCAACCTTCTCAAAGACCGCCTTTGTCGAATCCAATCCAACTAAAGTAGGAGAAACAGACACCCGCCAGCCATCTTTGTGCAACGAGGTTACACGTCAGTCGATGGAACCGGTCTCTCGTAAGCGTACGAGTAAGGTTGGTCCGGGCCGCTTCATCCCAGAATACCACTGAACCAAAATACGACCAAGGGAGGAAGCAATCTAAGCATCAACGCCCACAAACTCTTTGTGTTCTACTTGAGATCGCATCTACACATAGACCTAGCTCATGATGCCACTGTTGGGTAAGGTTGCATGGGAAAAAAATTCCTACGCACACGCAAGACCTATCCATGGTGATGAGCATCTACGAGAGGGAGAGTGGATCTACATACCCTTGTAGATCGCTAAGCGGGAAGCGTTAAGAAACGCGGTTGATGTAGTCGAACGTCTTCACGATCCAAATCGCCGAGCGTCCCGCAATCCCATCACGATCCATCCTGTGATCCAACCACGATCCGTCTCGCGATCCAATCACGAATCGTCTCGCGATCTTGATCATGGTCCTTCCGATCCAGTGCCGAACGGATGACACCTCCGCGTTCAGCACACGTACAACTCGATGACAATCTCCGCCTTCTTGATCCAGCAAGAGGGAGTGGAGAGGTAGAAGAGTTCTCCGGCAGCACAACGACATGGTGGCGGTTGTGGTGAACTAATCCTGCAGGGCTTCGCCTAAGCACCGCAGAACTAATCTAGAGGAAGAAGAGGGAAGTACGTGGCAATTAGGGTTGGCTTTCCCCTCTAAATCCTCTAGTATATATAGGAGGGAGGGAAGGGAGGAGGCAGCCTCAAACCCTCAAGACCTGTCCGAAATTGAAGGTGGAGGAGTCCTACTCCAATCCTATTAGGAGTAGGATTCCTCCTTTCCACCTGGAAACTCTTTCCACCTCTCCACCTTTGGATTTTTTTCCTTCTCAAACCTCATGGGCTTTGGTGGGGGCTTAGGCCAGCCCACCAGGGGCTGTTTTTTCTCCTCCCACAGCCCATGAGGCCCCTCGGGGCGTGACACCCCTCCTGATTGTCCTCCGGTACCCTCCTGACACTCTCGGTACACTACCGATGAGCCCGAAACTTTTCCGGCGACCAAAACAGGACTTCCTATATACCATCTTTACCTCCAGACCATTCCGGAGCTCCTCGTGATGTCCAGGATCTCATTCGGGACTCCGAACAACCTTCGGTCACCACCATACATAACTCTATACTACCGAAACATCACCGAACCTTAAGTGTGCAGACCCTGCGGGTTCGAGAACTATGTAGACATGACCGAGACACCTCTACGTTCAATAACCAATAGCAGGACCTGGATGCCCATATTGGTTCCTACATATTCTACGAAGATCTTTATCGGTTGAACCTCTATGTCAAGGATTCATTTAATCCCGTATGCTATTCCCTTTGTTCTTCGGTATGTTACTTGCCCGAGATTCGATCGTCGGTATCTCTATACCTAGTTCAATCTCGTTACCGGCAAGTCTCTTTACTCGTTCCGTAATACAAGATCTCGTGGCTAACACTTAGTCACATTGCTTGCAAGGCTTGTTGTGATGTTGTATTACCAAGTGGGCCCTGAGATACCTCTCCGTCACACGAAGTAACAAATCCCAGTCTTGATCCATGCCAACCCAACAGACACCCTCGGAGATACCTGTAGAGCACCTTTATAGTCACCCGGTTACGTTGCGATGTTTGATACACACAAGGCACTCCTCCAGTGTCAGTGAGTTGCATGATCTCATGGTCATAGGAACATATACATGACATGCAGAAAACTGTAGCAATAAACTGACACGATCATATGCTACGTTTATAGTTTGCGTCTTGTCCATCACATCATTCTCCTAATGATGTGATCCTGTTATCAAATGACATCACATGTCCATGGCCAGGAAACCTTGGCCATCTTTGATCAACGAGCTAGTCCATCAGAGGCATACTAGGGACATGGTGTTGTCTTTGTATCCACACATGTATGTGAGTTTCCAATCAATACAATTCTAGCATGGATAATAAACGATTACCATGAACAAGGAAATATGAGAATAACTAATTTATTATTGCCTCTAGGGCATATTTCCAATAGAGGGCCCCTGGGAATACAAAGGCAATGCGGTTATGCTTGAGCCCTATGATGGATTCACAAAACCGCCGCACTATGCTCTGGACACAGTGGAGATATGGGCACAAATCCATGATCTGTCGGATGGCTACTTCCCACTGATCAAATCGCTTGCAAGAAATATTCGTGAGTTTATTTTTACTAAACCAAAGTCCCATGACTTTGAGGGAAACTTTTATATAGTGTGTATTCGGATCAATGTTCACAAGCCCCTGAAAAATGCACTTTTGATCATTAAGGGGAAGGAAAGAGAGATCTTGGTTGTGAAATATGGACGATGCCCGGACTAGTGTGCAGTCTGTGGCCACTTGGGTCACAAATTTAAGGAGTGTGGTGATGGAGTCCACCCTCCAAAATCTCTGGTTTTTAAGGACCTTAAGGGTACATGGTTTCGTGGTGCTGGCCCGGGACCGAGGGAAGGCCGTGGTGCTGGCCCGGGACCGGGGGAAGGCCGGACTTCATATTATCCTTAGAACTGTTTATCTTTATGATCACGGTTTGATTATCATAGTTCATCAGGATAGCGGGGATCACATTTTCAACCATGGGTAAGTCCATCAAGAGCTGACGAAGCCACTCTGCTTCAACAATGGTCGTGTCTAATGTTATGAGTTCTGCTTGCATAGTTGACCTCGTTAAGATGGTCTGCTTGCAAGACTTCCAGGAAACAACACCACCACCAAGTGAAAAAAATATAACCACGTGTGGCCTTAATCTCATCAGCATCAGATATCCAGTTTGAGTCACTAGAACCCTCTAGTACCCTCGGGTATCTAGTATAGCGAATCCCATAGCTCGTAGTGTCTTTCAAATAGCGCATAACTCTCTCAAGTGCATGCCAATGATCATCTCCCTGGTTTGACACAAACTGACTTAGTTTTCTCATAGCAAACGAGATACAGGCCTCGTGGCACTTGCCAAATACATAAGCGAGCCAATAATCTAAGAATACCTCAGTTGATCTCTAGCAATCCATCGATTCTTTTGAAGCAACACACTAGCATCATATGGAGTTGGAGAAGGCTTGCAATCACTATACCCAAAATGACTCAAGACCTTTTCCAAATAGTGAGATTGAAGTAGTGTAATCCCACCATTCTCATCTCTTAGCAGCTTGATGTTCAGTATAACATCAGCTACTCCTAGATCCTTCATCTCAAAACAACGAGATAAGAAATCCTTGACCTCCTTGATTAAGTCAAGGTTGGTTCCAAAGATCAGTATGTCATCGACATACAGACAGAGAATAACTCCTTCGCCCCCACCATCGCGATAGTATACACACTTATCAGCTTCACTTACAACAAAGCCTGCGGCAGTTAATGTTCTTTGGAACTTCCCATGCCACTGCTGCCATATAAAGACTTCAATAACTTGCACACCTTTCCTTCCTGACCAGGTACTACAAAACCATCAGACTGATCCATGTAGATTTCCTCATCCAACTCTCCATTGAGGCAAGCCATCTTAACGTTCATTTGATGAATGAGAAGACCGTGTGAGGCAGCCAGTGATAGTAGTACCTGAATAGTGGTCATTCTAGCCACAGCTGAGTAAGTATCAAAGAAGTCTTCACCTTCTTTCTGGGTATGACCCTTGGAAACAAGTCATGCCTTCTACTTTTCAATTGTACCATCAAAACTAAGCTTTTTCTTGAACACCCACTTACATCGCACGGGTTTGCACTATTGGAAATATGCCCTAGAGGCAATAATAAATTGGTTATTATCATATTTCCTTGTTCATGATAATCGTTTATTATCCATGCTATAATTGTATTGATCGGAAACTCAGATACATGTGTGGATACATAGACAACATCATGTCCCTAGTATGCCTCTAATAGACTAGCTTGTTGATCAAAGATGGTCAAGGTTTCCTAGCCATGGACATGAGATGTCAGTTTATTGCTACTGTTTTCTGCATGTCAAGTATCTGTTCCTATGACCATGAGATCATGCAACTCACTGACACCGGAGTAGTACCTTGTGTGTATCAAACATCGCAACATAACTGGGTGACTATAAAGGTGCTCTACAGGTATCTCCGAGGGTGTCTGTTGGGTTGGCATGGATCAAGACTGGGATTTGTTACTCCGTGTGACGAAGAGGTACCTCAGGGCCCACTCGGTAATACAACATCACAATAAGCCTTGCAAGCAATGTGACTAAGTGTTACCCACGGTATCTTGTATTACGGAACGAGTAAAGAGACTGGCCAGTAACGAGATTTAACTAGGTATGGAGATGACGACGATTGAATCTCGGGCAAGTAGCATACTGAAGAACAAAGCGAACAACATACAGGATTAACTCAATACTTGACATAGAGGTTCAACCGATAAAGATCTTCATTGAATATGTAGGAACCAATATGGGCATCCAGGTCCTCCTATTGGTTATTGACCGTAGAGGTGTCTCGGTCATGTCTACATAGTTCTCGAACCCGCTGGGTCTGCACACTTAAGGTTCAGTGACGTTTTGGTAGTATAGAGTTATGTATGGTGGTGAATGAAGGTTGTTCGATGTCCCGAATGAGATTCCAGACGTCACAAGGATCTCCGTAATGGTCCGGAGGTAAATATTGATATATAGGAAGTCCTGTTTTGGTTGCTGGAAAAGTTTCGAGCTCATCGGTAGTGTACCGGGAATGTAGGGAGGGTACCGGGGGACCATCGGGAGGGGTATCTCGACCCAAGAGGATACAGGGGCTGTGAGAGGAGGTAAACCAGCCCCTGGTAGGCTGGCCGAAGCCTCCTCTAAGGGCCCATGCGGTTGGAGTGGATTGGGAAGGAAAAATTACAAGGTGGAAAGAGTTTCCAAGTGGGAAGCAGGAGTCCTAATCCTACTAGGATTGGAGGAGGACTCCTCCTCTCCTCCTTGCGCCAAGGACAAGGGCTGGACCCTTGTGCGCCTAGGATCCTCCCTCCCTCCTCCTATATATACTAGAGGTTTTGAGGGTTTCGATACATAGAAATCAGCCACGTGCTACCCTCTACTCTAGATCGTAGTTTCTCCTCTAGATCGTTTTAGCAGTGCTTAGGCGAAGCCCTGCTAGAATTGTTCCACCACCATCGCCACCACATCGTCACGCGGCCGGAGAACTCTTCTATCTCTTCGCTCCCTCTTGCTGGATTAAGAAGGCAGAGATCGTCATCGAGTTGTACGTGTGCTGAACGTGGAGGTGTTGTCCGTTCAGCGCTAGATCGAAAGGACCGTGATCAAGATCGCGAAATGATTCATGATTGGATCGCGATACGGATCATGATGGGATGACGGGATGGATCGTGATTGGATCGTGAGATGGATCGTGATGGGATCGTGGGATGCTCGGCGATTTGGATCGCGAAGACGTTCGACTACATCAACCGTGTTTCTTAACGATTCCCGCTTAGCGATCTACAAGGGTATGTAGATCCACTCTCCCCCTCGTATATGCTCATCACCATGGATAGATCTTGCGTGTGCGTAGGAAAATTTTTGTTTCCCATGCAACGTTCACCAATAGTGGCATCATGAGCTAGGTCTATGTGTAGATGAGATCACGAGTATAACACAAAGGAGTTTGTGGGCGTTGATGTTTAGATTGCTTCCTCCCTTGGTCGTGTTTTGTTCAGCGGTATTGTGGGATGAAGCGGCCCAGACCAACCTTACTCGTACACTTACGAGAGACCGGTTCCATCAACTGACGTGTAACTTCGTTGCACAAAGATGACCGGCGGGTGTCTGTTTCTCCTACTTTAGTTGGATCGAATTCGACAAAGGCGGTCCTTGAGAAGGTTGAAAAGAAATTTATGTATCACCATTGTGGTTTTTGCATAGGTGAGAATTGTTCTTCCTAGATACCCATAGCAGCCATGAAAAACATGCAACAACAATTAGAGGACGTCTAACTTGTTTTTGCAGGGTATGTTATGATGTCATATGGCCAATTACATGATGAGATATATGTGATTTATGAGATGATCATGTATTGTATAGAATATCACGACTTGCATGTCGATGAGTACGGCAACCAGCAGGAGCCATAGGGTTGTGTTTAATTAGTGTATGACCTGCGTGTCAATCATTAAGTGGTATGTAATGCTTTACTTTATCGCTAAATGTTAGAAATGGTAGTAGAAGCATGGTGGGCGCGACAACCCCGATGGTGACACGTTGATGGAGATCAAGATGATGGAAATCATGGTGTCATGCCGGTGACGATGGAGATCATGACGGTGCTTTATAAATGGAGATCCAAAGCACAAGTTCATGGCCATATCATGTCACTTATGATTTGCATGTGATGTTAATCCTTTTATGCACCTTGTTTTTCTTAGGACAGCGGTAGCATTATAAGGTGATCCCTCACTATAATTTCAAGATAACTTGTGTTCTCCTCGAGTGTGCACTGTTGCGAAAGTTCATCGTGTTGAGACACCACGTGATGATCGGGTGTGATAGACTCTACGTTCACATACAATGGGTGCAAGCCAGTGTTGCACATGCGGAACACTCGGGTTAAACTTGACGAGCCTAGCATGTATGGACATGGCCTCAAAACACAAGAGACCGAAAGGTCGAACATGAGTCATATAGGAGATATGATCAACATGATGATGTTCATCATTGAAACCACCTCAACTCACGTGATGATCGGACTTGAGTTGGTGAATTTGGATCATGTATCACTCGAATGACCGGAGGGATGTCAATTGAGTGGGAGTTCTTAAGTTATATGATTAATTGAACTCGTTATCATGAATTATGTTGTAGATTACTAGCTCACGTTGTAGCTCCCTTGAATTTTTATATGTTCCTAGGGACATAGAGTTGAATTATGATGGTAGCAATATTGCGGACTAGGTTGTTGATCTAAGGATTGTCCTCATTGCCGCACAAAAGGCTTATGTCCTTAATGCACCGCTCAGTGCGCCGCCCCCTGTAGCGTCGCTTGTAGATGTTGTGAACATCTGATAGGCACGTTTCGATGACTACTTGATAGTTTAGTGCATCATGCATTACGGCTTAGAATTGAGGCTCCAAAACATTTTTGAGCGTCACGGAACATATGAGATGTTCTAAGAGCTGAAATTGGGATCTCAGACTCATGCCCATGTTGTGAGACATGAGATCTCCAACAAGATCTTTTGCCTGCAAGATGAAGGAGAATAGCTCAATCGTTGAGCATGTTCTCAGATTGTCTGGGTGCTACAATCGCTTGAATCGAGTGGGATTTGATCTTCCAGATAAGAAACTGATTGATATAGTTCTCCAAGTCAGTGTCACTAAGCTACTAGAGCTTCTCGATGAACTATAAAATGCCAGGGATGGAAATAATGATCCCTGAGCTGTTCGCGATGTTTGACACCGCGAAGGTAGAAGTCAAGAAGGAGCATCAAGTGTTGATGGTTAGTAAAACCCCTAGTTTCGAGAAGGGCAAGGGAAAGGAGGGAAACTTCATGGGTGGCAAGTCAGTTACTGCTCTAGTGAAGCAACCCAAAGTTGAATCCAAACCCAAAACTAAGTGCTTCTATTATGAGGAGAGCGGTCGCTGAAGCGGAACAACCCTAGATACTTGGTAGATAAGAAGGCTGGCAACGTCGATAGAAGTATATTTTGATATACGTGTTATTGATATGTACCTTGCTAGTACTCCTAGTAGCACCTGGGTATTGGATACCGGTTCGGCTGCTAAATGTTAGTAACTCAAAATAAAAGCTATGGAATAAATGGAGACTAGCTAAGTGTGAGGTGACGATGTGTGTTGGAAATATTTCCAAGCACTACTAGGAAAAAGCTTATAACGGACGCTTACTAGTAGCGCGGGTTTTTACCCCTCGCTACTGGTACTTACTAGTAGAGCGGGTTTATATCACCCACTACTACTAAGTTGATAGTAGTAGCGTGGGTTTATAACCCTCGCTACTACTATGGCCTATCCACGGGGGGCACGGTAGAGACCACTTAGTAGTAGCGAGGGTTATAAACCCGTGCTACTACTAAGTTGATAGTAGTAGCGCGTGTTTATACCCCTCGCTACTAGTAAGTGGTATCTACCTTGGCCTCCTGGGACAGAGTTTTTTAATAGCCCCATCTCCCCATCTCGTCCTCTGAATCCTTCTTCTCTCCCGTCCCTCTCGCCCCTCTCTCCATAGGCTCTCACATGGACCTCCTGCACAGGTGCGCCTCCTCCTCCATGGCGCATACAGAGGCCCCCGCCTCTGCCACCGGCGTCCAAGAGATCGCCGGTCTTCCTCATCACGCCAGAGCATCCCTCCACTGGTGACCAAAACCCCGTTGCTCCCTCCATCTCCTTACTCTCTCCCTCATTTTCCTTTCTCTCTCTCCCACTGGTTTGACTCACCCTCCCATGTCCATGCCCGTGTAGGTCGTCGCCATGGACAACCGGGAGCTCTCCGCCTAGGATGCAAAAAGAAGCCCCACGCCGCCACCTTGTTCTCCCCTGGATCCAGGCCCTCTCCAACAGTCGCTGCCGGATCTGGTCTGTCCTCGTGCGTCAGCACCTCCGAGGACCCCTGTAGTCGCTGCACCAAAACATTGGCACCATTGACAGCATGCACGGGATCGATATTTTTTTTGGTTTCTGAAATTAGTACTAGTAGCGCGGGTCACAGGTACGCGCTACAGATAGTTAGTAGTAGCGCGCGTGGCACACGCGCTACTACTAACACACGTACTAGTAGCACGGGTGCACCCGCGCTTCTACTACCAGTTAGCTGTAGCGCCGTAGTAGTAGCGCGGGCACACGCGCTACTACTAGCCGTTTAACCCGCGCTACTACTAGGCTTTTTCCTAGTAGTGAAGGATGATGTGATCAACATCGCACGCTCTCTCTACCTTCGGGATTAGTGACAAACCTAAATAAATGTTATTCGGTGTTTGCATTAAGCATGAACATGATAGATCGTGTTTATTGCAATACGGTTATTCATTTAAGTGAGAGAATAATGGTTATTCTATTTACATGAATAATACCTTCAATGGTCATGCGCCCAATGAATGGTTTGTTGAATCTTGATCTTAGTAGTACACATGTTCATAACATAGATGCCAAAAGATACAAAGTTAATAGTGATAGTACCACATACTTGTGGCACTACCGCTAAATGTCATATTGGTGTAAAGCACATGAAGAAACTCCACGCTGATGGATCTTTGGACTCATTCGATTTTGAATCGGTTGAGACATGCGGACCATGCCTCTTGGGCAAGATGACTAAAACCCCGTTTTTTGGTTTGATGGAATGGGCAAATGACTTATTGGAAATGATACATATTGATGTATACGGTCCAATGACTATTGTAGCGTGCGGTGGATATCATTATTTTCTTACCTTCACTGATGATTTGAGTAGATATAGTGTATATTTACTTAATGAAACACAAGTCTGAAGCGTTTGAAAAGTTCAAGTAGAATCGGAGTGGAGTTTGAGATCATCGTGACGAGAAGATAAAATGTCTACAATATGATCGTGGAGGTGAATATCCGAGTTACGACTTTGGTATACAACTAAAGACAATGTGAAAGTTGTTTCACAACTCACGCCACCTGGAACACCATAGTGTGATGGTGTGTCCATACGTCGTATTCGTGCTCTATTGGATATGGTGTGAATTATGATGTCTCTTATCGTTTTGCCACTATAATTTTGGGGTTATGCATTAGAGACAACTACATTCACTTTAAATAGGGCACCACCTAAATCCATTGAGATGACACCATATGGTTTGGGAAAACTAAGATGCCATTTCTTAGAGTTTGGGAATGCGACACTTATGTCTGATAAGCTCGAACCCAAAGCAGAAAAATGCATCTTCATAGAATACCCTAAGAATAGTTGGGTATACCTTCTATCTCAGATCCAAGTACAAAGTGTTTGTTGCTAAAACTGGGTCCTTTCTTGAGAAAGAGTTTCTCTCAAAAGAATTGAGTGGAAGGAAGATAGAACTTGATGAGGTTGTTGAACCTTTGTTCAACCAGAGAGTAGCGCAGTGCAGAAAGATGTTTCTGTGGAGCCTACGTCAGTTGAGGAGGAAGTTAATGATGATGATCATGAAGCTTCGGATCAAGGTACAATCGAACCTCGTAGGTCGACAAGGATGCGTACTGCTCCTGAGTGGTATGAAAACCCTGTCTTGGAGGTCATGTTGTCGGATAACGATGAACCTACGAGCTATGGAGAAGCGATGATGGGCCTGGTTTCTGACAAATGCTTAGAGACCATGAAATCCGAGAAAGGATCCATGTATGAAAACCAAGTATAGACTTTGGTAGACTTGCTCATTGGACGGCAGGTCGTTGAGTACAAATGGACCTTTAAGATGAAGACACACACTGATGGTAAATGTCACCATTTATAAAGCTTGACTTGTCGCAAAGAAGTTTCCGACAAGTTCAAGGAGTTGACTGCAATGAGACTTTCTCACTCGTAGCGATGCTAATGTCTGTTGAAATTATGTTAGCAGTTGCTACATTTTTCAATTATGAAATCTGGCAGATGGATGTCAAAACATCGTTTCCTTAACGGCTTACTTGAGGAAAGGTTGTATGTGATACAACCAGAAGGTTTTGTCAGTCCTAAGGATGCTAAAAGGTGTGCGAGCTCCAGCAATCCTTCTATGGGCTGGAGCAAGCATCTCGGAGTTGGAATATACGTTTTGATGAGGTGATCAAAGTTTCTGAGTCTATACAAAGTTTATGAGAACTTGTATTTACAATAAAGTGAGTGGGAGCACTATAGAGTTTCTGATAAGCATATGTGGATGGCATATTGTTGACCGGAAATGATGTAGAATTTCTGGAAAGCATAAAGGGTTGTTTGAAAGGAGTTTTTCAAAGGAAGACTTGGATAAAGCTACTTAATTGTTGGGCATCCATATCTATAGGGATAGATCAAGACGTCTGATAAGACTTTCGTTGAGTATATACCTTGACAAGATTTTGAAAGAATTCAAAATGGATCAGTCAAAGAAAGAGTTTTTGCCTGATTTGTAAGGTGTGAAGTTGAGTGAGACTCAAAGCTCGACCACGGCAGAAGAAAGAGAAAAGAAGAACGTCGTCCCCTATGCCTTAGCCATAGGCTTTGTATAGTATGCCATGTTGTGTACCGCACCTAGGTGTGCCATGCCATGAGTCTGTCAAGGGGTACAAAAGTGATCCAGGAGTGGATCACTAGACAACGGTCAATATTAAAATTAGTAACTAAAGGACTAAGGAAAAGTTTGTCGATTATGGAGGTGATAGACTAGTAGAAAACAGACCTTTTGTCCCTAGATTTAGTCCTGGTCTGGTCACGAACCGGTACTAAAGATGTATTAGTCCCGGTTCGTGCCGGCTACAACGGCTAGGAGCAGGGCGACCTTTAGTACCGGCTCGTGAGGGACCTTTAGTACCGGTTCGTCTCACGAGCCGGTACTAAAGGGGGCGTGGCAGGGTTTTGGTCAGACATGGGCCCCGCTTGCACCTTTAGTTTCGGCTGGTGTCACCAGCCGGTACTAAAGACTTCCTACATATACATCCGTCCACAGCCGATCGAAAGAGCTCTGTTTTCTCCCCTGTTCTTCTTCTTGCTCAAAGCTCATCCTCCATTTTGCCAAGGATTTGTCAAGATTTAAAGGCACCCCATCTATCCAAGTGTTCATAAAGGTTAGCAACTTTGCTCCTTCATCTCTTGCTAGATTAGCTTGTGGTATGCTCAAAGATATGTGATATGTGATTTGTGGGAGTTTATTTGATTTATATCCAATTTGAGCTCAAATTAACTTGTTAGGTTGCATATGTGTAGGTGTGGTTTATTTGGTGTGACTTCCCATGTTCTTCTTCTTGCTCGAAGCTCATCCTCCATTTTGCCAAGGATTTGTCAAGATTTAAAGGCACCCCATCTATCCAAGTGTTCATAAAGGTTAGCAACTTTGCTCCTTCATCTCTTGCTAGATTAGCTTGTGGTATGCTCAAAGATATGTGATATGTGATTTGTGGGAGTTTATTTGATTTATATCCAATTTGAGCTGAAATTAACTTGTTAGGTTGCATATGTGTAGGTGTGGTTTATTTGGTGTGCCTTCCCATCCCTGGCCGTCCTAACCACCGTTCATCGGCCGCACCGTCTCATCACGGCACCGGCCACCTTGGTGAGCCTCTTGTTCTTCTTAAAATATTTAAAAAAAATTACTTGTATGATTTAGATAGCTGCGTGTACGATTTACTTACTTGTATTATTGTTAGTTATTCTATAGTGTAATGGTTATGGTATCCGCCCACGTCGGCCCTCGTCCAGTCTATGATTCAGATGTGGTATGTCGTTAATTATCTTTTATAACTATTTCACACATCATCTAATGTCTATGAAAATTAATTATGCCACCAAATTGACGGAGATATTTTTATCTATAGGAAGTAGTTGAACTAGAAATTCCAACCGACTATACAATTCTGCTCAAGAAATTAACACAAGCTGAAAAAGAAATTGATCATTTGAAAGAAAATTGAAAAGAACTGAAGATGAGAATATGGGATTGGAGTTGCATGTTGCCGATATCATCGACGATCACAAGAACAAGATGGTTGGAATGCGCTTGAAGCTTAGAAAGATTAGAAAATATGCCATTGATAAAGAGGCTTGGTATCATTATGCTGTTGGCTCAATTGTTACTTTAGTTGCGATTATGATCGCATTTGTTGTTGTATTCACATGTTTTAGATAGTTGGTGTTGTTTTATGAGATGTATATGTATGAACTATAAGTATCCATTATTTGCAGTAATAACATTTGGTCACTGCTAGCTCTACTTTTGGTTGTAATGTGATGATGAAGTTGTATTAATTTGGTCACTTCGATGTTGTGTAGTGAACATGAGACGGCAATGGATGTACGATGACTGACTAAGTCCAGGGTTTCTTAATGGCATGCATGATTTTATTCGTGTGGCTGAGACAAATAAGCAGAATGGTTTCATGTGTTGTCCATGTCGTGGCTGTAAGAATGATAGGAATTAATCTAACTCAAAACTCTTCATTACCACCTGCTGAAGTCCGGTTTCATGTCCGGCTATAGCTGTTGGACCAAGCACGGAGAAAGAGGGATTATAATGGAAGACAATGAAGAAGAAGAGGATGATGACAACTATCCTTTCGCTGATACAACAATGGGGGAAGCTGAAGAAGAGGCATCAATGGGGGAAGCTGAAGAAGAGGCATCAGATGATCCCGCTGATGATTTGGGTCAGGTCATTGCTGATGCAAAGAGAAACTTCAAAAATGATAAGGAGAGGTTGAAGTTAAAACGCATGTTAGAGGATCACAAGAAATTATTGTATCCAAATTGTGAAGATGACCAGAAAAAGCTAGGTACCACGCTGGAATTGTTGCAATGGAAGGCGAAGAATGGTGTAACTGACAAGGGATTTCAGGAATTGCTGATAATGATAAAGAAGACGCTTCCAAAGGATAACGAATTGCCTGAAAGTACGTACGAAGCAAAGAAGGTTGTCTGCCCTCTAGGATTAGAGGTGCAGAAGATACATGCATGCCCTAATGACTGCATCCTCTACCGCGGTGAGGAGTACGAGAATTTGGATGCATGCCCGGTATGCGGTGCACTGCGCTATAAGATCCCCCGCGGTGACCCTGGTGATGTGGAGGGCGAACGCCACAGGAAGAGGGTTCCTGCCAAGGTGATGTGGTATGCTCCTATAATACCACGGTTGAAACGTTTGTTCCAAAACAAAGAGCATGCCAAGTTGTTGTGATGGCACAAAGAAGAACATAAGAAAGACGGGATGTTGAGAGCACCCACTGATGGGTCGCAGTGGAGAAAAATCGAGAGGGAGTTCGAGGACTTTGCAGCTCACGGAACGAACTTATGGTTTGGTCTTAGTACAGACGGCATGAATCCTATTGGCGAGCAGAGCTCCAGTCACAGCACCTGGCCCGTCACTCTATGTATCTACAACCTTCCTCCTTGGTTGTGCATGAAGCGGAAGTTCATTATGATGCCAGTGCTCATTCAAGGCCCTAAGCAACCCGGCAACGACATTGATGTCTACCTAAGGCCACTAGTTGATGAACTTTTATAGTTGTGGAAAAAACCAGGTGTGCGTGTGTTGGATGCGCACACATAGAAGGAATTGACCTACGAGCGTTGCTGTTTGAAACCATCAATGATTGGCCTGCTCTTAGTAACCTTTCAGGACATACAAACAAGGGATACAATGCATGCATGCACTGCTTAGATGATACTAAAAGTATATATTTGGATAAATGTAAGAAGAATGTGTACCTAGGACATCGTCGATTTCTACCGATCAAGCATATCTTAAGAAAGGCAGGCAACCATTTCAAAGGTGAGCTAGATAACCGGAAGAAGCCTGGCCTCCGTACTGGTGAATATATATTTGATATGGTCAAGGATTTACAGGTAATCTTTGGAAAGGGTCCTGGCGGACAATCTGTTCCGAATGACACCAACGGACACGCACCCATGTGGAAGAAGAAATCTATATTTTGGGAACTTGAATATTGGAAAGCCCTAGAGGTCCGCAATGCAATCGACGTGATGCATGTGACGAAGAATCTTTGTGTGAACCTGCTAGGCTTCTTGGGCGTGTATGGAAAGACAAAAGATACACTGGAGGCATGGGAGGACAAGCAAAGAATTAATGAAAAAGACGGCATGCCTCCAAAGCAGTATCAAGGTCCTGCTAGCTACGCTCTTACGAAAGAAGAGAAGGAAATCTTTTTTGAATGCCTGCTCAGTATCAATGTCCCGTCAGGCTTCTCGTCGAATATAAAGGGAATAATAAATATGGCAGGGAAAAATTTCAAAATCTAAAGTCTCATGACTGCCACGTGATTATGACGCAATTACTTCCGGTTGCACTTAGGGGGCTTCTACCAGAAAATGTTCAATTAGCCATTGTGAAGCTATGCGCATTCCTCAATGCAATTTCTCAGAAGGTAATCGATCCAGAAATCCTACCAAGGTTACAGAATGACCTGGTCCAATGACTTGTCAGTTTCGAGTTGGTGTTCCCTCCATCCTTCTTCAATATTATGACGCACGTTCTAGTGCACCTAGTCGAAGAGATTAACATTCTGGGTCCTGTATTTCTACACAATATGTTCCCCTTCGAGAGGTTCATGGGAGTCTTAAAGAAATATGTTCATAACCATGCTAAGACAGAAGGAAGCATCGCCAAGGGATATGGAACAGAGGAGGTTATTGAGTTTTGTGTTGACTTTTTTCCTGACATTAAGCCGATTGGTCTTCCTGAATCGCGGCATGAGGGGAGACTGGGTGGAAAAGGCACATTAGGAAAGAAAGAAGCAATAAATATGGATGTGCATTCTTTCACTCAAGCACACTACACGGTTCTACAAAATTCCACCTTGGTGACTCCATATATGGAGGAACACAAGGATATTGTACGGTCCAAGAACCCCGAGCAGTCTGACCCCTGGATTGAACGTAAACACATGGAGACTTTTACCAATTGGTTGCAAACAAAGCTCATCAATGACAACGATGTTCCAGATGAACTGTACTGGTTGGCCAAGACACCAAGTTCGACTGTAACGACTTTCAAAGGGTACGAGATAAATGGGAATACATTTTACATGATCGCCCAAGATAAGAAGAGCACCAACCAAAATAGTGGTGTCTGCTATGATGCAACCAACTTTGAAGACACATATTATGGTTACATAGAGGAGATATGGGAACTTGACTATGGACCTGATCTTAAGGTCCCTTTGTTTCGGTGCAAATGGGTCAAATATACTGGAGGCGGGGTATAGGTAGACCCGCAGTACGGAATGACAACAGTGGATCTCAACAATCTTGGATACACAGATGACTCATTCGTCCTAGCCAATGATGTGGCTCAGGTTTTCTATGTGAAGGACATGTCTAGCAAACCGAGGAGAAAAAAAGATAAGGAAGCGAATACATCATACGATGAGCCAAAGCGCCACATAGTTCTTTTAGGGAAAAGAAACATTGTGGGAGTGGAGGACAAGACAGACATGTCCGAAGATTATGAAAAGTTTCTTGAAATCCCTCCCTTCAGAGTGAAGACTGGCCCAAGCATCCTGTTAAATGATGAAGATTATCCATGGTTACGGTGCAATCATAAGAAAGGGACAAACACGCAGAAAAAGTCTTACACCATGAGATCCCACTCTGGGATGTGACCGGCTTCACCGTCATCACTTTCTATATATTTATGTGAAGGACATGCATGCATTTCCTAGCTAGCATGCTATATCTTTGTAACAGTTTGTACACGAAGTGCATCCAGTTTTTTCTGTAACCCTCTCAACTCTCTAGAAGTTGCTATGTGGGTGAAATTATGATGTCATGCCAAGTTACAACCTTTTCAGAGTTCATTTGTACTGCTTTTCAAATTCAGGGTCATTTAGCTCAAAATAAATCATTAAATGCATGAAAAATATCAAATGAAGTCAGAAAAGGTTGAAAATTGATGATGTGCCTTTGAATGGTGCATATTGAACACACAAAAAGTATGGAGTTAAACTAAGTTATTAAAAATGAAATCCCTTTGTAATAGATGAGTTTTCGTTCGAAACCCTCATACTTCTTATGAGATTGTCCAATTTGTACACGAAGTGCATCTAGTTTTTGCCGTAACCCTCACAACTCTCTAGAAGTTGCTATGTGGGTGAAATTATGATGTCATGCCAAGTTACAACCTTTTCAGAGTTCATTTGTACTGCTTTTCAAACTCGAGATATGAATATTTCAAATGCCATATTTAATCAAATTATCTTATACAGCAGTTGAAGTTGTTCAAACATGCATGGAAATGGCATAAACAGATTCTTTATATTTTTCTGATATTTTTTCATATATTATTTATTTCCATTGGATTCCTACGTTCTTTCTATGATTTTCTAAAGTTTACGGGGTTTTTCTGAAAATAATAACTAATATTTAATTAAAAACACTTTTAGTACCGGTGCTAGCCACACACCGGTACTAAAGGTCCACCGCCCCCGCGCTCTTTTGGCAGGACCTTTAGTACCGGTGCGTGACTGGCACCGATACTAAAGGGTCTTTAGTACCGGTGCGAGCCATGCACCGGTACTAAAGGTCCACCACCCCCGCGCTCTGTTGGGAGGACCTTTAGTACCGGTGCGTGGCTCGCACCGGTACTAAAAGACCCTTTAGTACCGGTGCGAGCCACGCATCGGTACTAAAGGGGTGCCTTGTATGAAATGAGCACTTCGTCGTCCCGGGCCGAGCCATGCACCGGGAGAGCTCCAACTTGCGCCGCCAGGCTGCCGAAATTTGCTCCCGTGCCATTGTCGTCTCCCTCGCCGCCGTCGTCCTCGCCGTCGTCGCCCTCGCCGTCGTCGCCCTCGCCGCTGTCGCACCACCACCGTGCCATTGCCGTCGCCATCGCCGCCGTCGCCCTCACCACCGCTGTCGTCGCACCACCACCACCGTCGCCCTCGCCGCCGTCGCACCACCACCGCACCATTGTCGTTGCCCTCACAACCGCCACCGTCGCACCACCACCACCATCGCCCTCGCCGCCGTCACCCTCACCACCGCCGACGTCGCCCTCGCCTACCTGGACGCCGCCCCTCACCGCCGTCGCCCTCACCACCGCTGCAATCGCCCTCGCCGCCATCGCCCTTGCCTACCCGGACGACGCCCCTTGTCGCCGGTCCCGTCGCCACCGGCCCGCTCACTCCGGCCGCCGCTCCGCGATCCCGTTGCCGCCGGCCCGAGCCCGTCGCCGACGCCACCTCCAGGTCAGGAGGCTAGGTGAGATCTCACGGCTGACCCCTCTCCCCGATGATTGCCGGACTAGTGTGTAGATGCTAGGGTATCTAGGGTCCCTCGACGTCGAACCCCGACACCCCGACACGACACCCCCGACACCCAACCCCGACCACGACACAACACCCCTATTTAGTTAGTTAGTTAGCTAGGTTATCAGGTTATTAGGATATGTGTTAGTTTATCTTTAGTTTAGGAGCCAGGCCATCGTCGACCCGGAGGTTCTGTGGTGGCGGCCGCATGGGCCACAGACGATCGAGAGGCTTGAGTCCCCCGCAGAGGTGGTACAGTACCATGTCAGCAAGGAGAACGAGCACGTCTGACGCTACATGGCAGCTTTGGAGGCCAGGTCCGACAATACCTGGCAGATTCTTCAGGGATCTCACTGAAGCTATGTTCCTGTGATGGTTCCTTCTCTTTGGGTGTCCACCGCCTGCCCCGATATCCGCCGGGCGCTAGGGTTCTAGCTAGATCGATATATTAGCTAGCTGCTATTATGATGTATTAGCTAGATCGATGGAGATTAGCCGATGTATTGAAAATTATCCAAGATTATGCAGATCAGATCTTTTCTAAGAACTATACTATATATGTATTCGATGATGCATTATTAATTAACTATCACTTATTTTGCTTCTTGAATGCATGCTAATTTAAATACTAATTTGTTTTATCTATATTATTATGGACTAGTTATTAAGCTATGGACAATACCGGTAGAGCTCATGAAGAGGACATCTTCGACATGATACGCTCCTCGGAAAACCCAGCGGACCTTTGAGGTGAATCACATGATCATGATGATGGCTCACAATATCTGAACGATCACGGTGATGGATGTGAGACTGAGGAAGAACAACTTATGTTCCAAAATCCGGAACAACCAAGAATGTTCG
Organism: Hordeum marinum; assembly: GCA_022496015.1. Classification (NCBI taxonomy): domain Eukaryota; kingdom Viridiplantae; phylum Streptophyta; class Magnoliopsida; order Poales; family Poaceae; genus Hordeum; species Hordeum marinum. The sequence goes on from CM039674.1 coordinate 14,552,628, forward strand.
GCGAGGTATATACACATCCATTAGCCTCTGGTGATCATTACATGTGTATTAATTGATTTGTATATATATATATTAACAAATCTTTCTTATTTTAATTATCAGCCCTCTGGATCGAGCCAATCTAGTAGAAATGTACGAGGCACTGCCAAAATATTGGACGGCAACGTAAAGCTCAATCTTGATGCTTTCAAACATAATGGCGAACCGACTCACCCTGAAGCCAATGCCAAGACATTTGTGCGTCAATGCGGAGTGGTTGTTAGGGACGGAGTCCCGATCACAATGCATGAATGGATTCAGCCAAAGGAACCAAAACCAGGAGTGAATTATGTCGATACAAGAATTAAAGATGCCCTTTGGCGAGAGCTCATGGAGCATTTCACCCTACTAGATTCTCTCTCGGAGCGTCAAAGGAACAAAGTCAAGGAGTTTGCTCTCCATAAGATGGCCGGTGCGTTCCAGACTTGGAAGAAAAGATTATGGACCGACTACAACGCTAAAGGCAAGAAGGCGCCCGAATTCAAAGGAATATACGAGAAGGTAATGGATCACTGGGACGCATTTATCGAGTACAGGACATCGATAGTTGCTATGGAGAAGTCGGCAAAGAATAAGATAAATGCTGAGAAAAAAAGGTATCACCATAAACTAGAGACAGGTGGATACAAGTCAGCCGTTCCTAAGTGGGATGCATTAGAGAATAAGATGCTTGCTGAAGGGATCACTCCAGTAACCTTCAACTGGCCCAAGAGGTGCAGGAATTGGTTTTTTGCGCATGGGGGAAAGTTGGACCCAGCCACAGGAAAGATTATTGCACTGGCCAGTCTGAAGCATGCATCATATGAGTTGATTCAAGCAATAAAAGATGCCCAAGAAGGACGGTTTCACCCCGATAGAGAGAACGATGAGCTTACACGCGCCCTCGGGAATGCCGAACACGAGGCATGGGCGTTGTTCCGTGGTACGAGGGGTTTGCGGGGTGGCAGGACAGTTATAAAAGCCATTCGAGAAAAAAGAAGGTGGAAGCAGACCGACTTTCGAAGTTGGAACAGAAGTACGAGCAGCAGCAGCTGCAGATACAGGGACTGACCCAGCAAAGGGAAACTCCGCAGCAGGAGGCAGGGGAAGAACCTGTCCCATCTACAATGCCGAAAAGCAGCGTGGGTTCCACGGGGGCACCGCTGGGTCATACCCCCGTGGATGATATCACCGAGAAGACATCTTGTGAGCTAATCCGGAAAATGAAGAACATACCCGTGCGGGTCGCGACGGGCTATGCTTTACCAAATACACCTGATGTTCTCTGGCATTGCAATCCGGTTCCAGTTGGGTATGCTCGTGTCGCGATGGACGCAATAGTGTCGGGATATGATGAACTATTGCTTGACATCCCTGGAGGTGAGGGGGAGTCCACATTGGCAGAAGCCGGCCGTGGTCTCATTCTATGGAGTAAGGACTGCATCGTCTTTCCATAGTCGGCGCTAAGGCCACCGGCTCCTCCGAGTATCGATGTCCAGCACGAGGGATCCCAGCCAGAGGCATCGCAGCGCCAGCAGTCACCTCGGCAGCAGTCACCTCGGCAGCAGTCCTCCCCACCTCGAGCTCCCCCACAGTCGTCCCCACCTCGAGAGGCGTCCCACCTCGCCAGCAGTCCTCCCCACCTCGCCATGAGCAGTCCTCCCAACCTCGGGACGGAGCACGACGCGAGTCCATATCATCATCGATATCAATCTCCGCCGCGTGAGCCGACTCCACCCCAGCAGCGGTCCCGCTAGCAGGGCTCCCAAAAGAGGAAGGCCACCAGCAGTCCTCTTCGGAAGAAAGCCAAGAAGAAACCCGAGCCTCCGGCCAAAAGGAAGCTGCCTTATGACATGACACCGGAGGAAAATAAAATTGAATGCAATCTCCAAGTGAAAGCCTTTTTTGGGAAGAAGACCATGCCGCCAATGGAAGTAATACCCAAGGAAGTCCAAGAGCACTTTATGGAACACTTTATTGATCGACCCCCGGCATATGTCGAGCGTATGCCGACAGACTATGAGCGACAAATTCAGAAGGCAAGTGAGCAGAGAAGTCGGCCCAGCCCAAGGAAGAAGTCGGGAAGTACGACATCAACTAGCGAGAAAACAGTTCCCCAGCTCGGAGAACAATCCAAGCAATCAATCTCTCCGCTCAAGGTGAGTACCAATCCAAGCAAGCAACCGATCCAACCAGTCGACGTGCAAGGCAACCCAATCGACCTCGAAGTACTAAAGGCTGCAGGTCACACTCTTGACCAAATCCTTGGCACCGAGGAAATCCGCGGGTACGATGCAACTGAGTACGCAATGCAATATGCCATCGGAAAACCACTTGTCACACCCGAGCAGTACAAGGAACTACCAACTGCGATGCGACGGTTGCATGATTGGTACATGCGTGAAGCAAAGCGAGGGGAGACGGCGGTCATGGTCAAAGTAAGGAAAGAGCATTACGTCAATGCATGTGACATATGTCTTGAATTCTCAGAACTTTTCCAGTTATACCACATGACTCTATCGACAAAACTCTCATCAGTTGCTATTGTCTGTAAGTGATTTATATCTTTAGTAATTTAAGTCTCTAGCTAATATATCATTCATTGTCTTATCCTCACTATATATGTTCTTTTCTACGCTATTATGCAGATTGAAGATGTGGGAATTGAAACAAGAGGGAATCGATGACATTGGGTTCATCGACCCAAGTACCGTTAATGGTCATGTGGTAAAACATTATGCCAAGGACACAGAAGATCTCTTGGAAAATTTTCTAGAGGCACTAATGAATACCAAATCTACTATAATATTTACTTACAACATGGGGTGAGTGTTTACTCTCTTGTATACTACAAATTCTATTTTTGCTTACTAGCTCGCTGTCAAGTGTAGTTGATGAGTTATATGCGCATGCCTGCTTAATTATATAAACTTCTGCGCAGACACCACTATATCCTCCTATATATTATCCTCGCGGATGGACTTGTTCAAGTGTACGACTCACTAGATACACCAGAACAATCATACGTGGACTTGTATTTTATGATAGAACGGTAATTTCAATCTTTATCGACCTCACTTTCTTTCATTATTTCCTGATATCAAAAGTAATTATAATAACTCTTTCGTTCTTTTTCTTTGCCGTGTAGTGTTTGGAAACAGATGATAGAAAAAAACCATCACGGTCGTCAATGGAAACCGAAGCTGAAGTGGAAAAAGATGCAGGTAATTAAGTAGTACTACTAGGTCCACGCATCTCATTAATTCTATTTTCAATACCATTATCATGCTCGATTATTAATTATCTTATTCAATTCTATTCTTTTGCAAAGTGCGGGAAGCAGCCACAGGGGACAAATTTATGTGGATACTTCCTCTGCGAGAACATTCGCATCCAGACCGAACGCCGTATACGTCGCAGAGAAGCACGTGAAAGACAACTCCAGCTTTGGCAGATGTTGTCAAAGCTCTCACACGAGAAATGCTTCGTAGAAATTCAAGAGGAATTTGCGGCATTTCTTCTTCAACATGTCATTGATGTAAACGGACAGCACTATTCCTTACCGCCGCCTCAATAATGCCAGCAAATCAGTAGTAGAGAACTGAGATTTCATCCGGAGCACTAGCTAGCTAGTCCCGGCCGTGTTTTGGGCCTTAAGTTAATTATAAGTCCCGAATTTATATGGATGTGTAATTCCAGTTGTATATATATATACTGTGTATGAGATATTGTATATGTTATTACATATATTTGTGCATGAAATTATGTACTGTTTACAGTATGTAGCACCGTCAAAATAAATTTGAAATGAATGGAAAACACAAAAAATAGAGAGGAAAATTAAAACCTAATTAAAAGCTAAAATAAAAAAAACAGAAGACTTAGTACCGGTTGGTATCACCAACCGGTACTAAAGGTCTTCCACCACCAGTCCACGCAGGCAGCCACGTGGAGGGCCTTTAGTACCGGTCCGTGGTCCAACCGGTACTAAAGGTTTGGACCAGACCTTTAGTCCCGACCCGTTAGTACCGGTTGGGGAACCGGTACTAAAGGTCCATCCGGCCCGGGACTATAGGCCTGTTCTGCACTAGTGATAAAGAGTTTGTCGTAAAGAGTTACGTCGATGCAAGATTTAACACCATTCCGGATGACTCTTAGTACCAATCCGGATACGTATAGTGGAGCAGCCATTTGGAATAGCTCCAAGTGGAGTGTGGTAGCAATGTCTACAATATGACATAGAGATTTGCAAAGTACACACGGATCTGAATGTCGCAGACCCGTTGACTAAAAGACCTCTCTCACATGCAAAGCATGATCGATCCTCAGAACTCATTGGGTGTTACATTCATAACAATGTGAATCACATGGTGATGTGAACTAGATTATTGTCTCTAGTGCAAGTGGGAGACTGTTGGAAATATGCCCTAGAGGCAATAATAAATTGGTTATTATCATATTTCCTTGTTCATGATAATCGTTTATTATCCGTGCTATAATTGTATTGATCGGAAAATCAGATACATGTGTGGATATATAGACAACACCATGTCCCTAGTATGCCTCTAATAGACTAGCTCGTTGATCAAAGATGGTCAAGGTTTCCTAGCCATGGACATGAGATGTCATTTGATAACGGGATCACATCATTAGGAGAATGATCCGATGGACAAGACCCAAAATATAAATGTAGCATATGATCGTGTCAGTTTATTGCTACAGTTTTCTGCATGTCAAGTACATGTTCCTATGACCATGAGATGAAGCAACTCACTGAACCGGAGGAGTACCTTATGTGCATCAAATGTCGCAACATAACTGGGTGACTATAAAGGTGCTCTACTGGTATCTCCGAGGGTGTCTGTTGGGCTGGCATGGATCAAGACTGGGATTTGTTACTTCGTGTGACGGAGAGGTATCTCAGGGCCCACTCGATAATACAACATCACAATAAGCCTTGCAAGCAATGTGACTAAGTGTTAGCCATGGGATCTTGTATTACGGAACGAGTAAAGAGACTTTCCACTAATGAGATTTAACTAGGTATGGAGATGCCGACGATCGAATCTCGGGCAAGTAACATACCGAAGAACAAAGGGAACAACATACGGGATTAACTGAATCCTTGACATAGAGGTTCAACCAATAAAGATCTTCGTAGAATATGTAGGAACCAATAGGGGCATCCAGGTCCCGCTATTGGTTATTGACCGTAGAGGTGTCTCGGTCATGTCTACATAGTTCTCGAACCCGCAGGGTCTTTTTTTTACAGGGAAATTGGGAGCTTTATTCAACAGAAACCACGCCGGCCGAATCAGCCAGGAGGCTAGTTACAAGAAAACTAGGAGTGGAGTCTAACCAACAATCTGTTACATCCAAAGTGCTAGCTTGCTTTGCACAAAGGTGAGCAGGAAAGTTAGCTGATCTCAATACATATTGAACAACAAAAGACTTAAAATAAGAGGCATGCTCCCCAATCTTAGTAAGAATAGGCCCCACCATCGAACGATCATGGCGTGAGTGCCAGAGATTCACCATCTCTAGACTGTCGTCGAACCCGCAGGGTCTGCACACTTAAGGTTCAGTGACGTTTCGGTAGTATAGAGTTATGTATGGTGGTGACCAAAGGTTGTTCAGTATCCCGAATGAGATCTCGGACGTCACGAGGAGCTCCGGAATGGTCCGTAGGTAAAGATTGGTATATAGGAAGTCCTGTTTTGGTTGCCGGAAAAGTTTTGGGCTCATCAGTAGTGTACCGGGAATGCCGGGAGGGTACTGGGGGACCATCGGGAGGGGTATCTCGACCCAAGAGGCTACATGGGCTGTTTGAGGAGGTAAACCAGCCCCTGGTGGGCTGTCCGAAGCCTCCTCTAAGGGCCCATGCGGCTGGAGTGGATTGGGATGGAAAAATTACAAGGTGGAAAGAGTTTCCAAGTGGGAAGGAGGAGTCCTAATCCTACTAGGATTGGAGGAGGACTCCACCTCTCCTCCTTGCGCCAAGGACAAGGGCTGGTCCCTTGTGCGCCAAGGCTCCTCCCTCCCTCATCCTAGATATACTAGAGGTTTTGAGGGTTTTGATACATAGAAATCAGCCATGTGCTACCCTCTCCTCTAGATCGTAGTTTCTCCTCTAGATCGTTTCAGCGGTGCCTAGGCGAAGCCATGCTGGAATTGTTCCACCACCAACGCCGCCACGTCATCGCTCTGCCGGAGAACTCATCTACCTCTCTGCTCCATTTTGCTAGATCAAGAAGGCGGATATCACCATCGAGCTATACATGTGCTGAACGCGGAGGTGTCGTGCGTTCGGCGCTAGATCGAAAGGACCGTGATCAAGATCGCTAGACGATTCGTGATTGGATCGCGGGACGGATCGTGATTGGATAGCAAGATGGATCGTGATGGGATCGCGGGACGCTCGGCAATTTGGATCGCGAAGACGTTCGACTACATCATCCGCGTTTCTTAACGCTTCCCACTTAGCGATCTACAAGGGTATGTAGATCCACTCTGCCCCTCGTATATGCTCATCACCATGAATAGATCTTGCGTGTGCGTAGGAAATTTTTTGTTTCCCATGCAACGTTCCCCAACATGCACCCATATGGACTATCTGTGACTTCCCATGTTCCATTAGCTAAGATAGAATCCATCTCGCTATGAACAACTTCCTTCCGGTAGTCAGCATCAGAAGATGCATAGGCTTCTGAAAGAGTCCTGGGTGTGTCATCCATGAGGTACACAATGAAGTCATGACCAAAGGACTTTGCAGTCCTTCGTCTCTTACTCCTTATAGGAGTTTCATTGTCATCCTCTTCAGGATTCTCAACGTGTTCCATCGCAATGGTGGGTTCAAGAATTACAGAAAATTCCTAAGTAGATATAGTAGGTATCTCTTGATTTGATGTGTTAGGCATATCCTTCATAGGAAATATGTCCTCAAAGAAACTCGCATCATTCGACTCCATAATCGTACCAACATGCATCTCGGGTACCTCAGATTTTATTATCAAAACTCTATAACCAATGCTATGAAAACCATAGCCCAAAAGAACACAATCCACAGTTTTTGGTCCAAGCTTGCGCTTCTTGGGAATTGGTATATCGACTTTCACCAAACAACCCCAAGTACGTATATAAGAGAGTTTTAACCTTTTCCTTTCCCATTCCTCGAACGGAGTAATGGTTTTATGCTTTGTGGGAACTCGGCTTAGGACATGACATGCAGTCATTAGCGCCTCCCTCCCCCATGCCTTGGAGAGACCCGATGTGTCTAACATGGCGTTAACCAAATCAGTTAGAGTATGGTTCTTTCTTTTGGCTACCCCATTTGACTAAGGTGAATAGGGAGGCGTCCTCTCATGGACTATACCATGTTCCGCACAAAATGAATCAAATTCATTGGAAAAATACTCTCCACCACAATCAGACCTAAGCCGTTTAATTTTTCGATGAAGTTGGTTCTCTGCTTTAGCTTTATAATTTTTGAAACAATTTAAAGGCTCAACTCTTGATTTCAAAAGATACACATAACAATATTTGGTGGATTCATCAATCAACATTTTGAAATATTTCTTTCCACCTTTTGTCAACACGACATTCATCTCGCAAAGATTAGAATGTATAAGCTCTAGTAGAGCCAAGTCTCTCGCCTCTGCAGTCTTATGAGACTTGTGTTGGAAATATGCCCTAGAGGCAATAAATAAAGTGTTTATTATTATATTTACTTGTTCATGATAATTTTTTATTATCCATGCTATAATTATATTGATTGGAAACACATTACATGTGTGGATAAGTAGACAACAATTTGTCCCTAGTATGCCTCTAGTAGACTAGCTCGTTGATCAAAGATGGTCAAGGTTTCCTGGCCATTGACATAAGATGTGATTTGATAACGGGATCACATCATTAGGAGAATGATGGGATGGACAAGACCCAAACAATAAACGTAGCATATGATCGTGTCAGTTTATTGCTACAGTTTTCTACATGTCAAGTCTATGTTCCTATGACCATGAGATCATGCAACTCATGAATACTGGAGGAGTGCCTTGTGTGTATCAAATGTCGCAACGTAACTGGGTGACTATAAAGGTACTCGACAGGTATCTCCGAGGGTGTCTGTTGAGTTGGCATGGATCAAGACTGGGATTTGTTACTCCGCGTGACGGAGAGGTATCTCAGGGCCCACTTGGTAATACAACATCACAACAAGCCTTGCAAGCAATGTGAATAAGTGTTAGTCATGGGATCTTGTACTACGGAACAAGTAAAGAGATTTTCCGGTAACGAGGTTGAACTAGGTATGGAGATACCGACGATCGAATCTCGGGCAAGTAACATACCGAAGAACAAAGGCAACATCATACGGGATTAACTGAATCCTTGACATAGAGGTTCAACCGATAAAGATCTTCGTAAAATATGTAGGAGCCAATATGGGCATCCAGGTGCCTCTATTGGTTATTGAACGTAGAGGTGTCTCGGTCATGTCTACATAGTTCTTGAACCCGCAGGGTCTGCACACTTAAGGTTTGGTGACGTTTCAGTAGTATAGAGTTATGCATGGTGGTGACCGAAGGTTCTTCGGAGTCCCGTATGAGACCTCGGACATCTCGAGGAGCTCCAGAATGGTCCGGAGGTAAAGATTGATATATAGGAAGTCATGTTTTGGTCGCCGGAAAAGTTTCGGGCTCATCGGTAGTGTACCGGGAGTGCAGGTAGTGTACCGGGGGACCATCAGGAGGGGTATTTCGACCCAAGAGGCTACATGGGCTGTGGGAGGATGGATACCAGCCCTTAATGGAATGGTGGAAGTCCCACAAAAGGACCATGTGGCTGGGAAGAAAAGCCCAAAAGGAAAAGGTGGAAAAAGGCAAAAAAAAGGGCTAGATAAGGAAGGAGTCCTAATCCTACTAGGAGTGGAGGAGGAGGACTCCTCCCTCCTAGTTCGGTCGAAGCCTAGGGCTGGCTCCTTGAGGGCCAGGCCTCCTCCACCTCTCCTCCTATATATAATAGAGGGTTTTAGGGTTTTGCCACTTGATTTTCAGCCACGTGCAACCCTACCCTCTAGTCCGTAGTTCCTCCTCTAGATCGATTTCAGCGGTGCTTAGGCGAAGCCCTGCTGAGATTACTCCACCACCATCGCCGCAGCGCCATCATGCTGCCAGATCACTCATCTACCTCTCCGCTCCCTCTTGCTGGATCAGGAAGGCGGAGATCGTCATCAAGCCGTACGTGTGCTGAACGCGGAGGTGCCGTCCGTTCGGTGCTAGATCGGGACGGATCGTGATTGGATCGTAGGACGCTCGGCGATTTGGATCGTGAAGACGTTTGACTACATCAACCGCGTTTCTTAACGCCTCCTGCTTAGAGATCTACAAGGGTACGTAGATCCACTCTCCCTCTCGTATATGCTCATCACCATGGATAGATCTTGCGTGTGCATAGGAAAATTTTTGTTTCCCATGCAACGTTCCCCAACAGTGGCATCATGAGCTAGGCCTATGAGTAGATGAGATCTCGAGTAGAACACAAAGAGTTTATGGGTGTTGATGCTTAGATTGCTTCCTCCCTTGGTCATTTTTTGGTTCGGCGGTATTGTGGGATGAAGCGGCCCGGACCAACCTTACTCGTACGCTTACGAGAGACCGGTTCCATCGACTGACGTGTAACCTCGTTGCACAAAGATGGCTGGCGGGTGCCTGTTTCTCCTACTTTAGTTGGATCGGATTCGACAAAGGCGGTCCTTGAGAAGGTTGAAAAGCAACTTATGTATCACCCTTCTGGTTTATGCGTAGGTGAGAATTGTTCTTGCTAGATACCCGTAACAGCCACGTAAAACATGCAACAACAATTAGAGGATGACTAACTTGTTTTTGCAGGGTATGTTGTGATGTGATATGGCCAATTACATGATGTGATATATGTGATGTATGATATGATCATGTGTTGTATAGAATATCACGACTTGCATGTCAATGAGTACAGCAACCGGCAGGAGCCATAGGGTTGTCTTTAATTATTGTATGACCTCCGTGTCAATCATTAAGCGCTATGTAATGCTTTACTTTATTGCTAAACGGTAGCAATAGTAGTCAAAGCATCATGGGCGCGACAACCCCGATGGAGGCACGTTGATGGAGATCGTGGTGTCGTGTCGATGACGATGGAGATCATGCCGGTGCTTTGAAGATGGAGATCAAAAGCACAAGTTCATGGCCATATCATGTCACTTATGATTTGCATGTGATGTTAATCCTTTTATGCAACTTGTTTTGCTTAGGACGACGGTAGCATTATAAGGTGATCCCTCAATTAAATTTCAATATGAATTGTGTTCTCCCCGAGTGTGCACCGTTATGAAAGTTCGTCGTGTCGAGACACCACATCATGATCGGGTGTGATAGACTCTACGTTCAGATACAACGGGTGCAAGCCAGTGATGCACATGCAGAACACTCAGGTTAAACTTGATGAGCCTGGCATGTACAGCCATGGCCTTGGAACACAAGAGACCGAAAGGTCGAACATGAGTCATATAGTAGATATGATCAATATGATGATGTTCACCATTGAAACCACCTCAACTCACGTGATGATCAGACTTGAGTTGGTGAATTTGGATCATGTGACACTCAGATGACCTGAGGGATGTCAATTTTAGTGGGAGATTTAGTAATTTGATTAACTAAACTCATTATCTTGAACAATAGTCTAAGTAACCTTTGCATATTTATGTTGTAGATCAATGGCTCGCGCAGTAGCACCCCTGAATTTTAATGCGTTCCTAGAGAAAGATAAGTTGAAAGGTGATGGAAGTAACTTTGTTGACAGGGCCCGTATTCTGAGGATTATCCTCACGGCTTCCCAGAAATCATATGTCCTTGATGCACCGCTTGGTGACCAACCAGAAGACCTGTCATCCGAAGACGTTAAGAACGCTTGGGAGGCACGTTCTGGAGATTACTTAATAGTTCAATGTGCAATATTGTATGGCTTAGAACTGGGACTTCAAAGACATTTTGAACGTCATGGAGCATATGAGATGTTCCAGGAGTTGAAGTTTATCTTTCAGAAGAATGCCCGGATTGAGAGGTATGAGACCTTCGATAAGTTCTATGCTTGCAAAATGGAGGAGAACAGGTCTATCAGTGAACATATACTCAGAATGTCTGGATACTCGACTCGTCTGGCGGAATTGGGAATTGCCCTTCCGCCAGAGGCGATCACTAACAGAGTTCTTCAATCACTGCCACCTATTAACAAGAGCTTTGTGATGAACTATAACATGCACGGGATGAACAAGTCAGTCGCTGAGCTATTTGCGATGCTAAAAGTCGCTGAGTCTGAAATCCAGAAAGAACATCAAGTGTTGATGGTCAATAAAACCACTAGTTTCAAGAAGAATGGCAAGGGCAAGGGCAAGAAGGGTAAAACCAAGAAGGATGGGAAAGCAGTTGCTACTCCTATAAAGAAGCCCAAGGCTAGACCCAAGCCAGAAACTGAGTGCTTTCATTGCAAGGGAACTAGTCACTAGAAGCGGAACTGCCCCAAGTACCTCGCTGACAAGAAGGCGGCCAACGACAAACAAGGTATATATGGTATACATGTTATAGATGTGTACCTTACTAGCTCTCGTTGCAGTGCCTGGGTATTTGATACCGGTTCGGTTGCTCACATTTGCAACTGAAAGCAGGACCTACGGAATAAACGGAGGCTGGCTAAGGACGAAGTGACGATGCGCGTGGGAAATGCTTCCAAGGTTGATGTGATCTCCATCGGCACGCTCTCTATCCGATTACCATCGGGATTAGTGATGAACCTGAATAATTGTTATTTAGTGCATGAGTTAAGCATGAACATTATATCTGGATCTTGTTTATTGCGAGATGGTTACTCATTTAAATCAGAGAATAATGGTTGTTCTATTTATATGAGTAATATCTTTTATGCTCATGCACCCAATGTGGGGGGTTTATTCATTTTAAATCTTGATAGTGATGATACACATGTTCATAATATTAATGCCAAAAGATGTAGAGTTGATAATGATAGTACCACTTTCTTGTGGCACTACCGTTTGGGTCATATTGGTGTAAAACGCATGAGGAAGCTCCATGCTGATGGACTTTTGGAGTCACTTGATTTTGAATCACTTGACACATGTGAACCATGCCTCATGGGCAAGATGACTAAAACGCCGTTCTCTGGACAATGGAACGGGCAAGTGACTTGTTGGAAATCATACATACTGATGTGTGTGGTCCAATGAATGTTGCAGCGCGCGGTGGATATCGTTATTTTCTCACCTTCACTGATGACTTAAGTAGATATGGGTATATTTACTTAACGAAACATAAGTCTGAAACGTTTGAAAAGTGCAAGCAATTTCAGAGTGAAGTTGATAATCATCGTAACAAGAAGATCAAATTCCTACGATCTGATCGAGGAGGTGAATATCTAAGTTATGAGTTTGGCAGTCACTTAAGACAATGTGGAATTGTTTCACAGTTGACACCGCCCGGAACACCACACCGTAATGGTGTGTCCGAATGTCGTAATCGAACCTTATTAGATATGGTGCATTCTATGATGTCTCTTGCCGATTTGCCACTATCATTTTGGGGTTATGCATTAGAGAGAGCTGCAATCACTTTAAATAGGGCACCATCGAAATCCGTTGAGACGATGCCATATGAACTATGGTTTGGCAAGAGGCCAAAGTTGTCGTTTCTTAAAGTTTGGGGATGTGATTCTTATGTCAAAAAGCTTCAGCCTGAAAAGCTAGAACCCAAAGCGGAGAAATGCGTCTTCATAGGATACCTTCTATCTCAGATCCAAAGGCAAAGTGTTTGTCGCTAAGAATGGAACATTTCTAGAGAAAGAGTTTCTCTCGAAAGAATTGAGTGGGAGGAAAATAGAGCTTGATGAGGTTATTGAACCTTTACTTCAACTAGAGAGTAGCCCAACGCGGAAAGATGTTTCTCTGGAGCCTACGACAGTTGAAGAGGAAGTTAATGATAATGATCATGAAGCTTCGGATCAAGTTACTATTGAACCTCGTAGGTCGACAAGGGCGCGTACTCCTCCTGAGTAGTACGGCAACCCTGTCTTGGAGGTCATGTTGTTGGACAACAATGAACCTACGAGCTATGGAGGAGCGGTGATGGGCCCGGATTCCGAGAAATGGTTAGAGGCCATGAAATCCGAGATGGGATCCATGTATGAAAACAAAGTATGGACTTTGGAAGTATTACCTGAAGGGCGAAGGGCCATTCAGAACAAATGGATCATTAAGAACAAGACGGACGCGGACGGTAATGTCACCGTCTATAAAGCTCGACTTGTGGCAAAGTTTTTTCACAAGTTCAAGGAGTTGACTACGATGAGACCTTCTCACCCGTAGCGATGCTTAAGTCCGTCAGAATCATGTTAGCAATAGCTGCTTCTTTCGACTATGAAATTTGGCTGATGGATATCAAAACAAAGTTCCTCAATGGTTTCCTTGAGGAAGAGTTGTATATGATGCAACCAGGAGGTTTTGTCGATCCAGAGAATGTTGACAAAGCTTGCAAACTCCATCAATCTATTTATGGACTGGTGCAAGCATCTCGGAGTTGGAATAAGCGCTTTGATGAGGTGATCAAAGCATTTGGGTTTATACAAGTTTATGAAGAAGCTTGTATTTACAAGAAAGTGAGTGTGAGCTCTATAGCGTTTCTAATATTATATGTTGATGACATATTGCTGACTGGAAACAATATAGAAATGCTGGAAAGCGTGAAGGAATATTTGAACAAGAGTTTTTCAATGAAGGACCTAGGAGAAGTTGCTTTCATATTAGGCATTAAGATCTATAGAGATAGATCGAGACGCTTAATAGCACTTTCACAGAGCACATACCTTGATAAAGTTTTGAAGAAGTTCAAAATGGATCAGTCCAAGAAGGGGTTCTTGCCTGTGTTACAAGGTGTGAAGTTGAGTAAGACTCAATGCCTAGTGACTGCATAAGATAGAGAAAATATGAGTGTCATCCCCTATGCTTCTGCCATAGGCTCTATCATGTATGCAATGCTATGCACAAGACCCGATGCCAGCCCTGCCATAAGTATGTCCGGAAGGTTCCAAAGTGATCCTGGAATGGAGCACTGGGCGGCGGTCAAGAATATCCTTAAGTACGTGAAAAGGACTAAGGAAATGTTTCTCATCTATGGAGGTGATGAAGAGCACGTCGTAAAGGGTTACGTCGATGCAAGCTTTGACACTGATCCGGATGACTCTAAGTCACAAACCGGATACGTATTTATTCTCAACGGGGGAGCGGTTAGCTAGTGCAGTTCCAAGCAAAGCGTGGTAGCCGATTCTACATGCGAAGCGGAGTACATCGCAGCCTTGGAGGCGGCGAAGGAAGGTGTCTGGATGAAGAAGCTCATGACAGATCTTGGAGTAGTGCCCAGTGCACTAAATTCAATGACTCTATTCTGTGACAACACTGGTGCCATTGCTCTGGCCAAGGAACCAAGGTTTCACAAGAGGACCAGACACATAAAGCGACGTTTCAATTCCATCCACGATTACATCGAGGAGAAGGACATAAATATTCGCAAAGTACACACGGATCTGAATGTCGCAGACCCGTTGATTAAACCTCTTCCAAGGGCTAAACATGATCAACACCAGAACTGCATGGGTGTTCGATTCATTACAATGTAAATCACATAGTGATGTGAAGTAGATTATTGACTCTAGTGCAAGTGAGAGACTGTTGGAAATATGGCCTAGAGGCAATAAATAAAGTGTTTATTATTATATTTCCTTGTTCATGATATTTTTTTATTATCCATGCTATAATTTTATTGATTGGAAACACATTACATGTGTGGATAAGTAGCCAACAATTTGTCCCAGTATGCCTCTAGTAGACTAGCTCGTTGATCAAAGATGGTCAAGGTTTCTTGGCCATTGACATAAGATGTCATTTGATAACGAGATCACATCATTAGGAGAATGATGGGATGGACAAGACCCAAACAATAAATGTAGCATATGGTCGTGTCAGTTTATTGCTACAGTTTTCTGCATGTCAAGTATATGTTCCTATGACCATCAGATCATGCAACTCACGGATACCGAAGGAGTGCCTTGTTTGTATCAAACATCGCAACGTAACTAGGTGACTATAAAGGTACTCTACAGGTATCTTCAAGGGTGTCTGTTGAGTTGGCATGGATCAAGACTGGGATTTGTTATTCCGCGTGACGGAGAGGTATCTCGGGGCCCACTCGGTAATACAACATCACAACAAGCCTTGCAAGCAATGTGACTAAGTGTTAGTCATGGGATCTTGTATTACGGAACAAGTAAAGAGACTTGACGGTAACGAGGCTGAACTAGGTATGGAGATACCGACGATCGAATCTCGGGCAAGTAACATACCGAAGAACAAAGGGAACATCATACGGGATTAACTAAATCCTTGACATAGAGGTTCGACCAATAAAGATCTTCATAGAATATGTATGAACCAATATGGGCATCCAGGTCCCGCTATTGGCTATTGACCGTAGAGGTGTCTCGGTCATGTCTACATAGTTCTTGAACCCGCAGGGTCTGCACACTTAAGGTTTGGTGACGTTTTGGTAGTATAGAGTTATGCATGGTGGTGACCGAAGGTTGTTCGGAGTCCTGGATGAGATCCCGGACGTCACGAGGAACTCCGGAATGGTCCAGAGGTAAAGATTGATATATAGGAAGTCCTGTTTTGGTCGCCGGAAAAGTTTCGGGCTCATCGGTAGTGTACCGGGAGTGCCGGTAGTGTACCGGGAGACCATCGGGAGGGGTATTTCGACCCAAGAGGCTACATGGGCTGTGGGAGGATGAATACCAGCCCTTAGCGGGCTGGTGGAAGTCCCACACATGGCCCATGCGACTGGGAAGAAAAGCCCAAAAGGAAAAAGGTGGAAAAAGGCAAAAAAAAGGGCTAGATAAGGAAGGAGTCCTAATCCTACTAGGAGTGAAGGAGGAGGCCTCCTCCCTCCTGGTTCGGCCGAAGCCTAGAGATGGCTCCTTGAGGGCAAGGCCTCCTCCTCCTCTCCTCCTATATATATACTAGAGGGTTTTAGGGTTTTGGCACTTGATTTTCAGCCACGTGCAACCCTACCCTCTAGTCTGTAGTTTCTCCTCTAGATCGATTTCAGCGGTGCTTAGGCGAATCCCTGCTGAGATTACTCCACCACCATCGCCGCAGCACCGTCACGCTGCCGGATAACTCGTCTACCTCTCTACTCCCTCTTACTGGATCAAGAAGGCGGAGATCGTCATCAAGCCGTACGTGTGTTGAATGCGGAGGTGCCGCCCGTTCGGTGCTAGATCGGGACGGATCGTGATTGGATCACGGGACGCTCGGCGATTTGGATCGCGAAGATGTTTGACTACATCAACCACATTTCTTAACGCTTCCCGCTTAGCAATCTACAAGGGTACGTAGATCCACTCTCCCTCTCGTAGATGCTCATCACCGTGGATAGATCTTGCGTGTGCGTAGGAAATTTTTTGTTTCCCATGCAACGTTCCCCAACAACTTGCAAAGTTGCTTAGCTTGCACACACACTTGGCACTTGGAGCCCTTGACAGTAGTGAATTTCGGAATTAAACTCATATTCGCTAACCGCGTCATGCAACTAAAGTTAATATGACAAAATCGCAAAGCCAAATATTAGACTCATTATCATGGAAAACATTATTAATAACTTTAGTGCAAATATCTGACATAGACAGGCGGAACAAGCCTCCACACTCTTAGCCTTTTCCAAGAAATTGTCCATACTTAGTAATTACAACTTTATAGCACTCGAAAACCAAATTAAAACCGTCTCGACACAAACAGGAACCACTGACGAGATTTTTATTGATGGAGGGCACATGATGAACGTTCTTCAGGCACACGATCTTCCCCGAAGTAATCTTCAGATCGACCGCACTGACACCTCAAACGATGGCATGTGACCCATGACCCATCAGCATGGGGGAAGTCCTCGTGACCTTATAAGAATAAAACATGGAGGCATAAGCACAAACATGTACATTAGCACCGGTGTCAATTAACCAATCTGGAGTATGACATACTGAAAGGATGGTAAGAAAAATACCGTACCCAAAATCCTTCATCTCAGTATCACCGATGACAACATTATTGGACTTGCCGCTCTTCTCATGTTCATGCTCCTCATGGCGGTTAGGACATCTCGTAGCCCAGTGATTAGGATCATCGCAGACATGGCATAGTCCCGTCCCATTCTTATGACAATTCTTCTTGAAGTTGGTGGATTGTGGTGGCTTGTTCTTTGCAACAAGCTTGCCTTTGCCCCGAGATTTGTTCTTGTTGTTTTGGGGCTTGTTGAGATGGAAGTTCTTCTTTTGTACCATGTGGGCACTAGAAGCTCCTTCAACAGCTCGAGCATGTGTGTCTTTTGCTCTCGCCTTCTCTTCAACATCAAGAGTTACAATGAGATCCGAAACGGAAAACTCCTATCTCTTGTGTTTTAGAGAAGTTTCAAAATTGTTCCACGAAGGTGGAAGCTTGGCAATAATGCCTCCGGTCACAAACTTGTCCGGCAACACATAGTTGAAGTACTCAAGCTCCTTTGCAATATATTGTATCTCATGAGCTTGTTGAACAATAGAGCGTTCATCAGTCATCTTGTAGTCATAGACTTTCTCCATGACGTACAACTCGCTCCCAGCGTCCGAGGCCCCAAACTTAGCCTCGAGCACAGCCCACATGTCCTTGCCATTGTCAATCGACATATACGAATCCATAATGGAAACGTCAAGAACTCTCACAAGGGCGACCTTAAAGAGGGTTTCGATCTTCTCAAAAGCTTCCTGATGTGCAGGATTAAGATCGCCCTTGGACTTAACCTTGGTGGCGTCATAGCAGTACATGGTCTGAACCAGTAGACTGCTGTCGTGCGCCATCTCATATATTGCACCCCCTTGAAGGTGGACGGCTTCGGATACGCAGCAAAACCACTTGGAGTAAATTGCCTATAATCAGGTTTTTGGATTGTTGAATACATGAGCAAATTACTACAAGATTTAATCTGTATAAGCAGTAAATAAATCATGACAGCAATAGCATAGACTACACTAATCATGCGGACTAACATAGTAAACGAATAGATCGAATCTACAACAAAAACTAGACACATAAATTGTAGCATGATCTCAAACAGAGAGGACAAGATTGCATACGTTGCAGCGGGAGTAGAACCGCTAGCATTGATGTTCTCGTTCATGTCGTTGAGGAAGAGGTTGTCGAGGTCAGGGAAGAAGTCATCGTTAAGGAAGTCATTGCTGCCAGCAGTCACGCGAGTGCGCTCCCCAAAAACCTGATCGCCACTCTCCCGTACAGGATCACGAGAGGCGAGGTTCCGGAGGCCCGCTATCCCTACTCGCGGTGCACTCCAGAAGGAGGGATGGAGAAGACTTGGATGGCAGCGCAATGATCTGGAACGGTGTGAAACCATATGTTGTGTCGGCGACTAGGGTTGTCAAGGACCTCGCGTATATATATGGATGGCAAGGTGGAGAGACGTGGACTGGACCCACGTCCAAGTCGGTTACATCCCACGATCCGACGTTTTAGATCGTGGCGCGTCTATTACGGACTCTCCGTTCCCGACAGGCAAAAATAAGCACGTAGGTATGAGCTCGGCTCGGCTCAATCCCGTAACTCGCAGCACGTCATGTCGAGCCATGGCATGGCGTGGACGAGTGAGGGGGAGGAGTGCGCGAGGGTATCTTCTCTTCTCAATCTCTTACAAGTGCTAGAAGAGCTCACCTTATAAAGAGGTGTGGCTCTCTCTCCACTAGAAGTATGTTACTGAACATTAGTCCACTCACACCACACATAGAGGGCAAAAAACACATATTTGACCTTTGTACGAAACTAATTCACGATCTGAACTGCGATTGAAAAAAATTCATAGACTCACCGTTTTGTGTGGCGCCTGACAGTCGGGCGCTACACTGCACTGTGCAGCGCCTTGGTCTTAGGCGCCGCACATCCGGCCAGTGTGGCAGCCCGGGGCCAGGTGAGGCCCCACATCCAGCCGTGCAGCGCGTAAGTCCTAGGTGCCACACATATTAATGTGCAGCGCCTAGACCTTAGGCGTTGCACTGTCTATGTGTCACATAGGCTGCCCCCACCCCCACCCCACCCCCACCCTTCTCTCCCCCTTGCTCCCCGCTCCCCCCTCTCAAATCCTTCTCAAATCTTGCAAATCCAGAGTATTTGTCCATGGATTTCGAAGCCAAACCATCCCTTAAGGTAATCTCCTCCGATCCCCTCATTTTAGCCAAACGAATTGTCACGTTAGCTCATATCTTGCTAGTTTGGAGAAACCCTAGTTGTTGCTTGGATTTGGAAATTTGTGTTGAAACATGTTACGTAACTTTCCCAATTTGCTAGGGTTAGCCTTCCAACTATGCTAGGGTTAGGGTTATGTGTGTTGTTATGTTGGGGTTAGGGTTAGGGTTATGCTATGGTTAGGGTCATGGTTATTGTTAAGTGGGGGTTACGGTTATTGTTTCATATCTATGTTGGGGATTATGTATTTTGTGCAAAAAATCGGCTAAGTACTTATTGGATATATGTGTGTTTTTGATTTTTTTAGGGATGGGAAGAACATGTGTTTATGTTCATCATGCGGATAAAGATGCCTTTTTAAAAGGCAATGTTGAGCAGGACCTGGATGAGCTTGACATGGTGTTTGAGAGTAGTCCTAGCTATGCGGATGTCTTGCAACAAGTGAGGCGGGATTTGAATTGTGTTGGAAATATGCCCTAGAGGCAATAAATAAAGTGTTTATTATTGTATTTCCTTGGTCATGATAATCGTTTATTATCCATGCTATAATTGTATTAATTGGAAACATGGATACATCTGTGGATACATAGAGAAACACAATGTCCCTAGTATGCCTCTAGTGAACTAGCTCGTTGATTGAAAGATGGTTAAGGTTTCCTAGCCATGGACATGAGATGTCATTTGATAACGGGATCACATCATTAGGAGAATGATGTGATGGACAAGACCCAAACTACAAACGTAGCTTATGATCGTGTCACTTTATTGCTACTGTTTTTTGCATGTCAAGTATATGTTCCTATGACCATGAGATCATGCAACTCACATATATCGGAGGAGTACCTTGTGTGTATCAAACGTCGCAACGTAACTGGGTGACTATAAAGGTGCTCTACAGGTGTCTTCGAGGGTGTCTATTGAGTTGGCATGGATCAAGACTGGGATTTGTTACTCCGTGTGACGGAGAGGTATCTCAGGGCCCACTCGGTAGTACAACATCACAATAAGCCTTGCAAGCAATGTGACTAAGTGTTGGTCATGGAATCTTGTATTACGGAATGAGTAAAGAGACTTGCCAGTAACGAGGTTGAACTAGGTATGGAGATACCGACGATCGAATCTCGGGCAAGTAACATACCGAAGAACAAAGGGAACATCATACGGGATTAACTGAATCCTTGATATAGAGGTTCGACCAATAAAGATCTTTGTAGAATATGTAGGAACCAATGTGGACATCCAGGTCCCGCCATTAGTTATTGACCGTAGAGGTGTCTCGGTCATGTCTACATAGTTCTCGAACCCGCATGGTCTGCACACTTAAGGTTTGGTGACGTTTCGGTAGTATAGAGTTATGTATGGTGGTGACCGAAGTTTGTTTGGAGTCCCGGATGAGATCCTGGACATTACTAGGAGCTCCGGAATGGTCCGGAGGTAAAGATTCATGTATAGGAAGTCCTGTTTTGGTCACCGGAAAAGTTCCGGACTTATCGGTAGTGTACCGGCAGTGCCGGTAGTGTACCGGGAGACCTCCGGGAGGGGTATTTCGACCCAATAGGCTTCATGGGATGTGGGAGAGTGAATATCAGCCCTTAGTGGGCTGGTGGAAACTCCCACACAAGTCCCATGTGGCTGGAGAAGAAAACCCAAAAGGAAAAAGGTGGAAAAAGGCAAAAGGGAAAAAAAAGAATGAATCCTAATCCTACTAGGAGTGGAGGAGGTGGACTCCTCCTCTCCTAGTTCGGCCGAAGCCTAGAAGTCTTGGATGCCAAGCTGCCTCCTCTCCTCCTCTCCTCCTATATATACTGGTGGTATTGAGGGTTTTTGCACTAGATTTTCAGCCACGTGCTACCCGTTCCTCCAGTGCATAGTTTCTCCTCTAGATCGGTTTTCTGCAGTGCTTAGGCGAAGCCCTACCGTAATTGCTCCACCAACATCGCCGGAGCGTCGTCAGGCTGCCGGAGAGCTCTTATTCCTCTCCACTCCTTCTTGCTAGATCAAGACAGTGGAGATCGTCATCAAGCTGTACGTGTGCTGAACGCAGAGGTGTCGTCCGTTCGGTGCTAGATCGGAAGGATCGTGATCAAGTTCGTGAGACGGATCGTGATCAAGTTCGTGGGACAGATCGTGATCGGATCGCGGGACGGATCGTGATTGGATCGCGGGACGGATCATGATTGGATCGCGGGACGCACGGCGATTTGGATCGCAAAGACGTTCGACTACACCAACCGCGTTTCTTAACGCTTCCCGCTTAGCGATCTACAAGGGTATGTAGATCTACTCTCCCTCTCGTAGATGCTCATCACCATGGATAGATCTTCGTGTGCATAGGAAAATTTTTGTTTCCCATGCAACGTTCCCCAACAAATTGGATGGACCCAAGTGACGTTGTTGAGTTGGAGGGATGGCATAATGTTGGTTTTGGAATGCACATCCGTTGGAAGACAATGTGTGTGAACTCCGAGCAACGTTGGGTTGCATACAAGGAGACGGTTGGCGAATCTCTACACAAGGCTCTTGATTTATTTGCCTCCAAGAAGGTTGAGTCTAGTTTGCATTTGGACTTGAACCAGAGCCCCTCCCCGTTGGTTGCTAGTACTCCTCCACCCATGAACCAAGATCAAATGAGTGAACCTCAGTTGACGCAACAAGTTGGGCCAACATTGAGCCCGATTTCAAACAACCAAAATGAAGCCTTTCAAGAGGATAATGATGAGTGCAGTACAGTGCAACGCCTAGTTGTGAGGCACTGTAGTACTGATAACTGCTAAGCAGCAAAAACAGAAGTTGTTGATAGCAATTTCAATTAACAGGAACATCACATCACTTATAATAACTTGAAATTCACAGCAATTTGAACAAACACAAGTAATATGCCGACGAGTTCATCATTTAAGACAAGTAGCACACTACTAAGAGTTCACCAACTATCATATAACCTCACAAGTTCAGTTTCACATATGGCATAACCTCACTAGTTCAGTTTCACCTATCACATAACCTCACAAGTTCAATTTCATAATAAATAGGACAATGACCAGTGCCTTCCGCGCGTGTTCCTGCTGCCATACCTCCTGGCTATCTTCTTCCTCCTGACAGGAAGAGCCTCCTCTTCCTCCTCTTCCTCCTCCGCCTCATCATCCAAGCTCGCCATCTACGAGGTCTCTACGGGCACCTTGGGGTGGCCTCTGTTGTCATAGTCGTAGGGCGTGAACCGGAGTGTGGGCTTCCTAGGCTTCAACATGTATGCGGATCGAACTTGAGCGTCTCACAAAGTCATGTCATCATCAAGTTCATCAACCTATCACACAATTAAAAATTATGGTAAAGACCGGCGTCGTAATCAAGTGAGAATTACATCTAAAAGATTAGTCATACCTCTTGGGTGACCGCACCCTCATCATCCATATAAGCATATGAGGAACTCACATCGTCCCCGTGACGGTGAGATAAGGGGTCTGATGGTGTACCAGACCTAGAGGCTGATGGTTCATCATATTCTGGGTCACGACAACTGAGAAGGTTCGATAACCGCATTAACTTCTAGGCCTGACTCTGTAGCATGAACAAGTGTATAAGATACCAAACTCCACAACATATGTAACATGGAAAACTGAGTGCGATATGTACCTTCAGGAATTTTTGTAGTGGATCTTCATCATTGTGTTCTCCAACCGGTGTCTTCTCCAGAATAGATTGGCTTTCATCAGCTGCTTTCTTGATCTGGTTGCACTACGGATGAGAACAAAGTAACACGTTAGCCATTGAAACATGTGTAATACGGTCAACGGGAAAGTAAAGAAGGGAACACTTTACCACAAAGTTAATCACCAGAACAGCAGGGACTCCTAGCCCTTCCCTAACATTTTTGTTGTACTGCTGCTTCGATAGATCCTCAAAGTTTGTGGGATCTTCAAGAATATCCTCATTGTATGTCGGCGGGCATAACTCAACTCTAGCATTTTGAGGAAACCATTGTAGGTAGTTATCGAAAGCAAGTGAGCTATGCTCACGAAGTTGGGCGCCTACACTTTCACTAGCTTGCTCCACACTAAGATTGAAACGGGTAACATAGGATGAATGATGCTTATCCCAGTCCTTTATCTTCCGTTGCCTTTTCCTGTCCAACCTACATGGTAGAAAACCAAAGATTAGCACAGTCAAAAAGGAGTGGCGACGCTAAGTCAATACTGTTCATGCTCTCTTACCTATGAAGTGCTTTGTTCGTGTCCACCCATTCCGGCGGGTGAGCCTGGAATAGACCAAACTAACGATACACGCGGTGTGGCAAATGAAGCTCAACCGCCCAGTTGCATATAGTGGGCACCGCATAAGCCAAAGATCCCTATCCCACAAGCACATCGGGTTGAGGACAAACTCGTGGGTGACCCCTAATGTGTCATTCGCGCCATATGGCTACCATTCCACCTATGAAATAGGACAACAATGCAATATTGATGACAAGTTTTTAGACAAGCATGAGAAATGATTGATGTAATCTCCTCGTTACCTGCTTAGGCATAATTGTGTCCAGCTCGGCGATCTACTTTTGGTACATGAGATTGACATCGTTCGTCATCTCGGATACCATATCCCACTTGTAAGCCGAAGTGGGGCGCCGTAAATAGGCTTCTTCATCCTAAGAATTAAACTTGACGCTCTCCGGGCGTCCAACAGGCAGACACTCCCAGCTCCATACAAAAAGTAGAAGCATATTACCACCAATGCATGCATATCCGTGATCCTACAACACGCATCGTCCAACTGCATATCAAAGAAAACAATATTAACTTGACAACAAGGTTGCATTGCTAATGAAAATATGAATTGATAACAAAACAAACCAACTACCTGTCGGTACAAGTAGGCAAGAGTCACTGAACCCCAACTCCATCTGCTCTTGAAGACGGTCAACACCTTCAGCCACATCCATGGAGCGTTCTTGCCTGTGGCATCAGGAAACAAAGTCCTCGAGATAACGTACCACATATAGACACGAGTATGTGTCTGGATCACATCATCAGTGGCACCTTGAGGGAAATGCGCGAAGTTTGCTTGAATCCACGTGAAAGGAGATCTGGCCGCTTTCCTTTCCTTCTTGTTCTTCTCTTGTCCCTCCTCTACATCAGCCTCGGCCTCGGTAGGAGCCATGCCGATAAGAGCAGTCATCTGCTGGCGCCACTCATCAGAATCGGTGCTCATACAGAGAGGCCTCACGTCGATAGGAAGACCGGTGATCAAGAAGACATCCTGGAGCGTCACGGTCATCTCCCCAGTCCGAAGATGGAAACTGTGTGTCTCCGGCCTCCATCGATCAACAAGAGAGGATACTAGTGGAGCGTTGAGGTTCGGCGTGGACCGGCTGACCAACTGAATCCACGGGAGGAGTCCTGCCTGCTGGATGTAGGGTGTGTACCGCGGATCGTAGGGCATGGCAGCACTAGAGACCCCGTGATACCGAATCTTCAGAGGTTCAAGCTTCTGCAAAAAACAAGTAATGACAAATCTTAAGGCATGTGAATTTCAACTAAAGGCAAATTCGCAGAATATTTGCATTACTCATAATTACCATCCCCTGCTCGCGCATCATGTAGGCCCGTTGTCGTGTGTCATAGGCATCGCCGAGAAGCCAAACCATCCTTACAAAGTCCAAACAATACACATATATGAGTTCACCTCATATGTGTTCACCTAAACATCTCATATGTACTCATCTACAAGAATGTCAACATCTCCTTCTAACACAATGAATAAATGATTTACAATACTCAACTGAAAAATTCTCATATATATATATATATATATATATATATATATATATATATATATATATATATATATATCCTATGTCATATGTGTTCATCTCAACATCTCATATTTCCAATAAACTCAAAATCTCATATATATCTAAAAAAACTAAACAATCTAGGGTTTCGCTAACTAGAATCATATATTGTGAACTAATGAACAATATTACACATCCTAAATCACAACACCCAATCTTGGACAAATAAAAACTCAAACCAAGCAAATCAAGGGTTCCACCCATTCTTGGACAAATCTCTAAAATGCCAACGATTTTACGGAGGAAAAGAAAGGGAGCGGACGACTTTACCTAGTAGGAGGGATTAGAGATCGATTCCACGGCTTAAATCTCCAAATCTGAGAGGATTTGGGGGGGAGGAGGGGTCGAAGGGGGCGCCGCCGCTGTTCTCTGGACAGAGAGGAACGACCTGGAGGGAGAGGGAAGAAATGCATGGAAAGGGCTGGCCCGATGCGGCTTTACTTAATGTTAGTGCCTAAGGGGTCAGTGCTGCACATTACACTGTGCAGCGCCTAGACCACGGGCGCTGCGCGGCTAGATGTGGGGCCTCGCCTAGTCCCGGGCTGCCTCGCTGGCCGAATGTGCTATGTGTATTAGATCATGAATTTTTTTTATCCGAGGTTCAGATAGTGAATTAGTTTTGCAAACAGGTTAAATATGTGCTTTTTGTTCGTACTGAGCCATGCAAGAATAAGCCATGAAAATTTCAGATTTTAATTGGACTTTAGTATTGTCCTACTAGCAAAATCCAACACACGCCGCCACCGCGGCATAAAAGAGAACAGTGCTATGCAGTAGCAGCAGGAGGAGCACAGACACGTCACACGTAGTACAGTACAAAGCATGCTCAGCAGTGCTTGTCCTGGACGACGATGTGCCGCACAAATGAACTATTCCACGGTGCTACCGTCTGCTGAGCATGTCATCAACTCTGCCGCAAAACCTGTAAAAATATTCTCGTGTCTGATGCCAGACGATTAATCGTCCACAGCGAAAGAGAACAAATTTTCGTGGTTGGGCACGAGCTAGAGCGAGCACTCTTCAATGTCAAACTTATTTTCTCTCATTGCAGTTTGGTCAGTTCGTAGGAATACGTGCTTAAATACGGCAAGTTGTGTAAAGAATTAATTCTGGCTAAAATAGAAATTTAGAGCATCTACAGCCGCACATGACAAATTCGGCCTCTCAAATGTTTGAGAACGCATCTGGACGTGTCTGCGGGCACTGACCGGGCACGCCTAAAATCCGCTCATCCACATCCGTCTCCCTCATATCCGAATCCCTATCTTCATAGTACCCATGCAATGTGGATCAAATTGTAACAAAAGTTTCACCGGTCATACATACGACGAATAAATAAAAGTAAGCTAATCTGACTAGTACTTGCAGGTCGGACCTTTTCCCTTGTGGTCGCCGATGAAGCTATAGCCGTCGGCGACGAGGGCTTGGTCGGCGTCGTCGTAGGAGGAGAAGGAGGAGGAGCCGCCGCCGTCGTCGTCATAGGAGTCGGAGACGATCACGAGGCCCTTCGACCGCTCCGCCGCCCGGTCCTACCGGCGCTTGAGCTTGGCCAGCTTGGCTCGCTCCTTCGCCGTAACCACCGCTAGCCGCTCGGACTCCTCAATGGCGATGCGGAGGGCCTTGGCGTTCTTGCGGCGGAGCCTCCTCGCGTCCGACTCCGCCGTCATGAGCGACCAGCGGCAGACCCACGCGAGGAGGTGGTCCTCATCTAGATCCTCTAGAGCCCGCGCCCACTCCTTCGCTGTCTCCGCAACCTTCCTCTCCCTCCGCCGCTGCCTCTCGCGATGGGCGGCGCGCGCCTCCGACTCCGGCGTGCGCGTCTAGGCCGAAGGGGCGGGCACAAGCACCCACCGTTGCCCCGCAGGGGGAGCAGCGGCGGGCGGAGGGAGGGCACGGCGGGAGGGAGCCTGCCCGGCAGGCGCGGACTGGGCTGGCCATCGGTCGCCGCTGCCCATGGCACGGGACGGGCCAGCGTCGGTGTCCAAAATGCGTCGACGGGGAGCGGGCGGCTGCGAGGACGCTCCAGATCGGGAGCTGCCTCCAGTCTTCGCCTTGAACCGCTCCAAGGTGATGCGGAGAGCCAGCTTGTACTCCAGATCGGAGTTGCCGGAGCTCAACATGCTCGTCGGCAGGGGGAGAGGAGCGGGCGGAGAGGGGAGAGGAGTGAGAGTGAGTGAGCTAGGGTTTCGTCGGACGTTTTTTTTAGTGGGACAGGGTGGGGTCGAGGTGGGCCGGGCTTGTCAGGCGGACGTGCCTGGACATGCCCGGGCCACCCCATGTCCGCCCCATATATGGGCTGGATATGGGATGTGCTGGTCAGTCTGGGAGTTTGAGGCCCGTTTGAGGGGTCCGTCTGGGTCAACTTTTTTTGACCGGACACTCACCGGACAGCCCGCCCGGGCGTATGAGGCGTGTTTGAGAGGTCCGGTTGTAGATGCTCTTACCCCCTCCATTCACGAATTTAAGATGTTCTAACATTTTTCTGCATCCAATGTATACAAACGCTTGAGTGTGTTTGTTTATTTATTTCAATTTGTATGCAGTTTATTCTTAAATATCTAAAACACATTATGGGCCCGTTATTTTATAGCTTATTTTGGGCTTTTAGAATAAGCTGTCCCTCACCCAGCTCTAGTACGCTTTTAAAATAAAATTTAAGTTTGTGTTTCTAGAATAAGCTGGAATAAGTTTATTTTTAGAGCTTCAAATAATCTAAAATTTAAGTTTGTGTTTCTAGAATAAGTTTGTGTTTCTAGAATAAGTTTATTTTTAGAGCTTCAAATAATCTAAAAAGAACTGACCCTATATTTAAGAACGAAGGTAATATCTAAGCTATGTATAGCACCGCAAAAGGAAACTAAGTTATGTTCAGTAAATTTAACCAATACATATTCGTAATGAAAAATCAACCAAGCAAAGATTGTGAAGGGTATAATATTTATAACAGTCAAGAAAATATATAACATTACATATGTTGTGAATGAGAAATAGTTTAACAAATTTGTTGGCATTCCACAATGATCAAATTTCGTTAGGGCATCCTTGGTTTGCCACATTTCACACATACACGAATACGGAAAAAACACAAAGAATAAATAGTTTTGTTGGAATTGAGTGCCACAGGATTACTAAATACTGAAGAAACTAAAAACAAAGGATGTGTTGTAGTACTAGTTGTTTGATCGCACCATAGAAAACACACAATATATTTATTCTAAAACGAAATATAAGATTCTCACAAAAAGAAAAGAATTGTGAAGCTGGACTGTGTAAGATATTTTTAAATAGCTTATATTGATTCAAAGTTTCACCAAATACATGGTGAAACTGTGATCGATGGTCAAGCCATCCAGAGCGTTCAATGGGCAGATCCAACGGTCCAAGTGTCAAGTCATTGTGGGAGGTCGTAAGTAGCTGTGTTTTATTGGTTCTTCAATATCATCTATAAATAGTCCAGTTATGAAATATTTGTAACCAAACTTTAGAAATCTGACTTCGGTGTATTAAAATACTTATATACTATTCCCTCCGTCCAATAATATACTAGTGGCAAAAAGGTCCTACATATTATGAGACGAAAGAAGTAGTAAAGTAAAAAATATAACATTGCATATTTACGAATGAAAGTTAATTTCAAAATTTTGTTAACATTACATAAAGATCAAATTTTGTCAGGGCTTGGAGTAAAAATAATAATATAGAAATTGAGTTCCATGGCCTTGTTAAATTTCAATAGAAACTCAAGATAGAGTATATGCTGACAAATTGTTTGATAGAAACACAATATTTTTTAGAGTGTTGCTATACGTACAACTAAAATCATCTGATTTCTGTACGACATAGGATAAGCACCGTTGATTGCTAATCAATGAAACATTCTCAACGCCCATTGTGTCGTTGTACAAGTATAGTAGATGATTCTATCGTATCGCGAAGTAATTTCGTATTTTTTATCTTGAAATAACATACTCTATTAAATTTGTCAATCGGACTCAATAAAATTCTTATTAAATAGGCTGATTGTACAAATCAAAGAAGCCGCAGGAACAAAATCGTGTACCAGCAGAAAGAACCCCATCTTTTGGGGACAAGCAGGAAGACCTGTAAAGTAGCAGTAGCCAGTTGATAAGACAAGACCTCGTTGGAGCTTGGGACGGCCAGTCTCCAGTCTCGTTGAACTGGAGCAGTACGGAACCAAGAACTCTCTCAAAGCGAAGGCGCAATCCCCATCTTCTCCCATCCGCCGCCCTCCACAGGTAGCTTCTTCCGCACTGGGATGGCGGAGCAGGGGAACAAGTCGGGGGAGCAGTACAAGAAGAGGCCGCGGCTCTCCGAGAAGGCCGAGGGTAGCGGCGCCAAGAAGTCCAGCGCCGTTGCGGTGACCACGGTGTCAGCGGCGGAGCTCGTGGCGCGGGGTCCGGTGGCCTCCAGTACTGCGCCACTGTCGTCGCCCAGCCTCGCGGCAAACGCGAAGCCGATCACCACGGTGGGGCTGACCAGTTCTCTGGCCGTCATGCCACCTGCGCCCACTCCGGTGGCCACGAGAACTGCGGCGCTATCGTCCCCCAGCCCTGCTGCAAAGGCGAAGCCGATTACTACGGTGGGGCTGACCAGTCCTCTGGCCGTCATGCCGTCGGCGCCGAGTCCGGTGGCCACAAAGACGCAGACGCTGGCCGAGCTCAATCCGATTCCCCTCACGAAGTCAGGGGCCACGGTGGCGGTATCCAGTCCAGTGGCCGCCACGCCACCGCCGCTGGTGGCGCCCAGTCCAGCGGTAACAAAGGTGCTCGCGGCACCGTCTCCGGTGGCCACGAAGACACTGACACCCAGTCCAGCGGCAACAAAGGTGCTCGCAGCACCGTCTCCGGTGGCCACGAAGACACTGACACCCAGTCCAGCGGCAACAAAGGTGCTCGCGGCACCGTGTCCGGTGGCCACGAAGACACTGACACCCAGTCCAGCGGCCATTGGGAAGCCGGTTGCCGTGGTGAAGCCCGATGAAGAAGGCGTCGAACACGGTGGTGACGCAATGGAGGTCGTGGCGGGGGAAGAGGAGCCCGCCAAATTGAACCTGCCGAAGAAACTATTTCACTGCGCCGCATGCCGTGCCCCCCTCAAGCCTCCAGTGTTCAAGGTACTCCTCTCCTCCTACGTACCTTCGAATTAGCTCCTCAAATCACCGTGAAAAATAAAGGATGAACTTGCGGATTGCAGTGCGAGAAGGAGCATTTCGTGTGCTGCGCCTGCGGAGCGACCAAGCACTGCGGTCCATGCGGGCATGAGGTCTCCTACACCCACTCCGCCTTCATGGACTGCGTGGTCGGCGCTTACAAGGTGCCGTGTCCTTACAAGAAGCACGGCTGCGCGAGCTCCATCGTGTACCACACGGTGGCGGACCACAATGCCAAGTGCGCGCACGCGCCCTGCTACTGCTTCGAGTGCACGCCCCCGTTCGAGAGCTCGCCGACGGACCTCCTGCGACACTTCACGGCGCCGTCCGGCAAACACTCCTGGCTCGAGCACAAGATCAAATACGAGTCGAGCTACCCGTTCGTCGTGCCGTCGGAGGACTACCGCTGCCTGCTGGTCGCGGAGGACGGCGGTGTGTTCCTCCTGGCAGTGGGCGGCGGCAGGGGCCTGCCTGGCTGCCGGAACGTCAACGTCGTGTGCGTCAGGGGCAACGCCGACGCCGACACGAGGCCGCTGTACACGGGCGTGCTCTGGGTGGATGGTCCTCCGGCACCCCCGGGCCAACTCAGGTGCACCTTCCGGCACCAAGCCACCGTGGCGAGCTGCCCCGTCCCGGGCGAGGTGCTCATGGAACAGGGCCTGCTCCATGCGCATGTCAACCCCAACATGCTGCAGGGAGAGTCCGGTGAGCTTCATCTGCGCATCTGTATCACCAAGTTCCCGTGAATGAATCAGCAAGTTCATATGCTCGAGTTCACGGTTCACGGAGAGTCCGACTTGCTTATGGTAGCTACTGCATCATTTTGGTCTGTTTTGGCTGTACATGAACCCCCAGTATGTAATGCAAGGAAAAACCCCAGTATGAACTAATGCAAGGAAAACCCCCACAATATGAACTTGTTAATGTTGGGAGTGTGTTTGCCTCTTGTTCAGCAGTGTTTGGTGGATTGGTTTTGGCAATTGTGGCTGCTTGTGTTGTGTTGGCTTAAGTGTAGCTTAGGTAATCGGCATTCAGAATACTTAAATTAAGTCTCCAAAAATTATGAGATTGTTTTTGATAAATTTATCACGTATAGTTCGTTAAGATGAGACAAGAATTATGTAAAGAGTGAGATCATGTTTGTATGAACGTGAACCAACAAACCTTGCATAAATGCCAATATGGAAATACTTCCTCAAGAAGGCCTGTAATTTTTGTGTGAGGTCAAATGATGCATAGTTTGACCTGCATAGTTTAACCAGCATTGTAATCTTAAATAGATATAATACAAAGAGATATTGATTTGGCATCATAGACCTTGACATTTTTGTTATAAACTTGGTCAAACTTTACACCGTTTGACTTAACATATTTTTTATAGCCATTTTTACTTGTATACCATTGGAGAACTTAGTGGCACCCTTACCGAAAATTGATTTTGGAGGCCAAGCTCCATCGAGGCCTCCTTTTGAAAAATTCCAAATTCATCAAAATTCTTAATTTTATATTTAAAAATATTCTAGAAAATACAGATCTACATGTGTCTAAATTTTCAAGACAAAATACGGTTAAAGGAGGCTTTTCAACGCATGCTACTATTCATTCTTAAAGTCCATAAATTTGCCTTTTTTGTACATGTCTCGTTTAAAGGTATTTCATTCTTAATTTTTACGCACATATACATTTCATACTTGTATACTTGCATATTGGTTTTCAGATTTTCATTTAGAACTATAAGTTTGAATCTTGATTTTTTTAAAAGTAAAGTGCTCCATGGAGCCCAGACACCGAAACTCCCTACTCCACTCTTACTCCATTTGTTGTTTGATATATTATTGGTGGATGAAATAAATAGTTCGACTCAAAAAATAGTGATAATACGCGACATATTGAATATGCTCTTGCAAGAGCATCACCAAAGAAGAGACCCTCAGAACGCCTGCATATGTCTGGACCGTGATGTTTGTATCACTTTTGTCATCCAAGGAAATCTTCTAAATATATGTGGACCGGTCCATATGTTCATTTTTAGTGTATTGGAAGCAAACTTGTCGGTGCTTTGCCGGAGGACTTTCGCAACGGCACACCAAAAGAAACCACGTCGTCCTTCTTTCCTCCTAGTTGCACATCAGATACAATTGCCCAACCAAAAGAAACCACGTGACCCTCGCTTTGGGAGACAATCCGGCCATGGCATGAACCCCTGATTTTGCACTCGGACAAGGGCACGCGTTCTGCCCCTTGGTATTTTCTCGACCATGCAGGCATGAATGGCTTCCTTGTCCAAGGCGGCATCCGACTCTGCTTTGGCCACGAGGCGGGCCTTGGCCTCCCACGCCCAGTGTCTCGCACAATAGACACGCACCCTTCATATAACCGGACGGACCGCGATGCGTGCCGACATGAATTCCGACTCACAGCTTGTATACTTTGAAGGGGTTGGATCTCCATATCGGAGTTGGGGCGCCAGATGGACCTTACCGCCTTTGACAAGGCAGAGGGCACGCGCCTCGATCCACCAGCCCCGACAGATTCGAGCGTAATTTTTTTGTGCTAACGCAATGAATTCTCGTCGGATTGACTTCAAACACGGTCAGATGCACTCCTACCTACTGCGGTGGAGACCCATGCAGATGGTCATCCTCTCCTCATCACCCATGGGACGATGTCCTAGTCGACATGTCGGGTGATCTCTGAGACGAAACGGAACTTCACGGCATAGTTGAGTGGCTAGGATTTCCGTCATGCCAAAGTAGGTCGGAGATCGCTGGAACGGAACTTCACGGCAGAGTTGAGTGGCTAGGATTTGGTCCAAGGTGTGGTTGAGGAGGAATATATGAGGGGTTTGGATGGACCAGAGTGTCGGATCCGATGACGTATGCTCCCATATCCACCCAAATACGAGTTGGATATGAGGTATGCCAGTTAGCATAGACGTATAGGACCGGTATGAGGGGTGTGGTTGGGTCGAGATTTATGACAGATCACTTATCGGGTCGTCCGACCAAAGGAGGAATTTAAGGAGTTCGGTCGTGAACGCTCTTAGAGCATCTATATGTCTGCATGGTTACCAGATCCGGCCCCTCAAACTCCCACGGACGCGCCTAGGCGTTTCCGCGGGCACTGAACGAACATTCCTCAATTCCCGTTGTTCATATCTGGTACATTGAATTCATACTAAAGCATGCAACATGAATAAAATTATGTAAATCATCATGCGAACCTAGAATCGTACCTAGAAATGCACATTCCGGTGACCAAAAAATCACCAAAGGTTCTCTAAAAGATCGCCAAAGTTAACACAATCCACATAAACGACGGACAATTTTAAACTAGATTACTAAAAACTCAAAATTAAACACGGAGACGGCGGAGCTTCACCACTTTCTCGTCGACCCTTTCCTTCCGATCGTCGGTGCTGTTGTAGACGTCCGGGTAGGCGTTCGCGGCAGGAGGCGGGGTGTCGAATTCGTCAGAGTAGGAGTTGTCGTCGGAAGAATAAGGGCAGTGTTAATGCAGTCTAAAAACCCTATTAAGGCAAGGGTAAGGGTAAGAAAAATACGCATGGGTACATAAATGGATTTTTTTTAAACCCATCTAGTATATTGGACACAGATACTCATACACGTGTACCCATATACCCGCATATAATCTAAAGCATATGCCTTACATATTATTTATCCACATATTAGACGTATTATATAAACATAAATCCCACAACTAGCCAACGTTCATAGTGTGCTTCTGTTTATGAGTATGTGTTTCTGTCATGAAGTGTTGCTGTTTATAAATTATTACTACAAGTTGTCATTTATGACTATGTAATATTTAAAGCTGGGAAGTTTTACTCGCGGGTACCCATTTACCTTGACGGATGACGGGTATGCAAAAAAATTGTATCCGTCGACGGATATGGGTACGGGTGATGGTACATACCTTCCGCCCATTCCTTCGAACACCACGAGGGTCGCGACAGCAGCATCGTCGGTGGGCGTCCTAGGGGAAGCTCTCGGGTGGCGATCGGAGGAGGAGATGGCACGGTGTTTTGTTGTACCTTTTGTTGCCACATTCTTGTGTTTCACCCCTGCCACCTTGCGCATCTTCACCGGCGGGGTGGTGACGGCCTGGCCTGGAGGCGCGGCGGCAACAGCGGCAGGTGGGCGTGCCTTCCCGGCGGCAGCAGCGGGAGCGCTGCTCTGGACGACGAAGTTGCCTTGGCACTTGTGGGGATGGGCGATGAAGGATTGAACGACGACGCGCATGACACGGCCGGCGACAAGATCTGAATGAGAGGTTGGCGTGTCCATGACTTCCACGGTGTCGGGCGATGGCTGGGACTCGTCCATGGAAGCGCGAAAGAGCCAGTGAAGGTGGTCCGGTGCGGGCGGAGGAAGATCAATGGCGGCGTAGGGAATAGAGAGCGGGAACTGTCGCACAGAAATTTCCCTCCCGCAAAATCTCTCTACCAATTGGGGTCACCCTCGGATCGGCCTCCCGCCCCTTGTTTCTAAAGTTTGAGGGAGAGAATTTACAGCACCGGATTTTTTTAAAAAGGCCGCAATCTGATACGATATATGTTCAGATCACTTTTTTCGTGTAAAACTGTAAACTGGCGATTATTTTGTAGTTCGACGTGATATTAGATTTATTTTCAAAACTATGACGTATTTTATAGTAAATTTAAAAACTATAGGGCCAACCGCAAAAAAAAAGAAATATGACCCTGTCGGCCTGCGGTGGGCCGAAGAGGACCCGTCGGCCTCCAAGCGACCGAAGAGCGCCCGTCGGCCTCCCGTTGGCCGAAGAGTGGCCCGTCGGCCTCCTAGAGAACGAAGAGTGTCAGGGGCACAAAATATAATTCAGATGGTCTTAGATGAAAAAGTTACCAACATGAAAAATCTTCGTCTCGTCGAAACGGTTGATTTTGATATAAAAATCGTCTTAATCCGAGTACGTATGCAACCTGTAGATCCAAAACAAGGTCACGGGCAGAAGCTGTTGGGGAACGTTGCATGGGAAACAAAAAATTTCCTACGCACATGCAAAATCTATCCATGGTAATGAGCATCTACGAGAGTGAAAGTGGATCTACGTATCCTTGTAGATTGATAAGCAGGAAGCGTGAAGAAACGCGGTTGATGTAGTCGAACGTCTTCGCGATCCAAATTGCCGAGCGTCCCGCGATACAATCACGATCCGTCCCGATCTAGCACCGAACGGACAGCACCTCCGCATTCAGCACACGTACGGCTTGATGACGATCTCCGCCTTCTTGATCTAGCAAGAGAGAACGGAGAGGTAGATGAGTTCTCCGGCAGTGTGACGGCGCTGCGGCGATGGTGGTGGAGTAATCTCAGCAGGGCTTGTAATGAATCAAACACCCATGCAGTTCTGGTGTTGATCATGTTTAGCCCTTGGAAGAGGTTTAGTCAATGGGTCTGCAACATTCAGATCCGTGTGCACTTTGCAAATATTTATGTCCTTCTCCTTGATGTAATCGCGGATGGAATTGAAGCGTCGCTTTATGTGTCTGGTCCTCTTGTGAAACCTTGGTTCCTTGGCCAGAGCAATGGCAACTGTATTGTCACAGACCAGAATCATTGGATTCAGTGCACTCGGCACTACTCCAAGATCTGTCATGAACTGCTTCATCCAGACACCTTCCTTCGTTGCCTCTGAGGCTGCGATGTACTCCGCCTCACATGTAGAATTGGCTACCACACTTTGCTTGGAACTACACCAGCTTACCGTTCCCCCGTTGAGAATAAATACGTATCCGGTTTGCGACTTAGAGTCATCCGGATCAGCGTCAAAGTTTGCATCGACGTAACCCTTTACGAGCTCTTCATCACCTCCATAAACGAGAAACATTTCCTTGGTCCTTTTCAGGTAATTAAGGATATCTTTTACCGCCGTCCAGTGCTCCACTCCAGGATCACTTTGAAACCTTCCGGCCATACTTATGGCAAGGCTGACATAGGGTCTTGTGCACAGCATTGCATACATGATAAAGCCTATGGCTGAAGCATAGGGGATGACACTCATCTTCTCTCTATTTTCTGCAGTCACTAGGCATTGAGTCTTACTCAACTTCACACCTTGTAACATAGGCTAGAACCCCTTCTTAGACTGATCCATTTTGAACTTCTTCAAAACTTTATCAAGGTATGTGCTCTGTGAAAGTGCTATTAAGCGTCTCGATCTATCTCTATAGACCTTAATGCCTAATATGAAAGCAGCTTCTCCTAGGTCCTTCATTGAAAAACCCTTGTTCAAATATTCCTTCACGCTTTCCAATAATTCTATATTGTTTCCAATCAGCAATATGTCATCTACATATAATATTAGAAACGCTATAGAGCTCTCACTCACTTTCTTCTAAATACAAGCTTCTCCATAAACTTATATAAACCCAAACGCTTTGATCACCTCATCAAAGTGCTTATTCCAACTCCGAGATGCTTGCACCA
This sequence comes from Hordeum marinum, assembly GCA_022496015.1. Classification (NCBI taxonomy): domain Eukaryota; kingdom Viridiplantae; phylum Streptophyta; class Magnoliopsida; order Poales; family Poaceae; genus Hordeum; species Hordeum marinum. The sequence goes on from CM039674.1 coordinate 14,589,509, forward strand.
GTCCATAAATGGATCGCTGGAGTTTGCAAACTTTGTCAGCATTCTCTGGATCGACAAAACTTTTCGGTTGCATCATATACAACTGTTCCTCAAGGAAACCGTTGAGGTACGCTGTTTTGACATCCATCTGCCAAATTTCATAGTCAAAATATGCAGCTATTGCTAACATGATTCTGACAGACTTAAGCATCGCTACGGGTGAGAAGGTCTCATCGTAGTCAACTCCTTGAACTTGTGAAAAACCCTTTGTCACAAGTCGAGCTTTATAGACGGTGACATTACCGTCCGCGTGCGTCTTCTTCTTAAAGATCCATTTGTTCTAAATGTCCTTTCGCCCTTCAGGTAATACTTCCAAAGTCCATACTTTGTTTTCATACATGGATCCCATCTCGGTTTTGCATGGCCTCTAACCATTTCTCGGAATTCGGGCCCATCATTGCTCCTCCATAGCTCGTACGTTCATTGTTGTCCAACAACATGACCTCCAAGACAGGGTTGCCGTACCACTCAGGAGCAATATGCACCCTTGTCGACCTACGAGGTTCAATAGTGACTTGATCCGAAGCTTCATGATGATCATCATTAACTTCCTCTTCAACTGTTGTAGGCTCCACAGAAACATCTTTCTGCGTTGCGCTACTTTCTGGTTGAAGTAAAGGTTCAATAACCTCATCAAGCTCTATTTTCCTCCCACTCAATTCTTTCGAGAGAAACTCTTTCACAAGAAATGTTCCGTTCTTAGCGACAAACACTTTTCCTTCGGATCTGAGATAGAAGGTATACCCAACTGTCTCTTTCGGGTATCCTATGAAGACGTATTTCTCCGCTTTGGGTTTCAGCTTTTCAGGCTGAAGCTTTTTGACATAAGCATCACATCCCCAAACTTTAAGAAACGACAACTTTGGCCTCTTGCCAAACCACAATTCATATGGCATCGTCTCAACGGATTTCGATGGTGCCCTATTTAAAGTGAATGCAGCTGTCTCTAATGCATAACCCCAAAACGATAGTGGCAAATCGGCAAGAGACATCATAGAATGCACCATATCTAATAAGGTTTGATTACGACATTCGGACACACCATTACGGTGTGGTGTTCTGGGCGGTGTCAACTGTGAAACAATTCCACACTGTCTTAAGTGACTGCCAAACTCATAACTCATATATTCACCTCCTCGATCAGATCGTAGGAATTTGATCTTCTTGTTACGATGATTATCAACTTCACTCTAAAATTGCTTGAACTTTTCAAACGTTTCAGACTTATGTTTCATTAAGTAAATGTACCCATATCTACTTAAGTTATCAGTGAAGGTCAGAAAATAACGATATCCTCCGCGCGTTGCAACATTCATTGGACCGCACACATCAGTATGTATGATTTCCAACAAGTCACTTGCCCGTTCCATTGTCTAATAAACGGCGTTTTAGTCATCTTGCCCATGAGGCATGGTTCACATGTGTTAAGTGATTCAAAATCAAGTGACTCCAAAAGTCCATCAGCATGGAGCTTCCTCATGCATTTTACACCAATATGACCCAAACGGTAGTGCCACAAGAAAGTGGTACTATCATTATCAACTCTACATCTTTTGGCATTAATATTATGAACATGTGTATCATCACTATCAAGATTTAATATGAATAAACCCCTCACATTGGGTGCATGAGCATAAAAGATATTACTCATATAAATAGAACAACCATTATTCTCTGATTTAAATGAGTAACCGTCTCGCAATAAACAAGATCCAGATATAATGTTCATGCTTAACGCGGGCACTAAATAACAATTATTCAGGTTCATCACTAATCCCGATGGTAATCGAAGAGAGAGCGTGCCGACGGCGATCACATCAACCTTGGAACCATTTCCCACGCGCATCGTCACTTCGTCCTTAGCCAGCCTCCGTTTATTCCGTAGGTCCTGCTTTGAGTTGCAAATGTGAGCAACCGAACCGGTATCAAATACCCAGGCACTACAACGAGAGCTAGTAAGGTACACACAAATAACATGTATATCATATATACCTTGTTTGTTGTTGGCCGCCTCCTTGTCAGCTAGGTACTTGGGGCAGTTCCTCTTCCAGTGACCAGTTCCCTTGCAATGAAAGCACTCAGTTTCTGGCTTGGGTCCAGCCTTGGGTTTCTTTACAGGAAGAGCAACTGCTTTGCCATCCTTCTTGGATTTACCCTTCTTGCCCTTGCCCTTGCCATTCTTCTTGAAACTAGTGGTTTTATTGACCATCAACACTTGATGTTCTTTCTGGATTTCAAACTCAGCGACTTTCAGCATCGCAAACAGCTCGGCGACTGACTTGTTCATCCCGTGTATGTTATAGTTCATCACAAAGCTCTTGTAGCTAGGTGGAAGTGATTGAAGAACTCTGTCAGTGATCGCCTCTGGCGGAAGGGCAATTTCCAACTCTGCCAGACGAGTCGAATACCTAGACATTCTGAGTATATGTTCACTGATAGACCCGTTCTCCTCCATTTTGTAAGCATAGAACTTATCGAAGGTCTCATACCTCTTGATTCGAGAATTCTTCTGAAAGATAAACTTCAACTCCTGCAACATCTCATATGCTCCATGACGTTCAAAACGTCTTTGAAGTCCCGGTTCTAAGCCATACAATATTGCACACTGAACTATTGAGTAATCTCCAGAACGTGCCTCCCAAGCGTTCTTAACGTCTTCGGATGACATGTCTTCGGGTTGGTCACCAAGCGGTGCAAAAAAGACATATGATTTGTGGGAAGCTGTGAGGATAATCCTCAGATTACGGGCCCAGTCCACAAAGTTACTTCCATCATCTTTCAACTTAGCTTTCTCTAGGAACGCATTAAAATTCAGGGGTGCTACTGCGCAAGCCATTGATCTACAACATAAATATGCAAAGGTTACTTAGACTATTGTTCAAGATAACGAGTTTAGTTAATCAAATTACTAAAGCTCTCACTCAAATTGATATCCCTCAGGTCATCTGAGTGTCACATGATCCAAATTCACCAACTCAAGTCTGATCATCACGTGAGTTGAGGTGGTTTCAATGGTGAACATCATCATGTTGATCATATCTACTATATGACTCATGTTCGACCTTTCGGTCTCTTATGTTCTGAGGCCATGTCTGTACATGCTACGCTCGTCAAGTTTAACACGAGTATTCTGCATGTGCAACACTGGCTTGCACCCGTTGTATGTGAACGTAGAGTCTATCACACCCGATCATCACGTGGTGTCTCGACACGACGAACTTTCGCAACGGTGCACACTCGAGGAGAACACAATTCATCTTGAAATTTAAGTGAGGGATCACCTTATAATGCTACCGTCGTCCTAAGAATAAAAAAGTCTATAAAAGGATTAACATCACATGCAAATCATAAGTGACATGATATGGCCATGAACTTGTGCTTTTGATCTCCATCTTGAAAGCACCGACATGATATCCATCGTCACCGACACAACACCATGATCTCCATCAACGTGTCGCCATCAAGGTTGTCGCGCCCACCATGCTTCTATTATTATCGCTACCGTTTAGCGATAAAGTAAAGCATTACATAGCGCTTAATGATTGACATGCAGGGCATACAATAATTAAAGACAACCATATGGCTCCTGCCGGTTGTCGTACTCATCGATATGCAAGTCATGATATTCTATACAACACATGATCATCTTATACATCACATATATCTCATCATGTAATTGGCCATATCACATCACAACATACCCTGCAAAAATAAGTTAGACGTCCTCTAATTGTTGTTGCATGTTTTACATGGCTGCTACGGGTATCTAGCAAAAACAATTCTCACCTATGCAAAAACCACAAAGGTGATACATAAGTTGCTTTTCAACCTTCTCAAGGACTGCCTTTGTCGAATCCGATCCAACTAAAGTAGGAGAAACAGACACCCGCCAGCCATCTTTGTGCAACGAGGTTACACGTCAGCCGATGGAACCGGTATCTCGTAAGCGTACGAGTAAGGTTGGTCCGGGCCGCTTCATCCCACAATACCGTTGAACCAAAACACGACCAAGGAAGGAAGCAATCTAAGCATCAACGCCCAAAAACTCTTTGTGTTCTACTCGGGATCTCATCTACACATAGACCTAGCTCATGATGCCACTGTTGGGGAACGTTGCATGGGAAACAAAACATTTCCTACGCACACACAAGATCTATCCATGGTGATGAGCATCTAGAAGAGGGAGAGTGGATCTATGTATCCTTTTAGATCACTAAGTGGGAAGCGTTAAGAAACGCGGTTGATGTAGACGAACGTCTTCGCGATCCAACTCGCCGAGCGTCCCGCGATCCAATCATGATCCGTCCCGATCTAGCACCGAACGAACGACACCTCCACGTTCAGCACACGTACGACTTGATGACGATCTCCGCCTTCTTGATCCAGCAAGAGGGAGTGGAGAGGTAGACAAGTTCTCCGGCAGCATGACAGCGCTGCGGCGATGGTGGTGAGTAATCTCAGCAGGGCTTTGCCTAAGCACAATTGAAACCGATCTAGAGGAGAAACTACGGACTAGAGGGTAGGGTTGCACGTGGCTGAAAATCTCTCTCCAAAACCCTTAAAACCTCTAGTATATAAAGGAGGAGGGGAGGACGAGGCTTGGCACAAGGGCCAGCCCTCCTAGGCTTCGGCCGAAGTGAAGGGAGGAGTCCTCCTCCTCCACTCCTAGTAGGATTAGGACTCCTTCCTTATCTTCCCACCTTTTTGCCTTTTGCCACCATTTCCACCTTTGGGCTTTCTTCCCAGCCGCATGGGCCCTATGTGGGACTTCCACCAGCCCAGTAAGGACTGGTATTCATCCTCCCACAGCCCATGTAGCCTCTTGGGTCGAAATACCCCTCCCGATGGTCCCCTGGTACACTACCGGCACTCCCGGTACACTACCGATGAGCCCGAAACTTTTCCGGTGACCAAAACAGGACTTCCTATATATCAATCTTTACCTACGGACTATTCTGGAGCTCCTCATGACGTCCGGGATCTCATACGGGACTACGAAAAACCTTCGTTCACCACCATATATAACTCTATACTACCGAAATGCCACCAAACCTTAAGTGTGCAGACCCTGCGGGTTCGAGAACTATGTAGACATGACCGAGACACCTCTACGGTCAATAACCAATAGCGGGACCTGGATGCCCATATTGGTTCCTATATATTCTACGAAGATCTTTATCGGTCGAACCTCTATGTCAAGGATTCAGTTAATCCCGTATGATGTTCCCTTTGTTCTTCGGTACGTTACTTGCCCGAGATTCGATCGTCGATATCTCCATACCTAGTTCAACCTCATTACCGGAAAGTCTCTTTACTCGTTCCGTAATACAAGATCCCATGAGTAACACTTAGTCACATTGCTTGCAAGGCTTATTGTGATGTTGTATTACCGAGTAGGCCCTAAGATACCTCTCCGTCACACGGAGTAACAGACACCCTCGGAGATACCTGTATAGTACCTATATAGTCACCCAGTTACGTTGCGACGTTTGATACACACAAGGCATTCTTCCGGTGTTCGTGAGTTGCATGATCTCATGGTCATAGGAACATATACTTGACATGTAGAAAACTGTAGCAATAAACTTACACGATCATATGCTACGTTTATAGTTTGGGTCTCGTCCATCCCATCATTCTCCTAATGATGTGATCCCATTATCAAATGACATCGTATGTCTATGGATAGGAAACCTTGACCATCTTTGATCAACGAGCTAGTTCACTAGAGGCGTACTAGGGACAAAGTGTTGTCTATTCATCCACACATGCAATGTGTTTCCAATCAATATAATTATAGCATGGATAATAAACAATTATCATAAACAAGGAAATATAATAATAAACACTTTATTTATTGCCTCTAGGGCATATTTCCAACAGAAGCGCATAGTTACTTCGGACAGACCGAATGGATGTCAGAAAATTTGTCATGGGACACCCGATGCACTCGGTGAGACCGTGTGGAATATAGAAGAGTACACAAGTTTGGTCATGTTCACTCGGTGAGACCAAACCAAACCACTCGGAGGCTCCGTGAGCTACGATGCATCACCCACGGCATCGAGGGTACACGGTTTCGTTTTTGTGTGCATCACCCCCGGCGTCGAGGGTACACGGTGACGAGCCTGAGAGGTGACCATTGTCTCTACTTTGCATGGTGGATGACGCCACCGCCAAAAGTTTTGGTCTCAATTCCCGCCATCACAACAGAGACATTTCTTCAATGCCCGCATGTGTCTTCCCGGTGCAGACGAACAATGCCCACATCAATTTATGAGGCGGCTGGACTTCCCGTACAATAAAAGGACTAAAAATTCTATCCAAAAATCTTTGGCAATTTTTCGGATCCATTCGGAGCCTCCGAGTGGTTTGGTTCGGTCTCACTGAGTGAACGTGACCAAACTTGTGTACTCTTCTGTATTTCACACGGTCTCACCTAGTGCATCGGGTGTCCCGTGACAATTTTTCTGAATTCCATTCGGTCTGTCCAAAGTAACTCTGCAACTTCTGCCCCTAACCTTGTTTGGCTCTACAGGTTGCATACTACCTCGGATTAACACTATTTTTATATCAAAATCAACCATTTCGACGAGACAAAGATTTTTCATGTTTATAATTTTTTCATTTAAGGCTGTCTTAATTGCGTTTTGTGCCCCTGATACTCTTCGGCCTCTAGGAGGCCGGTGGGCCACTCTTCGGCTGACGGGCGCTCTTCGGTCGCCTGGAGGCCGACGGGCCCCTCGTCAGCCCACCGCAGGCTGACGGGCCGCTCTTCGGCCCATCGCAGGCCGACGGGGTCATATTTCTAATTTTTTTGCGTTCGGCCCTATAGTTTTCAAATTTGCTATAAAATACGTCATAGTTTTGAAAAAAAATCCGCGATATTAGGGGTCACCTTCCACCAGTGGTGCGAGCTCCTAAGACCTTGTTGCATGTCCCCTTCTCCATCGGCGTCCACCTCGATGTGGCGGCATGTCCGCTTCTTTTCAGTGACGACTCGTCTCTCCCACCATGATTATGTTCCTCGCCCAGGTTTATTCCTTTTCTCTGCAAATAACTTTTTTTAGAAAAGGAGTGTTACCTCCGGCCTCTGCATCAGCGTGATGCATACAACCACTTTATTTAAAGTACCAAAACAAAGGTCTGTAGATCCAAACACGCTTCAAAGGAGCGAAGTTACAAAAATAGAAGAAAACGAGATATGCCACAACCGGCAAAAATAGACCTAGATGCATAACCATCTATTCTATTAGTGGACCGCCATCCAAACCGGTTGAATATATCCTGTGCTACCATCTCTCATCGGACACACCCAGTAACCAAAGGCTCCCTGGTCTCCGCAGGAGTGAGTAACGACCACGTACGGATCAATGCCGACGCCCTGTGTAGTACCTGCAAGAAATGTGTATGTGTTGTCCTGTTAAAAACCAAATCATTCCTGCAATTCCATATAGCCCATAATAACGCATGTTAGTATCCACTCCATTTAGCCATATACCAAACAGTACGTCAATACTATCCGGAGGGTCAATATGAAAAGTTACTCGAACAGTTTGCCATAATAGTTTTGTTAGCGGACATTGGAGAAAAAAGTGTTTGATTGTTTCATGATTACTACAAAAGCAACATTTAGTATTGCCTGGCCAGTTGCGTTTAGCTAAATTGTCCTTGATAAGAATCACCTTCTTGTGAACAAATCACATAAAGACTTTGATTCTCAAAGGAACCTTGACCTTCCAAACGTATTTGGAATTTGATATCTCCGTTGTGTCTATTAGGTCTAGGTACATGGATTTGACTGTAAAGACACATGTCTCTGTGAGTTTCCACGTAATCGTATCGGGCTCATCCGATAACTGTATCTTCGTAAGGCATCTAACTAAGTGTAGTCACTTTGTCCAACGATATCCTATCAGTGATCGTCGGAACTGTATGTTAAGTGAGATGGACTGAAATACTGTGGCTACGTACACATCTTTACGTTACACAATATTATACAGGGCGGGGTATTATACAGCCAAAGACGTCCCCCCAGCCATGTATTCTTCCAAAACCTCGTAGCGCCTCCATTCCCAATTATGAACCGAGTTCTATGCAAATAGCTAAGTTGCAAGTTATTTTTATTTCATGTGTATCCATTTGCACTTGTGTGAAAAGTTACGACAAAGGAATAGGTTCAAGAACTGCCACTAAAATAGCGTGAATATTAACTTTTACATAGTGTTGATTTTGTTTTTATCCACCAAAGTCATTTATTGGCGAAACTTTTCGCACGTCGTAACACCTGATGATTTTTTTTCAAAAAATGGACAACATTTTACTCTTGATTTTTTTCTAAATTACATTTTTTTCATTCGGTTGCATTTGCATCCGAGACCTAAGAGCAACTCCAACCGCGCAATTCAAACGGATGCACGATTTGTCCGTTTGTGTTGGCATGTCTGTACAATCCTATATACCTAAGAGATTGATCCCCACTATAGGTAATTATCTCAACATGCAGCCTATCCAACTCAGCAACCTGCCACGTCACCAACTCCTAAGATGCATCAGGTGCATGACACTACATCTAACTTTTTGTTAACGACCTACGTCACATACCGAAGCACTATCTTCTGTTTCCCTAAAAAAAGGCAATATCTTACGTTACCAGCCCTTATTTGTTTCCAGCCGTAAATCACGGACTCCACTACAACGAAATGAATGCACGACGCTCTGTTATGGACACTGGTCAGTTTCCAGTAGTAAACTACGGACTTTATTATCCCTAAAAAATCGATGATCCCTCGCTCCCTCAAACCCCAATGTATCCCCATGTCTATAGCAGCGGATGGGCGCCGTTCTCTGCGTCAGCGCACTCCTACGGCATGACTATCAGCATGCCTCCGCGACTCTTCCATATTCTATCGGGCTACGTTCACGTTGCTGGTGTGTGCCCTGCATCGTCGAGATGGCAGCGCGCTGCCCTGGTCGTCCCCTCTATCTCTGCATCTTTTTCGGCCAAGGTAGCGGCGTCGTCGTTGGGGAAATTGGTTCTGCTCGGTTCCACAGAAACCGGACCGGTCACTAGGTAGCTTGGAGTTCGGAGCTGGATTTATTTTCGGCTGGAAGGACAGGGCAGGGCCTGCGTTGCCAGCGACGATTTGGAGGAGCGTTTCATCCACCGGTGTTCAACGATGTGTCGCCTCGGCTGATTACTGCAGCAACGGTAGCCCTTTTTTCCAAGATCAGTTCCTTTCAGCTGGGAGGGAAGCCGACAAGGTTACTGCTTTCTTTCGATTATGAGTTTGCAAGTAAGGATGGTGAACTTTGGAGTACGGCGACTAAAGGATTAGTCGACTTCCTTCTGCATTCTCTGTTCTCCAGGGAACAACGGAGGCGAGCGGCTCTTGCCATTACTCAGCAGAGCTACTCCATGTACATTGTCTCCACTGTTGCTGGTTAGCCTGCTTGTGCTCCCGATCTTAATCTTAGCTGCCATGGTGAGCCACCCCTTTCGTCTTCTCCACCTTCTCTATGACACCTATCTCCAAAGTGAGCTTAGTTTTTGATTTGTATGTGCCACCATATGAAGTCAACATGATGGCAGGTCATCCAGTCTCATAGAGCTGGTGGCAAAATGAAGCTGGATGGGATGAATCTGGAGCCCTCAATGTTGCACCCGGTGCTTATTTAAGTCTCATGTATCAGGTTAGTCCAGATTCCTCCAACTGATGTCTTGCTGCTTTACCGCCATAATATTCTGCAGATTCTCATAACATATTGTGCATATGTCCATGTCTCAGATTAACAAGAAACACGGTAATCCAAATGATTTTAAAATCGATGTGCCCTGCTACGGCACCATTTGTGTATGTAATATTTTTTGTTAGAGATCTTGATGTATACATACAAAAAAGGGGCACTGGACTGAAGCGCCAGGTTAAAAAAAAGTTACTTGATTTTTGCAATGATTTGTATTTTTTTGCATATGCTTCAGGTGGACAGATTGTAAACATAAAATGATTGTTCTTTTTTTCCGATATAAGAACAATTATATCCCTAACCTTTTCCACTACATTTACATCTATTATTGATATTATGTTTGAATTATATTTGTTAATATTCAATCCAAATTGCTCACACTATCAATGCCGCAGCAACGCACGGGGTATTATCTAGTTTTTTAAATGGAACGGTCGTGCGTCCAATGGGCCGACCCATTTATTGTCCTAGCGACCGGCCGGCATCCATTTTTTATCAAACATTATTTTTGTTTTGAATTTGCAAGTCATTTTTATTTCATTAAATGCATTTCAATACATTCGTTTTTTCACCAATTCTTTGTTACAAATACAAGACCAAAGAAAACAATAATCACAATTAGGCACATTAAAAGACGCCCAACTTCCCTAACTGCCCCCACTAGTTGGACTAAGATCTTCTCTATGTCTTTTTTGTTGATGTGCGGATTTTTGAGTTTAACAACGTCTTTCTTTTTTGATTGTAAAGAAGTAGACGTTGCTTTCTTGTTGGTCTCTTCTTTACTTTCATCTATAGCTTCAAGTCTAGCTCGAAGTGCGCGAACATCTAGCAAATTTCATAAGATCAATAGATCGATGTATTCTTCTTGCCAAAAACAGAAGTTGCATTCGGCCTACACAAAAAACGAGCAAATAAGCTACCTAAATTTCATCGAATCAAAGAGCAAAAGGCGGCACGAAAAGCATACCCCATCGTTTTTGCAACTTGATGAACACCCAACCGGGATGTTTTGACGTCCAAGAAACGCGTCTGACGACATGCAGCTCACAATCGTCGCACTTTATGAACGACAATGGTGAGCCAGCCAACCTCTAGGCCAGTGCTGGCCCAGGGCGCCAGCCAGCCATGGCTTTGCCGGTGGACCGCTGGTATAGATCCGAGCGGCTAGAGGCGGATTGAGCGCCTGCATGCGGCACTGAGGCATTTCCCAGACTAGGTGGACCGGTACCCGGTCAATCCATGTCAAGTGCAGTTCGCCGCTGGCAGGATGCGCCAAATGCCGCCGGTAGGATGCACCAAATCTCGTCGCCGCCGCCATAGATCTACCACTCGGCCTTCCGCACCGGCTCGAAGGAGGCACCCCGGCGGTGGATGTGCTTCTGGGTTGAGGAGGGAGGGGGCTGGAGAGCAAGGTGGCCGGGAAAAATGGAGTCGGCCTAGGGTTTGTGCACTTGCCGGCGATGGGTGGGTAAGAGGATAAAAAGAGGAGGTTGTGCCATCGACTAGCGGGCCCAGGGAAGGAGCATGAGGACGAGGTGTTCCGCTTTGTGCTGCACCGACGCAAATGCCACCCAAATTTGGGCTTGGAATAGGTCGTGAGCGGACTAAAAACGGACGTGTGTCTGTTTGGGTCAGCGCTTTGGGCCGACTTTTGTGTCCGCCGCGGCCCAAACGGACACGAGCGGACGAAATGGGTTGCCTGGTTGGAGATGCTATAATGAACAACATGGCTTGCTGCTGTGTATACATAGAGAGCGATCGGTATATTTGTCGTGCCTGGTTGTGTCTTCCCTAGTCCGCTTTTGGTGGCTAAGTTTCATGTTTTGACCCTTTTGGGTAAGTTTAGCCGGATCTGACCGCGGTTGGATTTTTTGTTAGATCTCACCCTTTTTGCTACCGTCAGGGGACTCGGTAGTAACGTTACACACCGTACCGTCAGGGCTTCCGATGGTAGGCTTAACGACAGCAACCGTCAACTGACGGGCATGCGTTGACGTGGCTTAGCACCCTACCGCCAGCCTAAGGCGGTAGCCTGTGAGACCTTACCGCTAGGGCCTCCGGCAGTAGGATGGCTGTTGGGAGCCTAGCCCGGTTATCTAACCTGGAATGCATGGGTGTGGTCGTGCCATAGGGTTGCAGGGGCCTTGTTGGTAGGGTGTGATCATAGTGCATTTTTTGTACACAACTTGTTTTTGTCTTCAATTTTTTGCCACAACTATATTATATACTAAAAACATAAAAAATTGTAGAGAAACACAATACAACATGTATCACACCTCTATACGAAAAATAATTCAACTAACTAACATAACACACATCCAAATAGTAGGAGATAGTTTTACATAGTAAATAGTTCAACAAATTTCAACTAGTTTCACGAAGCCAACCAACATAGAAAGTTTAACTTGTTCAACGGGAGCAATTTCACTTGCTCCTTCCCCTTTTGGAGTTACGGTCCTCGGTTTTCTTTGAACGAGTCTCGTCAGGCTTCTTCTTGCGAGGACGACGCTGTTTCTGGAACGGGGATGGACTATACAAATCCGGTCACGACACATTCCTCTTCTCAACCTGACTTGTCTGAGTTGGTGGAGGTCCATAAGCTTCACCATACTCCTCCTCCTCACCGCTCTGGTCCTCTTCTTTCTCTTTATCTTCTTCATCATCATCCTCGTCCTCGTCCTCGTCCTCGTCCTCAGCCAACCTAGAAGACGAGGCAGCAGCATGGCTTGACGAAGCGATGGCACCCTGTGAGCCTACATGATCATGAGTTCTAGTCGAGACAACGCACCCAAGCATGCCCACCAGCTTGCGACAACACTTCACCAACTTCTGCAATAAGAATGAAACAAAAACAAGGACATAATACGGATAAAATTTATGATTACGAGTGAACAAGAACATAAGGTAATTCTAGGAGGCTCCAATGTTACCTTCACCGTGTCCCTCAACTTGTTCTCAGAACCTTCGGTCCCGAGGGCACCACCTAGCATATCAGAGCCCTCAAAAATACATCTGTTGAGCTACGAGGACTGTAAAGAAATAAGTGAGACACAATGGCGAATAAAATAGATTACATCCAATTGCCTGGTTCAAAAGAGAAGAACTATACTTACCACTCTATTAATTAGGGGTGCATATTCTCTAAATCCACTCATGTCTTTGATGTCGTCACAGTAGGGCTCATCCTCGGGGGCATTCGCGTCCAGCTCCGCGATATCTGATGTCGTCCACTGCGGCCTGAGGCGAAGACGTTGCTTCACACCATCGTTGTACCACCTCATGTGGTAATGGCCATACGCATCCTAGTCAAGCAGTTTCTTCTTCGGATCTTTACGGAACTTTTGCTGGTTCCACTCTATCACAAAAGTTTTATGCTCATCTCCCCAGTCTGTGATCTACTGACATTTCTGTCTGCTCTTTCTGCAAGGCATAAGCAACGCAAAACATCATAAGAATGGCAAACGCAACAAAAACATGGTAACAGAGAAGAATGATGCACTCACAAGCGAAGGTCATGCCCGTCGGTTTCGTTTGGATTGTTCGGTGGGGTATTTTGGTACAACCCAAATTGTGCCGCCATGCGGTGTGGCAAGTGCCACTTGACGGCGTACACACATATCATGGGCACCATGCACCGCCAGGTAGCATTGTCCTTATCGCACATCAGGTTCAGCTCGAACACCCACTCCCGGTCATGATACATCCACCAGATAACCTATTACAAAAACATTGGTAAGTTCTTGATGGAAGTGGTGTCAAAAAAGATAGTTGGGCCAGTTTATATACTTGGAAAGGAGCCAAAGCGTCCAGCTCGTTGGTGAAGAGCTTGTACAAAGCCTTGGATGTGCCCGAGTAGACATCCACCATGTCCCAAGAGTACATGACGGGCGGGTATCGAGAAGAGTCGCCATCTTCGCCATAGTCAGTCCATGGCTTCCGTGCCATTTTCTCCGGACGCCCCACCGGCAAGCGCTCCCACATCCAAATGGAGAGGGCCACGTTCTCTAGGTTGCGTCGTCAAGCTACAAAACATCAATTGATGATCAGATAACACGATGTTCAGGAGCATACATCCATAAAAAACAATGAGATATTCTCTTATCGAACGATATAGGTAGGCTAGTACGATGGACCCCTAACTATACCTTGCATCCCAGTCGGCGAGGAAGTAGAGATACGTTCATAGGGCAGTGCCCATGAGCAGTCTGGAAACACGACCTTTGTGAGAATATACCAAAGGTAGGCCCTCGCATAGTGCTCCACCATCAGATCATCGGCATCTTTCGGGCATTTCATCTAGGTATTCACGACCCAGGGCAATGGTACATTGGATGTCCGGTTACCCTTAGCCGGGGGCAGTAGCCACGTCTCCACTCGCCCAGTGAGAGCCTGGCCCTCGATCGGTAGGGCCGTAGTCGTCCCCCAATCCTCGAGGGTCATCGTCATCTCCCCACATGGGGGATGGAAACTGTGCATCTCGGTCCACCACCGGTCGATCAAAGCTGCAAGAGCCGAGTGGACGAGCATCGGCGGCTGACGCTTGAACTGCAGGAGGAAACCCAATAATCGGGTTGTCCTGAAGTACGGTGTGTAGCACTCGTTGTATTGCATCTCCACGACCGAGTGATCCCTCATGCGCAGTGGCGGGAGCATCTGTCAAAATGTGGACGCCAAAAATTCGTAATTTATTTTCATCAATCCGAAAGCTTTGGTTCAATATTTCGATCATAGTAATTACCACTCCGTTCTCTATGAAACGGGCACGATGACCCCTGTCAAACGCATGGTCAAGCATGGAGTATCTAATACCAATGTTGTCCGGAAGAGGTGGCCGCCTAAATAAAATTGCATAAACATAAGCATTATAAGCATACGCACAAAAAATATAACGTCCACATGAAGCATAAGCATAAACATATGAGTTAATCCTCCAATATGCATCCTTCCATCTTTTTCTCTAAAACAAAAAACATGAAGTTGGGTTTATCTTAAGCATATTCCTCTAACAACATCCACTATACATCATGCATCATATCATATCAAAACCAACATAGGAGTTAATTTCTCCAACATGCATCATACCATCATTAAAAAAATGAACTAGGGTTCGTCTTCACACTACCATTCCAACTAGTGATTAGAATTCATATTAGACCCCATAGAACATCAAGAATCAAGCTAAAACAATCATATGGTACAAAATTTTTAAATCAAGTTGAAAAATAGGGGTGACTGGATCAAATAATGCGACGAATCGAAAGCTATTTGACTAAAACTAATTGAAGGGATCGAAGGAGATTACTTTTCTCATTTCGGGGCCATCTCGATCCGCAAAAATGGTGAAGAAACGAAAAAAAGATCCAAGGGAGGGAGTGGATGAGATGAGAGAGGGGGCGAAAGAGAAGAATCTCTGTTCTTTGGGACGGCTAGGTAGGGAAGATGGGGGTGGGGTGGCCGGCCCCGCAGGCTATAACTGTCAAGACCCTATCGCCAGGGGCCTTGGCGGTAGGGTAAGACATGTTACTGCTAGGTCCTACATCGGTATGGGAGACGGAGTCGTTTAGAGGTTTGCTAACGTGGATAAGTCGTTTATCACCGGAGGCCCTGACGGTACGATGTGTAACGCTAGCGTCGAGCCACCTGACGGTAGCCAAAAGAGTAACATCTCAAAAAAAAATCCAACCAAGATTAGATTCAGCTGAACTTACCTAAAAAAATCAAAACACAAAATTTAGCCGCTCCTGGTTGGTTGTGGCCCAATGTGTCATCTCTCTCTCGCTCACCGGCTCTTGATGAAGTCAAGCCTGCCTGGCCTAGCATGGTTCCTTCCCAAGATGAGGAGGCAGCAGCTGGGCAGAGCGAGCAGACATCATAAATACGCTGCCATCATGACTAGTAGTACCATGCATCCACATCATTGCTCTACTGCTTGCAGCACGCAGCAGAATACCAAAGCGCCAAGCATGCTTGATTGAACGCCGTCTGTCACACGTCCACTGTAGCAAAAACTATAATGGCATATTGCCAAGAACACAAAATAGTTCTGCAAATTAGATTAGCATGGAGAATTGGGTGCTTGTGTTTGTTCATGGCGCATGTCTTCCAAAGCTGGCTGCATTTGTGCTCTTGTTATTTCAGTACTCAATTTCAGAAGGTGCGCTCGCCGGAGGACAAGTGGAATCTCTACACTAGGTCCTGGTAAAATAAAACTCGGTTCAGTATAGGTCTACGCAGGGTTATGAATTGATGAGAGATAATATGTATACAGAGCAACTTTAATGCAGCGAACTAAACGGATGCGCGGTTTGTTAGTTTTTTGTTTGTTTTTATCGATCGATCGGACCTGGTGTTCGGTTTTGCAAATGACTCAGCTAATCCGTCCAACGCAGGCATGAACTCAAATTTCAAACTCGCATTAAAAAAAGACTGTTCAAACAACGATATTTAAATATAATTATACACTAAAACACTAATCAAAACCGGTCCAAGTCCACATAAAACTTAATTAAACATAATTAGAAAAAAGTCTTGGTCGCTTGGCCTGCCCTATGCATCGTCGTCCTCAGCTCGTCGGGGCGATGAGGTTGATGAGCTCCGGTGCCGGTCCAGTCTAGGGAAACGCCGCCTCCCACGCCTAAGCAGCGTCATGCGCCGGTGGTTGGGGGCGCAAGCTGACGGGCTCGCTCCTCCGCCTCCCACTCCCTACGCTCCTCCTCCTCCTCCAGCGCCCACCGACGCTCCAACTTCATCTGCGCCTCGGCAAAAGTGGCCAGATATGGACGGAAATGAGAAGTGGATGAGGCCGGCCCCACCGCACGTTCGGACTAAAAAAGACGACGACAGTAAGCTTCGTGCCGCTGCCAGGAGGGCCCGAGGTTGGTGGTCACGTTTAATACGACCACGGGGTGGTAGTTGTGTGGACGACATGTGAATCCGAGATCGACGCGGCGATGAAACGGAGCCCATCCGATTCGTGTCCGTGAGGACGAATTTTTAACCGAAAATGGATCCATGCAGACGCGAAGCAGACCTTTTTTAAGTTTGAATCGACGTGTTGAACCTTCGTTTTTGTCTACGCTGACCCATATAAATACATGTAAACGATTTGGATGGCTGTCCCGACCCATACAAATACGCGTAAATGATTTGATGGCTGCGTTGGAGTTGCTCTCGTAGACGTACAGGGTTGTGCATGCAGCCGGAGCATGTCTCGAGAGTGGTTTGGTTGTATATGTTCGCAAAATCCATTTGGTCCTTGTGCACGAAGGAAAAGATACGGTCAGCAGGCGTTATGTGAGGTCTTGTCACACATCAATGTTTGTCTCCTATGCGTATAGTATCGCTATGCCTCAGACTAGCTCAGCATATTTGTCCATTGCGTCTCGCCTTGCATAGCTCCTATCACTGTAGAATATATATTGGGCTGGCAACTCTATGGAGATGTGTTTGACTTGGCTTCTACAAATGTCAGATGAATCATGGTGCTGTTCTTTGATTTCATGGCATCCCATGCAGATTAACATTTGTTACTTTGGTAATCCTAGGCCCCTAGTTAATCTCTTTCTCCCCCTCAAACTTTGAAGGAGTGCTAATGATTTTTGTCAACCGCGATCTGAGTTGTTCATGCAAAAATAACGACAAGATATTGAAAAGAAAAACAATGATGGTCAACGTGGTCTAGTGATTGGTAAGAATGCAATGTCTAAGAATTTAAAGCCGTATCTACCATTCTTAAGAACAGTGGCGAAGTTAGCTAGAAACAGTTGGACGGGCCAATGTCGTCTATGATAGAGAAAATCACATAAAATTTGTCATCGTGACCCCAGTTTATCCTCACACTACACTGTTTTTTTTGTTTAAATAGGACGGGTCATAGCATGCTTTTGTCCCTACGTAGCTCCGCCATTGCTTAACAAGTTGCTCCCTTCTACGGAGGCGGACGTTTGGTCCCTGTGGCTGGTGGTATATGTCTCTGGAATCAACATCATCAATAACTGCGTCATGATGTGTGCTGAAGTAGCGACTCGGTATATACTGCATGTACTTGAAGTTGAAAAGTTTAATATACATGTGGTGTACATCTGCAGAACAGTGGTGTACAGACCATGTACTGACAAGTACAACACGTTTTGCAGTCCCATGGTTAAATGTTCTGTGCCTGAAGCACAACTACTTTAGTGTCAGGGTACTGTATCCATTACTGCCAACACTCCATCGATGTAAATATAGTAATAAAGTTGATCAGATTGATTTTCAGGCCTCGCAAAAATGTAATGAATTCAAAGAGGTCTATATACTTGTGTCATTACATATTTCAACAGTACGTGGAACCAAAGCTTGATTGTATCTATAGTTGAGTGGTAATATCTATTTATAAAATACTGTATTGTATACTACTATATTAAAGCTGCTAAGCAAACAGCCCTCCGGTGCGTTTCAAGTGTTGAGCGATGGCTTTCTTCCTGCTTGACACGTCTTCACGTTTATCTATTTGCCACGTATTGACTGATCTTCATTTTCTTGATAAGAAAAATCACGTTCTATGTGTTAACTGAGCCTCGGTTTTTTGAAAAGAAAAAAAATCACGCTGCTAGAGAATTACTACCGTTGAAGGCATTTTTTAACACCGTACAGACTCACATGCTCATATGTATATACATATATCCATTCCTATAAACGCACGCAAGCACATCCTATCCTTATAAGCACCTTTCAAAGACTGAGCCGCCACATTTTCTTAAGATCGGTGAAGTCGTTACACACACCTTCATGACTGATGAGAACGTCTCCTCTCACTGAATGCACATCGCATGAAGGACTGAAATAAATTAAAAAAATAAGCAACAATGTCAAGTCTAGGACCTGAACTCTCATGGGCTGGATACCAGTGTCCTCCTGACCATCCAACCACAAATTGGTTCGCCACTTGCATTTGTTACTTGCCCACCGTTTTGTCTATCCTCCTTTTGTTGGACATATGCCCTAGAGGCAATAATAAATTAGTTATTATCATATTTCCTTGTTCATGATAATCGTTTATTATCCATGCTATAATTGTATTGATCGGAGACTTAGATGCATGTGTAGATACATAGACAAAACCATGTCCCTCGTATGCCTCTAATAGACTAGCTCGTTGATCAAAGATGGTTAAAGTTTCCTAGCCATGGACATGAGATGTCATTTGATAACGGGATCACATCATTAGGAGAATGATGTGATGGACAAGACCCAAACTACAAACGTAGCATATGATCGTGTCAATGGGGACGTCTGTCTCCCCCAACTGAATGAATATCACCAAAGACGCGAAGACGTTCGACTACACCAACCGCGTTTCTTAATGCTTTCCGCTTACCGATCTACAAGGGTATGTAGATCCACTCTCCCTCTCGTAGATGCTCGTCATCATGGATAGATCTTGCATGTGCGTAGGAAATTTTTTGTTTCCCATATAACGTTCCCCAACACCTCTCCCATCCCTTCACGAATCATTCGATCGCATCTCACGAGATATTTCTCTCCCTTCGGCGCACATTGCAGCAAAAGCGGCAGTGACGGCCCAACTTTCTTTACCCATGTCTCTTTTTTCCTCCTCATCATGCCGTTGTGGCTCCTTTGGCCCAACGAGCTAAACCTGGGGTCTATTCCGTGAGGAGCGACACATGTGTCAGCAAGGACCGGCAGTGGGTGCCGCGGCTCGCCGCCATCGACATCGAGTGTTTCAACGTATATAGTAAATAATTGAAGCTACTAAGCTAGCTCCAATGTCATGCATTTAAAGTACTCTACCTTCAATGCTTCCCTACGTGACACGTGTTGGTTTTTATTTAATTCTCTATTAGATTTTTCCTTCTGTGTTTGCTACTGTTTTTTAACACAGTATAACGTCAATGCTCACATATACGCGAGCATTGGCGACATATATTCATCCCTATGAACACATGCAAACACACACAAATTTTATGAGAACATTTGAGATACTAAGCTGGGACTACATTTTAAGACCAACGAAGTCACAATACATGCTTTCGTGGTCAACGGGAACATCTCCCCCAGCTGAATGAATATCAACAAAGACGCTTAAATAAATCCAGGAAAGTGGGAGCAACGGGGCCAACAAAGTACACCATACATGCTGACATACACTCACTTCTATGAATGCATCCGCACACCCAACCCATATAACGCTATCAGAAGAGACTAGAATAAAACTATATTAAAGCTGCTAAGCAAGCAGCCCTCCGGTGCGTTTCAAGTGTTGAGCGATGGCTTTTTTCCTGCTTGACACGTCTTCACATTTATCTATTTGCCACGTATTGACTGAGCCTCATTTTCTTGATAAGAAAAATCACGCTCTGTGTGTTGACTGGGCCTCGGTTTAAAAAAAAAATCACGCTGCTAGAGAATCACTACCGTTGAAGGCATTTTTTAACACTGTACAGACTCACATGCTCATATGTATATGCATATATCCATTCCTATAAATGCACGCACGCACATCCTATCCCTATGAGCACCTTTCAAAGACTGAGCCGCTACATTTTCTTAAGATCGGTGAAGTCATTACACACACCTTCATGACTGACGAGAACATCTCCTCTCACTGAATGAACATCGCATGAAGGGCTGAAATAAATTAAAAAAATGAGCATCAATGTCAAGTCTAGGACTTGAACTCTCATGGGCTGGATACCACTGTCCTCTTGACCATCCAACCACAAATTGGTTCACCACTTGCGTTTGTTACTTGCCCACCGTTTTGTCTATCCTCCTTTTGTTGGACATATGCCCTAGAGGCAATAATAAATTAGTTATTATCATATTTTCTTGTTCATGATAATCGTTTATTATCCATGCTATAATTGTATTGATCGGAGACTTAAATGCATGTGTGGATACATAGACAAAACCATGTCCCTCGTATGCCTCTAATAGACTAGCTCGTTGATCAAAGATGGTTAAAGTTTCCTAGCCATGGACATGAGATGTCATTTGATAACGGGATCACATCATTAGGAGAATGATGTGATGGACAAGACCCAAACTACAAACGTAGCATATGATCGTGTCAATGGGGACGTCTGTCTCCCCCAACTGAATGAATATCACCAAAGACGCTTAAATAAATCCAGAAAAGTAGGAGCAACGGGGCCAACGGAGTACACCGTACATGCTCATATACACTCACTTCTATGAATGCACCTGCACACCCAACCCATATAACGCTATCAGGAGAGACTGAAATAAATTTAGAAAAATGCGAGCACCAAAATCAACACAGTTACACTCACCGCGCACACACACCCAACCCCTATAACATTGTGAGTTGTATAAACTGTAGTAGTTTTTCCTTATTATACTTTATATATATATAAAGTTAGGTTAATTATGATGCAATACCTAGCAGTTTTTTTGTAGGATAAGCAAATTAAAGAAAAATATGTGCCTTAGAGCATCCAGGTTAATACCATTTAAACCGTGAGAGTTAGGTTTGATTTGACTGATAATGCATCTTTAATTCGGTCGATCATGCATGCTATTTTTCACAACTAAGAGTTATGGGTTGCAACATATATTACTCAAAATATAATGTATAAAGAAATTGTCATTGCACTGTAATGCCAAAGGTTCTATCCTTTTACTAGAGTATCTTCGTTTGATTTTTGTTGTTTGTGAACTAACGTTTGTATGCATTACAGAAAACAATGACATCATTGGGTTTTTAACTGGGCTAACTATACCGAGCCAAAAGGAGTAGGCTTTGTCTAAAGGTTTATCCTTTCTATTTTCTAATTCACCTATTTTTTTCTTTTTCCATGTTCTGTATCTTGCTCCGTTCACTAATATAATTTTTCATATATTATAGGGTGGGGTATTATCTATAAAATGTGATCTTTAAACTCTATACTTGAGCAATTTTTCTTCGGTTCGAAGCATGCTTCATTCTATACAACCTTTGGTTGCATTAGATGATTTTCAGACTTCGTCTGTCTTGAAAGGAACAGCTTTGGACGGGACACTTAAAATATATATCTAAGTATATATAATCATAGGTGAACTATTTTTTGGCATCTTTCGGTATTTCTTGAAGTTAAATTGATTTGCATATTACCAACTACCATTTTATTACCATGCTTTCTTTTCTTCTATAAGTATAACAACACATCCACACACACAAGCCTCGCAACGGGCCCGGCGTGCCGTCGCGCCTCCCTCTAGTTTGGTTAGTATGCAATACAATCTAGGCTATGTTCACGTGCAAGTCTTGCACGCATGAATAAAATATTCTGGTAAGGTCGCTAATCACTCTAGATAATAAGGAATGATCGTTCGTTATGTATTGTTGCACCTCTACTTACGTGATTTCATCCCATATCAAAAATCTTTGAGCTTGGTAACTAAACCACTAGTCCAGATAAGAACAGAATCTACAGACCAAGTAAAAACCCAACACTTGCAGAAAGACTCTCTGCAGACTAAGGCATTTAATAGAGAACGGACGTTTGGAGGCCGAGCTTTATGGAGCTCTATATTTTTAAAAAATTCAAAATTCAAACCTTTTGATTTCAAAAAAATTTGAAAAAAATTATGCAAGTAAGGAAGGATGTTTTGTGTACGTGTGTAAATTTTTAGGATGAAATACCTTGAAATATGATCTGCATAAAAAAGACAAATTCATGGCCTGAGACGATGAATAGTATCATGTGTTAAAAAGCCTCAGATTTCTCTTTTTTTTACAAGCCTCATTCCACGTATTTTTCTGAAAATTTACACACATATGTGTTATGCCCTTCATATCTCTGTTTTTTAAGAATTTTTGGAAATGAAAAAATATGAATTTTCTTGAATTTTAAATTTTGTATTTACAGACCTTCATAGAGCTCGGTCTCCAAAAGCAATTTCCGCATTTAGTACAACTATCAACTGTTTACATTTAATGTGCTGTATTAGTTTGGGATTAACTGCATCTGCCCAAAACTTTGTCATTGCTGCAGAATACAAAGGAAGCGTGTCGAGTAAAGCATGTCAGAGACAGTTGGGGTTTGAGTAGCTGGTTAAATGTCTTTGTAGGCCATATCTGCAGGTCCAAGGACATCTTATACACAGAAAAAAATGAACAGACTAATAAATAATACAAAGGGAAAGTCGGACTATACTAATAGCTGGTCATAGATGACCGGTGAGATTCCAGAAACAAATGTCCCCGGGAACCATTGGGTATTTTCCTCCCCCACTACTTCCTATTCTCTCACCATGCACATTGTCAATATTTATGATGGGCCACGTCATTATTCAAAATAGATGATTCCCACTATTTTGATTTATCTCGACATGCAGCTACTCCAACTCAGCATACATGCCACGTCAACAGCTTCCTTGAATCCATGCGCAAGCAGAAACGAACAGCCTCAATGATCAGCCAAAGTGTAACGGCCATTAGTCGTTTCGTTTCCAACAGTAAGTGCAGAACAACCTTCCTCTTCCCACATAAAAAGACCAGCCTTTCCGCTACCAACAGACATCCGTCCATGGTCAGCCCTCCCATTATATCTCCCCATTGCACATGAACGCTCTAGTTATCACTTCATTTTCAATCTTCTCTTCTTCCTGATGTTGATTCTCTCTTCCTCTCTCTCTTCCTCTTCCCTCATTGTTGGTGCAGCACATCGGCTGCACCTTCCTCTTCCTCACTCGCACGAACGAACGGAGGGAGACGATCGAGTGGAGACAGAATTTTTCCGGCCGACGCGCACGAGCGCCGGCGCACAGACACCCTAATCTTCTTCCTCTTTACAATGGCTACATGGCTCACTTGGATGCATCAATTCCTCAACGGCCGGCCAAATGACCTGGTAGAATGCAGCTAACCAACTCCACGTACGACCCGGCCAGCCACTCCACTCTCATGTCAAGATTATTTTCTAACAATTTCCTCGCTAATCTTGACATGGCTCGTCATGGACGATCGCCTTGAACGCTTCCGCTCGACGCCACCACATGCCTTCACGCCCGCGCCATGGTTTCGCTACGTTCTGCGCGCACCCGACGAGCCCGACAGCACCAGTGCGTCCCTCACGTCCCAACAACTCCAACGACGGCGAGGCCGTGTCTTAGGGGGTCGCCGTCGTCATGCGCTCTGCAGCCATACCACTGAGGATTTCCTGTCCGCCACGCTCCACGCGGACTTACCGCGCGCCGCCTCTGTGTTCGTCATCACAGCCGCCACGCCGCGCACAGACACCCTAATCCTCTTCCTCTTTGCAATGACTACATGGCTCACTTGGATGCATCAATTCCTCAACAGCCGGCCAAACGACCTGGTAGCATGCAGCTAACCAACTCCACGTATGACCCGGCCAGCCGCTCCACTCTCATGTCAAGATTATGCCTAACACTCATTTCTAAATATTTCAGTATATTCCTACAAAATTTGGAGAGAGATTGTGTTGCCTGATTGCTTTCAGTTTTTCGTGATCTCTGAGATGTTGAACGAACAGATCCGTCCGTTTATGAGGAGTAGGAGAAGCATATTGTATCGTTCATCCAAGGTTCATCATGCAACTGTAAGTTTTCTCTATCAATTGATATTGTTCTATTTGATCGAGTGCATTTGTTCTCGAATCAGATTTTTCTCTTATTTCCTTATCGGATATATTATTCGAGGCTCTGGAGGTACATATTATCCAATTGTCCGATGCTACTATCCACACGGTCATTGATGTTTATGCTGGGAGTGTACGAGCAACTCCAACGCGTCGGCCCATTTCGTCTGCCCGTGTTCGTTTGGGTTGCCGCGGACAGAAAAGATGACCCAACGCGCCGATTCAAACGGATGTCCGTCCGTTTTTTGTCTGCCCGCGACCCATTCACCATCCAAATTTGGACGACATTTGCGTCAGCACGGACACGAGACGGACGCGCGCGTTGCCCGTCCTTCTTCTCCCCCTGGCCCGCCTGTCGGCAGCACAAGGGTCGTTTCCTCTATCCTCTCCCCCCGCCACTCTGGCGCCCGCTGTCGCCGTCCATTTTTTGCCGACGCCACCGGCCATCCGTCCATAGATAGGTCATCCCGATGGCCACCCCTCCTCCCCACGCCGTCGCCTCGTTCAGCTAACCCCGCCAGCCTCCCGACGTGGACGCCGCCACCATCCCCTTCGCCGGCACTTGAGCGCGGCATCCTCTCTCCCAGACGCCGGCGCGCTCGCCGACAGGAGGCAGGGCTTCTGCCATGTCTTGGTGTCACGCGGGGCTCGTCATCGGCCGGTTCCTTCCATGATGCCCACAAGTTGTTCGACAGTTTGCCCCAAGGTACAAATGGACTCCGGCGACGAGTACTTTTTCTACATTGTTCTTATGGACTTGGATGATTCTTCATTAGACGATGAGGAGATCGTGACAGCTACCTTGGTCATCCATGACCACCTCGGTTGGCAGCGGCCTATGTTTAAGGGCTCTATACCGGGGCATACGCTGGCGTTGAATCGCAACCAGGAGAGTGTTAATATCCTACTCTGGAATGACTACTTCGAGACCCTGAGCCCCCTCTACAAACATCACATGTTTCGGCATCGTTCTCGTATGGCTAGACATGTGTTCAACCGTATTCAGGAGGGGGTGGTGGAGTATGACAAGTATTTTGAGTGCAAGACAGATGCACTTTGAAACCTTGGTTTCTCCTCTTACTAGAAATTCACTGCTGCCATTGGATGCTTGCATATGGAGTTCCTGGTGATCTCATTGATGAGTATGTCCGGATGAGTGAGTCCACCTGTCTTGAGTCCATGTACCATTTCTGTAAGGTTGTCGTAGCTATGTTCGGCCCGGAGTACGTGAGAGAGCCAAATGCTGCTGATACAGAACGGTTGTTGACGATGAATGCCAGCAGGAGGTTTCCTGGGATGCTTGGTAGCATAGACTGTATGCAGTGGAAGTGGAAGAACTGCCCTTCTGCTTGGCAGGGGCAGTATAAAGGTCATTTCCGAAAATGCACTCTGATACTTGAGGCCGTTGCTTCACAAGATCTTTGGATTTGGCACTCTTTTTTCGACATGGCTGGATCTCACAATGATATCAATACGCTCCAGTTCTCTCCAGTGTTTGCTAGGATGGCAGAATGCAATGCCCCGTAGGGCGATATTGAGATCAATGGCCACCACTACGACAAGGGATATTATCTAGCTAACGGTATCTATCCACAGTGAACAACTTTTGTCAAGATAATCTCCAACCCTTAAGGAGAGAAGAAAAAGAGATTTGCCCAAGAGCAAGAGAGTGATAGGAAGGATGTGGAACGTGCCTTTGATATTCTGCAATCTTGATGGTGCATTGTCCGACACCCTGCAAGAACTTGGAGCACACAAAAGCTTTGGGAGGTGATGATTGCTTGTGTGATCATGCATAACATGATCGTAGAGGATGAGCGCCCAGAGCGCCTCTGCGACCAGGGGTTTCAGTTTCAGGATATCAATGTTGAGCCTCAGCATGTCGACCCAGCAACGTTTGCACAATTCATGGAATTGCATCATCAGATGCGTGATTGGCAGACTCACAGGCAGCTGCAAGATGATTTGGTAGAGCACATGTGGGCTCATGTTGGCGACCAATAGAAGTATCGGACTTCTATTCTTTGAAATGCAATTTGAAACAATTTAATGTTCATTTCGTTTGTAATAACTATGCCATATTTATATGGTTTTGCAACTATTTATTAGAACTATGTTTTTATTTGTCAAATTCTATATGTTTGTCGGCCGCTGGCATGTCGCCGGCGCGAACTCTACCTTGGATGGCATGGCCGTTGACATGATCGATGGCCGCGGGCTCTTTTTAATTGAAAACTAAAAATTGCGGACGAAAAATGAATCGACACGTCGGGCGACCGGCCGACTCATTTAAAAAGAGGCGAACATGCCGATCTAAACGAACAAAAAACAAACAAACCGTGCGTCCGTTTGGTTCGGCCGGTTGGAATTGCTCTAACTGACTGGACATGGCTCCCTTCTTCCGTCTAAGGGTGGACACGGTCCGGTCATGTCAGTCGGTGAATGGATTTTAGACGACCGAGAGGACCGGGGCAACCATAACTGGCTGCGAGGAGGACGACATGCGCGAGCGGCAGCTGCGCGGATGCTGCAACGAGGTGGGCGACTGCGTGGGCGCCGGCAGCGAGAAGGGCGTGCCCTACTGCTGCTGCTGCTGGCCATGCATGCGGACGTGGCTGGCTGTTTCCTGCTGTTGCTGGCCATGACGTGCACGTGGCCATGCGCTGCTGGTGCCGGTCGTGCCCTGTTGTTGTTGCTGGCCATGCTGTCCGTGGCGCCGTGCCCTGCTGTTGACGATGTTCATCGCATGCACGGGACCTGCTGCGTTACACGAGCCCTGATGTGTGTCTACTCTGGACTTCTGGAGTCCATAGATTTGTTCGGTTTTGTATCGTAATGTCTTTCTGCATTGTGTAACTGTTACGAGTTGTGATTCTTGCATGCCTACTGGGACGGAGGGTCAAATAGGGAAATGCATCTCCATGTTTATACTGTATGCATCAAAATAGCCTCTGTTTTTCATGCTTTATTCAAGGTTGTAAGTGAAGATGGAAGTTCTCATGCTCCGCACCAGTTCGGTTTCTAAGTCCAATGTTACTCTGGTATGGAATCTTCACCCCTGGTTGAACTTTTTTTTATCGCTTTTTGCAACAGAGCATCACCATTTGGAGATATCAACATTTTAAATTGGAGAAATTAGTATGGTGGCAGTGTTGCACTGAATTCACATGAGAATGAGGTGCCCGGACTGACTTATTTAAATTGTTTTGAGAGATCATCTTCTATTATGTTGTAAGTTTTATTTTCAGTGTCCAGTAATATCCAATGATGTTTCACTTGAACAATTATGTTTCTTTCCAATCTCTCTTAGATTGAATCTTACTTTTGATATGGAGGATAACCTAAATTGAAATATAAGGTATTCACTCCTTGCATCGGTCTGTCAACGTTGTTTTGCAAAAACAATAGTATTCCGTTTTAGGAAATAAAGTTCACAAGTATTCACAGTGTGTAAGTCAACCTACAAAATGAAACCGTCGAGTTATCTTGAGGTAAGTCAAATGATCCTTGAGATTTTTCTCTGGAGGTATGGGTTAGAACAACAACCTCATTTGTGTTTTTTTACGAGCCATTTGTTGGATATAATAGTTTCGACACGAAGACAATTCACGTGTGAGTTTTAATACATATGTTGTTTGAGTTCTTTTTCTCCCATGCTTCCACTAATATAGGAGCATGTTCGCTACTTTATTGCAGTCACAACCCAATATTGTGTGTCTAGATCTCAGTTAGACCTGGCCATGGGCAGCCCGGCCCGATCGGCCCAGCCCGACCTTGCCCACGGTCCGGTCTCGGGCCTACATTTGAAGCCCGGTGGTCGGGCCGGGCCGGGTCCGGGCCCAATGAAACTGGAAATTATGCCTAGTCGGGCCGGGCCGGGCTTTTTTCGGGCTCGGGCCCAAAAACTAGGCCTGGTGGCCGGGCCGGGCCGGGCTCGGGCCTGGGCTTTTAGCACCAAGCTTTTTTGACCCGGCCCGAGATCTGCCCAGGTATAGTCTCAGTCGATTGAGACTAGTCTCAGTCAAGTAATATAGTATGTAAGAAGAAAAAAAAATAAAAAGAAATTGTTTGCACGAATATCGATGCAAGACTAACGGATTATAGTATCGACTTAGACTTCGCGAAGTCTAAATTGACTGATTTCTAGCAAAGCCAGGGCAAATTCAAAATGTCCTGCAGCAACGCGCGGGGTTTCATCTAGTATGTAAGCAAAAGGGAATCTTGTTCGAAGAATCAACAAATATTTTCTAAAGATCATAAAATATAATGTAACCATCTTCATCAAGCAAACAAACATGCCCCGACCCCGTCGTCCTCAACAGGTCAATACGGGGAACTCAACTTCCCTTCACAAGCGGCCCCTCCCTCACCTCCTTTCCTACCCCCGCCGTCTGAGGATGCCGTTTGACGGCGGACGAGGGCGGTGGGGCGTCCTCAGTTTTTCATTTTGCCTAACTCATTCTCTTATCCACACATTTGTTGTCGATCTGATTGCCAAGAATGCTCGTCCAAGATCGTGGCACCGATCCTGCCATGGAAAGCGGCATTCGGTCACATTGTGGCAAAGTGCGAGCCCCTCCAGCCGCGGTGGTGACGGAGGCAAGGGGCATGATGCCACCCGCGGCTGCCCATAGATGTTTCTTGGCTCGTACGGTTGTGTGGCCTTTGCTTGAGATCTTCGGCGCTGTGCACGGATCAACGTATGAGGTACAACTGGCGGTGCCACCACATTATATTATCCACCTAGTCGACTAGGATTCAACAGAGGTGGTTATGGCAAGATGAATCGAAGTCCAGAGGTTGTACACAGTTATGATGTGTGAGACTACTTGGTAATGGCGTTGATATAAGAAGACGACTAGATGGGACAGATCAGAAGAAGTTTGCATGTCAGATGATTGGAGTATTGCAGCAGCCATCTCGGTGAGTGAGGCGGCAACACTCGTAAACTTCGTTATTAGTAGTCTTAGTTTCCAGGGGGAAACCCCCAAGTCTTGTACCTGGCAATGTGGGCTTCCTAGTCATTTTTTCTTGTTGAAGGCATTATTTGAAGATTAGACCTTCTTGAGGATGAAAACCCAAGATGTGACTATGATGGTTGGACCGGACGATGATGGTATTTATGCACTGTAACCTTTTTGAAGGCGTTGCTCTTTAAGAATCTTTTTCGGAGTCTAGTTATTGCCACCATTATCGGCACCAATGAAAGGTTGTGTCCATGATAGCCCACAAGTATAGGGGATCACAACAGTTTTCAAGGGTAGAGTATTCAACCCAAATTTATAGATTCGATACAAGGGGAGCCAAAGATAATTGAGAGTATTAGCAGTTGAGTTGTCAATTCAACCACACCTGGAGATAAATATCTGCAGCAAAGTAATCAGTAGCACAATAATATGATAGTTTGATAGCGGTGATAACTGTGACAATAGCGGTAACAATAGCAGTAGTAATTTTGTAGAAAGTGCAACAGTAACAACAATAGTAGTAACTTAGCAAGAACAATAAGTGGAAAACTCATAGGCACTGGATCGATGTATTCATTGGATGATATTCATCATATAATAGTCATAACCTAGGGCAACACAACACTAGCTCCAGTTCGTCAATGTAATGTAGGCATGTATTCCGTAAATAGGCATACATGCTTATGGAAAAAACTTGCATGCTATCTTTTGTCCTACCCTCCCGTGGCAGTGGGGTCCATAAGGAAACAAAGGGATATTAAGGCCTTCTTTTAATAGAGAACCGGAACAAAGCGTTAACACATAGTGAATACATGAACTCCTCAAACTACAGTCATCACCAGAAAGTATCCCGATTTGTGTCACCCCGAGGTTTACGGGTCATAACATGTAATAGGTGCAATTGACTAGGCAAGATCGATTCAAGAATATTGATATAATGATGATAACATAAACAGTTCAGATCTGAAATCATGGCACTCGGGCCCTAGTGACAAGCATTAAGCATGATAAAGTTAGCAACATCAATCTTTGAACATAGTGGATACTAGGGATCAAGCCCTAGCAAAACTAACTCGATTACATGATGAATCTCATCCAACTCCTCACCGACCAGCAAGCCTACGAAAAAATTACTCACTCCCGGTGGGGAGCATCATGGAATTTGTCGTGGTTTTGTCATGGCAGATGTTCGGGTGAACGGACTTGGATTCGAGGCCATCCCTAAGGTGATGGACTCACAGGGGTTGATTGGAACGAAGGACACGGGTTTACCTAGGTTCGGCCCCTCAAGTAGAGGTAACAACCTACGTCCTACTTGTGCTTGTATTGCTTTGGGTATCGATTACAAGGGAGCTGTTTGCTTGACCTAGTTCTCGATCTCTGCCCACTAAGTCGCCCCGGGTCTCGCCTTTATATAGGAGGTCAAGACCACGGGTCGTACAAGTCGTAAACGACTCTCATAGTCGTGGTTGATTCTATCTCTACATTGTCTTGCCTTCCCGGGCAAGTTGTCTTCGGGCGGGTCACCCACCCGGGTCTTCATACCTTCTCCGTTCGGGCCACGGCCCGGCCCATCTTGTTAAGCCGCCCAACGTCTTGGGCTTACGTCTTCACGTCCCATCCTTGGGCTGGTGTATGAGCCGCCAGGTGTGACTTGGTGCCTCAGGGGCGGGTCTCACCGTGGGGTTATATCCCAAACATTAGGCCCATGCTGATTTGAGCCCGGTCACTTTAGCCTTCTTCTTAATCATCGGCGAGTCTCACTTATGTCACGTGCAAGTAAACAATAACCCGCCATGACATCTCGTTCAAATCTGTCAGAAAGATCCTCTGACGTCCGCAATGAATCTTTACTTATTAAATGGACGGTCCGAGAATCGAGGCGTCCGCCTCGATCAAATAATATCCTGCTGGAAATATGCCCTAGAGGCAATAATAAAATGGTTATTATTGTATTTCCTAGTTCATGATAATTGTCTATTTTTCATGCTATAATTGTGTTAACCGGAAACCATAATACATGTGTGAATACATAGACCACAACATGTCCCTAGTGAGCCTCTAGTTGACTAGCTCGTTGATCAATAGATGGTCACGGTTTCATGACCATGGACATTGGATGTCGTTGATAATGGGATCACATCATTAGGAGGATGATGTGATGGACAAGACCCAATCCTAAGCATAGCACAAGATCGTGTAGTTCGTTTGCTAAAGCTTTTCAATGTCAAGCGTTGTTTCCTTAGACCATGAGATTGTGCAACTCCCGGATACCATAGGAATGCTTTGGGTGTGCCAAACGTCACAACGTAACTGGGTGGCTATAAAGGTGCACTACGGGTATCTCCGAAAGTATCTGTTGGGTTGGCACGAATCGAGACTGAGATTTGTCACTCTGTGTGACGGAGAGGTATCTCTGGGCCCACTCGGTAAGACATCATCATAATGAGCTCAATGTGACTAAGGAGTTAGTCACGAGATGATGTATTACGGAACTAGTAAAAAAACTTGCCGGTAATGAGATTGAACAAGGTATAGAGATACCAACGATCGAATCTCGGGAAAGTATCATACCGGTAGACAAAGGGAATTGTATACGGGATTGATTGAATCCCCGACATCGTGGTTCATCCGATTAGATCATCGTGGAGCATGTGGGAGACAACATGGATATCCAGATCCCGCTGTTGGTTATTGACCGGAGAGGTGTCTCGGTCATGTCTACATGTCTCCCAAACCCGTAGGGTCTACACACTTAAGGTTTGATGACGCTAGGGTTATAGGGAAATGGTATATGTGATTACTGAAAGTTGTTTGGAGTCCTGGATGAGATCCCAGACGTCACGAGGAGCTCCGGAATGGTCCGGAGGTAAAGATTGATATATAGGAAGTCCAGTTTTGGTCACCGGAAAGTTTTCGGGCTCATCGGTAGTGTACCGGGAGTGCCGGGAGGGTGCCGGAGGACCCTCGGGAGGGGTGTGACGACCAAAGGACTTCGTGGGCCCTTAGAGGAGGTGTGCCAGCCCTTATTGGGCTGGACAAGACCTTCTAGAAAGGCCCATGTGACTGGAGATAATAGATAGGGCTGAAAAAGGTTTAAAAGGAGGAGATCCACCTCCCTTGTGGGAGGTGGACTCTCCCCCTAGTTCAGACGAAGCTCTCCTCCTTGGAGGAGGGGCCAAGGCAGACCTCCCTCTCCCTCCTCCTATATATATGCAAGGGTTTGGGCTGATTTGAGACACGACTTCTTTCTCTCTCGGTGCAGCCCTACCCTTCCTCTTCCTCGTTCTCCGTAGCGCCTGGCGAAGCCCTGCCAGAGTTCACGTTGCTCCACCGTCACCACGCCGTCGTGCTGCCGGAGGTCTCCCTCAACCTATCCCTCCTCCTTGATGGATCAAGGCATAGGAGACGTCACCGGGTTGCACGTGTGTTGAATGCGGAGGCGCCGTTGTTCAGCGCTGAGATTGGAATCCACCGCGATCTGAATCGCAGCGAGTACGACTCCACTAACCACGTTCTTGTAATGCTTCTGCTTAGCAATCTTCAAAGGTATGAAGATGCAATCTCTCCCCACTCATTGCTGGTTTCTCCATAGATAGATCTTGGTGATACGTAGGAATTTTTTGATTTACTACTACTTCTCCCAACATATCCGTCGCCTGGATTTTCGCGCCTGTTTCCACCTTTGCCTATTAAATAGGACCGCGGAAGGGTGGCATTTGTTTTCCTCCCCACTCGCTCTTTGTCTTCTTCCTTCCGCCACTGCCACTCCAATGCACCTCACTCCGGTGACGTCTTCACACCGTCGTCGTCGAGGCCGCTGCATGAACCTATTTGTTCTAGAGTTCTGCCCGCGTCCGCCGTGCCATCTCCGGTAAGTCTTTTCTCCCCTAGATCCGTAGCCATTTCGGTAGGGTTTCACGGAGTTCTTCCGCTGCTTAGAACACGATATTCTCTCCAATGCTAGCCATGCTTTCTCCATAAAGACTCGATGATATGCTTTTCCCATTGCGGCGTTCTGTAGAAAACCGATAGCAGCACCGCGTAGATCTGCAATTGCTCCGCCTGCCGTTTTCAAACTTTCGCCATTTCGACAGTTCGTTGCTAGGTTTGAAATAAACCATTTTTCTCTATTTTATAGATCCGTAATCTCAGAGATATGTTGTGAAACCTGTTTTCCACACTTAGCCAAATTTTGCCTTGTCTTCTCATAAACTTGACCCGCCATGTAATTCCGGCTCTCACCAACCGGATCCTGGCGGCTTAATCTTATAAAATCTTAGGCTTTTAACCGCCCGTAGACGTTTGCCGTTCCCTGACTCGCCGTACATTGTTACCTTGTGCAGTTTTGAACCGCCGCCATGTCTCGTGCATCCAACTCATGCAATTGGGTTGGCTCTTGCATCACTGAAGAATTCCTGATGGACTTTGTACACGCGGGCACCATTCCCGCCAAAGATGTCATCCATTGGTGGGTTCCGGGTAATGTACTAAAGCCCGTTCCTCAGGAGGGCGAAGTAGTTGTATTTTCAGATCATGTCGAACGTGGGTTTGTACCCCTGGCTAAAAATTCTTCGGGATGTTCTTCACTTTTACAAGCTGCACCCTCAAGACCTTGCTCCCAACTCCGTTTCCAACATCTGCAACTTCCAAGTGCTCAGTGAAGTCTACTTGCAAACAGAGCTGTTCGTTGGTCTCTTTTGTGAGTTTTTTATGCAAACCGCTAGACAGAGGTGAAGGCCGGCCCAAGCTTAGAACTTGGCGGGATTTCTATCTAGAGGAGTCGGGACATAATATTTCCGGATGTTCAGATGCCGAGTCATCCTAAAGATTGGAACAAGACTTGGTTTTACTGTAAATATACCTCCCCTGATGGAGAGCATCCCCTATCGGGTTATCGCCCATCCCGGCTCAGGACGACCTCTGAGCTTCCTGGCCGGTTGTCAACTGCTGAACGGTCGAAGCATGCGCCAACTCACGCCAAAATTAAAGCCCTTATGGCCAATGGACTGACGGGATTGGATTTGATCTGCTGCTTTCTTGGAGGATCATGCCTTTGAGCCGACGCAGTCGCCTTATGTGCGAACATCCAGGCCAATATGATGATTCCCTCTGGTTCAGCCGGACAACGCTATCAGAGGATGACATTACAACCGCCATCCGGAGTCTTGTCCACGAATCTTCAGGAGCTTGCAGCGCCATTGGGCTGGCGCCTTTCTGTGCCGCTAACCCGGCCCCGGATGTAGGGCGACTCTTTTTGCTCTCTTTTCTGTATTAGTTATATCTTGGCAATCTCTTTACCTTTTGCCGGCTTATATTTTCAGGCTAATTCTGACTTCTGGAAGAATAAATATGTTCCTCCTCTGAAGAAATCCAGGAAGAAGACTGTGGCCTGAAAGAAGAAGACCACTCCTTAGGAAGAGCCGGAAGAACAGCCGGAATCCGACGGCTCAGAGGTATAACTCGACTATTTTTACTGCATCTTTAAT
The DNA here is from genome assembly GCA_022496015.1 of Hordeum marinum. NCBI lineage: Eukaryota > Viridiplantae > Streptophyta > Magnoliopsida > Poales > Poaceae > Hordeum > Hordeum marinum. Next base: position 14,624,357 of record CM039674.1, read on the forward strand.
CACCTTATTAACAACAATCATTCATAGGACAAGACAGAGACCAGCCATGTCAACGCCCCTGAGGTAACTTACGTTTCGTCTGACTCAGACTACTTTTTACCCCAGAAGAAGCGGCGGGTCGTTCGAAAAGTTCCCCTTTCTCATCCTCTAGCTTACTTAGACCCCCAATTTCTTTTGAAAAAGAAACAGCAAGCCACCTGACGCCAGACCCAGAGCGCCGGCTTTATTGTTCTCATGTCCGGGTTGCCTAACTCTCTGGCTCAAAGGAAGCGTCCAGCTGAGGTACATATTCCTTCTCTGTTTGATTTTAGTAATCCTTCCTTTGTAATTTCAAGATTGCCTTATATTACTTGAACTACTTTTCAGGGATCCTCACCTTCGTCTGGTGACTCTACAACCACTACTCTGTCGCCTCCAAAGATTAACCCGCTGTATGTGTGTTATTCAAGCATTACATCCGAGTCTTTGGTGGTTGTAAACTTCGGGCTTTAACTTTTGTGCTCTTCAGGGCGCAAGCCAAGCGAAGGAAAAACAAGTCCTCCCCTGGCCCTAATGCTCAAGAACCGGAGCTTGTCAAGCCGAATGTCCCCATGCCGGTCCAAAGAGGCGCCGGAAAAGACTTGTCCTTCTGCAAAGCCAGCGACCGACGACATAATTCCTGAGAGTCCTCCAAGAGACCATTCCACGCCGCCAAGCTCTTCCAAAGTTGCCGATGAAACAGCTACTCCGGATGTTTTTATTACTGGCACCGGCTTCCATTCTCCTCAACCTCATGTGCTAACAAAGCATAGTGAGACGACTAAGGCCTCCAAGAAGCTGGAGTTTGAGTTCCCCGGCCTTGAGAAGATGACAACTGATGAACTTCATGCTGGTTATTTGAGCCGCCTGTCCACAAGCCGGGACTTGGAGCTCAAGCTTGCCAATTTAATGAAGAATAAATATGAGGTATTCTTTACTCTCCTTATACCCTTACGTAGCCCCCAAGAGCCGGGTTAATATTGGCTGATGATAATTCGGGTCTTCAAAACCTACTAGAAGTAGAAATACTTAGCCTGTAGTCCTCAACTTATTTAGAAGTAATCGCAAATCATCATTCGTAGCCCCCACGGGCCGGCTCAAATTTGATAATATTGAGCCGGAGCTTTATTGAAGATAGCTATTAGAGCCAATTGTAGCCCCCAAGGGCCGGCTCAATCTTATTAAATTTGCGTCGGATCTTTTCCTTGGAAACCAGTTGAAGAGCCAAAGTGTAGCCCCCAAGTTCCGGGTTAACTTGATGAAGATGATCCGGAACTGCCTTTTAATCTAGGAGATCAAATAGACATTAGCCCCCAAGTGTCATACATATTGCTTGCAATCTGTTTGAGACTTGCTGAGTCTTTTAAACTTCTCCTCCTGATGGCTCATTCCATACTTTGATATGTCATAGGAAGCTTTAAACGAAGCCGGGTCAGAAGTGGCTGACTTAAAAAATAATCTAGCCACGCAGCAAGCCGCCCAAAGTGAAGCTGATGAAAAATGCCGGCTCCTCTCCGAAGAACTGACCAAGGTCAAGGCCGACTTTGCAACCTTCAAAGAGTCTGCTAAAGCTAAACAAGCCGCCCTGACTCAATGGGCGGATGACGCTGACCAGCGGCTGATGATCGTGTCTGATGAGCTGCAGTCTTTGAAGTGATATTAAGAAAATGACAGTCGCCATCTTTGGTAAGTATTTGATAGCTTAACCCAATTTGTGTATTGTACTTTTACCGGTGACTCATGACGAAGCGTCCGTCTTATGTAGGTCCTAGGAGCCGCCAACTCGCTTTCGACAGCTTGCTACCCTTGAAGGCCATGTATACTCTGACGGAACAGCTTTACTGTGGCGCTGTTTGTACGATCAAGTCTGTACTTTACAAGGATAACACCCCTTCAACTATTAAAGGGGTCTTAGAGGTTCTTTCCATGCCGCCAAAGTAAATTGTAGAGTTGAAGAGATCAGCCACCCGACAGGGGGCTATCGCAGCCATAAGCCGGGCATTGGCCTTTGCTCCAGAATTGACTCCGGCTCACATGATGGACGGGTTTCCTTCCAAAAAAGATGATGGCTCCGAGTTTACAGAGGCTGACTATGCATGGTGTGTGAAGGCTTCCAAAGTCCTTGCCTCCATGTTAGCAGAAGAAGTCAACTTGGAGACATATCAGGCGGCTTACATCGCTGATCAGAAAAGAATCCGCGACCCTCTCTTTGAGTCCAAGGACCTAACACCTGCCCGCAGTAAGAACCTTTTTGCTTCTGAACTTGACCCGTCCCCCTTCTTTGAAGAAGGAAACTTTGCAGCTTTAACCAACTGCAACTGGGACTTGGAAAATCTTCAGAGCAAGGAGGTCGAAGACCCGGAGCAGGGTGACCCGCCGGCTAGCTAATGGAATTGTGAGCGCCTGTTGATAAGTCGGCTCTTTTGACCCGCCATGAGCGGTGTAAGACACTTAAAATATTTTTGTCTCTATGGAGAGCATATGTAATAGGCTTGTAGTAACTTTGCCTTTGCCTGAATTGTGCCATCGTGTACATAAATAGCCCGGCTTAATATATATATATCATCTTCCTTGCACTTCATATTGGATGCTTACCGACTCTTGGCGGCTTAATTGACCTACAAGAATAGATGTATCTTGACATTATTAGGAGGGAGGCTTAAAAGCATAACCCAAAACATTTAGTATCTTCCTAACATGTTTTTTAAAAACGGCTCATGTGCCGGTTCTACTAGGCCACATAAAAACCAATGAAGATGGTGTGTAAGCTACACCCGGCGGGTGAGAAGCCCCCAAGTGACTTTTGTTGATGGAGTCAACTATTTGGCTTAATAGCCGATCGATAGGGTCTGATAAGCTACACCTGGAGGGTGGGAAGCCCCCTGGACGATTAAGTTGACTTGTCAACTTTTTGGCTTAAGAGCCGGCTGATAGGGTCTGATAAGCTACACTCGGAGGGTGGGAAGCCCCGTGGACAACCAAGTTGACTTGTCAACTTTTTGGCTTAAGAGCCGGATGATAGGGTCTGATAAGCTACACCTAGAGAGTGGGAAGCCCCCTGGACAACCAAGTTGACTTGTCAACTTTTTGGCTTAAGAGCCGGCTGATAGGGCCTGATAAGCTACACCCGAAGGGTGGGAAGCCCCCTGGACAACCAAGTTGACTTGTCAACTTTTTGGCTTAAGAGCCGTTTGATATGGTCTAATAAGCTACACCCGGAGGGTGGGAAGCCCCCTGGACAACCAAGTTGACTTGTCAACTTTTTTGGCTTAAAAGCCGACCGATAGGGTCTGATAAGGTACACCTGGAGGGTGGGAAGCCCCCTATACGGCTATGTTGACTTGTCAACATTTTTGGCTTAAGAGCCGGTTGATAGGGTCTGATAAGCTACACCCGGAGGGTGGGAAGCCCCCTGGACAACCAAGTTGACTTGTCAACTTTTTTGGCTTAAAAGCGACAGATAGGGTCTAATAAGCTACACCCGGAGGGTGGGAAGCCCCCTGTACGGCTATGTTGAGTTGTCAACATTTCTGGCTTAAGAGTCGGCTGATAGGGTCTGATAAGCTACACCCGGAGGGTGGGAAGCCCCCTGGACAACCATGTTGACGGAGTCAACTTTTTTGCACGGATGAAGATATGCGAAATGGAAGAGGCCCCGCCTTGCAGGGATGCTACTTTATTCATATATAAATATGATATGTATAATGATAGTGTACAATGTCGACTCTCAACAACTTAGGTGTAATAAGGCCGCAGATGCGCTATGTTCCACGGCCGGTGGGTCTCCTGCCCCGAGGTATGTGAGTCGTCCCGAATGTTAATGAGATAATACGACCCGTTGTTGAGATTTCTACTGACCACGAAAGGTCCTTACCATGGAGGAGATAGCTTATGCACATTTGTCTTGTCTTGAATCAACCACAGCACTAAGTCGCCTTCTTGAAACGTCTGGGTCTCGACTCTGCGGCTATGATAGCGGCGCAGGTCTTACTGATAGATCGCCGAACGAGCATCCGCCAGTTCTCGTTCCTCCTCCAAGGCATCCAACGCGTCTTGACGCATCGTCTCATTGTCCGTCTCAACGTAAGCTGCCACTCGTGGCGAGTCATGACGGATGTCACTTGGTAACACGACCTCTGGACCGTAAACCATGAAGAAAGGTGTATAACCTGTGGATCTGTTGAGGGTAGTTCTGATGCTCCATAATACGGATGAAAACTCTTCCACCCAACAACCCGGCACCCGCTGTAAAGGAACCATAAGTAGGGGCTTGATACCTCTCAAGATTTCTTGGTTAGCACACTCCGCCTGACCGTTGGACTGTGGATGAGCAACCGCGAAAACATCAAGCCGGATGTGTTCCAGGTCACAGAATGTTTTCATAGCCCCCTTGGACAAGTTTGTGCCATTGTCCGTGATGATGTTGTGAGGGTAACCAAAATGGTAGATCAGCTTTTTGATAAATTGAACCGATGTAGCCGCGTCACACTTGCTGATCGGCTCAGCCTCTACCCACTTGGTGATCTTATCAACCTCCACCAAGAGGTGCGTTTTCTTATCCTTGGATCTCTTGAAAGGCCCGACCATATCGAGCCCCCAGACTACAAACGGCCAAGTAATTGGTATCATGGGCAATTCTTGAGCCGGAACATGAGCACGCCGGCCAAACTTTTGACAGCTGTCGCACTTGCAGACCAGATCCTCTGCGTTCTTGTGAGCCGTCAACCAGAAGAAACCATGGCGAAAAGCCTTGGCCACCAGAGATTTTGAGCCGGTGTGATGTCCGCAATCACCAGCATGAATTTCATTGAAGATTTCCTTACCCTCCTCTGGTGAGACACAACGTTGAAACACTCCGGTGACACTACACTTGTGTAACTCGCCATTGACGATCGTCATGGATTTAGACCACCGGGTTATCTGTCTGGCCAGATTTTCATCATCAGGTAACTCACCTCGAGTCAAATATGCCAAGTAAGGCGCAATCCAATCGGGAATATCATGTAGAGCCGCCACCAATTGTCCCCCTGGGTCAGGAACAGCCAAATCTTCCTCTGAGGGTAACTTGATAGTCGGGTGATATAAGACATCCAGAAAGATATTGGGCAGCACCGGCTTTTGCTGAGAGCCTAACCTTGATAGGGCATCAGCCACCTTGTTTCTGCGATGATCAATGTGATCCACCTGATAACCCTTGAAGTGACGAGCAATGACATCCACCGCTTGACGATAAGCCGCCATCCGCGGATCCCTGAAATTCCAAGTGCCTGAAACTTGTTGAGCCACAAGGTCTGAGTCGCTGAAGCACCTTAACCGGCTTAAGTTCATCTCCTTAGCTACCCTGAGGCCATGAAGCAGGGCTTCATATTCAGCTGTATTATTAGTGCAAGGGAACATCATCTGGAGCACATAACAGAACTTATCACCTTTGGGAGATGTTAAAACAACTCTTGCCCCTGATCCTTCTAGCTGCTTGGATCCATCAAAGTGTATTGTCCAGTATGTGTTATCCGGATTTTCTTTTGGCGCCTAACACTCTGTCGAGTCATTTATGAAATCCACAAGGGCTTGAGACTTGACAGCTGTACGTGGTACGTATTTTAGATTGATAGGTCCCAGCTCCAATGCCCACTTAGCAATCCTACCAGTGGCTTCTCTGTTTTGAATTATGTCCCCCAACGGAGCAGAGCTGACCACGGTTATCTGGTGCCCTAAGAAGTAATACTTTAACTTGCGGTTGGCCATGAACACCCCATACACTAGCTTCTACCAATGTGGATACCTCTGCTTGGACTTTGTCAGGACCTGACTGATATAGTAAACTGGCCTTCGAACCACATATTCTTTCCCTGACTCCTTGCGCCCGACCACAATTGCAGCGCTAATAGCCCTGTTGTTAGGTGCCACGTATAGGAGCAAGGGTTCTTTTTCAGTCAGAGTGGCTAAAACCGGCGGCTCAGTGAGCTGCTTCTTGAGTGCCTCAAACGCTTCACCCGCCGCCATACTCCAGACAAAATTGTCTGTCTTCCTCATCATTTGATACAAAGAGATGGCTTCTCACCAAGGAAGCTTATAAACCGGCTCAACGTGGTGATCCGCCCTGCCAGCCGTTGGACATCATTGATACAAGCCGGCTCAGCCAGGGAGGTGATAGCCTTGATCTTATCCGGGTTAGCCTCAATAGCACGCTTAGAAACCAGAAATCCCAAGAGCTTGCCATCTGGAACACCAAAGACGCACTTTGCCGGATTAAGCATCATCTTATAAGTCCACAGATTGTCAAACGTTTCCTTTAAGTCGTCAAGCAGGGTCTCCTTTTTTCCTTGACTTGATCACAATATCATCCATATAAGCATGAACGTTGCGTCCAATCTGATTGTGAAGACAATTCTATACACAACGTTGATAAGTCGCCTGGGCACTCTTGAGGCCAAAAGGCATAGACACATAGCAGAAGGCTCCAAAAGGCGTGATGAAAGCCGTCTTCTCTTGGTATTTAACCGCCATCTTGATCTGATGGTAACCCGAATAAGCATCCAGGAAGCATAAACTTTCGCAACCCGCTGTAGCATCAATGATTTGATCTATACGAGGGAGAGCAAAAGGATCAGCCGGACAGGCCTTGTTAAGATCCGTATAGTCCACACACATACGCCACGTGCCGTTCTTCTTGATCACAAGCACTGGGTTAGCAAGCCACTCCGGGTGAAAGACCTCAATGATGAAACCCACCGCTAAGAGCTGGGCAACCTCTTCCCCAATGGCCTTGCGTCTCTCCTTGTTGAACCGCCGTAGAAATTGCTTGACCGGTTTAAACTTAGGATCCACATTAAGGTTATGCTCAGCGAACTCTCTCGGTACACCCGGCATGTCAGAAGGTTTCCATGCAAAGATGTCCCGATTCTCACGGATGAATTCGATGAGTGCGCTTTCCTATTTGGGATCCATGTTGGCCCCAATAATGAACTGTTTGGATGAGTCGCCCGGAGTGAAATCTACCGCCTTGGTATCATCCGCCAAAAACTTGAGTGGCGGCTCAACCTCCGTGGTGGGCTTCTTCAGCGGGGTCATATCCTCTGAGTAAACATTCTCCTTACAGAAATTGAGCTTCGCCTCAGCACAACTGGATTCTGCGTAAGTCGCGTCCCCTTCTTAGCACTCAATAGCCGTATTCGATCACCATGAATAGTAATCGTGCCCCTTAACCCGGGCATCTTGAGCTGTAAGTAGACGTAACAGGGCCTAGCCATGAACTTAGCATAAGCCGGCCGCCCAAACAATGCATGATAAGGGCTCTTGATCTTGACCACTTCAAACCACAAGGATTCCACCCTGTAGTTGTACTCATCACCAAAGGCGACTTCCAAACAAATCCTGCCCACCGGGTAAGCTGACTTGCCCGGTACTACACCATGAAAAATTATTGATGAGGGATTAAGGTCCTTATCAAGCAGCTTCATCCGCCGGAAGGTATCATAATACAGGATGTTGATGCTACTGCCACCATCCATGAGTACCTTATTCACCATATATCCTCCCACTTGGGGAGAAACTACTAGGGCTAGCTGCCCCGGGTCATCAACACGCAGCGGGTGATCCTTCCGGCTCCATGTTATGTCATACTCAGACCACTTCAAGTATTGCGGCAGAGCCGACGCGACTGCGTTAACCGCTCGCTTGCACAATTTCTGATCCCGTTTGTTAAGGCTGGTCATAAAAACTTGATACTGGCCTGAACTGAGCTGTTTTGGATTACTCTGATACCCAGATTGATTATGCTGTTGCTGATTGTTGTTACTAGAGTGCTGAGAATGTCCTTCTTGATTGCCCTGACTGTCGTGGATTTATCACGGCAGATGTCCGGGTGAACGGACTTGGATTCGAGGCCATCGCTAACGGGGTGGACTCAAAGGGGTTAGTTGGGACGAAAGACATGGATTTACCCAGGTTCGGGCCCTCAAGTCGAGGTAATAGCCTACGTCGTGCTTGTGTTTGTATTACTTGTATATCGATTACAAGGAGCTAGAAGCCTGACCTAGTTCTCAATCCCCCCTCCCATAAGTCGCCCCGGGTCTGCCTTTATATAAGAGGTCAGGACTACCGGGTCATTACAATAGCTAACCGAGGCTTACTGTATCTCCGAGTCTCTCTCTATCTCTTGTCCAATCTGCCTCTGTGACGGCTTACACGCCTGGGTCTTCTCTGTCCGGGCCGTCATACGGCCCACACCTTGAGCTGCCTATCTTCCTGGGCCACCAGTCTCACGGCTCACCCTTGGGCTGGCTCACGAGCCAACAACATAACCCGGAGCCTCTAGGGCGGGTCATACCGTGGGGTTGTATCCCCAACATTAGGCCCCAGGTTGAATTGAGCTTGCTCACTTCATCCTTCTCTTCCGATTTTGGTGAGTCGCCCTGAAATGACCTGGCGTGACTTCATGAGATCTTGCTGACATACCACCGAATCTTTCATTAACTGTCATCCCGATCGAGGCGTCCGCCTCGGTCAAACGGTGTCGTCGCCTGGATTTTTGCGCCTTCCTTAATCCCTTTTTAAATATGACCCATGCGGGTCGGAGTTTTTCATCCTCCCCGCTCGTGCCTCTTCTTCTTCCTGTCGCCGCCGCTCTAGCGTCCTCGTCGTCCGGCGCCGTCTTCGCATCTGCACCGACCGGGCCGCTGCATCACCCTGATACGGACCAGATTTCTTCCGCCGTTGCGGCAACATCTCCGGTGAGTTCTCCTTCTTTAGATCGCCCACCGCCGTAGTAGGGTTCCACTGTAGTAGTGTTCCACCGTAGCAGGGTTCCGCCACCGCCGCTCGGGCTCCAGCACCGCCGCTGCGAGTATATCTCGACGCCATTGTCGCCTTTAGATCGCGCTCTCGCCCCGCTGCCGCACGCGGGCCGGCCGCACGTAATGCGTGGACTGCGATAGCTTCGCTCCATTTTCTTTCCTTCTGCTGTTCATTGCTAGGTCTGGATTTAATCCTTTTTTGCCGCTTTTGTAGATCTGTAGTCATAGTAATAGTTTGCGGAATCTGTTTCTAGGACTTAGCCGATTTTTCAATCTTCCTTTCGTCTGTTGAGTCGCTAAGTTTCTCCGGCTCTCATCAACCGGGTCTTTCCACCTTATCCGTAGAACCCTTAAACTTTTAAGCCGTCAAAAATATTTGCTTGCGCTTTGACTCAGCACGCCTTTTACCTTGCACAACACTTAAGCCGCCAATATGTCTCGTGCGTCCAACTCATGCAACTAGGTTGGTTCTTGCGTTACAGAGGAGTACTTAGCAGGTTACATTGAAGCGGGTACTCTCCCTCCCAAAGAGGTTCTCAATTGGCGGGTTCCAGGTGACGAGACCCGGCCTTCTCCCCAAAATGGAGAGATAGTAGTCTTCGCTGATCACATCGAGCGAGGGTTCGTGCCGCCCGGCTCTAAGTTTTTCCGGGATGTCCTTCATTTTTACAAGCTGCATCCTCAAGATTTGGCACCTAACTCCGTCTCAAACATCTGCAACTTTCAAGTTCTCTCCGAGGCTTATCTGCAAACTAAGCCGTCCGTGTGTTTCTTTCGAGAGTTCTTCTATGCCAACCGCCAAACAGAAATGAAGGGTGGTTCGAGTCTGGAGCTAGGCGGCATTTCGATTCAACGCCGCCGAGACATCATCTGTCCTGCTACTCTAATGCCAAGCCACCCGAAAGATTGGAATAAGACATGGTTCTATTGCCCAGAGACCTCTCGTGAGAAAGAGCACTCATTGGCGGGTTACCGCCCCTCCCGGCTTAGGACAGACACAGAGCTTTCCGGATGGCTCTCAGCCTCGGAGCGTGCCAGATACGAGCCGTTCCACGCCAAGATCAAGGCGCTCCTGGCCAACGGTTTAATAGGATTGGATTTGATCCGCTGCTGGATCTCCTGGCGGATCATGCCTTTAAGCCGCAGAGGTCGGCTTATGTGTGCGTATGAAGGCAAATATGACAGCTTGTTGTGCTTCAGCGAATCAACACTGTCAGAGGATGATATTAGGACTACCATCCGGAGTCTTGTCCATGAGGCTTCCGGCTCATGCAGTGCCATCGTCCTGGCGCCTTTCTGCGTCAATAACCCAGCTCCTAATGTAAGTTAATCTCCTCCCATCTGCCTCTTAGATATTGTTTGTACCTTGTTGATTTTGTTATTCATTCTCCAGGTCATTCCTATAGGCCGGCTCAGACTTCTGGAAGAAGGAATATGTTGCCCCTCCCAAGAAATCCAAGAAGAAGGTCGTGACCAATAGGGCTAAAAAAGATGCCTCGCAAGAGAATTTGCTTGACCCGCCACCATCATCCAGCTCAGAGGTAATATTTTAACTGCTTTGTTTGATCTTTTACCTTCTTGCTTTATTAATGCTTGTTTTACTCGCAGGATGAGGTAGAAACCAGCCGTGCCAATGCTCCTGAGGTAAATTACATTTCGTCTGGCTCAGAATGTTTCGTCCCCCGAAAGCTGCGGCGGGTTATCAGAAAAGTTCCTCTTTCTCACCCTCTTGCTTATCTGGCTCCCGATTTTCTCTTGAAAAAGCAACAACAAGCTGAGCGTCGACAGGCTCGAAGCATCGTCTCTACTGAGCTCATGTCTGGGTTACCAAACTCTTCGGCTCCAATGAAACGTCCCGCCGAGGTTTAAGTCTCTACTTTTCCTTCTGACTTTCCTTCGTAAACTTGACACTTTCTTCACCTTTATGTTTTATTCTTTTTAGAAATCACCTTCCTCCGGCGACTCTTCGGCTTCAATACTACCACCGCCCAAGATCAACCCGCTGTAAGCATTTCTTACTATGATATCCGGACATCCGGTGTCTTAATATGATAGTAACATATTCAACTGCTGATCCTTCTATTTTGAAGTGCTCAAGATAAATTTTGCAAGACCAACAAGCCCTCCTCCGGCCCGGTTAACCAAGAGCTAGAGCCCGAACAACCGGAGGAGGCTGAACCAGAAGAAAATCCACCAGCTGCCTCCACAGAGTCGACCGCTACTGATATCATCATGGAGAGCCCTCCAAGGGCCCCAACAAAACCGGCGACTCCTGCCAATACCACTGAAACTCCAGATGTTGTTATCACCGGGTCTGGTCACCAAACTCCTCCGGCTCATGTGTTGACCAAGCATACAGAGCTGGCTGAAGCCTCGAAGAAGCTGAACTTTGACTCTTCGTGCGAGAGGATGACAGTCGAAGAGCTCCACGCTGGGTACATAAACCGGGTTACCACCAGCCGGGAGCTGGAACTTCGGCTGGTCTCTTTAATGAAGACAAAATATGAGGTACCTTTCCTTCTTACCATATCCTTACTTAGCCCCCAAGAGCCGGTTTAACGCACTCAATCGTTGAGCCGGGTCTTCGTTGAACTTTCTGTTAGAACAAATGTATAATCATTGTCCCCTAGAGTCGGCTTAATTTGCCAAAGTTGAATCAGATCTTTCTTTAGATAACTTAAACTGACATTCGTAGCCCCCAAGGGCCGGCTCAAGCTTGATGAAGTTGAGTCGGATCTTCTATTTAGAAGTAAATCGAAGAGCTATATTGTAGCCCCCAATTTCCGGTTTAACTTTGAAGAAGATGAGCCGGAATTGCATTGCATACTGAAAGATCAAATATACATTAGCCCCCAAGTGTCAAATATATTGCTTGCAATCTGTTTGAGACTTGCATAAATTTGCTTTTAATACTCGTCCTATACTTTGGCGACTTATCCTGTATTTTGATGTCTTATAGGAAGCTTTAAACGAAGCCGGCTCTCAATTGTCTGATCTGAAGGCAAATTTAGTCGCTCAACAAGAAGCCCGCAGCGTCTCTGACGAAAAGTGTCGGCTGCTATCTGAAGAGCTGGTCCATATTAAGGTGGAGCTTGCTTCTTTAAAAGAATCTACTAAGTTGGAGAAAGCCGTTGACCAAACGAGCAGATGACGCCGACCAGCGGCTAACAGCCGTGGCGGATGAGCTTCAAGGCCTAAAGTGTCATATAACCAAGATGGCAGCCGCTCTCTTTGGTAAGTTCTTACTCATTTCATGTTTCCAGCATGTCTTATGCATCTGTTGTGATGGCGACTCATCTTGCTTTGTTTGACATTTACAGGCCCCAGAAGCCGGCAATTGGCTGCAGATAGCCTACCCCTGAAGGCTATTTACACCCTTGCAGAGCAGCTTTATTGCGGCGCTATTTTCACGATTAAGACGGTTCAATACAAGGAGAAGATCCCCACCGCTCTGAAGGGTGTCTTGGAACTCTTCTCCACAATGCCCAAGCAGATAGAAGAGCTGAAGAAATCCGCCTTCCGCCAAGGAGCCGTCGCTGGATTGAGCCGGGCTCTCGTCTTCGCCCCCGAGCTAACACCGGCTGAAATGATGGATGGTTACCCGTCCAAAAAAGATGACGGCTTAGAATTCACCGAAGAAGATTACATCCGGTGTGTCAAAGAGTCACGTTATCTGGCCTCTGTACTAGCTGATGAAGCTGACTTGAGCACTTATCAGGCGGCTTATGACGCAGAGGAGAAGAGGATCCGCAGGCCTCTCTACGAGTGGAAGGATCTGACACCCGTCCGTAGTAAGGACCTCTTCCCTTGTGAGCTTGATGCGTCCCCTTTCCTTGAAGGGTCTTTCGCTGCTCTGGCTGACTGTAATTGGGAATTGGGAAATCTCCAGATAAAGCCAGCAGAAGAGCCGGAGCGGGATGAGCCGGCCAATATCTGAAAGTTGTCCCTTTAACCTTTCTGAGCGTAGAATCATGTTCTGATCTATGTAATGACCCGCCTGTGAGCGGTTGAAACTTGGCAATACCTTTGCTCCTTCTGAGAGTAACTTTTGTAATAGAGTAAGGATGATCCTGCCGTTTGCCGGCTGTTTATATTTTCATCTCTGTGTTTCAATTTAATGCGTTGCCGGCTCTCCATTGATATACCTTGAGCTTTTCTGATGAGGGGTGTCTGTCTTTGAAGACGTCATTCCTTCTCTAGAATATTATAGCCGGATAATATCTTTGAAAACTCAAATTTTGTCAACGGGAGCAACATGGCTCCGGGTCTTTGTCGGATGAATCCATTAAGGAGCCGGTTGTCTTAGGATAATGTAAGCTATACCTGATGGTAAGAAGCCTCTATCGACAATTGCGGCTATTGATGAACCGGAAGCGGCTTAAAGCCGGCTGTATGAAGGGTAATGTAAGCTATACCTGACGGTAAGAAGCCTCCTTTTAACATTAAATGTTGTATGTGCAAATGCCGGCTATTGATGGGAGATGTAAGCTATACCTTAAGGCAAGAAGCCTCCATCGACAGCCGCGACTAATAATCAGCCTGAGACGGCATAAAGCCGGCTGTTTGAAAGGAGATGTAAGCTATACCTGAAGTCAAGAAGCCTCTTTCAACAGCTACAGTTGATAAGCAACTGAGGTTTGGCATAAACGCCGGTTGTTAGGGTGAGATAAGTGAACCCGTCGGTAAGAAGCCCCCTTCGACAACCGCAGTTAATAAGTAACCGGAAGTGGCATAAAGCTAACCATTAGGGTGAGATAAGCGATGCCCGTCGGTAAGAAGCCCCCTTGGATGGCCGCAGTTGATAAGCAACTGGAATTTGGTGTACATGCTATTGTCTTAGGGTCATGTAAGCTATACCAAAGGTAAGAAGCCTCCATCAACAACAGCGCTTAATGTAACCAAACTAGGCATAAAGCCAACTGTGCGAGGGAGATGTAAGCTATACCCGGAGGCAAGAAGCCTCCTCGCAACAGTTTAATAACAGCTGGCTGTGCAAAGGAGATGTAAGCTATACCCGAAGGCAAGAAGCCTCTTTGAACAGTGCTTAATTGGGCATAACGCCGGCTGTGCAAGGGAGATGTAAGCTATACCCGAAGGCAAGAAGCCTCCTTGCAACAGCGTGAAAGCAGACTGTGTAGGGGACATGTGAGCTATACCCGAAGGCAAGAAGCCTCCCTGCAACAATGCTTGATAGGGCATAAAGCCGGATCAGCCGTTTTGACGGTGAACAAACCACTTTGACTCGAATCTTTGAGCCGGAATTTTTTCATCTTGATTGCACAAAGGTATACATAAGAGCAGAGGCCCCAGTCTTTGCGGGGATGCTAGTTTTACTCATGTAAGTATGATATATACAATGATAGCGGCTTTCCATGCCTGCTAAGTAAAGTATGGCCGTAAATGTGCGATATTCCATGGCCGCAATGTCTCTTAACCCGCGGTTTCTGACTCAACTCGGATATCAATGAGGTAATATGACCTATTGTTAAGGTTTCTGCTGATCACAAAAGGCCCCTCCCATGGTGGACATAACTTATGCATTCCAGATTGGTCTTGAATCAACCGGAGCCCAGGTCACCCTCCTGGAATGTCCGGGTCTTCACCCTGCGGCTATGATAGCGTCGCAGGTCTTGTTGATAAATTGTCGACCTGGCTGCTGCTAACTCTCGTGCTTCATCCAAGGCATCCAACGCATCTTGGCATGCTACCTCATTGTCCGTCTCAACATAAGTCGCCACCCTTGGTGAGTCGTGCCGGATATTGCTGGGTAGAACCGCCTCAGTGCCATACACCATGAATAAGTGCGTGAAACCTGTAGATCTGTTAGGGGTAGTTCTAATGCTCCATAAGACGGAAGGCAACTCCTCAACCCAACATCCGGGTGTCCGCTTCAAAGGGACCATGAGCCGTGGTTTAACACCTCTCAAAATTTCCTGATTTGCTCGCTCCGCCTGACCATTAGACTGTGGATGTGCCACGGCTGAAACATCAAGCCGGATATGCTCCTTCTCACAGAATGTTGTCATAGCTCCTTTGGATAGATTTGTTCCATTGTCCATAATGATACTGTGCGGGTAACCAAAATGATAGATCAGCTTCTTAATAAACTGAACCGCTGCCACGTCACATTTACTGACCGGCTCTGATTCTACCCACTTAGTAAATTTATCAATTTCCACCAGAAGGTGTGTTTTCTTATCTTTGGATTTCTTGAAGGGTCCTACCATATCAAGCCCCCAGATCGCAAACGACCAAGTGATTGGTATCATCCTCAACTCTTGAGCCGGAATGTGAGCACGCCGGCCAATCTTCTGACAGCCGCTACACTTACGGACTAAATCTTCTGCATCCTTATGAGCCCTTAGCCAGAAAAATCCATGTCGAAAAGCCTTGGCCACTAAAGATTTTGACCCGGCATGATGTCCACAGTCACCAGCATGAATTTCACTCAAGATCTACCGGCCCTCCTCTGGTGAGACGCAGCGCTGAAAGACACCCGTCACACTACATTTATGTAACTCACCATTGATAATCGTCATAGATTTAGAATGTTGGGTGATTTTCCTGGCAAGACCCTCCTCGTGAGGTAACTCGCCGCGTGTCAGATACGCCAAATAAAGCATAGTCTTGTCTGGGATGGCATGCAGAGCCGCCACCAATTCCGCTTCTGGGTCAGGAATAGCCAGATCCTCCTCAGAGGGTATTTTGACAGTCGGATGATGCAATACATCTAGAAAAACATTAGGTGGTACCGGCATTCATTGAGAACCTAACCGTGATAAAGCATCAGCCGCCTCATTCCTGCGACGATCAATATGATCCACCTAGTACCCCTTGAAGTGACCGGCAATGATATCAACCGCCTGTCGATAAGCTGCCATCCGCCGATCCTTGGAGTCCCAAGTACCTGAAACTTGCTGAGCCACAAGATCTGAGTCGCCTAAACATCTGACCCGACTTAAATTCATCTCTTTAGCGACTCTGAGACCATGGAGAAGTGCCTCATACTCAGCTACATTATTAGTACAAGGGAACATTAACTGGAGCACATAACAAAACTTGTCACCCTTGGGGGAGGTGAGAACAACTCCTGCACCGGACCTCTCTAACTGCTTGGACCCATCAAAGTGTATAGTCCAATACGTGTTATTCGACTTCTCTTCGGGGGCTTGACATTTTGTCCAATCATTTATGAAATCCACCAGAGCTTGAGACTTAATTGCTATACGAGGAACATATTTGATGTTAAGAGGACCCAGCTCTAAGGCCCACTTGGCAATCCTCCCTGTAGCTTCTCTATTTTGAATGATATCTCCCAACGGGGCGGAACTGACCACTATTATCTGGTGCCCCAAAAAGTAGTGTTTTAACTTGCAGTTGGCCATGAAAACTCCATATACTAACTTCTGCCAATGCGGATACCTATGCTTAGACTCTGCCAAAACTTCACTAATGTAATAAACCGGCCTTTGCACATGATACTCCTTCCCTGCCTCCTTGCGCTCAACCACAATTGCTACACTGACCGCTCTGTTGTTAGCCGCCACATAAAGGAGTAACGGCCCTTTCTCAACCAGAGCAGCTAACACTGGCGGCTCAGTCAACTGTTTTTTAAGAGCTTCAAGTGCTCCGGCCGCTGCTTTACTCCACTTAAACTTGTCTGTCTTTTTCATCATCTGGTATAAGGGAATGGCTTTCTCCCCAAGCCGGCTTATAAAGCGGCTCAACGCAGCAATCCGTCCTGCAAGGCGCTGAACGTCATTAATGCACGTTGGCTCTCCTAAAGAAGTGATAGCCTTAATCTTATCTGGGTTAGCCTCGATGCCCCGCTCAGAGACCAAGAAGCCCAAAAGCTTTCCTGCTGGAACACCAAAGACACACTTTGTCGGGTTAAGCATCATCTTGTAGACCCGGAGATTGTCAAAGGTTTCTTTCAAATCCTCTAGGAGAGTTTCCTTCTTTCTGGATTTAACCACGATGTCGTCTACGTAAGCATGAACATTTCGGCCAATCTGACTGTGAAGGCAGTTCTGCACACATCGCTCGTAAGTCGCCTGGGCACTCTTGAGCCCGAAAGGCATGGAGACGTAGCAGAATGCCCCAAAAGGTGTAATAAACTCCGTCTTCTCATGATCTTTCGTTGCCATCTTGATCTGATGATATCCTGAATATGCATCCAGGAAGCATAAACTTTCACATCCGACTGTAGCATCAATAATCTGATCGATACGAGGGAGTGCAAAAGGGTCAGCCGGGCAAGCCTTGTTAAGGTCTGTGTAATCTATACACATACGCTAGGTGCTGTTCTTTTCAAGCACTAGCACCGGGTTAGCCAACCACTCCGGGTGAAAAACTTCCACTATAAAGCCTGCAGCCAAGAGCCGGGCAACTTCCTCCCCAATAGCTTTACGTCTCTCTTCGTTGAACCGTCGTAGAAACTGTTTGATCGGCTTAAACTTTGGATCCACATTAAGATTGTGCTCAGCGAACTCTCTCGGTACACCCGGCATGTTAGAAGGCTTCCATGCAAAGATGTCCCGATTCTCACGGATGAATTCGATGAGCGCGCTTTCCTATTTGGGATCCATGTGAGCCCCAATGATGAACTACTTGGATGAATCACCCGGACTGAAATCTACTGCCTTGGTATCATCCGCTGATTACTTGAGTGGCGGCTCAACTTCTGTAGTGGGCTTCTTCAGCGGGGTCATATCCTCCGGGTCAATGTTCTCCTTGTAGAATTTGAGCTCCTCCTGAGCACAACTGGACTCTGCATACGCCGCATCTCCTTCCTCACACTCGAGAGCCATTTTCCTATTACCGTGAATGGTAATTGTACCGTTTAAGCCAGGCATTTTGAGTTGCTAATAAACATTGCAAGGCCTAGCCATAAATTTGGCATAAGCCGGCCTCCCGAACAGCGCATTATAGGGACTTTTGATTTTGACCACCTCGAACCACAAGGACTCCACCCTGTAATTATACTCATCGCCAAAAGCCACTTCTAAGGAAATCCGCCCCACTGGGTATGCCGACTTACCCGGGACCACACCATGAAAGACGGTGGAGGAAGGTTTGAGGTCTTTGTCAAGCAACTTCATCCGCCGGAAAGTGTCATAGTAAAGGATGTTGATGCTCCTACATCTGTCCATAAGCACTTTATTCACCATATAGCCATTCACCTGAGGGGCCACAACCAGAGCCAGCCGGCCCGGGTCATCTACCCGTGGCGGGTGATCCTCCCGGCTCCACATTATGTTATACTTAGACCACGGTAAATATCGCGGGAGAGCCGGAGCGACTGCATTAACCGCTCGCCTCCGCAACTTCTCGTCTCATTTATTGTGACCGGTCATGAATACGTGATACTGTCCATAACTGAGCTACTTCGGGTTACTCTGAAACCCGGACTGATTTCGCTGCTGCTGATGGTTGTTATTGCTGTTGTTGCCAGGATGCTGTTGGTGCCCCCCTTGGTTATTCTGACCCGGATGCCCGTTTCCTGAACCGCTGGCACCGAATCCAGCCCCTGCCCTGAGCCGCCAGGCGGGCCACCACCCTGATTATTACGCGGCTGGGAACACTGGTTTTTGAATCTCTGCATGATAAAGCAATCACCCCACGCATGCAACGCCAGCTTGTCAGGCATACTGTGCTCCGGACAAGGCTTCATGAGCGCTTCTTCTAAATTGAAAGGGCCTCTGTTCCTTTGGTGAAATGGCCTGAATTTTCCATTCCCCTTGGGATGGTTCTGTCCTGTGTTGATATTTGCCACTAGCTCTGACCCACCATCGGCGTTCTTCTGCTTATTCTGATTCCCATTGTTCACAAAACCTTTTCCTTGATTTTTTTTCTTCCCTTGATTGGCTTTCTCATTATCCGAGCCTAGATCCTTGGTGTTATTTGAGTCGGCATACTTTGTCAAGGCCATCATGAGCTCTCCCATATCCTGACACGTGTGCTTGAGCCGACCGAGTTTCTGTTTCAATGGAACAAAATGACAGTTCTTTTCTAGAATAAGCACCGCTTGAGCTGCCGTGATCTGCTCCGAAGAGTGGATAATGGTCGACACCCGCCGGACCCAATGATGGGACGACTCATTCTCCTGTTGAACACAATGGTCCAAGTCGACAATGGTCATAGGCTGCTTACAGGTTCCCTGGAAATTCTTAATAAACTATGCTCTCAGCTCCACCCATGAGCTTATCGTGTTAGGCAGCAGACCTTTCAGCCATGTACGAGTCGGACCCTCAAGCATCATGATGAAATATTTTGCACATACTGCCTCACTGACATCCAACATCTCCATGGCCAGCTCATAACTCTCAACCCACGCCTCAGGGGGTAGATTAGCTGTGTAATTCGAAACCTTTCGAGGCCCCTTGAAATCTTTTTGTAGTCGTTCACTTCTCAGAGCCGGAGCTAAACATGGCACCCATACGGCTCTGGCACTAACTACCCCCATTGAGACGGAAAGCGCCGGATCTGGACGGGTTGCCGCTATCTCCGCCTCTCGCCTGTCTCTCGCCTGGTCCGCGAGGGCTTGTGCATCTAGAGCCGCCCGCTCGTCCTCCGATGGTCCACGACGTGGACGACTGTTGGAACACGCCGGCGACTCGTAGCGCCGGCTGAAACTTTGACTGGGGAGGGGGGTGGAGTGAACCCGCCTCTTGCTGGGCCATGGCCGTCTATAAATATCCAATAGCATTTCGCACATCCTCCGCAAAGGGTGCTTCATCTGGGATGGGAATCGTCTCATGCCGGGCGGCCGCTGCCACCATGTTCTCGGCCAGGTTAGAGTAATGACCACCGGTGTTGGAAAAGCTCTAGGTGAGATTTGGTTATGCTAGGGTGGGTGAGTCGCCGGGCGTTCCACCAGGCGGCTTTCCGGCGCACCCGTTACCCGCCCCGCACCAGGGGTGTTAAATAGGTTCCTCGCTTCGTAACGTTCCGGCAAACGGGATTGATGCCTCCTCCGGTCCACCGCAGCTGCTGACCTTTGCTCCAACTCCAGATGGAAATCATCGGCCTTGATACGCTCTGCTTCTTCCTCCATCCGGATCTTCAGCTCGGCCATCGTTTGTCGTTCCTCTGCCATCCGACCCTTGATCCGTGCCACCTCTAGATTCCTGGCTGCTTGATTATCCGGTGTTACTTCTATGGCCATGAGAGCTGTAAGTTCGTCCATCAATTCCACTAGAACCTAAGCCGCCACCGACAGGCTATCACCCGCTGCGGCGGCTCCCACAGCTGTGTCACCGGCGACTGAAGCCGATCCTGCCATGAACACCGCCACATGAACCGGGGGTCTCAGAGCATCCGAATCAAAGCCCTCTACCTCAGAATAGGAGTCGTAGTAGCCCCCAAGGCCACCGTTACTGAGCCGATACACTGACTCTGTCTCCCCACTGGAAGACTCATCTTCTGAGCAAACGGGAGTTCCCTGTGACCCGGACGCTTCCAGGTCCATGCCTTGAGTGAAGCCCACGAGAACATGCTTTTGACCCGGAGGGGCACGGGTAGGCCATACACCACTCGCCGATTTGAGACGCCGAGCCGGCTCGACGATGTTGGTGCAGATGTCCGGCCCGGGTGTAGATCCATCAACCTTTCCAATGAAAACCTCGATCCCGCCAAACGGAACCCGGAATCCACACTCCACCAAATCAGCCTCAAGCCCCCAGCCGGCGTCGTCGATGTAAAGCTGGCCGCGGCGACTCTTGCTCATCCTTCAAACCTCGTATCCTTCGAGCCCTGGGAGAGAGCCCTTTGAGAACTCAACACCACCAAGCGCTAGCCCCACGGTGGGCGCCAACTCTCGTGGATTTATCACGGCAGATGTCCGGGTGAACGGACTTGGATTCGAGGCCATCGCTAACGGGGTGGACTCAAAGGGGTTAGTTGGGACGAAAGACACGGATTTACCCAGGTTCGGTCCCTCAAGTCGAGGTAATAGCCTACGTCCTACTTGTGTTTGTATTACTTGTATATCGATTACAAGGAGCTAGAAGCCTGACCTAGTTCTCAATCCCCCCCTCCCCTAAGTCGCCCCGTGTCTGCCTTTATATAAGAGGTCAGGACCACCAGGTCGTTACAATAGCTAACCGAGGCTTACTGTATCTCCAAGTCTCTCTCTATCTCTTGTCCAATCTACCTCTGTGACGGCTTACACGTCTGGGTCTTCTCTGTCCGGGCCGTCATACGACCCACACCTTGAGCCGCCTATCTTCCTAGGCCACCAGTCTCACGGCTCACCCTTGGGACGACTCACGAGCCAACAACATAACCCGGAGCCTCCAGGGAGGGTCATACCGTGGGGTTATATCCCCCAACACTGACCATGATGACCAGACCATGAGCCACTGGATCCAAATCCGGCTCCTGACCCGCCGGGCGGGCCACCACCATGGTTGTTGTGCTGCTGCATGTTGTAGTTCTTGAACTTCTGCATGATGTGGCAATTACCCCATGTGTGCCCGGCAGCTCTATCGGGCCGACTGTGCTCCGGACAGGGTTTATTGAGCATTTCCTCCAAATTGAAAGGAGTCTTATTTTTGTTAAAAGGCGGTCTGAACTTCCCATTGCCCTTAGGATGATTTTGGCTGGTGCTCGCATTGGCCACCAGTTCTGACCCGCCATTTGGGTTCTTCCGCTTGCTCTGGTTACCATTAGTTGCCACGCCCTTGCCCTGGTTGTTCTTTTTACCTTGGCCGGCCTTCTCCTCATCAGAGCCTAGATCCTTCGTGTTATCAGAGTCAGCATACTTGGTGAGAGCCACCATGAGTTCTCCCATGTCCTGACACGTACACTTGAGCCGGCCGAGCTTCTGTTTCAGAGGGATGAAGTGACAGTTCCTTTCTAGGATCAACACCGCTTGAGCCACCGTGATCTATTCAGATGAGTGGATGATAGTCGACACCTGTCGGACCCAATGATGAGCCAACTCATTCTCCTGCTGGACACAATGATCGAGATCCACAATTGTCATAGGCTGTTTGCAAGTCCCTTGAAAGTTTTTGATGAACCTTGCTCTTAACTCAGCCCATGAATTGATGGTATTGGGTGGCAAACCCTTTAACCACGTGCGAGCCGGACCTTCAAGCATCATGATGAAATATTTAGCACACACCGCCTCATTGACATCCAACATCTCCATAGCACCCTCATAGCTTTCGATCTAGGCCTCCGGAGGCAAGTCGGCAGTGTAATTCGGGACTTTGCGAGGTCCTTTGAAATCCTTCGGCAACCGCTCGTTCTGCAGAGCCGGTGCTAAGAATGGTACTCCCACGGCCCTGGTGGGCGCTCCCGATCCTACTGATACGGAGGGCGCGGGCTCTTGGTGAGCCGCCGTGGCCAAAGCCACCGCCTCTTGTTGGTTTCTCGCCCGATTTATGAGTGCTTGTGCATCTAGAGCCGCCTAATCATCCCCCTAGAGGCCCCCTATGCCGATTTCTGTTGGAAACCGCTAGCGATTCATAGCGCCGGCTAAAGCTGCGGCTAGGGAGGGGGTTGAATGAATGCAACTCCGGCTGTAAGCATATTTCTCCTGCTGGGCCATCGCCATTTGAAGGTACCCAATGGCGTTCCGTACCTCTTCTGCAAAAGGTGCCTCATCTGGAATAGGGATTGTTCCAAGACGGGTGGTCGCGGCCACGATGTTCTCTGCTGGGTTGGAATAATGACCCGCCGGCTTCGGAAACACCGCCGGTGAGGCCTGGTTTCGTCGAGGCGGGCTAAGCTGCTGTCAAGCCGCTGGCTGACTTCCAGGTGCATCCGCTACTCGTCCCGTTCTTGGCATGTTAAAGAGGTTCCTAGCCTCATAATTTTTTGGTAAGCAGGATTGATGCCTCATCCGCTGCACCGCAGCCGCTGATTGCTGCTCTAGCTCAAGGCGGAAAGCATCCGTCCTAAGGCGCTCTGCCTCCGCCTCCATCTGAACCTTTAACTCGGCTATCCTCTGTTGCTCCTCCGCCATCCGGTCCTTGAGTCTTGTGATCTCCTAGTTCCGAGCGGCTTGATTATCTGGTGTGACTTCGGTGGCCATCACATTTGCGAGCCCGTTCATCAGATCCAGAAGAACTTGAGCCGGTGGCGGCGGATCAACTCCCATGTTTGTTGCTCCAGCGGTTGTGCTGTTCGTGCCTGGGGCTGACCCCATCATGAACACGACCACATGAACCGGCAGCCCGAGATTGTCCGGCTCAGACCGTTCCGACTCAGGGCAAGGCTCGTCATAGCCCCCGAGCCCGCCGTTGTGAAGCTGCTAGATCGACTCTGCTTCTCCGCTTGAAGATCCATCCTCTGAATAGACAAGGGTCTCCTGCGATGCAGTAGCCTCAAGATCCATACCTTGAGTAAAGCCTACGAAGACGTGCTTCCGGCCCGGGTTAACACGGGCGGGTCGCACATATTGGGCGGGTTGAGCGCGCCAAGCCGGATCGACGATGTTGGTGCAGATGTCCGGCCCGGGTGTAGATCTGTCAACCTTGCCGATGTAGACGTGGATTCCACCGAAGGGAACCCTGAATCCATATTCGACAGAATCGGCCTCACGACCCCGGCCGGTGTCGTCGATGTAGAGCCGGCCGTGGCGACTGTTGCTCATCCTTCTGACCACGTATCCTTCGAACCCCGAGAGAGAGCCCTTTGAGAACTCAACACCACCGAGCGCTGGCCCCACGTTGGGCGCCAACTGTCGTGGTTTTGTCACAACAGATGTCCGGGTGAACGGACTTGGATTTGAGGCCATCGCTAAGGTGATGGACTCAAAGGGGTTGATTGGGACGAAGGACACGGGTTTACCCAGGTTCAGCCCCTCAATTAGAGGTAACAACCTACGTCCTGCTTGTGCTTGTATTGCTTTGGGTATCGATTACAAGGGAGCTGTTTGCTTGACCTAGTTCTCGTTCTCTGCCCACTAAGACGCCCCGGGTCTTGCCTTTATATAGGAGGTCAAGACCACAGGTCATACAAGTCATAACCGACTCTCACAATCGTGTCTGATTCTATCTCTACATTGTCTTGCCTTCCTCAGCAAGTTGTCTCCGGGTGGCTCACCCGCCCGGGTCTTCATACCGTCTCTGTCCGGGCCACGTCCCAGCCCATCTTGTTAAGCCGCCCAACGTCTTGGGCTTACATCTTCACGGCCCATCCTTGGGCTAGTGTATGAGCTGCCAGGTGTGACCCAGTGCCTCAGGGGCGGGTCTCACCGTGGGGTTATATCCCCAACAGAATTGGTGATGAAGGAGGGCTGATGATGATGAAGACCAAAGATTCCCCTCTCCGGAGCCCCAAACGGACTCCAAATCTGGCCTCTCGATGAAGAACAGGAGATGTTAGCGGCTCTGTATCGTGAAACGCAATGAAACTTCCTCTCTGATTTTTCTCTCCAAAAATAGTATTTTATAGTGCTGGAATTAGGGCCAGGGGGCCCACGAGGTGAGCACAACCCACTAGGCCACGCCCAGGGGGGGTAGCATGCCCTGGTGGGTGCTACGCACCCTGGCCCCCTTCTCTGGTTGCTTTTGGCTCTAATAATTCTTAGATATTCTGAAATAATTCTTCAAAAAAAATTATTCCGTTTCGAGAATTTTTATTTCTACACAAAAACAACACCATTGTAGTTCTGTTGAAAACAACGTTAGTCCGGATTAGTTTCATGAAACAATTCCTTATTTGACACCTAAAACTTTTTTCTTCTCTATATAACAACAAGCTTAAATTTTATGAACTTTATGAGACTTTCGTCCATTTTAAGCCTAAACGACACCTGAAAAGACATTTTTGGCCCTACCGATTCTCGAGGTGAGAATGAGCAATGCACAATATCGAAGAGGCTTCCAAAATATGAGGAGGTGAGATTGTGTACATCCATGGATTCACACGAGTCATAAAGAACACACATACTCATTGTAAGGTTTTATTTGCTCTCTCTAAGCAATGTATTACTTGCATGCCCCTAGGGAGGAGGTTGGGAGGAGTTAACGTCGCGCGCCCCAAACCTAAATAGCACTAGGATTTCAACGAGGAATAAGAATGCTCACACATCATCACCATTTCATAACCAATATTTAGATGAGCTGAAAATTAACATCCATTAACTATCAATATTCCTACAAACCAACAACCATGCACTCACACCCTTTCATATTACCACATCAATATCATTAACCCACAATTTCTCTTTTATGTGCTACATGTGGTTTTGATTATGCATTCCATGAATACCTATTATTTTTTGACTAGTCATAGAACTCGTGAAAATTACCGTCACTATTTATTAACTCTCAAACAAATATAAGTGAAGAACAAGGGTGCAATAATTTTTATAAAATTTATACGCCACTATGCTCTAATAGATATAAGTGAAGTGCTAGAGTAACTGCTAAGCTCAAAAGATATAAGTCAAGCACATAGAGTATTCTATCAAATCATGGTGAAGGTGTGTATTTCTCAAGTAGGTGTGTACAACAAACAATGTTTCTGGAAAAAAAACAAAAGCAAACGAAAACGAAAACAAACCACGCTCCAAGCAAAACACATATATATCATGTGATGAATAAAGATATAGCTCCAAGTGACATACCGATGGATTGAGACGAAAGAGGGGATGCCTTGGAATTTGACTTGGGGTGCCTTGGGCATCCCCAATCTTAGGCTCTTGCGTCTCCTTATTCATTCATTCATCATGATAACACCCAAAACTTGAAAACTTCAGCACACAAAACTCAACAGAAAACTCGTGAGATCCGTTAGTATGATAGGAGAACAATAAACATTAGGTAATGTTATAAATTGATTCATATTTTGTTATTGCATAAGGTATTGTATTCTTACTACTCCATGACTTATACCCCCCCCCCCCGATATAATGCATAGCATCATCAAAACAAGCAAACTATGCAAGCCAAAACAGAATCTGTCTAAAACAGAACAGTCTCTAGTGATCTACGAAAACACCATACTTCTATAACTCCAACAATTAATAAAAAATAGGGAAACTAAGAAATTTGTACAAAAATATTGTGTAAAACTTTCATGAATTTATCATGTTCTAGCAGAACTGGAAAAATTCTGCGCTGAGCACGAAAATTTCTGTTTTTTCACAACATTAATTCTACTATCATTCAAATCATCCCAAAGGCTTTACTTGGCACAAACAATAACTTAAACATAAAAACACAATCATTACAACATAAAAATCATATTATATCACACAAACAGAAAGTAGAACAAGGAAAATAAGATAACTATTGGATTGCCTCCCAACTAGCGCTATTGTTTTACGCCCCTAGCTAAACATAATGCATGATCAAGTGTTAGACCCCTTTGTGTCCTTTAGGACTACCTCTTCCAAAATCTTACTTAATAACACCTCTCTCAAATCTAGTTGATGAGCTCAAGTGTTCAAAAGTGTTTATAATATCATCACTAACATCACCATCATCATAGGGATCATCATATAAGACATGAATTTCATCATTAATAGGTTCCCTAATAGTATTCTCATGCCAATCTTCATTAAAACCTTCATTAATTCCTTTAGCAACCTATTCAAATTTATCACAAGTGTAGACAAACAAGGGTTGCCTTAATTCTTCGGGAGGAACATTCCTCCTCATATTCTCAATAAAACCTTGACAATCACTAGATTCCAACCTACACATAGCATCATTATTATGAAGGATCACTTCTACGGGAGGATGTTCAGATTTTATTCCAGAAAAGGAAAAAATATATCTTTCTTCCTGCACTATATAATCAAATTCACGCATAAGGATAGTAATAGCAATTTTCTTAATCTAAGGATCGTATATGCTAGGAAGTCCCAAAAATATCTTTTGAAGCATAGGATGAAGGTGCACAAACTTCCTTTCTAATTTCAATATAAGCATGGCAATGGCATCCACATAACAATTTCTTTCATCAAGTATGGATCCTTCAATAAGAGGGGAAGCAACCGAGTACTCCAAAAACTTCTTGAATAACATGCTTTTAAATAATATTCCCACTACCCACATGGTAGATTTTTGGATTTTAGAAATGTGTGAGTATTACTATGAGGAACTTGACTTTTAGGAAGATCACGAATATCGTCGATAAATTTTGGTCTTTACTCCTCTGATTCGCAAGCACTACCTTCACTAGCACTTTCAACAATAACTTCCTCAAATTCACACATGATAGCGACCTCAAGCAAACAACTAGCAAATGAGACAAGCAAACTAGCAAAGATAAATATTTTTGTATTTTTGATTTTTATAGCAAGCAAAATATAACAGCAAATAAAAAGTAGAAAAAGTGAATGATAAGTTGTGAGAAGGTACTTGATAGTAAGTTGGTGATACTCCCCGGTAACGACGCCAGAAATCCTTCCTGATATTTGTGATCTATGTTAGGTTTTTCCCTAAAGAGGAGGGCACTACTGCAGGATGGGCCAAAGACCACACATCAATCAGAGACCCTTCGACAAAACTGTGTGCGATGCATGAATCGCAAATGGTATAGATCAAGCTCCGGCACCAATAACTAAAACTGTGTGTGATGGCGTATTCCATCAAATATGATTCAGAAAAAAATTATGTGTGTGATTTGTGACATATAGTTCTTCCATATGAACTGTTTGCGATTATCTAAAATAACACAAACGGTTATAGAGATCTAGATGTGTGCGATGTAGGGCACACACTTCACTACCATAAACTGTGTGCGATGATATGCTATAACACAAACGATTCGGCATAACAAGATGTTTGTGATATATAGCAAACAAGCGAGTAATCAGAATCGTGTGCTAACACCAGAAATAACACGGATGAATGGTGCTAATAATCTGTGTGTGTTGTGGGGAAACGCTTGATGGTCTACAATTGTCAGCGATTGATGAAATCATCATCGACGGCTTTCGTAGTTTATTCCGTGTGTACTGTGATTTGCTCTGTCTTCACAACAACTATGTTGCATACATGTCACTTGGGTGAACTATTTACGATGAGCCAAAATAACACAAACGGTTCCACGGATCAAGACCGTATACACGATTGTAGACAGTTGCTGCATTTTTGCCGTGTGCGATTATGTGTGCACCGAAAAGAATTAAAATACCTGACGTTATACACATGTCTCGCAAACCGCGCGCCATGCAAAATTGATATATCACACGGTGTAAAATATGGAGCGCCTCCGATGAGTCACGCAACCATACACGGGTGTAAAGTAACAATTGTGTGCCACGACTTACCCCCTGTTGTCGCCTATACCCTCAAACCAATGGTGAGATCTGTACCCGAGGCATTATCAGCGATCAGCAATGTCGAGGTTGACCCTACCTTAATCGATCAAGGTGTAGGTCATTGACTTGGCGACCTCCTGTCCTAGCAACGACACGACATCGATGGACGACGGCAGCTGTGCTTGCTGGGTCGGCATTAGGGACAGTAGCACTTTTGTGCGTGCACAGTTCATATATATTATATTGATGTAAAATAACGATTTGAGAATTACTCTGCCAACTACGTATTGTACCAATTTAAACATGTAAATGCTCGATTTAATTGTTCATGCATGCCAAATGTGATCACCACTTGGAAACACATGGATGTCATGTACTCTAACCGGCACGTGCTTAAACTGAATAACCGTGCGCTATTCTACTATTTTCCATGCAAATATAAGAAGTTAACAAACATTATTTTATTGTACGCTGGTTATTACGGCACTTATCAAATATTAACTTAACGATCTTGATAACCATATGATCAATACCTACATACTTAAGATAGTAACAACTAGCACGTTTTATGAATCACACGGGTAGGAACCACAACTATACACTGGAAGCAGCTCGATCACGGCATTTCGGCATCTCGTGGATGAAAAGGAAGATACCTTCACTGCCTTTGTAGAGCATGGGTATAACAGTGTCTCCAATTTTCAAATGTGGACACATTGCCAAGGCAACGGAGAACCTATTATTTTGAATTGTTTCATTTGTGTGGGAAATGTAGTACCTTGCAATCACTTTGGCGTTCCTAGTAGGCACAAGTGTGATAGTACCACGCTGGGAACACATTCAGGAATAGTTGTAGCGGGCAATTTCTATTGCATTGAACAACAAAAACCAATTGTAACCTACCATTGAAGCTATCCGTAGTTTATGCACGTAAACATAAATATAATACTCCCTCCATTTCTTTTTACTTTGCGTATAAGGTTTGGTTAAAGTAAAGCCTTGTATAGTTTGACTAACTTTATATTAAAAAAATAAAAACATCCACAATATGTGATAAATTTTATCAAATGCACTATGAAATGTATTTTCATACTATATATTTTTATTATTGTAGATGTTCATATCTTTTGATATAAATTTGGTCAAACTTTGTAGAGTTTGACTTTGACCAAATCTTATACGCGGAGTAAAAATAAATGGAGGGAGTATTTTTGTACCAGCATTTTGTTGACACAATTGTCTTGTTCAATGTGTGCACCAGTGGAAGATTTGTCCCATCCGAAATGTAGTATTCAAACGTTCTACTGGTAGTTTATGAACAAATTTTATGACATGCTCGAAATCTTTCCAGTGAAATTTGGTATCGTGAGTAACATACAGATTTTTAGCTATGCATCGAGTATATCCTGCATAAAAAGTTGTGGGCATACATTGGTAATTAGAAGTTGCTGCTAACTAGGAAACATGGTCTGAAAAGGAAATCCCAATTTGTTGCTAGCTAGGAAACAGAGTTCAAAGAACACTAACCTAGACCAGAATCTGGTCGGATGATGCCGTTGGGGAAGTAAACATCCATGTTAAAACCGGGATTTGGTGTATGCAGTAGAATTTTACTATCATCTTTGAGTTCATAATATTGAGATAATTTCCTCCAAAGCCACGCATCAAAATAGGGGTGGCCAACGTTATCATTTTCTACACATACTTTCATTATACATCCATGGTTCGTGGTTGTAAGTGCATCTGGTGCACCTTAGAAATTTTGGTGTATTGAAAACTTATAGGTTAAGAGACTGATGCGTTTGTGAGTGTACACAGGCTCTATAAGTCGATGATGATTTTGATATATTCGGAGATTATCGACCCCTAAAATTGTATGTCTTCAACTGAAGACTTTGATGAAGACTTTGCTAAAGACTTTGGTATTCCCTGAAGACTTTGAAAATGAACAAGTTGGTGTGACCTTGAAGATATGAACGACGACTATGAAGCGTGAATTTTTTTGTTTTCATAGTTTCATTTCCATTCTTTGAATCATAGGAAACACCGTACTATTAAAGGGGGCTGAGGTAATACAAAGGAAAATTTCCAACTGATGCTCAACACAAAAGCCTCAACCTATTCAATCCTTTGAGTGAATCCTTTGGAAATCTCTTACGGTTAAGTCAAGTTCTTCAGCGACCGAGACGAAGTTCTTCTGGTCTTTGAGGAAATTGGTCTGACTGATGTTATCGTTTTCTCACGACAGATGCCATGGGTAGGCTTATCGAAGGTGGTTGGGGCCGAAGGACGCCGGCGAGTTCCGGGTGCGGGATTAGGCACAAGCGATGGTGTACCCAGGTTCAGGGCCCTCCGTGGGAGGTAACACCCATAGTCCTGCTCGGTCTAGTTGATGGATAGGTATGTTTACAAGGTTGCTCCTGGAGCTGTTGTCTAGAGGTGGAAGAGGGAGCAGCCGGCTCGCCTTCCACCACTACAAAGGTGAATATGCGGGGAGTGTCCCGTGGGCGTGTGTGCGTGAGATTGTTTGTCCCCGTTGCATGGAGAGTTCGGGGGGTTTTATAGGCCTGTTGGGGAACGTCGCATGGGAAACAAAAAATTTCCTACGCACACGCAGATCTATCCATGGTGATGAGCATCAACGAGAGGGAGAGTGGATCTACGTACCCTTGTAGATCGCTAAGCGGGAAGCGTTAAGAAACGCGGTTGGTGTAGTCGAACATCTTCGCGATCCAAATCGCCGAGCGTCCCATGATCTCATCACGATCCGTCCCGCAATCCAATCAAGATCCGTCCCGTGAACTCATCACGATCCGTCCTGCGAACTCATCACGATCCGTCTCGTGAACTCATCACGATCCGTCGCGTGATCTCACCACGATCCGTCTCGCGATCTTGACCACGATCCTTCCGATCTAGCGCCGAACAAACGGCACCTCCGCGCTCAGCACACGTACAGCTCGAAGACGATCTCCGCCTTCTTGATCCAGCAAGAGGGAGAGGAGAGGTAGAAGAGTTCTCTGGCAGTGTGACGGCGCTCCGGAGATGGTGGTGGAGCTATTCCGGCAGGGCTTCACCTAAGCACTGCAGAAATCCGATCAAGAGGAGAAACTATGCACTAGAGGAACGGGCAGCACGTGGCTAAAATCAGGTGCCAAAACCCCCAAAACTTCTACTATATATAAGAGAAAGAGAGGAGGAGGCTTGGCCCAAGGTCCAAGGCTCTAGGAGTCAGCCGAACCAATAGGAGGAGGTGGAATCCACCTCCAATCCTAGTAGGACTAGGATTCACCCTATTTTTGCCTTTTTCCTCCTTTTCTCTTTGGGCTTTTTCTCCCTAGCCGCATGTGCTTCGTGTGGGACTTCCACAAGCCCACTAAGGGCTGGTATTCACTCTCCCACAGCCCGTGTTGCCTCTTGGGTCGAAATACCCCTCCCGATGGTCTCCCGGTACACTACCGGCAATCCCGGTACACTACCGATGAGCCCAGAACTTTTCTGGCGACCAAAATAGGACTTCCTATATATGAATCTTTACCTCCAGACCATTCCGGAGCTCCTCTTGACGTACGAGATCTCATCCGGGAATCCGAACAACCTTCGGTCACCACCTTACATAACTCTATACTACCGAAACGTCACCAAACCTTAAGTGTGCAGACCCTGCGGGTTCGAGAACTATGTAGACATGACCGAGACACCTCTACGGTCAATAACCAATAGCGGGACCTGGATGTCCATATTGGTTCCTACATAGTCTACGAAGATCTTTATCGGTCGAACCTCTAGGTCAATGATTCAGTTAATCTCGTATGATGTTCCCTTTGTTCTTCGGTGTGTTACTTGCCCGAGATTCGATCGTCGGTATCTCCATACCTAGTTCAACCTCGTTACCGGTAAGTCTCTTTACTCATTCCGTAATACAAGATCTCATGACTAACACTTAGTCACATTGCTTGCAAGGCTTATTGTGATGTTGTATTACCGAGTGGGCCCTGACATACCTTTCCGTCACACGGAGTAACAAATCCCAGTCTTGATCCATGCCAACTCAACAAACACCATCGGAGATACCTGTAGAGCAACTTTATAGTCACCCAGTTACATTGCGACATTTGATATACACAAGGCACTCCTTCGATATCTGTGAGTTGCATGATCTCATGGTCATAGGAATATATACTTGACATGAAGAAAACAGTAGCAATAAACTGACATGATCATATGCTACGTTTGTAGTTTGGGTCTTGTCCATCACACCATTCTCCAAATGATGTGATCCTGTTTATCAAATGACATCTCATGTCCATGGCTAGGAAACCTTAACCATCTTTGATCAACGAGCTAGTCTATTAGAGGCATACTAGGGACATGGTTTTGTCTATGTATCCACACATGCATCTAAGTCTCCGATCAATACAATTATAGCATGGATAATAAACAATTATCATGAACACGGAAATATGACAATAACTAATTTATTATTGCCTCTAGGGCATATTTCCAACATCCTCCCACTTGCACTAGAGTCAATAATCTAGTTCACATCACCATGTGATTCACATTGTTATGAATCCAACACCCAATGAGTTCTGGGGCTCGATCATGCTTTGCATGTGAGAGAGGTCTTATAGTCAACAGGTCTGCGACATTCAGATCCGTGTGTACTTTGCAAAACTCTATGTCAAACTGTAAACACTGCTACCACACTCCACTTGGTACTATTCCAAATGGTTGCTCCAGTATATGTATCCTGATTGCTACCACAAGTCATCCGAATTGGTGTTAAAGCTTGCATCGACGTAACTCTTTACGACGAACTCTTTATCCCCTTCATAATTGAGAAACATCTCCTTAGTCTTTTAGTTACTAAGGATAATCTTGACCGCTGTCCAATGATCCACTCCTGGATCACTCTTGTACCCCTTGACAGAATCATGGCAAGGCACACATAGGTGCGGTACACAACATGGCATACTATACAGAGCCTATGGCTAAGGCATAGGGGACGACATTCGTCCTTTCTCTTTGTTCTACCGTGGTCGAGCTTTGAGTCTCACTCAACTTCACACCTTACAAAGCAGGCGAGAACACTTCTCTCTGACTAATCCATTTTGAACTCTTTCAAAATCTTGTCAAGGTATGTACTCATTGAAAGTCTCATCAAGCATCTTGATCTATCTCTATAGATCTTGATGCTCAACAATTAGGTAGCTTTATTTAGGTCTTCCTTTGAAAAACTCTTTTCAAACAACCTTTATGCTTTCCAGAAATTCTACATCATTTCTGATCAACAATATGTCATCCACAGATACTTATCAGAAATTCTATAGTGCTCCCACTCACTTTATTGTAAATACAAGTTTCTCGTAAACTTTGTATAGACTCAAAAACTTTGATCACCTCATCAAAGTGCATATTCCAACTCCGAGATGCTTCCGTCAATTCATAGAAGAATCACTGAAGCTTGCACACCTTTTAGCATCCTTAGGACTGACAAAACCTTCTGGTTGTATCACATACAACCTTTCCTCAAGTAAACCGTTAAGGAAACGATGTTTTGATATCCATCTGCCAGATTTCATAATTGAAAAATGCAGCAACTGCTAACATAATTCCAACAGACTTTTGCATCGCTACGAGTGAGAAAGTCTCATCGCAGTCAACTCCATGAACTTGTCATAAACTTATTTACAACAAGTCGAGCTTTACAAATGGTGACATTTACCATGAGCGTCTGTCTTCATTATAAACATCCATTTGTACTCAATGGCCTTCATTCCAACGAGGAAGTCTACCAAAGTCTACACTTGGTTTTCATACATGGATCCTTTCTCGGATTTCATGGCCTCTAACCATTTGTCGGAATCCGGGCCCATCATCACTCCTCCACAGCTCATAGGTTCATCGTTATCCAAGAACATGACCTCCAAGACAGGGTTGTCGTACCGCTCAGGAGCAGTACACATCCTTGTCGACCTACGAGGTTCGATAGTAACTTGATCCGAAGATTCATGATTATCATCATTAACTTCCTCTTGAACTAACATAGGCTTCATAGAAACAAATTCCTGCACTGTGCTACTCTCTGGTTGAAACAGAGGTTCAATAACCTTATCAAGGTCTATCTTCCTCCCACTCAATTCTTTCAAGAGAAACTTTTTCTCGAGGAAGGACCCAGTTTTAGCAACAAACATTTTATGCTTGGATCTAAGATAGAAGGTTCACCCAACTGTTCTTAGGGTATTCTATGAAGATGCATTTGTCCGCTTTGGGTTCGAGCTCATTAGGTGAAAACATTTTCCACACAAGCCTCGCAGCCCCAAACATTAAGAAATGACAGATTAGGTTTCTATCAAACCACAATTCACACGGTGTCATCTCAACGGATTTAGATGGTGCCCTATTTAAAGTGAATGTAGTTGTCTCTAATGCATAACCCCAAAACGAAAGTGGTAAAAGGATAAGAGACATCATAATTCGGACCATATCCAATAGAGCACGACTATGACGTTCGAAGACACCATCACACTATGGTGTCCAGGTGACGTAAATTGTGAAATAACTTTCACATTGTCTTAAGTTGTATACCAAACTCATAACTTAGATATTCACCTCCATGATCATATCACAGAAATTTTATCTTCTTGTCACGATGATCTTAAACTTCACTCTGAATTTGCTTGAACTTTTTCAAACGATTCAGACTTGCGTTTCATTAAGTAAATATACACTATTATCTACTCAAATCATCGGTGAAGGTAAGAAAATAACGATATCCACCGCATGCCACAAGACTCATTGTATTGCATAGAAAAATATGTATCATTTCCAATAAATCACTTGCCCGCTCCATCAAACCAGAAAACGGGGTCCTTAGTCATGTTGCCCAAGAGGCATGGTTCGCATGTCTTAACCGATTCGAGATCGAATGAGTCCAAAGAACCATCAGCATGGAGTTTCTTCATGCCCTTTATACCAATATGACATTTAGCGGCAGTGCCACAAGTATGTGGTACTATCATTATTAACTTTGTATCTTTTGGCATCAATATTATGAACATGTGTATTACTATGATCAAGATTCAACAAACCATTCTCACTGGGTGCATGACCATTGAAGGTATTATTCATGTAAACAGAATAACCATTATTCTTTAACTTAAATGAATAACCGTGTTGCAATAAACATGATCTAATCACGTTCATGCTCAACACAAAACACCAAATAACATTTATTTATGTTCGTCACTAATCCCGAAGGTAGAGAGAGCGTGCGATGTTGATCACATCAACCTTGGAAACATTTCCAACACACATCATCACCTCACCCTTAGCTAGTGCTTCATTTATTCCGTACATTTTATTTCGACTTACTAACATTTAGCAACCGAACCGGTATCCAATACCCAGGTGCTACTAAGAGTACTAGCAAGGTACACATAACACGTATATCAAATATACTTCTGTCAACGTTGCCAGCCATCTTATCTACCAAGTATCTAGGGTTGTTCCGCTTTAGCGACCGCTCTCCTCATAATCGAAGCACTTAGTCTCGGTTTTGGGTTCAAGTTTGGCTTGCTTCACTGGAGCAGCAACTGACTTGCTATCCATGAAGTTTTCCCTCCTTGCTCCTGCCCTTCTCAAAACTAGTGGTTTGACTAACCATCAACACTTGACGCTCCTTCTTGATTTCTACCTTCGCGGTGTCAAACATCGCGAACAGCTCAGGGATCATTATTTCTATCCCTGGTATTTTATAGTTCATCACCAAGTTCTAGTAGCTTAGTGATAGTGACTTGGAGAACTATATCAATCACTATCTTATCTGGAAGATCAACTCCCACTCGATTTAAGCGCGTGTAGCACCCACACAATCTGAGCACATGCTCAACCAGTGAGCTATTCTCTTTCATATTACAGGCAAAGAATCTTGTTGGAGATCTCATATCTCGCAACACGGGCATGAGCCTAAGATCCTAATTTCAGCTCTTAGAACATCTCATATGTTCTGTGACGTTCAAAACGTTTCGGAGCCTCAATTCTAAGCCGTAATGCATGACTCACTAAACTATCAAGTAGTTATCAGAACGTGTCTGTCAGATGTTCACAACATCTACAAACAACGCTAGAGGGGTTGGCGCACCGAGCGGTGCATTATGGACATAAGCCTTCTGTGTAGCAATGAGGACAATCCTCAGATCACGGTGCCAGTCCGCAATATTTGTACTATCATCTTTCAACTCTATTTCTCTAGGAACATATAAAAATTCAAGGGAGCTACAGTGTGAGCTAGTAATCTACAACACAGTTTGCAAAGACACTACTGACTATGTTCATGATAATGAGTTCAATTAATCATATCACTTAAGAACTCCCACTCAAATTGACATCCCTCCAGTCATTCGAGTGATACATGATCCAAATTCACCAACTCAAGTCCGATCATGACATGAGTTTAAGTGGTTTCAATGGTGAACATCATCATGTTGATCATATCTACTATATGACTCGTGTTCGACCTTCCGGTCTCTTGTGTTCCGAGGCCATGTCTGTACATGCTAGGCTCGTCAAGTTTAACCCGAGTGTTCTGCATGTGCAACACTGGCTTGCACCCATTGTATGTGAACGTAGAGTCTATCACACCCGATCATCACGTGGTGTCTCAACACGACGAACTTTCGCAATGGTGCACACTCGGGGAGAACACAATTTATCTTGAAATTAAGTGAGGGATCACCTTATAATGCTACCGTCGTCCTAAGCAAAACAAGGTGCCAAAAAGGATTAACATCACATGCAAATCATAAGTGACATGATATGGCCATGAACTTGTGCTTTTGATCTCCATCTTGAAAGCACCGGCATGATCTTCGTCGTCACCGGCAAGACACCATGATCTCCATCATCTTGATCTCCATCAACGTGTCACCATCAGGGTTGTTGTGCCCAACATGCTTCTTCTACTATTGCTACCATTTAGCGATAAAGTAAAGCATTACATAGCTCTTAATGATTGACACGCAGGTCATACAATAATTAAAGACAACCCTATGGCTCCTGCCGGTTGCCGTACTCATCGACATGCAAGTCGTGATAATATATACATCACATGATCATCTCATACATCACATATATCACATTATGTAATTGGCCATATCACATCACAACATACCCTGCAAAAACAAGTTAGACGTCCTCTAATTGTTGTTACATATTTTACGTGGCTGCTACAGGTATCTAGCAAGAACAATTCTCATCTATGCAAAAATCACAACGGTGATACACTAGTTGCTTTTCAACCTTCCCAAGGACCGCCTTTGTCGAATCCGATCCAACTAAAGTGAGAGAAACTGGCACCCGCAAGCCATCTATGCAACAAGTTGCGGTCGAGGGAACCAGTCTCTCGTAAGCGTACGAGTAATGTTGGTCCGGGCCGCTTCATCTCACAATACCGCTAAACCAAAATCCGACCAAGGGAGGAAGCAATCTAAGCATCAACACCCACAAACCTTTTGTGTTCTACTTGAGATCTCATCTACACATAGACCTAGCTCATGATACCACTATTGGGGAACGTCGCATGGGAAACAAAAAAAATTCTACGCACACGCAGATCTATCCATGGTGA
The DNA here is from genome assembly GCA_022496015.1 of Hordeum marinum. Taxonomy (NCBI): domain Eukaryota; kingdom Viridiplantae; phylum Streptophyta; class Magnoliopsida; order Poales; family Poaceae; genus Hordeum; species Hordeum marinum. Next base: position 14,662,032 of record CM039674.1, read on the forward strand.
TGAGCATCTACGAGAGGGAGAGTGGATCTATGTACCTTGTAGATCACTAAGCGGGAAGCGTTAAGAAACACGGTTGGTGTAGTCGAACATCTTCACGATCCAAATCGCCGAGCATCCCACGATCTCATCACGATCCATCCCGCGATCCAATCACGATCCGTCCCGTGAACTCATCATGATCCATCCCGCGAACTCATCACGATCTGTCTCACGAACTCATCACAATCCGTCCCGTGATCTCATCATGATCCGTTTCGCGATCTTGATCACGATCCTTCCGATCTAGCGCCGAACGGACGGCACCTCCGAATTTAGCACACGTAAAGCTCGACAATCTCTGCCTTCTTGATCCAGCAAGAGGGAGTGGAGAGGTACAAGAGTTCTCCGGTAGCGTGAAGGCGCTCCAGAGATGATGGTGGAGCTATTCCGGCAGGGCTTTGCCTAAGCACTGCAGAAATCCGATCTAGAGGAGAAACTATGCACTAGAGGAACGGGAAGCACGTGGCTAAAATCAGGTGCCAAAAACCCTAAAACCTCTAGTATATATAAGAGAAACAAAGGAGGAGGCTTGGCCCAAGGTACAAGGCTCTAGCAGTCGGCCGAACCAAGGAGAGGAGGTGGAATTCACCTCCAATCCTAGTAGGACTATGATTCACCCTATTTTTGCCTTTTTCCACCTTTTCTCGTTGGGCTTTTTCTCCCAAGCCGCATGGGCTTTGTGTGGGACTTCCACAAGCCCACTAAGGGTTGGTATTCACTCTCCCACAGCCCATGTTGCCTCTTGGGTCGAAATACCCCTCCCGATGGTCTCCCGGTACACTACCGTCACTCCCGGTACACTACCGATGAGCCCGAAACTTTTCTGGTGACCAAAATAGAACTTCCTATATATGAATCTTTACCTCCGGGCCATTACGGAGCTCCTCGTGACGTCCGGGATCTCATCCGGGACTCCGAACAACCTTCAGTCGCCACCATACATAACTCTATACTACCGAAACGTCACCAAACCTTAAGTGTGCAGACTCTACGGGTTCGAGAACTATGTAGACATGACCGAGACACCTCTACGGTCAATAACCAATAGTGGGACCTAGATGCCCATATTGGTTCCTACATATTATACGAAGATCTTTATCGATCGAACCACTATGTCAAGGATTCAGTTAATCCCGTATGATGTTCCCTTTGTTCTTCGGTATGTTACTTGCCCGAGATTCGATCGTCGGTATCTCCATACCTAGTTCAAACTCATTTCCGGTAAGTCTCTTTACTCGTTACGTAATACAAGATCCTTTGACTAAGACTTAGTCACATTGCTTGCAAGGCTTATTGTGATGTTGTATTACCGAGTGGGCCCTGAGATACCTCTCCGTCACACGGAGTAACAAATCCCAGTCTTGATCCATGCCAACTCGACAGACACCATCGAAGATACCTATAGAGCACCTTTATAGTCACCCAGTTGTGTTGTGACGTTTGATACACACAAGGCACTCCTCCGGTATCATTGAGTTGCATGATATCATGGTCATAGGAACATATACTTGACATGGAGAAAACAGTAGCAATAAACTGAGATGATCATATGCTACGTTTGTAGTTTGGGTCTTGTCCATCACACCATTCTCCTAATGATGTGATCCCGTTTATCAAATGACATCTCATGTCCATGGCTAGGAAACCTTAACCATCTTTGATCAACGAGCTAGTCTATTAGAGGCATACTAGGGACATGGTTTTGTCTATGTATCCACACATGCATCTAAGTCTCCGATCAATACAATTATAGCATGGATAATAAACGATTATCATGAACACGGAAATATGACAATAACTAATTTATTACTGCCTCTAGGGCATATTTCCAACATTCTCCCACTTGCACTAGAGTCAATAATCTAGTTCACATCACCATGTGATTCGCATTGTTATGAATCTAACACCCAATGAGTTCTGGGGCTCGATCATTCTTTGCATGTGAGAGAGGTCTTATAGTCAATGGGTCTGCGACATTCAGATCCGTGTGTACTTTGCAAAAATCTATGTCAAACTGTAAACACTGCTACCACACTCCACTTGGTACTATTCCAAATGGCTGCTCCAGTATATGTATCCTGATTGCTAACACAAGTCATCTGGATTGGTGTTAAAGCTTGCATTGACGTAACTCTTTACGACGAACTCTTTATCACCTCCATAATTGAGAAACATCTCCTTAGTCTTTTAGTTACTGAGGATAATCTTGACCGCTGTTCAATGATCCACTCCTGGATCACTCTTGTACCCCTTGACAGAATCATGGCAAGGCACACACAGGTGCGGTACACAACATGGCATACTATACAGAGCCTATGGCTAAGGCATAGGGGACGACATTCGTCCTTTCTCTTTCTTCTGCCGTGGTCGAGCTTTGAGTCTCACTCAACTTCACACCTTACAAAGCAGGCGAGAACACTTCTCTCTGACTAATCCATTTTGAACTCTTTCAAAATCTTGTTAAGGTATGTACTCATTGAAAGTCTCATCAAGCATCTTGATCTATCTCTATAGATCTTGATGCTCAACAATTAGGTAGCTTTATTTCGGTCTTCCTGTGAAAAACTCTTTTCAAACAACCGTTTATGATTTCCAGAAATTCTACATCATTTCCGATCAACAATATGCCATCCACATATACTTATCAGAAATTCTATAGTGCTCCCACTCACTTTATTGTAAATACAAGTTTCTCGTAAACTTTTTATAGATCCAAAAACATTGATCACCTCATCAAAGTGCATATTCCAACTCCGAGATGCTTGCTTCAGTTCATAGAAGAATCACTGAAGCTTGCACACCTTTTAGCATCCTTAGGACTGACAAAACCTTCTGGTTGTATCACATACAACCTTTCCTCAAGTAAACCGTTAAGGAAACGATGTTTTGATATCCATCTGCCAGATTTCATAATTGAAAAATGCAGCAACTGCTAACATAATTCCAACAGACTTTAGCATCGCTACGAGTGATAAAGTCTCATCGCAGTCAACTCCTTGAACTTGTCGTAAACTTCTTTACAACAAGTCGAGCTTTACAAATGGTGACATTTACCATGAGCGTCTGTCTTCATTTTAAACATCCATTTGTACTCAACGACCTACCGTCCAACGATCAAGTCTACGAAAGTCTACACTTGGTTTTCATACATGGATCCTTTCTCGGATTTCATGGCCTCTAACCATTTGTCGGAATCCGTGCCCATCATCGCTCTTCCACAGCTCATAGGTTCATCGTTGTCCAACAGCATGACCTCCAAGACAGGGTTGTCGTACCACTTAGGAGCAGTACACATCCTTGTCGACCTACGAGGTTCGATAGTAACTTGATCCTAAGCTTCATGATTATCATCATTAACTTCCTCTTTTGACGGTTTGAGCCGTCGCTCGAGGGAGACACCGGCTGGGATGCTCTGTTGGCTTGTGGGGCCCCATGTGGCTCCCGACCTTCTCCTGAAACTTCCAGGTCTTCTTTTGGTCCATAAAAAACATTAAAAACTTTCATGGCATTTAGACTCCGTTTGGTACTATAAACCTAAAAAGCCAAAAACATGTAGAATACATCAACTATCACTTGACATTGGGTCAATAGGTTAGTGCTCAAAAATAATATGAATCAGCAAATAAATGCCCAAAAATTATCCTAGAACGATAATATTAAAGAATGGAACAATCAAAAATTGTAGATACGTTGGAGACATATCACAAGTTCAAGGGGCTTGACCCCCTCTTGCTTGCGTTGGGTGCAAGTGTCTGGTTCTGTGTGTATAGGTACTGCTAAACGAGTGTGTGAGTCTCATATTGGTTCGATAACCTTGGTTCTCACTGAGGGAAATACTTATCTCTACTATATTGCATCTCCCCACCTCTTCAGGAAAAAAACCAACGCAGTTTATAAGTAACAATAGTCTCATCAACACTCAATCATTATGTCACAGAATTTGGCTTGGTAGAAGAGGATGATTGTGTGGAAAGCAACTTGGGGAGGCTATAAATCAAGAATCATATGGTAGGAATGGAATATCTTTATCTGAACACATGAGTAAATGGTTCTATCTCTGAAAATGGATGGTGGAAGTGTTGGTTTGTTTCGAGTCCTCTCTCAGCGAGTGAGAGGGGGTGGAGGGGTATTTATAGCCTTCTCCACAGATCCAACTGTTACAACATTATTGCCCAACTCGATGACACCGGAGTTAAAACTCGATGCTACTGATTAGTACAAAATGTCCTAAATTTTGGCTTTTTCGGTGACACTGAATGAGACATCTCGGCGAGACCGATTCGTCTTGACCTAGGCAGATCTAGTACTTTGGAGGTTCTGAAAATAAAATCTCAGAAATTCCAAAACTGAAAATCTCAACCACAAAATATTGGTCACTACTTTTCGGTTCCACTGAATGCAGTCTCGGTACCACCGAGGTGCTAGGGTTTGGCATAGGTTCTCTGTGGGGCTAATTCAGTGAGACCAAAGTGAAGGACTTGGTTCCACTGATTTTGGTAGTTTAGGGTTTTGGACAAAAACTTTTGTGAGAATTTGGTTGAGGCTTTTGGTCGCACATCTCTAAGTACTTGAGCAACCAGATCATCATCAGTACCGCATCCCCTTTGAACAGAATTGGCTTTCCTATAGACTCAATTGTGATTATTCACATACAACAAAATGTAGAGTCTTGGAGCTATTGCCAATAGGTGTTCTTTGCATCTTAGGTGATCCTTCTCACAATTCCTAGTCAATCCATTCACTGAACTTCCCTAAAATATACTTGATAAGCTTATTAGTTCAATGAACTATATGTTGTTGTTAATTCGGAAAACCACCTAGGGAGAAGTTGTGCTTTCACCATACCATAAATTGCCTTTTCGCCTTGGGTTTGCATGTGACAACAAAGCTCGCAACTAACAAGTTAGATTTGAGCTGCACTTTGTGTATTCTCCCCATGGGTCAGCATTCTCCGTTCAAACCACAAAGTACCAACCCGTCGTAGCTATTGTCTCTCCCAGGTGACGCAACCCAAGAACATGAACGTCCGAGTCCCAAAGGCACAGAAGGTGTTTGAGCACTATTTAACCATATAGACTTACACAACATGCTTGCTTGATAATATCATACATTCCCAAACAATTGCCGAACTTCCTCGTCCTTCTTACATTGGAAGAGTAAGTGCTTAATGCTCTCGGGTTCTCTGTTGCGGGTTGGGCAGCATGTTGAGACCTTCATGTGCTTCGCTACTAGTATGGCACGACATGGAATGGCACTTTGCATTGTCCTCCAAATAAATAACTTAAATTTTGTCAGACATTTCAGGCTCCAAGGCGATTCCCAAGTATCTGTTGGGGTAGAAGATGTACTTCTTGGCTGAATTTTTTGCCCATATTGGATTCCCACTCTACGCCATAGGCTGACCTCACAAAATAAATTGCTTTATTTGATAGATTCCACGCCACAAAGTCTTCCATCTCATGTAGTGGAAGGGGAATGGCTAAGATCCTCCATGCATCTATAGGCCAAAAGGTTTGGTTGATCAATTGCTCATCCTAGTCGCCAAAAGTAGGGTCGATAAGATCACTCACTCGCTAAAAAATGTTGTTTCCACGCACTATCAATATTTTCCAGGATGGTGATTAGTACCACCACCAACTCTCCATATGTAACTTCTCCTCAAATTGTCCACCCTTGCATTATGCTTTGACAAATGTATGAAGTTTTTCTCTTCAAAGTGGCCTTCAATAAATCTCCATCAGAGAAGTACTTAGCTTTCAATATGATAGCACATAGAGAATTAGGATCATCAATCAAACGACATGCTTGATTGGCTAGTAATGTGAGATTAAAACAATGGATATCCTTGAAGCCCATGCCACCTCTTTTTTAGGTATACACATTTTCCACCATGCAAACCAGTGCAATTTTTTCTGTATAGCTTCGCCACCCCAACAAAAACTTGACATCACATCTTTGATTCCTTTGCAAAACAGGAATTTTAAAGACTGACATCGCATAAGTTTCTATGACTTGTGCAACAAAATTTAGTAGTACCTCTTTACCTCCTAACGATAAACACTTTTCTTTCCACCCCATAAGTCTTTGAATAAGTCAATCGATCAGGTGTTGAAAGTTGTCAGACTTGTCGAGGCCAAGGGTAGTAGGGAGTTCCAAATACTTGTCATGTAACGCTTCTATCATAATATATAAAGATGACAAGACTTCAGCCTTTATATTAACTTTTGTGTTCAGGCTGGAAAAAGATGCTCGATTTCTCAACACTTGTTGGCCAGAAATTGTACAGTACAAATCCATGATAGACTTTAAGGATGCAGCATCAGCAGCATTTCCCTTCATTATAATCAATGAATCATCAGCAAATTATAAATTGGTAACCGCAGGTGCTTCACTACAAACCTTTATCCCCACCAGCTAACAACTATTTTTTCTGCAAGCAATAATAGAGGTGTGAGCCCTTCCGTACACGGGAGAAATAGATATGGGGTGTAAGGGATCCCCTTGTTCCAAAAACACCATTCTACTCTATCATAGGATTTATACATATCAAGCTTCACCACACACCATCCTTATTTCCCAAACTTTTTTTGCTTGGTTGTATGAAAATTCTCATATGCATTTTGGACACTATCCGTGATTAATCTCCCAGGTACAAACTCACTCTGCGTCGAACTAATAATCTCTCAGAGTAACACTTTTAATGAGGCAACGATCATTTGTTATATAAATTCATAAACAACATTCACTAGTAGAAAATAGGGCATCGGTTCGGGCCGGCCAGCCCATTAGTCCCGGTTCAGTCATGAACCGGGACCAATGGGGGCAAGGTCCCGGTTCGTGAGGCCAGGAGGCCAGACAGGCCACATGGGGCATTGGTCCCGGTTCGTTGGACCCCTTTGATCCCGGTTCCAGACATGAACCGGGACCAACGTGCCTTGCTCCTGGCCCACACCCATTGGTCCCGGTTCGTGTCTGGAACCGGTACCAAAGGTGGTCCTTTAGTCCCGGTTCCAGCCACAAACCGGAACCAATGAGATGCCTATATATACCCCCTCGCCGGCGAGCAGAGCACTCCACACACTGCTCTGTTTTTTGGCCGGCGAGGGACGACCTTTGTGGTGCTCTAGCTCACCTCCTATGCACATGAGGTGTTTGATGAAATGCCCAAGCCAAACTTAAGCTTTCTCTTCTCGAAGCTCCTTGTCCAATCTCCATTTTCATCAAGATTTTTCTAGGTTTGGCGGTCCATCCTGTCCCGTCCCCATCCTGAAACCGCCGTCGATCGCCCACGCGTGGTGAGCCTCTTGATCTTATCTTCTTGCTAAAAGAAAATATACTTACTCATATGATTTTCTTACTTTTATTATTGTTTGTTATTATATAGTGCCATGGTTATGGTATCCGCCCACGTCGACCCTCGTCCAGTCTATGATTCAGATGTGGTATATTATCTCTTATATAACTCTTTCACACATCTAATGTCTATGACAATTAATTATGCCACCAACTTGACGTAGATGTTTTTATCTATAGGAAGTAGTTGAACCAGAAATTCCAACCGACTATGCAATTCTGCTCGACAAGTTAACTAAAGCTGAAAAAGAAATCAATCATTTGAAAGAAAAATTGAAAAGAACTGAAGATGACAAGATGGGATTGGAGTTGCATGTTGCCGATGTCGTCACCGATCACAAGACCAAGATGGATGCAATGCGCTTGAAGCTTAGAAAGATTAGAAAATATGCCATTCATACTGAGGCTTGGTATCATTATGCCGTTGGATCAATTCGTACCTTAGTAGCGGTTATGATTGCATTTGTTGTTGCATTTAAATTTTTTACATAGTTTTGGTGTATGTTTTAATTAGATGCTCTAGAGACCTATATGTTGTTCAATAATGACAGCTATGTATGAACTGTACGTATTTATTTTGGTCATTATTGTACATTGGCTTTAATGTGATGATGGATTTCTAATAATTTGGTCACTTCTGTATTCATGATATGTTGTAATGGTTTTTAATACACTTTATTATATAACGCACGCAGATGAACCGGTAATGAATGTACGGTGTCCGACGCACCTCCAAGTATATTAGGGGCCTGTATAATTTTCTCGAAGCGGCTGAGGCAAACAAGCAGAATGATTTTATGCCTTGTCCATGTATTGTCGTGAGAATACGAAGTCTTTCTACAACTCTAAAACCCTTCACTTTCACCTGCTTCAGAATGGTTTTATGCCACACTATAATGTTTGGACCAAGCACGGAGAAAGAGGGGTTATGATGGAAGACAATGAAGAAGACGAGGATGACGACAACTACCCTCCCCTTGAATATGGTGATGCTGCAATGGGGGAAGCTGAAGATCAAGAGGAACCAGACGATGTGCCCGATGATGATCTTCGTCGGGTCATTGTTGATGCACAAAGAGAATGCGAAAGTGAAAGGGATAAGTTGAAGTTCGATCACATGTTAGAGGATCACAAAAAAGGGTTGTACCCAAATTGCGAAGATGACAACAAAAAGCTCGGTACCACATTGGAATTGCTGCAATGGAAGGCAGACAATGGTGTATCTGACAAGGGATTTAGTTCGCTACTGAAAATAATGAATAAGAAGCTTCCAAAGGATAATGAATTGCCTGATAGTACGTACGCAGCAAAGAAGGTTCTATGCCCTCTAGGATTGGAGGTGCAGAAGATACATGCATGCCCTAATGACTGCATCCTCTACCGTGGTGAGTACGAGGAACGAAATGCATGCCCGGTATGCGTTACATTACGGTATAAGATCAGAAGAGATGACCCTGGTGATGTTGAGGGCCAGCGCATCGGGAAGAGGGTTCCTGCCAAGGTGATGTGGTATGCTCCTATAATACCACGGTTGAAACGTCTGTTCAGAAACAAAAATCATGCCGAGTTGATGCAATGGCACAAAAAAGACCATAAGAAAGACGGGAAGTTGAGAGCACCCGCTGACGGGTCGCAGTGGAGAAAGATCGAGACAAAGTGGAGCAACTTTACAGGTGACCCAAGGAACGTATGGTTTGGTTTAAGTGCAGATGGCGTTAATCCTTTTGGGGAGCAGAGCAGCCAGCATAGCACATGGCCTGTGACTCTATGTATGTATAACCTTCCTCCTTGGTTGTGCATGAAGCGAAAGTTCATTATGATGCCAGTGCTCATCCAAGGCCCTAAGCAACCCGCAATGACATTGATGTGTACCTAAGGCCATTAGTTGATGAACTTTTACAGCTACGGAATGGAAGAGGTGTATGTGTGTGGGATGAGAACGAACAGGAGAATTTTGACCTACATGTGTTGCTGTTTGTAACCATCAACGATTGGCCTGCTCTCAGTAACCTTTCAGGATAGACAAACAAGGGATACCACGCATGCACACATTGTTTAGATGACACCGAAAGTATATATTTAGACAAATGCAGGAAGAATGTGTACCAGGGTCATCGTCGATTTCTTCCGACCAACCATCAATGTCGAAAGAAAGGAAAGCATTTCAAAGGTGAGGCAAATCACCAGAAGAAGCCCGCCCTCCGTACTGGTGATCACATACTTGATATGGTCAATGATTTACAAGTAATATTTGGAAAGGGTCCTGGCGGACTATCTGTTCCAAATGACGCTGACAAACGCGCACCCATGTGGAACAAGAAATCTGTATTTTGGGACCTACCCTATTGGAAAGTCCTAGAGGTCCGCTCTACAATCGACGTGATGCACGTGACGAAGAACCTTTGCGTGAACCTGCTAGGCTTCTTGGGAGTGTATGGGAAGACAAAATATACACCCCGAGGCACGGGAGGAACATGCACATGTGCATGAAAAAGACGGCATGCATCCAAAGTAGTATGAAGGTCCTGCCAGCTACGCTCTTACCAAAGTAGAGAAGGAAATCTTCTTTGAATGCCTGCTCAGTATGAAGGTCCCATCTGGTTTCTCGTCGAATATAAAGGGAATAATAAATATGGCAGAAAAAAAGTTCCAGAATCTAAAGTCTCATGACTGCCACATGATTATGATGCAACTGCTGCCGGTTGCATTGAGGGGGCTTCTACCGAAAAGCGTTTGATTAGCCATTGTGAAGCTATGTGCATTCCTCAATGCAATCTCTCAGAAGGTGATCGATCTAGAAATCCTACCAAGGTTAAGAAGTGATTTGGTGCAATGTCTTGTTAGTTTCGAGCTGGTGTTCCCACCGTCCTTCTTCAATATCATGACTCACGTCCTAGTTCATCTAGTTGATGAGATTGCCGTTCTGGGCCCTGTATTTCTACACAATATGTTCCCCTTTGAGAGGTTCATGGGAGTCTGAAAGAAATATGTTTGTAACCACGCTAGGCCAGAAGCAAGCATCTCCATGGGCCATCAAACAGAGGATGTGATTGGGTTTTGTGTTGACTTCATTCCTAACCTTAAGAAGATTGGTCTCTCTCAATCGCGGTATGAGGGGAGACTGACTGGAAAAGGCACGCTAGGAGCGGACTCAATAATATGTAGGGACGGGCATCCTTGGTGGCCCTGAATGTCGATGAACACAAGAATATTCTACGCTCTAAACACCCGGAGTAGTGTGACGACTGGATTACATATGAACACATCGGGACTTTTTGTAGTTGGTTGCAAACACGTCTCATGGGTGACAACACTGTTTTTGATGAGTTGTACTCATTGGCCAGGGGACCATCTTCGACTGTATTGACTTACAAAGAGTACGAGATAAATGGGAATACATTTTACACTATCTCCCAAGATGAAAAGAGCACCAACCAAAACAACGGTGTCCGCTTTGATGCAGCAACCAAGATGGGAAAGGACACATATTATGGTTACATAGTGGACATATGGGAACTTGACTATGGACATGATTTCAAGGTCCCTTTGTTTCAGTGCAAATGGGTCAATCTGTTAAGAGGCAGGGTATAGGAAGACCCACAGTACGGAATGACAACAATAGATCTGAACAATCTTGGGTACACAGACGAACCATTCGTCCTAGCCAATGATGTGGCATAGATTTTCTATGTGAAGGACATGTCTACCATACCGAGAAAAAGAAAAGATAAGGAAGCGAATACATCATACGATGAGCCAAACGCCACATAGTTCTTTCAGGAAAAAGAGACATCGTGGGATTGGAGGGCAAGACAGACATGTCTGAACATTATGAAAAGTTTCATGAAATTCCTCCCTTCAAAGTCAAGGCTGACCCAAGCACCCTGTTAAACGATAAAAATTGTCCATGCTTATGGCGCAATAAGCAAAGGACACACGCGAAGAAGAAGTGAAGACTTTCGCTCCACAACTATATCATTACAGTGACATGTGAAGAAATGAAATGCCTTTTGTAACACATGAGTTTTTGACCGAAACCCTAATACTTCGAAAGAGATTCTCCGTTTTGTACACGAAGTGCATCCAGTTTTTGCCGTAACCCTCTCAACTTTGTATGGCATGCTATGTGGGTGAAATGATGATACCATGCCAACTTTCAACCTTTTCAAAGTTCATTTGAAGTGCTTTTCAATTTCAGGGTTTAGCTCAAAAAAAATCAGTAAGTGCATGAAAAATACCAAATGAAGTCAGAAAGGGTTGAAAATTGATGATGTGGCTTTGAATGGTGCATTTTGAACACACAAAAATTCTGGAGTTCAAATGAGTTCAAAAAATGAAATCCCTTCGTAACAGATGAGTTTTCGTTCGAAACCGTGATACTTCGAAACAGATTGTCCATTTTGTACACGAAGTGCATCCAGTTTTCGTCGTACCCCACTCAACTTTTTAGCACATGCTATGTGGGTGAAATGATAATACCGTGCCAACTTTCAACCTTTTCAGAGTTTGTTTGAAGTGCTTTTTAATTTCTTTCAAAACATTGTCGGAGTGGAGATCAAAAAAGAATTAGCTAAAAAGCTTTTATAAACCTCTAGTATTTTTGAAACAATAATTATATAAAAATTATGCAACTAAAATTACCAAAGTAGTTTTTGTTCAAAACATTAATAGCAAAAAGAATATAATGATAAAACACACTAGAAATAAATAAAGCAAAAAATAAATAAAGCAAGAAACAAAACAAAATAATGGAAATTATGCAACTAAAATTATCAAAGTATTAATTTGTTAAAAAGAATGAACTAAAATAACATAAGAAAAATACTGGAAAAAATTAAAACAATAAATAAAGCCAAAAATAAAACAAAAACCAGTTTTTTTAAATAAAAAAATGCTGCCTACTCGGCCACCACTGCCTGAACCAACAGCTAGTTGGGCTAGGATTCACGCTCGCAGAAGGACCAGTAGGCCCACAGGCAGAGGAGAGTGCTTGTAGTTGAGAGGAGCTCGAGAGGGTTGGCACGTCAGTGCTTATAAACCACTGTCGAGTCCTCTCGGCTAGCGAGGTGGGACTAAACATTTGTCCCCGGGCAGCACCACCTTTTGGTCCCGGTTGATGGCACCAACCGGGACCAAGGCCCCCCTTTAGTCCCGGTTGTTGCCACCAACCGGGACCAAGGCATCCCCGGGACCAATGCATCCCTTTAGTCCCAGTTGGTGGCACCAACCGAGACCAATGGTCTCTGTTTCCCTCCCTTTGGGCTGCCGAAAAGAGAACTTTGGTCCCGGTTGGTGCCACCAACTGGGACTAAAGGGGGCATTGGTCCCAGTTGGTGCCACCAACCGGGACCAATGCTCTATGTATATAAGCAACAGTTTCAATTTTTTTCAGATTTCATCTAGCACTTGCCCCCGACGACGCCGAGCACATCGACGCCGCCAGGCTGCCCGAGCTCGCCGTCGATGCCCTCTACCCTGACGCCCCTACCCCGACGTGCCACCCAGCCCCGACGCGCCGCCCCGTGCCCCGACGCGCCGCCCCTGCCCTGACGCCGACGCCGCCCCACGCCACAGCCCAGCCCCGACAACGCCGCCCCTCCTCCCCGTTTGGTCCGGCCGGCCACCTTTCCTCCCCTTTCCGATTTTGCTGATTTAATTTGATGATATATAGATGATAGGTGATATATAATAGTTAGATGATAATGTCGATGATAGATGATGTATGCTTTTTTTTGTTCATATAATTTTTATAGCATTTTTGGTCCATGTATATATGTGTGTATATGGATGGATGGATGAATGTATATATATAGAAAATTATCATATGATATAAAAAATATTGTAGCTTCCTATTTTTTTTCCATGGATGTATGCTAAAGAAAATTATGAAAGAGTTTATGGGAGGTTTCTGTCAAAAGGTTCAATGATTTTCCAAGGCAAAAAATTGAACTAATTAAGGTATCCCATGTTTTTGTATATATTATATATGTATTTTGGTGGCACCTAGAAGTGTTGTCGAGGCCACCCCAAACCCTAGAAGTGTTGTCGAGGCCACCCCAACCCTACAAGCGTTGTCGAGGCCACCCCAAACCCTAGAAGCGTTGTCGAGGCCACCCAAATTTACCAAGTTAAATGAAGAAAACTCTGGTAACATAGATTTATCAAGTTAATTGTCATGTTGTAATATTTGCAGAAACAATGGATCCGAGAGATGAAGAACAAGAACAGTTGTTGGGGGACATAATCCATGGCGGACGTGATGTCTTGTCGTATCTCAACGACACCGATGGTCTGGAAGGAGAGGGTTATGACGGCTCTGGTGATCGAACAATGCCAGAGGAAGGAGACCATGATGACAGCTCCGGTGGCCGATCAGAGGAGGGAGCTGTTGCAAAGTCCCGCGAGGTATCTATATTAATTAAGCCTGTGCTGACTCTAGCTAATTGATGCATTAATTGTTTTGGTATGTACATATATTAATTAACTCTTCTTTCTTCTATTATATCCCTCCGGATCGAGCCAAACTTCGGTAACGAGACGAGGCCCGAAGAAGAGGTTGTGCAAGGATGAAAAGTTCACGATCATAGCACTCGCGAACGATGGCCATCCGATTGAACCCAAGCGGACCAAGAACGCATTTTCTGCTCAGTGCGGAGCTATTGTTAGGGACAACATCCCGATCAGCATCAAGCAATGGAATAAGCCTAAGGACGGCACCCCTGATGGTGATTATGTCACCGATAGACAGAAAGAAGATCTTTGGACCGCGTTGAAGGCAAATTTCACCCTACCGCTAGAGGAGGATCCGAATAAGCCAGTTATAGAGCCACGGGTCAAGGCGTGTGCTCTTAAGAAGATGGCAGATCCATTGAGGAGGTGGAAGAATGAGTTGATATCAAAGTTTGTCAACAAGGGGAAGACTCTAGCGTTCATCGGCCAATATGAGAAGATAGGAGATTACTGGCCCGCATTTCTGGCCTATAAGACATCGGAGAAGAGTAAGAAGATGTTAGAGACAAACAAGAACAATGCTGCAAAGAAGCAGTTTCACCATCACACGGGGTCAGGTGGCTACCTTAAAGCCCGACCATTATGGGACAAAGCTGAGAATGACCTGCTTGCTAAAGGGGTCTGACCACAGACATATAACTGGCCAGAGTGTTCAAGGACTTGGTTCTTCGGGGTTGGGGGAACTTTGGACCCTGAAACAGGGAAGTGCCATTGGAAAGACGAGCAACTTTCAATACCCGTGAACAAGCTTCAGAACTATATCACCGCAGCACAAGAAGGGACGTTCATTCTCGACAGAGAGAAGGACGAGCTGACTGAAGCCCTAGGGAATGCTGAGCACCCTGGACGAACACGAGGCATAGTAGGCTCCGTTCTGTGTAAGGTTGGGTTTCCCGCCGCAGGCGGTCACAAAAGCCGGGAGAGAAAGAGGAAAACGGAGCTGAGCGAAATTCAGAAGCTCGATGCAAGACTACAAAAGCTAGAGGAAGCTGAGAGACAGCAAGCTGCCGGCCAACCATCTCAGCGGCACGAAGCTACCCCACAAGCTACTACCCGGCCATCTCAGCGGAGAAGCAGCGTCGCTTCCACGGAGCCCGTTCAGCCCGACTTCACGTCTCCTAGCTACCCTGTGGATACTATCACGGAGGCTCAACATTGCGAGTTTATGACGAAATGCCGGAACCTCACTTTCAAGGCGACTGTCTGCTCTGTTGCACCTCCTCAACCCAACGAAACTTTACACTGCTGTCCGATTCCACATGGCTATGCTATTGTGATGGTGGATGAAGTAATGCTAGAATTTTAGGAGCTCGAGCTTGACCACTGTACAGGTGAAGGAAAGAATAAGCTGGTTCGTGCCCTGAGGAGTACATGTCTATGGCAGAAGGAGTACATTAAGATTCCAAAGTGGACGCCTCCGCCTCCTCCTTCTCCTCGGGCGAATCAGGGCACACCGCCTCCTTCTCCGGCTCCTCCGGCGTGTGGGGGCACTCCGCCTCCTCCTTCGCCTACTCCGGCACGTCAGAGCAGTACGCCTCCTCCTTAGCCTCATCGGCAACGGCAGAAGACAGACGCCGCCGCTGTGGCTCCTCCGGTGCCTAGTAAGCAACGACAGAAGGGAGCCGCCATCGCTCCGGCGGCTAGCAGTACAAGCATAGGCAGCAGGGGATACACATACGATCCATCTCTCAAGCCTGTGGAAAAGTTACCATATGAGAGGACCGAGTCTGAAAACAAGGAGATAAGTCAGGACGAAGTGAGAGACCATTTTGCAATGAAAACTCCAGCTCTGAAGGAGAAGATAGATCCGATGAAAGCGATGCGCTCTATCAATGCCCTGAAGCGACCACCACCGCCTCCGCCAGATTCCAACCATGAACGATGTATTAAAAAGGCATATCAAGATGCGCGGTGGTCGGGAAGTACTTCCAATGATGCAAAGTTAGCAGAACGAAGAAGTGGGAAAAAAATCCCCAGCTCAGCGAACAGGCGAACCAATCGTGCCCCCCGCTTAAGGTTTCTAGCGATATTGTCACTAATCATCCAGGGATGGTCCCCGGTACCAAACCTAGTGATTACCTGAGCGATGATGTACTGTTTGAGAAGTTGGAGGTGGACGAATTCAAATACCGGTACGGGCATCCTCTCGTCAAACCCGATCATCCTCCTCTAACAACGATTCGAAGATTCCATGAATGGTACGTGCAAAGCTGCCGCGAGTCTGTGATGGATTCTTTGGTACTGTCAGTTAAAGAGGAACACGACCTCTTTGGAATTGATATGTTGAATATTGAATATGAGGAGATATGGCAGTTATACAATCAGAAGGCCATTGACAAAACAATCGTGACTTGCTACTGTCTGTAATTACTACTTCTGTAATTAAGTCTCTCTATGTATATAGCTCAGCTCTTTCATTGCATGTATATATAATTATCCTCACTACTATATTATGCAGATTGAAGATCGTCGAATGCAGAAAAGCACAAATGTATGACATTGGGTTCATTAACCCAAATGTCATACATGAGCATAATATAAAATATTGGCCCATAGAAACCGAGCAGAACTTGCTACAATCGTTGCTTAAAAATCAAAACAAAGGGACAATACTCCTTCCTTACAACTTCAAGTGAGTGTTACTGTCTTGTGCATATTTGGTTTCCCTTATTACTCGAGGTTTATAGTAATGTAATTGATGAGTTATGCATGCGTGCGCAGTTTCCACTTTATTCTGCTAGAGATTCATCTTGAGCGGGTAGCAGTAATCGTCTTAGACTCGAAATAAAAAGATCCCCAGAATTATGCGGACATGACTAAAATTCTCCAGAAGTAAGTTCAATCGATCATTATCGCATCATATCGGCAACTTTAATTTGTTCATTTCCTGATATCAAGTAATTATTTTCTTTGTCTGGCAGGGTTTGGGAAGAGTTCACAACAATTGTTCCGGCACTGCCGAAGGAGCTGCGATTTACACACCCGAAAGTAAGTACTACTAGCTAATTCCGCGCATCTCCCATTGATTCTAGTTTCATCAATACCATTTATCATGCTTGATTATCAGTTTGATTGAACTCTATTTCTCGTAAAGTGCTTGTGGCAGGAAGACGGGACTGATTTATGTGGATACTATGTTTGCGACTTCATCTACAATGCGATGGCCCCTAAGCGAGGTACTCTACAAAACAATTTGAAGTGCGTAAGCAATAATATTCATAATTTTATTTTATTACCATATATATGTATTGACCCCCTTCTTCAAATTAGATGTGGCAGATGCGGGATGAACTCCTACCACATGATCGCATACGAGCAATTCAAGAAGAATTGGCGGGATTCTTTCTTGACCATGTCATAAATAAAACCGGAGAATACCATCTAGAAGTGGACATTAGATGTTAGGGATTGTAAGAGATCTTATATTGTATATATGTAGCTAGTAGCGTCGGATATATATATATATATATATATATATATATATATATATATACACACACACACACGAAAACTTGTTATACGACCAATCTCTCGGAGAAAGAGAGGTCGATCACTTCTATCTCTATATGTTCATGACGGTCTTCTGTACTTAATGGTTCCTTCATTTGCTTACTAGCTAGCGTGTCGAGTTCTCTCTATAGTAGCTAGCGTCGACCAAGCACGAAGAAAGAGAGGACACTTCTCTCTATCAATTAGCTAGCTATAACAATATAAAACCCCTAAATTAACTATCTAAAACCCCTAAACCCCCCTCCCTTTCAAAATAAAAAAACAAGCAACTGCTAGATGCTGACGCGTGGATGCCTATTGGTCCCGGTTGGTGTTACCAACCGGGACTAAAGGTCCTCCTGCCTGGGCTCCCCGCAGAGGCCACGTGGTGCCCCTTCTGTCCCGGTTTGTAAGAGAACCGGGACTAAAGTTTTTGGGATTTAGTCCCGACACTTTAGTCCCGATTCCGGAACCGCGACAAATGGGCCATACGTACCAGGACAAATGGGCCTTTTTCAACTAGTGATTGCATAAACTGATAGGCCTGAACTGTGTAACTCTTTTAGGGGTTTGTACCTTAGGATCATGACAATGGTGGTATTATTCCGGACTTGTGGTATAACTCGAGAATTAACTGCTAGTAAGACTTCCACGATCAAATCGTCACCTAGCATAGGCCAGAACCTCTTATAAAAGATAGCATGTAGTCCATCTGGACCCAGTGCTTATAAATCACCAATTGAAAATAGGTATTTCCTCACCTCCTTTGTTGTAAATGGGTTCGTCAAGAATGCATTCAGCTCAGTTGAAATCCTCGTCTATACTCTATCCAGAACATTAAAATCAGGCACCTAGACATGCAAAGTAAACAGGTTTGAAAAATACCCAATAATTATGGCCGCAAGGTCTTTTGTATCTTCCTTCCATGCGCATGTGTCGTGTAACAATGTTTTTATGCAACTTCTTTTCTTCCAAGTTGAGGCCGCACTATGGAAAAAAGAAGTGTTTATGTCTCCATGGAGTAGCTAGTTGGCTATCCCACGCTCTAACCAATACAACTCCTCCTGATCCAAGAGGTTTTCAATGAGCATTTGAACCTCTTTCATCTCCTGCCCAGTTTCACCATTAAGCTGGCCATATATTAGTTTCTTCGTTTTCTTTACTCACTCTCTTATTTGGCCCTTTTAGAACAACTTTATCCCACTGGACCATATTGTCCTTCATCGCCTTAATGCCCAAAGATTGGGTGCGCAGCCATGAGGATTTCACAATTTGCTCGATTGTATCCTCATGTAACCAATACACTTCAAATTTACATTCCCCCTTGGTTGACGTGACATCGCTTTCTCAAAGTATCTTGTATCCAATACAAACATAATGTGATCCAAGTGCACGTGGTGATCATGAATCGCCGCATCATATGGAAATTTAGTATCCCAAGCATCATAACATAGCCCATGATCCAATCTCTCTTTGATAAGTCCATGACTCCATGTGAAAGAATCTCCAATGTGCATGACCTCCTGGGGATTACAATCTTGAATACGTTCTCTGAAATTTTGCATGTACTATCGTGGTCTCACATTCCCACCTTCTGTCTTAGTTTATATAAAAATTTCGTTGAAATCTCCTATGATTATCCAAGGACCATCGGTATTTCTATTAGGTCTCATAGGTCTGTGGTAAACTACACATCACCATGGGAGCAGCAAGGTTGATGTAGAGGCCCTCCGTGATTGATCCCCCCCTCCAACAGGACACAGGAGCAGGGCTCCGTATGGGATCACGATGGAATAGAGACTTGCGACGATGGAAAAAGTGTTTCAGGTGGCTCCCAGTTTTCCCCCCAACATAATAGGAATTATAGAGGGGGGTTAGGTTAGGAGGCTGTGGGAGGTGGTCCCAAGCCATCAAGGCGCGACCACTCCCCCTGGGTGTGCCATGTTGGCTTGGGGACACCCCTTGTGGCCTTCGGTCCCCTTACGAAGCTTCCAGGTCTTATTTTTGTCCAGAAAAAATCATTAAAAAGTTTCATTGCATTTGGAATTCATTTTGTACTATTTTCCTGAAAAGCCAAAAAGAAGCAAAAAAATAGGAACTGGCACCGGGCACATGCTAATAGGTTAGTTTCCAAAAATTATATAAAACATCATATAAATGCGTATAAAATATTCAAGATTGATAATATAATAGCATGGAACAATAAAAAATTATAGATGTGTTGAGGACATATCAGATCTTCCCCATAAAAACAGTAGCAAGCGCGAGCCACTTAAGTTTCTCCTCCGGTTCATCTACCTCCTCTTCTTAGATCAGGTCATCTAGTTCATCTTCTTCAAGGTGTAATATTTCTAGCAGGGCGTTGGGATCCTCTAGTTTCTTCCCTATTGAGCCACCAGAACTCGATGGAAAAGACATCTCTATGAGGCCTCCCGTACGCACCCTATGTCTTGTAGCAGCCTAAATCCAAGCACACAAGCGGACCGATCTGCAGCAGGTAGCAAGGGCCGACAAGCGCGTGAAGAGGGAACGAAAGCGTGATACTCACGGCGGCGGTGCTGGAGGAATGTCTAACCCTAGGTCGAGAGCCTAGGGGAGCAGGTAAAAAAATCCTAGACCTACCTAACGCTTTACGTACGCTACTTAACTTTTCTTCCCATCTAATCAAACCTCCCCTGAATTTTAAGATTGCGTCGTCGCTCCACTAATCTCCATTGAAGATCTTCCACATCACCCCATAATCCCTCTCACCCCGTAAACACGCGTAGTTGTAGCAAAGCTCACACATGTGTTGACGTGCACATGCTCTCTCCTCCCTTTTCATGGGCATGTATCAAGTCGGGATTTGACTAATTTGTTGGCTATTTTTTTGAAAAATCTGACTGGCATAGGGCTATCGTTGTACTGTTTGTATTTGCAAACTGGATCGGGGGCTTTTGGGGGCTAGTGATCACGCACCTGTTGCACATGCACATGGTCGCCATGGCAAGAAAGGTCGCGGAGGTGCTGGAGGAGGTGCATGAGGTAGATGGGGTGGCGAAGGAGAACAAAATGGATATCAGGGGGTGATCTATGTCACTTTTCTCTGAAAAGGATAAGGCTTCACCGCGACAGTGACTCGTTCTCGAGAGAGATGAGTCGGAGAGAACAGTGGTTGGGCTGACGTGTCAAGGTAAATATGCATCAAGATTGGTGTGATGATCCGACAACGGGCGAGATGTTCACGTTGGAAGCATAAAAATCAGACATCGAATTTTTATGCTTCGGGTATTCAATGTTTTGTATTGTGATTAGTTAGGAAAAAGGATACCGTAGGATTTATTCTACCTTGTCTTGTATTCCAAGTTAATCATATACTACCTTATATATATATATATACCCACGAGGCTCAAGAAATACATCAATACGTCCACCAATCTTTCTCTCTATATCCTTCTACATGGTATCAGATCCAAGAGGTCTTGAGTTTAAAACCCTGTGAACATAGTATCAGAGCCAAGAGGTCTTTCTCTCATAAAAAATTGTTTCTCAAAAGTGCACAAAACTTTGAGCAGTAGTTCTTTGTGAGGGCTCCTTGAATGTTATTTTTAGACGAAACTTTGCGAAAACATCAAATAATTAATCAAGTTTGATGTCCTTAAATTTCAGTTTTTTTGTTTGTTTTTTAACTTTTCATGGAGGGCGTTCAACACCCGGGAGTAGAAAATCCAGTCATAGAGCCCATAGGTATGGACTATGGTTTTCTAGAAAAAAATTCAATACGAACTATGCAAATATGTTATCTTACAAAAATATTTTGGCAAGACCGAAATAATATAACAGAGAAAAAGGCTTTCACTGTATGAAATTAGTGAAGTTAGAATCTACAAATTGGTGCGAAAGAAAAAATAGTAGAATTGTGCGAAAAGATGCACATTCCATTTTGGTTCCGAGTATGATTCGTATTTCGTATTAAAAAATGTCCTCTAAGACTAATACTAGTAAATCACTGTTGTTCTATTATGTTGATGATAGGAAATTAGGAAGCATACCATCTCTCATTGCAAGTATAAGATTTAAAATCAATGAAAAAATATACATACATAATCCTCTCAACAATAAAAGCAACATATGTTGATCGGCAACAAGTACTTACATAATTAAGGTAGAAAACCGTAGAACTCATTGGAATATCATGATTGATAGCCACATCTACACCTTAAATGTCCAGACCAAGGCTCGCCATTTATGTGAATAAGCCATAAGGATGTCAAAATATCTTAGTTGGAACTTGTTTAAAGCACCAAGTATTTTGTCTTGAAGAGAAAACATAATTATTTCATGTGGGAAGTAATACTTATGTTAAGAGGTAAACATGTCCAAAATTGAACTCACTCCGACCTCCTTAGAAGGCTCCTAATTGAATAGGAAACTCAAATACTATCATAGTGTGACAAGGGATGATAATATCAATCATCAATTCTTTCCCATGGAGGGATATATGTCGTACCTAATTTCTATCGTTATAGTATTTCCTAGAAAAGTAATAATGCATGTTTAATTCAAACAAAATGGGAACTGCAATGTGAGATCAAGATTGTCATGGTGGGTGCTTCACTGTCTCACCAAAGTTTTCCAAGTATTATGTCCCCTCAGAGTTTCTCCGGTTCATTGTTTCATAATTCCTGAAAAAGGTAATAAAACTACAAAATTAATAACCAATAGTCTGTAGAAACCCTAAAGTTGTTAAAAATGCAATAGTTGGATATGTCTTGATTTATGATGAATTTATAAAAAGGGATTCATGTCATTTAGTTTTTTTTGGTTTAGGACATATTAATTAAATTTGGTGGTTAAAAGAAAATAATCAACCCCCCTACCCTTTGGCTCTCACTAATCCTCTGATTGCTTCTAGATTCCTTTGGGGAATTGGTCATTTTTTCCTCCTCGTTCTAAAATGGATCACAAAAGAGCCATTTTCTCTCCTCGGAGTTCATCCTCACTAACACAGACAAGGGATTCCATGAGCACACCCTGACCCCACCTCGTTAAGACTGGTCTATTTTTTATTTTATTTTCCCGAGGAGTCAAGACTCGTCTAAGATGCCCTTTGACTCATGGGAATTGCCTGTTTATTGGTGGTTCACGGGTCGATTGTTCTGGTCATCGTTGTTGTTGTCTCCTTGGTATCTGTCGGCGTTCTAGGAACGGGGGTACCCAGACTTGTCTGCCTGTGGCCCAGGGCGTGGCCCACTTCGACGGCCAAGTGCGGCCCAGCACGGCCCCACTCAAGACAAGGCCCTCGCGGGGGCCCCGAGCTCGCGAGGGAAGCTACACCAAGACCCCCAGGGGAATAGGCCTCCCCAGCCCCCCTCCTAAGCGGCGGAGATCTCTATGCAACGCTTGGCCTCGGGAGGCCAAGGATGACGCAAGGCGGGCCAGGCGGGCACCAGTGTGCCAGACGGGATAGATTCCCCTTTGGTGCAAAGGGGGCAAGGACGTCCGCAGGTGCCGGTGTCAAAACCGCCGGATCTCGGGTAGGGAGTCCCCAGATGTGAGTCTAGGATCAATGGTAACAGGGGACGAAGGAGACGGTGTTTACCCAGGTTCGGGCCCTCCTATGGAGGTAAAACCCTACGTCATGCTCGATTATATTGATGTGTATGAAAGTTATAGAGTTGATCTACCTCGAGATCGGATAGTTAAAACCCTAGATGAGTTTCTCTGTCCTACAATCTAACCCCTCCGGTTTATATAGACACCGGGGGGTACCTTGGGTTTACACATGATAGGTCTCCTGCCGGGGATGGAGATGCTGATTTCTTCATCTTGACTTGGAGTGCACAAAGCGCCTTCGAGACTTCCTTCTAGAACACGGGGTCGTGGTGTATTCGGCCGTTCCTGCGATAGTCATAGAGCGCCCGACCAAGCCGGCCTATTGGGAGATAGGCCAGCAGCCCGAGGACCCCTTAGTCCAGGACTCTCTCAGTAGCCCTCGAACTAGCCCCAATGCCAAGAGTCTCCGGCTTGCGGGGTGAGTTCTTCTTCCCATTATTGATCGACCAACAATAGTTTGGTCATTAATGACGTGTATTTCATCCGATCATACAGTCGTTCGGACGCCATGAGTTGCTTGGCCTCTAAGGCCATACGTCGAAGTGTGAACAGTATCTCCTAACAACCTTTATGATGGAGGGTCACAGCTTATTACGACCGCCAAGCCAGTTAAGAATACTTGGTTACCGGTTCGAGGTCATTTCTCTATTGGCACATCTTGTCAATGTGTAGGTCGTGCCCCATTTATTACGGGATATGATTAACGCCCTAGGTTACTTCACGCGTGCATAACGGCACGCACGTCTCGGGAAGCAGAGAGACTTGCGGAGCAGTAACGGGAGGCTCATCGACATCACACCTCATAAAAGGGGGGAAACTGAGGCCTATTCACGATCCCATTCGCATCCCTTGCTTCCTCAATCTTCCCAAGCTCCAAGAGCCCAGATTCAGTTCTCCCTCAATCTCTCCTGTGAGCTCAACCATAGCGGGTTCGGGCTCTATGGGCAAGTGGGAGGCCTCCACGGTCACCGACAAGGACATCCGGGAGTTAAAGCTCGCCGGCTACCTCCCCTCCAACGTCTTCCATCGCGCTCTAGAGGCGAACCAGGTGGTCCCCACCCCTAAGCCAGGTGAGAGGGTGGTGTTCGTCCCCCATTTCATCTAGGGATTGGGCTTTCCACTCCACCCCTTTATCAGGGGCCTTATGTTCTTCTACGGGTTGGGTTTCCACTCAAAGGTCTTTTTAAAATACATTAGAGTCGCCACCAGGCCACATTCATAACCCTAGCAGGTAAACAAGAAGACTACTCATGGGGACATGTTGTCATCATCGCTCTCTAATCACCACCACCGCCGACCTCACGCTCCCCGGCTCCAGCATGGTCCTCCGGTTCATCAGAAGAACCCCCCCCCCCCCCATCAAGTCCTCCACATGGTCCTCTACCCACTCGACAAGGGCATCTCGAATCACTTCGAACACGATGGCAAGCACCGCCTCAAACTTGAAATGCGGGTCAAAACGAGGCTGCCTGTGCGAGGAAGTCCCAACACTTCTCCTCCATGAGCTCATTGATCTTCTCTACACCCCCTTCAAGGCGCTCCATGACCCTGGAAAAGAAGCCCAGGTACCTAGCGTCGTCGGGGATGAGGGGGCTCACGATGCTCTTGCCATAGATGTTACTCAAAGCCTGGTGGGCCCTCTTCTCGAGGGACTGGAACATCTTGGAGCATGTGTGCTGAAGGCCGCGGGCGAGATTCACCTCGTCCGAAGACTTCTCCACGAGGGAAGTAACGCTCGTCACCTATTGTAGAGGGAAGACTGCTCGGCCTTGACATCTGCTTGGGCATCCATCGCATTTTTTGACGTAGCTCCGCCTGCTCTAACCTTCTCCTGAGGTCATTGGCCTCACTTTTTAGCTAATCATGTCGCGTGCAGAAACGAGATTCATGAAGCTTCAACTTGGCATGATAATCCTGGAAAAGGGAGCGCCGAACCTCCGCCACCTTGTCATCGATCTCCTCCTGAACCTGTGCCTCGCGGGTGGCGAGGAATTCCTCAGCAAGCGACACCTGGTGATTCCTTACCTCCAGTCTCTCATGCTCCAGGCTCTGCTCCAGCGCCTCCATATCCAACGCGTCTTCAGGCATACAGGGATCCGCATCGTTAGTGGGGAACTCGATCACCGGGTCGTCAAGTGCAGCCCTCTGAAAGCACATTTGCCCCCTTGGTGGTTTTGGTAATTAATAACAACATATATGTCATTGAAATAATGTTTCCACTAAGCATGTTTCAGGAAAATTTCAATGATGGGTTGGCAAAAGGATTGTGGATTACCACAAGATGCAAGGAAATAGATCGGCAAAGCTTCAAGCAAGAGGACTCTACATTTTACCTTTGTGAGAAATCACTTTGAGTCCATAGGAAAACCAATACTATTAAAAGGGGTAAGGTACTATTGGTGAACAAAATTCTCATACGTGCACAAGTGATAGTCACCACATACACCCACAAGCTCTTCCACAAAAGTCTGTCCAAAGCCAAATATCCGAAATTGGTGCAACCAATACTTTCCACTCGGTACCACCGATTCTCAGCCTCAGACAGACTCAGACAAACCCTAGCCCTTCAGTGCAACCGATTCCATTTTGGTGCCACCGAGTTTGGGTTGCCAACTTCCTGTTACACAAATTTACAAAATCGGTCTGACTGAGTTTGTTGATTCGGCGTCGCCAAGTATGGCAATCTGATTGTTGGTCACTTGATCGGTGCAACCGAGTTTTATGTATCAGCCTCACCGAGATTCAAAAGTTGCTACCTTTAAGGCAACTCAGTACCACCGATATTAACACATCAATGTAACCGAGTCCGACTTATTAGGTGTAACGGTTGGATTTTTGGAGATGCCTATATATACCCCTCCACCACCACTCACTCGGAAGAGAAGCCCCCAAAACTATTCCACACTCGCCCCATCTGATTTTCTGAGAGAGAGCCACCTACTCATGTGTTGAGATCATGCTATTACATTCCAACCATATGAATCTTGATCCATAGCCTCCCCAAGTTTCTTTCCACCCAATCAATCTCTTCCACCACAGCCAAATCTGTGAGAGAGTGATTGTGTGTTGAGGAGTCTATCATCTTGAAGCACAAGAGCAAGGAGTTCATCGACATTATCGAGCCTATTACCTTTTCGTGGGTGGTGCCTCCTAGATTGGTTAGGTGTCGCTTGGGAGCCTCCTACTTCGTGTTGTGGAGTGAACCAAGAAGTTTGTAAGGGCAAGGAGATCGCCTACTTCATGAAGATCTACCCATAGTGAGGCTAGTCCTTCGTGAATGGAAACCGTTATGGAATAGTCAAGGTTGCTTCTTCGTGGAACCCTTCGTGTGTAGAGCCACCCGTGGACTATCGCAGCTATTACCTTTCATGGTTTCAAGACTCCATAAACGTGGAAGTATGATAGCACCACCTATTGGAACCACGGGAAAAATCATCGTGTCTTCAAATTGCGTTTGATCTTCCTACCCTTCCTCTACTTACATGCTTCTCTTTATTTTCCGCTGCAATACTCGTAGACATACATGTGTAGGGTGTACTTGACTTTATGAATGCTAAAATCTGCCAAGACTTAAAATTGGGAAAAGGTAGATTTTCAATTGGTCAAGTAGTCTAATCACCCCCCCCCCCACACACACACCCTCTAGCACTACTCTCGATCCTACACCCTCCAAGCCTGGATTCGCCTTTCAAGGTCGGCATTGAAGGCTTGAAGCTCCTCCAGGCGCTCCTCAGAGGCCTTGCATCGGCTGTTGGTAGCTTGGGCCTCAGCAACGGCGTGTTCGCAAGCCTCCACCGCCGCGGCAAGGGACCCATCGGCATCTGCAAGGGCACGCTCACATTGCAGGCGGCCGAGGTTTATGGCGACCCCAAGACGGTGTCATTCCTGCGCGAGGCCCTGGCGCTCCACCTCCAGGAGGGTATCGGTGTTGGCAAGGTCCACCCCTAGCCACCCCAGCGCATTCGCTGCGGCTTGGAGCAGAACATGCCGCACAGTGCTTCGGTCACTTGCAAGCTCGAGGGGCCAACCAGGATCACCGCCTTCCCCTGGACGGGTAGGGAAGGCATGCGAGTGGTCGCACGACCCCAACGCACGCCCAGGGGATGGGGGCTCCCACCTTTCCTCCCCAAGTGAAAGTCGCGTCTCCCAAGGCCCCGCGTCTTCGTTCGAGGAGGGCCCAAGGGCACGGCACGACATGTCCCCAGGGAAGGTCGTCAGTGGAGGCGTAGCCCCTCCCCCGCGAGTTGGAGGCCACGGATGAAGAAGATTGCGGGAACCTCGCGCTCAGGGCCTCCTGAGGATCGCACGAGCTCGGGTACGAGCGTCGTTCCGAATGGAGCTCCGCAGCCCATGAATGACAGGGCAACGGTGGGCCCGGCGGACTCAGGGGTGGCGGTGATGGCACGACTCTTCCTCCGTCAATGGGGAGCCTGTGGAATAGAAATTCAAAAGGAGTGCACCAAGAGAAGGATGAGGGGGGTGCAGGTGCTTACCCATCCACGGCGACCCATTTCCTTTTCATTGGCACCAATGGGGCCGGGGATCGGCTGCCCCCACGCACCTTCCTTTTCTGGCGAGCACAGGGGCCGGAGGACGACGTGTCGATGACCGGCACCTAGCACCATGTGGCGTAGGCGGCGGACTCCTTCATCGATGAGGTGTCACCCTCACCCCCGGGCTAGGCCGTTGCAAGAACCTGGGAATGAGCAACGAAGTCGCCCACCTCAGCCAAGGCAGGAGCCGCGGCCTTAGGACCCTAGGGCTCCAGACCCTGACGGGGGGATCGCCCTAGGGACACTCTCCTTTCGGAGGAAGAAATCCCCACTCATCTAAGTGCGGCATCTTCCGGGCGAGGGCTTCCCCATCCTTGTAGTTATATAAGGGGAGGTCGTCCTGGGGGAGCTCATCTGGTTCCCCGCCGGTCAAGTGACGGAGCAGCTCGCACAACACGCTGGGGGAAAGAGACGGGACCTATATCCTCATGGGGTCTTGAGGGCCCAGAAATCCCACATCAGGCAGGAATGGCGCTAAAGAGGAGCAATTGGTCGCCTGGAGAACTCCCGCACAACCATCGCCATTGTCACACCCGCCTTCTTTAGCTCCGCTAGCCTGTCCAAAACATGTGTGAGCCGCGGGTCGACAAGCTCCTCATGCTCCCACCCCAGATTCGGCAATGCGGGAACCGACGGGGGTTGAAATAGGGGGCAGCCTCAGCAGCATCAACGTACACACATTGCCTCTGGAATCCTTCTGCGTTCGGGGAGAGTCGGGCGTCGAGGGCCCCGTCAGCCGACGCATCGACCGCTCTCAGGGACACACATCTGCAGCATTTTCCCCTTGGGTCGAACTAGAGGGAGAAGAAGCGGTGAAGCAGGGCTACAGAAGGGGGGACACCGACGAAGGCCTCGCATAGAAATGCGAAGGCATAAAGGCGGACGAGGGAGCCAGGGTCAAGATGGAGCACATGAACCTAATAATGCGAGAGCATGGCGAAAAGGAAGTCCGAGAACGGCGGCAACAAGCCCGACTTAAGGGCATGGAGATGAAGAGGAATAACGGTGGCCTCCAGCTCACTCAAAGGCCACGAGCCCAGCCGAATATTGGTCGCCCCCATTCATTGGAGCTCGCGGCAACCACCAATCCAAACTTCTCGAACCCCTCGAGATTCACCATCGAGGACCGGCCCAACGCGGGCTCCGGCGCCGACGACGTCCACAACGACTTCGGGCCCTCGCCCCCTATCTTCTTGGGGCCATGGCAGGCGGCCAGGTCGGGGTGGGCGCGGGATTTGGTGAAGAAGGCGAAAGCCATGGGAGAGGGGAAACCAGACAGCAAAACCAATGGGGAACAGAGATGGTTGGTGGCATGCCCAAAGCAATGTGACAGCTCGGACAGTTGTCGAGGCGGCATGATGAAGTGGACGCGTCTGCGCCTTGGTGAGCGACGCATGTCAAGCCTGGCTCGCAGGCGTTTGAAGCCCGTGGCGCTCCGGACCATCTTCATCCGCTTCACCCAGGAGCCGGCTCGAGCGCTCCTTCGGCCTGGGGCTACTGTCGGTATACTGGGAACGGGGGTACCCAAACTTGCCACCCTGCGGCCCAGGGCGTGGCCCACTTCGACAGCCAAGTGTGGCCTAGCACGGCTCCACTCAAGAAATGGCCCTCACGAGGGCCCGGAGCACGCAACGGGTGTTGGAAATATGCCCTAGAGGCAATAAATAAAGTGTTTATTATTGTATTTCCTTGTTCATGATAATCGTTTATTATCCATGCTATAATTGTATTAATTGGAAACATGGATACATGTGTGGATACATAGACAAACACAATGTCCCTAGTATGCCTCTAGTGAACTAGCTCGTTGATCGAAAGATGGTTAAGGTTTCCTAGCCATGGACATGAGATGTCATTTGATAACGGGATCACATCATTAGGAGAATGATGTGATGGACAAGATCCAAACTACAAACGTAGCTTACGATCGTGTCAGTTTATTGCTACTCTTTTCTGCATGTCAAGTATATGTTCCTATGACCATGAGATCATGCAACTCACAGATATCGGAGGAGTACCTTGTGTGTATCAAACGTCGCAGCGTAACTGGGTGACTATAAAGGTGCTCTACAGGTGTCTCCAAGGGTGTCTGTTGAGTTGGCATGGATCAATACTGGGATTTGTTACTCCGTGTGACGGAGAGGTATCTCCGGGCCCACTCGGTAATACAACATCACAATAAGCCTTGCAAGCAATGTGACTACGTATTAGTTGCGAGATCTTGTATTACGGAATGAGTAAAGAGACTTGCCAGTAACGAGGTTGAACTAGGTATGGAGATACCGACGATCGAATCTCGGGCAAGTAACGTACCGAAGAACAAAGGGAACATCATACGGGATTAACTGAATCCTTGACATAGAGGTTCAACCGATAAAGATCTTTGTAGAATATGTAGGAACCAATGTGGACATCCAGGTCCCGCCATTGGTTATTGACCGTAGAGGTGTCTCGGTCATGTCTACATAGTTCTCGAACCCGCAGGGTCTGCACACTTAAGGTTTGGTGACGTTTCGGTAGTACAGAGTTATGTATGGTGGTGACCAAAGTTTGTTCGGAGTCCCGGATGAGATCCCGGATGTCACGAGGAGCTCCGGAATGGTCCGTAGGTAAAGATTCATATATAGGAAGTCCTGTTTTGGTTGCCGGAAAAGTTTCGGGCTCATCGGTAGTGTACCGGGAGACCTCCGGGAGGGGTATTTCGACCCAAGAGGCTACATGGGCTGTGGGAGAGTGGAAACCAGCCCTTAGTGGGCTGGTGGAACAACCACAAGAGGCCCATATGGCTGGAAGGAAAAAACCCAAGAGAAAAGGTGGGAAAAAAAGGCAAAATAGGTGAATCCTAGTCCTACTAGGATTGGAGGTGGACTCCACCTCCTTTCGGCCGAAGCCCTTGGCTTGGGAAGCCAAGGCTGCCTCCTATTCTCTCTTCCTCCTATATATACTGGTGGTATAGAGGGTTTTTGCACTAGAATTTCAGCCACGTGCTACCCGTTCCTCCAGTGCATAGTTTCTCCTCTAGATCGGATTTCTGCAGTGCTTAGGCGAAGCCCTGCCGGAATTGATCCACCACCATCGCCGGTGCACCATCAGGCTGCCAGAGAACTCTTCTTCCTCTCCACTCCTTCTTGCTGGATCAAGACGGTGGAGATCGTCATCAAGCTGTATGTGTGCTGAACGCGGAGCTGCCGTCCGTTCGGTGCTAGATCGGAAGGATCGTGATCAAGTTCGTGGGACGGATCGTGATCGGATCGCGGGACGGATCGTGATTGGATCGCGGGATGCACGGCGATTTAGATCGCGAAGACGTTCGACTACACCAACCGCGTTTCTTAACGCTTCCCGCTTAGCGATCTACAAGGATATGTGGATTCACTCTCCCTCTCGTACCATGGATAGATCTGCGTGTGCGTAGCAAATTTTTTGTTTCCCATGCAACTTTCCCCAACAGTGGCATCATGAGCTAGGTCTATGTGTAGATGAGATCTCGAGTAGAACACAAAAGGTTTATGGGCGTAGATGCTTAGATTGCTTCCTCCCTTGGTCGGATTTTGGTTCAGCGGTATTGTGAGATGAAGCAAGTCGGACCAACATTACTCGTATGCTTACGACAGACCGGTTCCCTCGACGCAACTTGTTGCCTAGATGGCATGCGGGTGGCAGTTTCTCTCACTTTAGTTGGATCGGATTCGACAAAAGCGGTCCTTGAGAAGGTTGAAAAGCAAATTATGTATCACCATTGTGGTTTATGCGTAGGTGAGAATCGTTCTTGCTAGAAACCCGTAGCAGCCACGTAAAACATGCAACAACAATTAGAAGACGTCTAACTTGTTTTTGCAGGGTATGTTGTGATGTGATATGGCCAATTACATGATGTGATATATGTGATGTATGAGATGATCATGTGATGTATAGAATTTCATGACTTGCATGTCGATGAGTACGGCAACCGGCAGGAGCCATAGGGTTGTCTTTAATTATTGTATGACCTGCGTGTCAATCATTAAGCGCTATGTAATGCTTTACATTATCACTAAACGGTAGAAATAGTAGTAGAAGCATGCAGGGCGTGACAACCTCGATGGTGACACGTTGATGGAGATCAAGATGATGGATATCATGGTGTCATGACAGTGACGATGGAGATCATGCCGGTGCTTTCAAGATGGAGATCTAAAGCACAAGTTCATGGCCATATCATGTCACTTATGAATTACATGTGATGTTAATCCCTTTATGCACCTTGTTTTTCTTAGTACGACGATAGCATTATAAGGTGATCCCTCACTTAAATTTCAAGATAAAATTGTGTTCTCCCCGAGTGTGCACCGTTGCGAAAGTTCGTCGTGTTAAGACACCACGTGATGATCGGGTGTGATAGACTCTACGTTCAAATACAATGGGTTCAAGCCAGTGTTGCACGCACAGAACACTCGGGTTAAACTTGACGAGCCTAGCATGTACAGACATGGCCTCGGAACACAAGAGACCGAAAGGTCGAACATGAGTCATATAGTAGATATGATCAACATAATAATGTTCACCATTGAAGCCACCTCAACTCACATGATGATCGGACTTGAGTTGGTGGATTTGGATCATGTGACACTCAGATGACCTGAGGGATGTCAGTTTGAGTGGGAGCTTTAGTAATTTGATTAACTAAACTCATTATCTTGAACAATAGTCTAAGGAAACTTTGCATATTTATGTTGTAGATCAATGGCTCGCGCAGTAGCACCCCTGA
The DNA here is from genome assembly GCA_022496015.1 of Hordeum marinum. NCBI lineage: Eukaryota > Viridiplantae > Streptophyta > Magnoliopsida > Poales > Poaceae > Hordeum > Hordeum marinum. The sequence goes on from CM039674.1 coordinate 14,694,318, forward strand.
ATTTTAATGCGTTCCTAGAGAAAGCTAAACTAAAAGATGATGGAAGTAACGTTTTTGATTGGGCCCGTAATCTGAGGATTATCCTCACGGCTTCCCAGAAATCATATGTCCTTGATGCACCGCTTGGTGACCAACCAGAAGACATGACCTCTGAAGACGTTAAGAACACTTGGGAGGCACGTACTGGAGATTACTCAATAGTTCAGTGTGCAATATTGTATGGCTTAGAACCGGGACTTCAAAGACGTTTTGAACGTCATGGAGCATATGAGATGTTCCAGGAGTTGAAGTTTATCTTTCAGAAGAACGCCCGGATCGAGAGGAATGAAACCTCCGATAAGTTCTATGCTTGCAAGATGGAGCAGAACGGGTCTATCAGTGAACATATACTCAGAATGTCTAGGTATTCAACTCGTCTAGCGGAGTTGGGAATTGCCCTTCCGCCAGAGGCGATCACTGACAGAGTTCTTCAATCACTGCCACCTAGTTACAAGAGCTTTGTGATGAACTATAACATGCACGGGATGAACAAGTTAGTCGCCGAGCTGTTTGTGATGCTAAAAGTCGCTGAGTCTGAAATCCAGAAAGAACATCAAGTGTTGATGGTTAATAAAACCACTAGTTTCAAGGAAAATGGCAAAGTGAAGGGCAAGGGCAAGAAGGGTAAAACCAAGAAGGATGGCAAAGCAGTTGCGTCTCCTGTAAAGAAGCCCAAGCATGGACCCAAGCCAGAAACTGAGTGCTTTCATTGCAAGGGAACTGGTCACTAGAAGCGGAACTGCCCCAAGTACCTGGCTGACAAGAAGGCGGCCAATGACAAACAAGGTATATATGATATACATGTTATTGATGTGTACCTTATTAGCTCTCGTAGTAGTGCCTGGGTATTTGATACTGGTTCGGTTGCTCACATTTGCAACTCAAAGCAGGAACTACGGAATAAACAAAGGCAGGCAAAGGACGAAGTGACGATGCGCGTGGGAAATGGTTCCAAGGTTGATGTGATTGCCGTCGGCACGCTCTCTCTTCGATTACAATCGGGATTAGTGATGAACCTGAATAATTGTTATTTAGTGCATGCGTTAAGCATGAACATTATATCTGGATCTTGTTTATTGCGAGACGATTACTCATTTAACTCAGAGAATAAAGGTTGTTCTATTTATATGAGTAATATCTTTTATGGTCATGCACCCAATGTTAGGGGTTTATTCATATTGAATCTTGATAGTGATGACACACATGTTCATAACATTGATGCCAAAAGATGTAGAGTTGATAATGATAGTACCACTTTCTTATGGCACTGCCGTCTAGGTCATATTCGTGTAAAACACATGAGGAAGCTCCATGCTGATGAACTTTTGGAGTCACTTGATTTTGAATCACTTGACACATGTGAACCATGCCTCATGGGCAAGATGACTAAAACGCCGTTCTCTGGAACAATGGAACGGGCGAGTGACTTATTGGAAATCATACATACTGATGTGTGCGGTCCAATGAATGTTACAGCGCGTGGTGGATATCGTTATTTTCTGACCTTCACTGATGACTTAAGTAGATATGGGTATATTTACTTAATGAAACACAAGTCTGAAACGTTTGAAAAGTTCAAGCAATTTCAGAGTGAAGTGAGAATCATCGTAACAAGAAGATTAAATTCCTGCGATCTGATCGAGGAGGTGAATATCTGAGTTATGAGTTTGGCAGTCACTTAAGACAGTGTGGAATTGTTTCACAGTTGACACCGCCCAGAACACCACACCGTAATGGTGTGTCCGAATGTCGTAATCAAACCTTATTAGATATGGTGCATTCTATGATGTCTCTTGCCGATTTGCCACTATCGTTTTGGGGTTATGCATTAGAGACAGCCGCATTCACTTTAAATAGGGCACCATCGAAATCCGTTGAGACGATGCCATATGAATTGTGGTTTGGCAAGAGGCCAAAGTTGTCGTTTCTTAAAGTTTGGGGATGTGATGCTTATGTCAAAAAGCTTCAGCCTCAAAAGCTGGAACCCAAAGCGGAGAAATGCGTCTTCATAGGATACCCAAAAGAGACAGTCGGGTATACCTTCTATCTCAGATCTGAAGACAAAGTGTTTGTCGCTAAGAACGGAACATTTCTTGAGAAAGAGTTTCTCTCGAAAGAATTGAGTGGGAGGAAAATAGAGCTTGATGAGGTTATTGAACCTTTACTTCAACCAGAAAGTAGCGCAGCGCAGAAAGATGTTTCTGTGGAACCTACGACGCTAGAAGAGGAAGTTAATGATGATGATCATGAAGCTTCGGATCAAGCTGCTATTGAACCTCGTAGGTCGACAAGGCCGAGTACTACCCCTGAGTGGTATGGCAACCCTGTCTTGGAGGTTATGTTGTTGGACAACAATGAACCTACGAGCTATGGAGGAGCAGTGATGAGCCCGGATTCCGAGAAATTGTTAGAGGCCATGAAATCCGAGATGGGATCCATGTATGAAAACAAAGTATGGACTTTGGAAGTATTACCTGAAGGGCGAAAGGCCATTCAGAACAAATGGATCTTTAAGAAGAAGACAGGCGCGGACGGTAATGTCACCATCTATAAAGCTCGACTTGTGGCAAAGGGTTTTTCACAAGTTCAAGGAGTTGACTATGATGAGACTTTCTCACCCGTAGCGATGCTTAAGTCTGTCAGAATCATGTTAGCAATAGCTGCTTATTTCGACTATGAAATTTGGCAGATGGATGTCAAAACAGCGTTCCTCAACGGTTTCCTTGAGGAAGAGTTGTATGTGATGCAACACGAAGGTTTTGTCGATCCAGAGAATGCTGACAAAGTTTGCAAACTCTAGCGATCTATTTATGGACTGGTGCAAGCATCTCGGAGTTGGAATAAGCGCTTTGATGAGGTGATCAAAGCGTTTGAGTTTATACAAGTTTACGGAGAAGCTTGTATTTACAAGAAAGTGAGTGGGAGCTCTATAGAGTTTCTAGTATTATATGTGGATGACATATTGCTGATTGGAAACAATATAGAAATGCTGGAAATCGTGAAGGAATATTTGAACAAGTGTTATTCAATGAAGGACCTAGGAGAAGCTCCTTTCATATTAGGCATTAAGATCTATAGAGATAGATCGAGACACTTAATAGCACTTTCACAGAGCACATACCTTGATAAAGTTTTGAAGAAGTTCAAAATGGAATAGTCCAAGAAGGGGTTCTTGCCTATGTTACAAGGTGTAACGTTGAGTAAGACTCAATGCCCAGTAACTGCAGAAGATAGAGAAAAGATGAGTGTCATCCCCTATGCTTCAGCCATAGGCTCTATCATGTATGCAATGCTGTGCACAAGACCCCATGTCAGCCTTGCCATAAGTATGGCCGGAAGGTTTCAAAGTGATCCTGGAATGGAGCATTGGCAAGCGGTCAAGAATATCCTTAAGTACCTGAAAAGGACTAAGGAAATGTTTCTCGTTTATGGAGGTGATGAAGAGCTCGTCGTAAAGGGTTACGTCGATGCAAGCTTTGACACTGATCCGGACGACTCTAAGTCGCAAACCGGATATGTATTTATTCTTAACAGGGGAGCGGTAAGCTAGTGCAGTTCCAAGCAAAGCATGGTAGCTGATTCTACATGCGAAGCGGAATACATCGCAGCCTCGGAGGCGGCAAAGGAAGGTGTCTGGATGAAGCAGTTCATGATAGATCTTGGAGTAGTGCCCAGTGCACTGAATCCAATGAACCTGTTCTGTGACAACACTAGTGCCATTGCTCTGGCCAAGGAACCAAGGTTTCACAAGAGGACCAGACACATAAAGCAACGCTTCAACTCCATCCGCGATTACATCATGGAGAAAGACATAAATATTTGCAAACTGCACATGGATCTGAATGTTGCAGACCCGTTCACTTAACCTCTTCCAAGGGCTAAACATGATCAACACCAGAACTGCATGGGTGTTCGATTCATTACAATGTAAATCACATAGTGATGTGAACTAGATTATTGACTCTAGTGCAAGTGCGAGACTTTTGGAAATATGCCCTAGAGGCAATGAATAAAGTGTTTATTATTGTATTTCCTTGTTCATGATAATCATTTATTATCCATGCTATAATTGTATTAATTGGAAACATGGATACATGTGTGGATACGTAGACAAACACAATGTCCCTGGTATGCCTCTAGTGAACTAGCTTGTTGATCGAAAGATGGTTAAGGTTTCCTAGCCATGGACATGAGATGTCATTTGATAATGGGATCACATCATTAGGAGCATTATGTGATGGACAAGACCCAAACTACAAACGTAGCTTATGATCGTGTCAGTTTATTGCTACTCTTTTCTGCATGTCAAGTATATGTTCCTATGACCATGAGATCATGCAACTCACAGATATCGGAGGAGTACCTTGTGTGTATCAAACGTCGCAACGTAACTGGGTGACTATAAAGGTGCTCTACAGGTGTCTCCGAGGGTGTCTGTTGAGTTGGCATGGATCAAGACTGGGATTTGTTACTCCGTGTGACGGAGAGGTATCTTAGGGCCCACTCGGTAATACAACATCATAATAAGCCTTACAAGCAATGTGACTAAGTGTTAGTTGCGAGATCTTGTATTATGGAATGAGTAAAGAGACTTGCCAGTAACGAGGTTGAACTAGGTATGGAGATACCGACGATCGAATCTCGGGCAAGTAACATACCGAAGAACAAAGGGAACATCATACGGGATTAACTGAATCCTTGACATAGAGGTTCGACCGATAAAAGATCTTCATAGAATATGTAGGAACCAATGTGGACGTCCAGGTCCCGCCATTGGTTATTGGCCGTAGAGGTGTCTCGGTCATGTCTACATAGTTCTCGAACCCGCAGGGTCTGCACACTTAAGGTTCGGTGACGTTTCGATAGTGTAGAGTTATGTATGGTGGTGAGCGAAGGTTGTTCGGAGTCCCGGATGAGATCCCGAACGTCACAAGGAGCTCCGTAATGGTCCGGAGGTAAAGATTCATATATAGTAAGTCCCAGTTTGGTCGCCGGAAAAGTTTCGGGCTCATCGGTAGTGTACCGGGAGTGTCGGTAGTGTACCGGGAGACCTCCGGGAGGGGTATTTCGACCCCAAGAGGCTACATGGGCTGTGGGAGAGTGGAAACGAGCCCTTAGTGGGCTGGTGGAACAACCACAAGAGGCACATGCGGCTGGAAGGAAAAAACCCAAGAGAAAAGGTGGGGAAAAAAAGGCAAAATAGGTGAATCCTAGTCCTACTAGGATTGGAGGTGGACTCCACCTCCTTTCGGCCGAAGCCCTTGGCTTGGGAAGCCAAGGCTGCCTCCTCTCCTCTCTTTATCCTATATATACTGGTGATATAGAGGGTTTTTACACTATAATTTCAGCCACGTGCTACCCGTTCCTCGAGTGCATAGTTTCTCCTCTAGATCGGATTTCTGCAGTGCTTAGGCGAAGGCCTGCCGGAATTGCTCCACCACCATCGCCAGAGCGCCGTCAGGCTGCCGGAGAACTCTTCTTCCTCTCCACTCCTTCTTGTTGGATCAAGACGATGGAGATCGTCATCAAGCTATACGTGTGCTGAACGCGGAGGTGCCGTCCGTTCGGTGCTAGATCGGAAGGATCGTGATCAAGTTCGTGGGACGGATCGGGATCAAGTTCGTGGGACGGATCGTGACCGGATCGCGGGACGGATCGTGATTGAATCGCGGGACGGATCATGATTGGATCGCGGGACTCACGGCGATTTGGATCGCGAAGACGTTCGACTACACCAACCGCGTTTCTTAACGCTTCCCGCTTAGCGATCTACAAGGGTATGTAGATTCACTCTCCCTCTCGTAGATGCTTATCACCATGGATAGATCTGCATGTGCGTAGGAAAATTTTTGTTTCCCATGCAACGTTCCCCAACAAGGGGAGCAACGCCCAGACCCATGGGGGGAATAGGCCTCCTCAGGCCCCCTCCTGGACGGCGGAGATCTCTATGCAACGCTTGGCCTCAGGAGGCCAAGGATGACGCAATGCAGGCCAGGCGGGCACCAACGCGCTAGACGGGACAGTTTCCCATTTGGTGCAAAGGGGGCAAGGACTTACGCATGTTCCCAAAGCGCCCCAAAGGTTTCCATTTCGATGCAACAAGACCAAGATTAGGAGCCCTGCAGGACGGATGTCATCGCTGAGCCCACCACTACATCACCAATAGTTACTTTGCAGGCGAAGACCACCTTTCGTCAGGATAAGGATATACCCCTTTCCCCCCTTCAAATTTGGACATTGTGGGATCCCTTCCCACCATAGCGATAAGGGGAGAGGGCTCGGGCCACTATAAATAGAGGCTAGGCTGCTTCGTAGAAGGGGGACGAGAGAAGAAGCAAGACCACCAGAACACCCTAGCGAGGCAACTCAGCAATGTACTAGTTCATCCACAAACCTCCTCATGAGGCAATCCACCAAAGCAGGAGTAGGGTTTTACGCTTCGCAGCGGCCCGAGCCTGGGTAAATCCTCGTGTGCAATCTTCTCCCTCGTCATCGCGCGAGTTCATCAAGCTAGGTTACTAAGTTGTGAGTTTGGAGGGGTGAGGCTGTTGGGGATCTTCGCACACGCCCCTATGTTCGAACTCTCTTGGATTTTGCGGAACCCGAAATCCGACAGTATCTTCCTTTGCCTTGAAGTCCTTGTAGTCTTGACTCTTGAGGATTTATATGGAAATCAGGGGTTGGCACGGTCGTGGAGGTGGATACTACAGGCCTAGGCCCTCCTTGTCATGCTTATCTTGGCTTGGGAGGCCCAAACAGGTCAGTCACAATACGGAGGAGTGGGGGTCTCGCACTCTGGCAGGGGCGCGACTATGTATCGCCTTGCGTGAGACCGAGCACGCATTGCCTATAGTGAGCATTCATTTTTTTATTTTGCTCATATTTTTGAAAAACTATTCTAAATAAATACATTCCAAAACTTATTTCCTTGAAAGAATTCAAAATGACAACCTGGAAAATGTAACAGTGTCAAAAATGAGTTTGTGTAATTTCAAAAAAATGTTGATAGCATTCAAAACAATGCTCAGGCGTTTCAAAATGAATGTACATGACAAAATGTTATACAACGTACAAAATACTTCGGACCATTCAAAAAATGTATGTTACATTTAAAAGAATCACACATTTCAAGATATGTTTTGACATTTAAAAGTTCTCACATAGTTTAAAAATGTTTAGCGTGTACTTCAATTTTTTAAAACATGCTTAAGAATTTTTTTTAAACATGTATTTAAAAAATATTAAAATAATAAATGTATACCGAATATTTACAATGTATATGAAAAATAAACATCAAAACATATATTTAATAAAATATTAATCATCTATTTTAAAAATGTATAAAAACTATTTATGATGTATACGAAAAATAGACGTGTGTTAGAAAAGGAGAAAATATCCAAAGAAAACTAGTGAAAACCGAAGAAAGAAACAAAAGAAAACCAAAAAGCCAAATAAAACTAGATAAAGGAAAAGGAAACCCCAAAAAAATGTAGAAAACTCAAAATGAAACAAAGAAACTGATGCAAAACAGTGAAAACCCCAATATTTTTTTAACGGGAAGTTAAAAACCCAATAAAAAACCACAGAAAAAAGGTGGCGCGCAGCTGTAGTATTTTAGCCGAGCCAGTAGCCTCGGCGCTGTGGCGAGACATAATACGTCTCGGTACGGGCGACACATAGCCTGGAAGTATAACGGGCAGACAGCAGCAGCTCTGCAGCTGAGTCCATGATGTGCGAAGCGCTAGAGCAGGTAGCCGGCGGCGCCGCACGCCCCCCACTCCCTGCATCACCGCCGCTACGTGTGGACGTCCCCGGCTCCCCCACGGAAGCCTTCTCGAACATCCTCGTGTAAACCTGGGGCTCTGACCCTCTCCGGTGACAGTTCTTTTCTGGAGCTCCTCCTCGGATTCTTCACCGATGGTATGCTTCACTTCTGACTGCCATAGTAGAACATCTCCTCACTCTTCATATCCTCAGTCAGAAACTAATACCTGCAGTAGTTAATTACCCCCTCCATTCCTAAATATAAGTGATTCTATATAATATGGACTTACATACATACCGAGCAAACTGGATGAATCTACACTATAAAATACCCTCTATATATATCTATACGTAGTCCGTATTTAAATCTCTAAAAAGGCTTATACTTAAAAAGGGAGGGAGTAGATCACAACCAGCACGAATGACTTCATTAGAAGGGTCTAATTCGACAGACTTTTGCTCATGGAACCATGAATCGTGGTAGCTCCTAATTGTCAATATTGTGAAAGAACAAACAGCTTTTCTAAATTTTTATTTGGATTTCTAATTCCAATGGATCTGGTTACTGCCGCACCCTTGCTCCGTAGGTATTAGCAACGGAAATGTTTAAAAGGTTTCCTTTGTATGCCCTTCCATAGCAGAAACTATGAAAAATAATGTCCCATCCCACCAATAACTCCTTTTTTAGCTCCTACTAAAAGCGTGATACAGTGTCGGTGGTAGGGTCGCATATATTTAGCACTAGAACTGGAAGTATGTTACCTCAATACATCATTGCTTGGATTCCTCTGTTTTCTACATACATATATTCCTGCCAAATTCTGTTGGCGTTCTTATTATTGCCTTACCAGAATCTTGTGAACAAAACTAGTGCCCTATATGTTTCCGTTTGATGTGTATGACCAGTACTCCTTGACCAGCTCGCGGGAGAAAGATGCCTCGGTTTCCATTAGGTTTGTAGGTTTGTCATACTCCACTACTTTCCCTGCAATCGTATATAGCTAATTAGTATGAACTATGGAAATATATGACTTAGTCCTATCTTAGACAAATATTTGTGCAAAACCAAAATAATACAGTGGGAAAAGAGGTTTCACTGTATGAAATTAGTGAAGTTAGCATCTAGAAATTGGTGCCAGAAAAGGGTTGGAGTAGTATTAGGAGAAAAGATCCAAAGTGCATTTTGGTTCTGAGTATATGATTCATGTTCCGCAAGTTCCACATTATCTTGTGATGTTCAATAAGACTAATGATAAGCTATAGCTCTACTATGTTGGTGATAGGAAGCATACCATTGCTCATTGCAAGTACCATATTGCAGTCCATAACTGTCGGTATACGGTGTGCGACCGTAATAACAGTGCAATGTGTGAATTCTGTTCAGATAGTCTTCTGAAGGACAACATCTGTTCCATTGTCTATAGAGTCAATGGCTTCATCAAGAACTAAGATGCGACACCTTCTCAAAAGTGTGCGTCCCAAAAAGAAGAGCTGCCTCTGGCACATGCTCCAGTTTGATCCGTCTTCCGCGACTGCATGACAATTATCTTGATCAGTAATACGAACCATTACACAGTTTCAGAAATTGCGCTAGCAAACAGATATATCTAGTGTGCCTAGGACTACTGACGGCAATGAGTAGCATGCGTAAGTTCACCGTATTTTGAACTTTGAAATGACTGAGATATAACTTCCTGTTTTCACCGTTTCTTAGGAACGGAAAAAATGAACTCCAAAAACTAAAGTGCATATGCGGGTGGAATTTACTACCAATTGAATCCAATCCATGTTCTTTCTCCTGGACAGCTTCGAGAAGTTGACATTTATCAAGAACCTGCAACAGAATAGAAAATGAGATTACTTCTTTGGTGATCACTTTTAAGATATCCACAGGACATAAAAGGAGAAAGGTGACTTGTCATTTGAGATGCACCTAATTCAATTTGATAATGTGCTGAACTTTCTGAAATTGTTACGTATATTTATCTTGGTAACTGAGCTAAATTTCCATAGTAAAGTTATGTGATGATTGAATAAGATGAGAAAAGCAACACGAAAAATTGCATACATTACATATCTTACCTCCCATATTTGTTGATCTGAGAATTGCCCAAGAGGTTCTAGATTTTATCTTACAGTACCCTGAAAAAGTGTCGGAACTTGTGGGATGATGCCCAAACGTGAACGCAGGTCATGTAAGCTGATCGTTGTGATGTTCAAAAAGTCGATAATTATTTTCCCTCTAGCTGGTTCGACAAGGCGAAACAATGCGCCAATCATCGTTGTCTTACCACTTCCTGTTCGACCAACTATACCAATCTTATCTCCACCTTCAAACTTGCAACTGATTCCATGCAGTACAAGGCGAGCATCTTTTCTGTACCTAATCTGTCAAGTAAAAATTATATAATGGAAAACGAAACCCCCCAAAAATATAAAACTCAAAAAAATAACAAAGGAAACGATGCAAAAAAGGTGAAAAACCCAATAAAAATCACAGAAAAAAGTCCAACGCAGCTATAGTATTTTATCCGGGCCAGTAGCCTCGGCGCTGTAAGCAAGACATAATACGTCTCGGTAGGGGCAACACATAGTCTTGGTGCTCTGGCAGGCAGACGGCAGCAGCTCTACAACCAAAAAATCACAATGTGTATGAAAATATACATCAAAACATATATTTAATAAAAAATTAATCATCTATTTTAAAATGTAACATGTATAAAAAATATTTCCAATGTATATGAAAAAATAGATGTGTGTTAAAAAAAGAAAAATATCCAAATAAAACCAGTGAAAACCAAAGAAAGAAACAAAAGAAAACCTAAAATCGAAGTAAAACTAGATAATGGAAAAGGAAACCCCCAAAAAATAATATAAAACTCAAAAAAAAACAAAGGAACCGATGCAAAACAGTGAAAATCCCAATAAAAATCACAGAAAAAAAGTCCAGCGTGGCTATAGTATTTTATCCGGCCCAGTAGCCTCGACGTTGTAAGCGAGACATAATACGTCTCGGTAGGGGCGACACATAGCCCTGGCGCTCTGGCAGGTAGACGGCAACAGCTCTACCGCGGAGTCCATGGTGGGCGAAGCGCTGGAGTAGGCACTGAGTCCTAGCAGGTAGCCGGCGGTGCCGCCCGCCCCCCACCTCCCGCGTCTCCGCTGCTACCTGTGGACCTCCCCAAGGAAGACTTCTCAAACATCCTCGGGTAGACCTGGGGGCTGGGGCTCTGACCCTCTCCGGTGACAAGTCTTATCGGAGCTCCTCCCCAGACTCTTTCATCCGATGGTATGCTTCGCTACCGACTGCTATAGTAGAACATATCCTTACTCTACATATGCTCAGTCAGAAACTAATATTGTACCTGCAGTAGTCAATTATACTTCCTTGGTCCGAAATTATTTGTCACACAAATGGATAAAAATGAATGTATCTAAAACTAAAATACATCTACATACATTCATTTTTATGACAAGTATTTCCGGGTGGAGGGAATAGATCGCAACCAGCACGAATGACTTTATTAGAAGGGACTAATTCGACACAAAGATTTCTGCTCACGAAACCATGAATTGTGGCAGCACTTAACTGTCAGTATTCTGAAAGAACAAATAGCTTTTCCCAATTATAGTTTGGATTCGCATTCATATGGATTTGGTTACTGCAACACCCTTGAACCGTAGGTATTAGCAGAGGCGTAGAAAGGCCCCGGGCTGCCAGGGCCATGGCCCGGGACGTAGCAACCCATTCCTTTGTTGACTGTAGCAAAAACGGTGCACTGTAGCGACAGTAATTACTGTACGTACAAGGCTGGCCTGGGTCTTGAGCAAATCCTGGCTACGGCACTGGGTATTAGCAAAGGGCAAGTTTGCAAGTTTCCTTTGTAGGCCCTTCCATAGCAAAAACGTATGAAAATCAATGTCCCACCAAAACCTCCTTTGGTGTCAGTGGTAAGGGTCGCGTATATTTACCACAGGAAGTATGTTACCGCAATACATCCCTGCTTGAATTCCTCTGTTTTCTACAGACATTAATTTCTGTGAAATTCTGTCGGCTTTCTTATTATAGCCTTACTAGAATCTTGTGAACAAAACAAATGCCCTATATGTTTCCGTTTGATGTGTATGACCAGTACTCCTTGACCAGCTCACGGAAGAAAGATCCTTCGGTTTCCATTAGGTTTTAGGTTTGTCATACTCCACTACTTTCCCTGGAATAGTATATAGCTCATCAGTATGAACTATGAAAATATATGTTTTAGTCATATCTTAGACAAATATTTGTGCAAAACCAAAATAATGCAACATAGAAAAGGGGGTTTTACTGGAACTAGTGAAGTTAGCATCTAGAAAATTGGTGCCAAAAAATGCTTTAGTATTGGGAGGAAAGATCCACATTGCATTTGGGTTCCTGAGTATGATTGATACTCCGTATTAATTTGTGTTGTTCAATCAGGCTAACGATAAACGAATCACTGTAGTTATATTATGTTGGTGATAGCGAAGCATACCACCGCTCGTTGCAAGTACCATATCGCAGTCCATAACTGTCGGTATACGGTGTGCGACCGTAATAACAGTGCAATGTTTGAATTCTGTTTGGATAGTCTTCTGAAGAACGACAAATGTTTAATTGTCTATAGAGGTCGTGGCTTCATCAAGAACTAAGATACGGCACCTTCTCAAAAGTGCGCGCCCCAAACAGAAGAGCTGCCTTTTGCCCATGCTCCAGTTTGACCCGTCTGCCGCGACTGTATGACAATGATCTTGATCGGTAATATGGACCATTACACAGTTTCAGAAATTGCACTAGCAAACAGACACTACCAGAATAACGGTATTTGCCGACGGCCTAATCTATGCCTACGGCCATCGTCGGCATAGATGGAGGTATACCGACGGCCGTGGCTAGATCGTAGGCATAAAAAGGTCGTCGGCATACGTCGGACTATGCCGACGGTGGCCGTAGGCATATATGCCCTCGGCATACCGGCCTCAATGTTGACGGCGGCCGTAGGCATAGTAAGGCCGTCGGCGTAGACGTGACGTAGGCAGGCCAGGGGTGGACGGTGGCCTCACGCCATTACTACTACGCCGACGGCTCGGACGGAGGCCGTCGGCAGAGGTATGTCGACAGCCAAACCGTCGGCATAGACTTGTGTCCACGTCATCGATCCGCGGTGTGTGGCACATCATCGATCCGCGGCGCGTGCCTGGTAGATGCAGACAGAGGTATGCCGACGGCCATACCGTCGGCATAGACTTATGACCACGTCATCGATCCGAAGCGCGTGGCTGGTCGGTCCAGGCAGAGGTATGCCGACGGCTTTGCCTATTTTTTTCAGCATATTTGTTTTTCCTATTTTTTTCATTCTCTAAATACAAAGCATATAGTTCTATTATGTTTTTTAATCTGTTTTTTGGCATATCTTTTTTTATTCCGTTTTTAGTTAAATTTGTCTTATCTAAATAGAAACAACCAGGTGAAAATGTTCATCGGTTCCGGGGTGTGGCCCCCTTCACGGACGTCGATGCCGCCGTCGCACGGAGGGTTGACAACGGCCACATCGGGGAGACACAGAGGCAATCTTGCACTGGATTGGGCCCGGACCTTGATCCGAAGTCATTCTATGGGCTGCCTATCATAGCCAGGTGAAAATGTTCATCGGGCATACCTCGTCCGATGAAAGTCAAAGGGGTAGACCCGTTCGGTCAACGGTGCTATGGTTATACGGGACGGGGGACTTGCGGGGGTAGCAATGCCGCCAGGTCTTGCGCCGGGACCTCTTATACGTCTGCAAGTGTGGTGGCAGGTGCAAGCACTGGGCACATGGCTCCGTAGTGTGACCCCCCTCACGAACGTCGCTGTCACCATCGCACGGAGGGTGGAAACGACCACGTCGGGGAGACACAGAGGCAATCTTGCATTGGGTTGGGCCCGGACCATGATCCGGGGTGTATCTATGGGCTCGCCTATCACACTCAGGTGAAACTTTCCATCGGTCATACCTCGTCCGGTGAAAGTCAAAGGGGTAGACTCGTGCGGTCAACGGTGCTAGGGTTATACGGGGCGAGGTACTTGGGGGGAGGCAATGCCGCCAGGTATTGCACTGGGCCTTTTTATACATTTTGCAAGTGTGGTGGTAGGTGCAAGCATCCGGCACACGGCTCCGGGGTGTGGCCCCCCTCACGAACATCGATGCCGCCGTCGCACGGAGGGTTGAAACGGCCACGTCGGGGAGACATAGAGGCAATCTTGCATTGGGTTGGGCCCGGACCTTGATCTGAAGTCTATCTATGGGCTGCCTATCATAGCCAGGTGAAAATGTTCATCGGTCATACCTCGTCCGGTGAAAGTCAAAGGGGTAGACCCGTCCGGTCAACGGTGCTATGGTTATACGGGATGGGGGACTTGCGGGGGTAGCAATGTCGCCAGGTCTTGCGCCGGGACCTCTTATACGTCTACAAGTGTGGTGGCAGGTACAAGCACTCGGCACGTGGCTCCGTAGTGTGACCCCCCCTCACGAACATCGCTGTCACCGTCGCACGGAGGGTGGAAACGACCACGTCGGGGAGACAAAGAGGCAATCTTGCACTGGGTTGGGCCCGGACCATGATCCGGGGTGTATCTATGGGCTCGTCTATCACACCTAGGTGAAACTTTCCATCGGTCATACCTCGTCCGGTGAAAGTCAAAGGGGTAGACTCGTGCGGTCAACGGTGCTAGGGTTAGACGGGACAGGGTACTTGGGGGAGGCAATGCCGCCAGGTATTGGACTGGGCCTTTTTATACGTTTTGGAAGTGTGGTGGTAGGTGCAAGCATCCGACACAAGGCTCCGGGGTGTGGCCCCCCTCACGGACGTCGATGTCGCCGTCGCACGGAGGGTTGAAACGGCCACGTCGGGAAGACACAGAGGCAATCTTGCACTGGGTTGGGCCCAGACCTTGATCCCAAGTCTATCTATGGGCTGCCTATCAAAGCCAGGTGAAAATGTTCATCAGTCATACCTCGTCCGGTGAAAGTCAAAGGGGTAGACTCGTCCGGTCAACGGTGCTATGGTTATATGGGACGGGGGACTTGCGGGGGTAGCAATGCCGCCAGGTCTTGCGTCGGGACCTCTTATACATCTGCAAGTGTGGTCGCAGGTGCAAGCACTCGGCACGTGGCTCCGTAGTGTGACCCCCCTCACGAACGTCGCTGTCACTGTTGCACGGAGGGTGGAAATGACCACGTCGGCGAGACAAAGAGGCAATCTTGCATTGGGTTGGACCCGGACCATGATCCGGAGTGTATCTATGGGCTCACCTATCACACCCAGGTGAAACTTTTCATCGGTCATACCTCATCTGATGAAAGTCAAAGGGGTAGACCCGTCCGGTCAACGGTGCTAGGGTTAGACGGGACATGGTACTTAGGGAGAGGCAATGCTGCCAAGTTTGCACTGGGCCTTTTTATACGTTTTGGAAGTGTGGTGGTAGGTGCGAGCATCCGGCACGCGGCTCCGGGGTGTGGCCCCCCTCACGGACGTCGATGTCGTCGTCGCACGAAGGGTTGAAACGGCCACGTTGGGGAGACAAGAGGCAATCTTGCACTGGGTTGGGCTCGGACCTTGATCCGAAGTCTATATATGGGTTGCCTATCACAGCCAGGTGAAAATGTTCATCGGTTATACCTCGTCCGGTGAAAGTCAAAGGGGTAGACCCGTCCGGTCAACGGTGCTATGGTTATACGGGACGGGGGACTTACAGGGGTAGGAATTCCACTAGGTCTTGCGCCGAGACCTCTTATACGTCTGCAAGTGTGGTGGCAGGTGCAAGCACTCGGCACGTGGCGTATGAGTGTAAAAAGAACATAAATAACTCCCCTAAAAAATGTAAAGAAATCCCTAAAAAATGAAAAAAAATACTATGTCGACTGCTAGGCCGTCGGCGTATGCTGCCACGTGGCTCCAGTAGTCTATGCCGATGGCTCGGCCCTCGGCATAGATCCTTACCTATCCGGTTGGGTGGACCTCTCTCTCCTCCACTCATCCCATCTCTGCCCCCACTCCTCACTCGACCTGACCCGACCGCCTCGCCGCCGCCACCCCGCCTAACGCCGTCACGTCGCCTCCCTTCCCCGCGCCGCCACCGGTCCCCTCCATGGCCGCCGGCCCGCCCAGCCCCGCCCCGCCCCCTCCCCGACCGTCGCCCCGCACCGGCCCCTCCCCCGGCGCCCGCCCTACCCGGCCCTGCCTCGGCCCCCTCCCTGACCACCACTGCCGCCCAGGCTCCTCCCCGATCGTCGCCCCCCGCCCCCCGCCCCGGCCCCTCCCCTACAGCTGCCCCGCCGCAGCTCCTCCCCGGCCACCGCCCTGCCCTGCCCTGCCGCAGCCCCTCCCAACGCCGGTCGGCCCGCACCAGACCCTCCATGGCCACCTCCCCGTGCCGGCCACCTCCCCCCTACGTGAGCTCGTTATCATTTTTTTGAACTAAATCTCTTGTTTTTGTATGAATGGTGATGATAATTGATGATGTTAGATGTTAGATGGTGATTAATGATGGTTATTTAGTGATGATGATTGATGAAGTTGTTAGATGGATGCATGATGATGTTATGTAGATGAATGCTGATGTTATGTAGATGAATGATGATGTTGTTTCTGTTAATGTTAACATGCTAGATGATGTGATGACCTAAGTTTTTTTCACTTGGCGGAATTTACAGAATTTGTGGTGTTGTATCTTCATGGAGTGATCGTCGACGTTAGAGTTGTTGCTCCCTGATCGTCCCTCCGCTGTTCGACTACTTCCTCTACAGCCGAGGGTGAGCTACAAATCCACCACCTCCTCATCTGCTATTTTTATATCACTAGATTTTCTTTTCACGTCAAGTCCCATAACCTAGGCGTCTCCCTCCAAAAGGGTTGCATCGATAAATATGCATTCAATTGCATATTTATCACCGCAACTCTTTTGGATTGTCCTGCATTTTCCATGGACAGCCCGAGGATGTGTAGATTGGGTATGTTCTCCATGCCCTACCCCGTTCCGAGACAAGATTTCGGTGGCGCCTCCCCGTTGTTCTCCGGAGCAGATTCTCTCGGCTATTTGCCGAGACGTGTATCTGGAGAACAGCGCGGAGGTGCTGCCGAAATTTTGTCCCGGAACGGGGTAGAGCATGGAGAACGTACTCAATCTAGACATCCTCGGGTGGGATTAGGACCCATCTTTACCTATTAGAGATGTTGTTGGATTCACCGCAGAAGAAAATAAAATTTTGATGTGATTAATTCAAATGAATCCTTAATTTTGTTGTGTGGCTCCTAATAAAACAGAGGATGGCAGATTATCAGTGGATGTATAGTGGTTTTATCCGTCGGAATCGACTAATATCAGAGTGGATCGTGAAAACCAATGTGTATTTGAAGGATATATTCCGTAGTCCAATGAGAATTATCCCACCATGCCCATGTGCGAGATGTGGCAGACGTCACCATAAAAATCAGAAGGACATGACTGACCACCTTCGCACGCACGGATATATGGCAAACTTTGACATGCCACCGATAAACTTAGCTGAGCATGACCATGGCAGAGAGGAGGTGATGCGACAACACATCGATGGTTATGAAGACGACGGGGTCAGGGACATGCTAGATGATGTCATTGTTGTAGAAACGACAAATGCGACACCTTCAGAGAATGAACTGGAGGAGCCAAAGGCAATCGCAAAGGCCTTCTTGGAGGTCTTGACATCATTGAAGAAACCTCTTTATGAGGGTGCCAAAATATCTCAGATGGATGCCATCTCGCAACATATTGCAGTCAAGGCTGAGTACGGCTGTAGCCAGAAATGCTTTGAAGCATTCCTGGGAGTATGGGCTAAGAGCCTTCCCGAGGGTCATCAACTGCCGAAAAGCATGTACGCTACAAAGAAAATCATGAAGGCACTCTCTATGGATTATAAGAAAATACATGTTTGTCTGAAGAATTGCCTTTTGTTTAGGCATGAGTATGCGGATGACAAGTACTATAGGGAGTGTGGTTCATCTCGGTACCTTGAGGTGGTCGGTGAGGATGGTGAGAAAAGGTAGCTAACGATCCCTGCTAAGTTATTCGGTATCTCGATTTCATACAAAGACTGCAGTGCCATTTCATCATGGAGGAGTCTGCCAAAATGATGATGTGGCACAAGGTAGGTAAAAGGTATCATCCAAATAAAATCGTACATCCATCAGAAGGTGAAGCATGGAAGTCGTTCGATGAAGAATACCCCGAGGAAGCAGCAGAGGCTGGGAATGTCAGAGTTGCAATGACAGTTGATGGGGTCAATCCATATGGTATGTCAACCAATCCATATATCTGTTGGCCCGTGTTTGTTATTCCGCTCAATCTCCCTCCAGGTGTCCTAATGCAATGCAACACCATGTTCTTGTCACTGATTATTCTAGGGCCTGAATACCCGGGGAAGAATTTGGCAGTGTTTATGTAGTCGCTGGTGGATGATTTGCACCATTCTTGGTACTTCCCAAGGTTGACATACGACCGACATCTGCAGAAAAAATTCTTGATGAAAGTTTGGTCGATGTATTGCATGCATGACTTTCCCGGCTATGCTCTATTCTGCGGATGGTGTACAAGTGGGAATATGCCATGCCCAGTGTGCATGCAGGCTCTGCGTTTGATTTGGCTACAGAAGGGTGGCAAGTATTTAGCCTTTGACCTGCATTGTCAGTTCCTCCCTCCAGACCATCCAGACAGGGAAGAGATCCAACAATTTATTAGTTAACCGAACTAATGCACCCAACAATTTCAATTATACTTGTAGGGAAAAGATCCGAACATATCTATGGATGATGAATTGAGATGGGTTTCCACGGGTTTTGACCCTGCCGTCATGACATGTAAAAAGTATGATGTGAATGAGTATCGCTTCCATACAGAGGAGCACCAGAACAGCCGGCCTGATCCCAAAACTATAAATACCGGAGTGTACACCCCCGGTCAAAATTCAGTAGACTACTACGGAAGGGTCCACAATATATACGAGATTACATTCCGCAAAGGGTGCGAAACCCTAAGTCTACCTGTGTTCAAATGTCGATGGTTCGATCCACAGGAGGGGCAGAGACATACGCCTTCCACTGGTTTGGTCGAAGTTAAACCATCAACCGTTTATGCTGGAGCTAATCTCTTCATTGCGGCTACCCAAGCTACACACGTTTATTATTTGCCTTACCCATGCCAGAAATAGTACCTACGGGGTTGGGAAGTTGTGTTCAAGGTGTCGCCACATGGTAAGCTACCGGACCCGAATGAAGATCATTACTACAACATTAACCCCATGACATACGAGGGAGTGTTCTATCAAGAGCAACCCTATGATGATGTGGTCAGAAACGATGACGCTAGACCACTGAGCGATAATGATGTGGATCCAAACAATGACGATGCACGGAATGATGGTGAGACCATTGTTAATGAAAATGATATACTTATGCTAGAAATGTTAAACGAAGACACTGATGACGAGGAAGATCCTCCGCCTCCGTCGGACAATTAAGATGATATGATTGATACTGATGATGAGACCGAGCGAGAAATCGGTTACAACAGTGATGATTCGTATGGGTTCTAGCAGATGTATGTTTCATGTCTTTTTTCCCTATGGTTAAGGAATATGCCTTTTTATGCTTGTTTGTAATGTGTTTATTAGTCATTATTATTATGCTTTTTCCTTCATTATTAATGTACTAATTGTTTATTCTATTTTCAATGTAGGTTCGTGGAACATGGGCAAGGGGAAGGCCGACGGCGCAGGTTTCATACGCAAGGTCGTCGGCATTGCTAGTCGGAGTGGTCGAGCACGTACTGTTACCCCCCGACTACTTGAGGATGACTCCTCACAGGAAGAGAGAGGGAGAGCCCATGGAGGACGAGGGGGTGGTGGGAGAGCCACTAGAGGGGGTCGCGGCCAGAAAGAGCACACCCTCACCGACTTAGGGGTGTTGTCTTCAAGGCCCTCCTCTAGTGAGGTACCCTCTGTCGAGGAGGAGGACGAGGAGGAGGAGGTGGTTCGCGAGGAGGGGGTGAGGAGGAGGACGACGAGGAGGAGGAGGAGGTTGGGGAGGGGGATGACGAGGAGGAGAAGGCAGGCGGGGATGATGGTGGTGGTGGGGACGCTGGTGGTGGCGGGAATGGCAACAATAAGGGATGGCTGCATGGTAACGCAAAGGTCCCAAAGCATATTCCTACCAAGGAGCAGAAGTGGCTCATTGAACCAAAGGGGATAGAGTAAGTTCCACAAAATAATTTCAATAATAATTTAATTCTTTTGCTTGTCACATCCTAATATTTTCATTCTTTAAATCTTTTGCTTGTCATATGCTAATATTTTTATTCTTTATATCTTTTGCAATAACTGGTTACATCCTAAAGGGGCCCGTGTTCCCAACGGCATCATCACCGTCTTGCTGAAGGAATACTGGTCGGGGCTATACTGTCCGGATCTAGTCAGGCACCCGGATCTTTGGGTTTTGGCTAAGACCTGGGAGCACTGGGAAGCGGGCCCCCACGCGGAGTATGTGACCCATGCTAAGGCCGTGATCACTAATTTTTTGGTGAGTTCTCTTCACAAGCACACATCCATTATGGTTTCATGAATGATTTAAGTCATGGCTTCTTCCATCCTGGTTTCATGAATGATTGTAGAAATACTATCGAGTTCTTCCGGAGCACAAGGCCACTGCCGACGAGATCGTGTTGTGCCAAGCGAAGAAGAAGGCCCGCCAGATGCAGTACGAGGTGCGGTTGGTGGCCATCACGCAATACTATCACGACTATCTTGGTATGAAGATGACCAAGGATGGAGTGAAGGCACGGCACATTACCTTGGAGAGGGACGAGTACTTGTCGGTAAGTATTAACGATTTTTCATTCCGAAGTTTGTGGTAAATTTCATCATTTCGTGCTACACATGCCATTATGCTTCCTATTATGTAGGTGTGTCCAAATTGGTGTTATGGAAAAGACGAGTCCTGGGCGGCATTGGTGGACCTGTGGTGTGGTTAGGATGAAGCCTGGGCGGCTACTAGCAGCAAAAACAAGGCTAACCGAGGGAAGGAGGGAGTACATGCTCAGGGAAATCGGAACCACTTTCTCCACAAGGCACTTCAGGTATGACTAACCTCATTAAACAATCTTCTTCTATTTACCGTCACTTTTTTATGTATGACTAACATCTGTTTGTTGGTGTAGGAGCAGAAACTCAAGCGGCCGCTCTCACACATGGAGGCGTGGGAGATCGCCCATACTCGGAGGAGGCCCAAGCCTGGGGAAGACAAGTACTATGTCAACACCGCGGAGAAGAAGAAGAACTACTCTGTGGCATATCTGAATCTACATCCTGACACACCTGACCCCATCAAGGCGCCTTTGGACGACAGGGCGGTGGTTGGCATGGGGCCGAAGGCTCATGGTCGGCAGCCAGTTCTGGATACTGTGGTCACTCCTTCTATCTCCTACACATAGCTCCGAGCTACCGACCCAAGCCTGAGACAGCACACGCCCACGACCACAGCGCAGTCACAGTCCCTCCTAGCCGAGCGGCACTCTGTAAGTATTTTTCCCTCTTATCTTCATTGCTCACTTTATTTTCCGCACTGAGATGTTTAATGAGTTCCATCACGTCATATTGTAGGCCTACATGGAGTACACACGATAGGAGACCATGGCGTGGAGGGCGAGAGTTGCAGCCGTCCAGGACCACAGCACTCGCATGATGACGGTTAGTTTAGCCCCTTTCATTTCATTTCCATATTGACACTTTCATTTCTTTTGACATTGGTGTTTGCTTTGTCAATTAACATGCAGCTCGTGTTTGAGAGCATGAGGAATGGTACGATTCCTAAAATGGAACCAGCACCACCAGCTGCAGGACCACAACCAGTGCTACTTACCTTTGAGGAATTTCTAGCACAACAACCGGGGACAACGGTGGTTAGTACATCCCCAAACTATTCAACCACCACTTACTGTTTATTCAACACAATATCATTCACTCAACATGTCTTTTCAAACATCCAGGGAACCGGTGGATCATCCGTTGGTGGTGGTGTCGGTGTTCACATCATTCCCGAGTCACGGAGCCCGGTCACTCCAATCCACCGAGACGGTAGCGCTGCCGCTAGCAATGAGGACCTGGGCTTTGGCAGACTTGGCGTTGACGACCTTGGAGGTGGACGTACTGGCACTCCTTAAATGACTAGTGCTCTTTAGATGACGTCCGTCTTTTTACGCTACTTCCGATGACTTCTGCCCTTAGATGACTTGTGCTCTTGATATGCTTATGTTTCTGATATGCTTATGTTGTTCGTTGTGAGGATGTGATGGTGATGATATTGGTTGTGACGATGTGATGGTGCTGTTGGTTGTGCATTAAATTTCATTGTATATACCCTATTATTTTGGAGCTGAAATGAATTTTTATGAACCAGGAAAAAGAAAAAAAAAGCGCAAAACTACGCCGATGGCATAGCCGTCGGCATAGAGGGTCTCCGAATTACCAGTGGCTACCACGTGGCAAGCTATGTCGTCGGCATGCGGTTGTAGCCTAAGCCGACGGCCTGAGCCGTTGGCGTATGCACGCCCCAGGGGATACCAGCGCCTGCCACGTGGCAAGCTATGCCGACGGCTAGGCCGTCGGCATATCTTTGTAGCCCAAGCCGACGGCCCGGGCCGTCGGCATAGGATGGACACGTGGTCGTCCCTGGGTGGTGCACTCTTGACGGCAGCGCTGCCGGACGCCGTTTGCCATGGAGCTATGCCGACGGCCTAAGCCGTCAGTACCTCTGTACGGACACCGTCGGCATAGCATATATGCCGACGGCTTTTTTGTGCCGACGATGACTTGCGGTACGCCAACATATATGGTGCCAACGGGAATCGGGCCTACGCCGACGGCCTAAGCCGTCGGCATAGAGCTTTATCCTGGTAGTGAGAAATATCTAGTGCTTCTAGGACTACTAACGGCTTGAAATTTGAGTGGCACGTATGTTCACCCTATTTTGAACTTTGAAATGGCTGAGGTATAACTTGTTGTTCTTGTGGTTTCTTAGAAATAGAAAAGTGAACTCCGTAAAATAAAGTGCAGATGAGATAGAATTACTTACCAAGTGAATCCAATCCCTGTTCTTTCTCCTGGACAGCTTCGAGGAGTTGACCTTGGCAAGAACCTGCAACAGAACAGAAAGGGGTCAATAGCTCTTGTGCGACATCTTTGAGATGCAATCGAACGGGTGCGACGTAGTTGAAAAAATTGCTCCGGCACGACATCTTTGAAGCAAACTATAGCTGCAATGCGACATGGCTCTGTTTAACCATGAAATGTAAAAATAAGGGGGTTATCGATTTGAGTTATGACACGCGGGACCCACCAGTTATCCACATCAACATGGGACCCACCACTTACTCGCATGCGTGCAGGGCCCACAACTTATCCACATAAGCATGGTCGTGCTCATACCCCAGCGTGCCCCAACCCGAGCCAGCCACGAGCCCGAGCCAGCCCATCCCCCCATTGCTTGCCCTTCCCCTTTCGTTTCCACACCTTCTTCTTCCTCTTCTCCGGCAACTAAGCGCGCCGCCGCGAGTGATGTCTAGCTCGACTTCAGCCTCCCGCCAATGGACGCGGTATGGTCCAGTGCCATCGACAAGAAAATGGCAACCGTGGGCAAGCCACAGCCGGGGCAGGTTAGATCTATGATTTTCACCATCGTATGGTCTAATTTCTCCCGATTTATTTCTTTTTTCGTTGAAATTGGACGGTGGATCTAGGGTTCATGCGCCGCCTACCCCCGTTTTTCAGGTTATGAAGAAATGTGGGTATTTCGAGTGGCTCGATGAGTACGTTGAGATGTTGAAATTGGAGGCATCGACCCAAGAGCTCAATTTTTGGGGATGCTGATGAAGGAAGAGCTAGATCTATTGAAGCAGGAGAGGGGAAAACAATTGGTTGCACTAATGTTACCTTATTTGGTGAACTTGTTAAATTAGGTGAATTTGTAACCTAATTCGTTGAATTTGCTGAATTCTATTTTTGTGAACTTGGTTGATTTGGTGATTTGAATGGTAGAAATTATGTTTCTGACTTTGGTTAACTGAATGACTGAATGTCAATAGTTAACTGAATAGTTAACTGAATGTCAATATCCACATGCATAAACATAAAAATTCAGTTAACTGTCAACATTCAACATTCAGATAACTGAAATTTTATTCAGTTAGTTGTCCACACTGAGAATTCAGTTAACAGAATTGAACATTCAATGCTACTACCTCCTACTTTTGGTAAGTGGTCCAGCATGGTCCAATCTATGAACATGAAATCTATCCACATGCAGAAACAAACAATGCAAGTAAAGAGGAGATCAAAAGAGGAACACAACATAGCTCTAGTTCGTAATATTTTAGGCATCAGTAGAACACCTAATTACAACCCAAAATACTTCTAACTTATATGCTGATTTTCTAACTTATATGTTATGATATAACATACCTAATATCCTCTGACATTGAACTCCTTCTTAAGTCCATCTTGAGCATCTTCAGGCACTCGGAGCGGCGTACTGCCTGAGGGATGGTCCTCTTCCCCCCCCCCCCCCTTCTTCTGCTTGCTTGTCCCTTCTTCTTATCAGGGAACGTTGCATGGGAAACAAAAAAATTCCTACACACATGCAAGATCTATCCATGGTGATGAGCATCTACGAGAGGGAGAGTGGATCTACAGACCCTTGTAGATCTCTAAGCGGGAAGCGTTAAGAAACGTGATTGGTGTAGTTGAATGTCTTCGCGATCCAAATTGCCGAGCGTCCCGCGATCTCATCACGATCTGTCTCGTGATCCAATAACGATCCATCCCGCGATCTCATCACGATTCGTCCTGCGATCCAATCACGAATCGTCTCGCGATCTTGATCATGGTCCTTCCGATCTAGCGCCGAACGGACGGCACCTCCGCGTTCAGCACACGTAAAGCTTGATGACGATCTCCGCCTTCTTGATCCAGCAAGAGGGAGCGGAGAGGTAGACGAGTTCTCCGACAGTGCGACGGCATTGTGGTGATGGTGGTGGATAATTCCAGCAGGGCTTCGCCTAAGCACTACTGAAACTGATCTAGAGGAGAAACTACGGACTACAGGAGAGGGTAGCACGTGGCTGAAAATCTATGTGTAAAAACCCTAAAACCTCTAGTATATATAGGAGGAGGAGAGGAGGAGGCTTGGCGCAAGGGCCAGCCCTTGGTGGCTTCGGCCGAAGTGGAGAGGAGGAGTCCTCCTCCTCCACTCCAAGTAGGATTAGGACTCCTTCCTTATTTCCACCTTTTTGCCTTTTTCCACCTTTTCCACTTTGGACTTTCTTCCCAGCCGCATGGACCTTCTATGGGACTTCGGCCAGCCCACTAAGGGCTGGTATTCATCCTCCCAGAGCCCATGTAGCCTCTTGGGTCGAAATACTCCTCCCGATGGTCCCCCGGTACCCTCCCGTCACTCCCGGCACACTGCCAATGAGCCCGGAACTTTTCCGGTGACCAAAACAGGACTTCCTATATATCAATCTTTACCTCCGGACCATTCCGGATCTCCTCATGATGTCCAGGATCTCATCCGGGACTCCGAACAACCTTCGGTTACCACCATGCATAACTCTATACTACCGAAACGTCACCAAACCTAAAGTGTGCAAACCCTGCGGATTTGAGAACTATGTAGACATGACCGAGACACCTCTGCGGTCAATAACCAATAGCGGGACCTGCATGCCCATATTAATTCCTACATATTCTACGAAGATCTTTATCGGTCGAACCTTTATGTCAAGGATTCAGTTAATCCCGTATGATGTTCCCTTTGTTCTTCGGTATGTTACTTGCCCGAGATTCGATCGTCGGTATCTCCATACCTAGTTCAACCTCATTACCGGAAAGTCTCTTTACTCATTTCCGTAATACAAGATCCCGTGACTAACACTTAGTCACATTGCTTGCAAGGCTTGTTGTGATGTTGTATTACTGAGTGGGCCCTAAGATACCTCTCCGTCACACGGAGTAACAAATCCCAGTGTTGATCCATGCCAACCCAACAGACATCCTCGGAGATACCTGTAGAGCACCTTTATAGTCACCCAGTTACATTGCGACGTTTGATACACACAAGGCACTCCTCCGGTGTCAGTGAGTTGCATGATCTCATGGTCATAGGAACAGATACTTGACATGCAGAAAACAGTAGCAATAAACTGACACGATCAAATGCTATATTTATTGTTGGGTCTTGTCCATCACATCATTATCCTAATGATGTGATCCTGTTATCAAATGACATCTCATGTCCATGGCTAGGAAACCTTAACCATCTTTGATCAACGAGCTAGCCTATTAGAGGCATACTAGGGACATGGTGTTGTCTATGTATCCACACATGTACCTAGGTTTCCGATCAGTACAATGCTAGCATGGATAATAAACGATTATCATGAACAAGGAAATATGATAATAACTAATTTATTATTGCCTCTAGGGCATATTTCCTACAGTCTCCCACTTGCACTAGAGTCAATAATCTAGTTCACATCACCATATGATTCGCATTGTTATGAATCTAACACCCAATGAATTCTGGGGCTCGATCATGCTTTGCATGTGAGAGAGGTCTTTTTGTCAACGGGTCAGCGACGTTCAGATCCGTGTGTACTTTGCAAATCTCTATGTCATACTGTAGACACTGCTACCACACTCCACTTGGAGCTATTCCAAATGGCTGCTCCACTATACGTATCCGGATTGCTACTCAGAGTCATCCAGATTGGTGCCAAAGCTTGCACTGACGTAACCCTTTACGACGAAGTCTTTATCACCTTCATAATTGAGAAATATTTTCTTAGTCCTCTAGTTACTAAGGATAATTCTGACTGTTGTCAAGTGATCCACTCCTGGATCACTTTTGTACCCCTTGACGGACTCATGGCAAGGCACACACATGTGCGGTACATAGCATGGCATACTATACATAGCCTATGGCTAAGGCATAGGGAACGACGTTCGTCCTTTTTCTTTCTTCTGCCGTGGTCGAGCTTTGAGTCTCACTCAACTTCACACCCTACAAATTAGGCAAGAACTCTTTCTCTGACTGATCCATTTTGAATTCTTTCAAAATCTTGTCAAGGTATATACTCATTGAAAGTCTCATCAAGCATCTTGATCTATCTCTATAGATCTTGATGCTCAATGATTAGGTAGCTTTATCCAGGTCTTCCTTTGAAAAACTCTTTTCAAACAACCCTTTATGCTTTCCAGAAATTCTACATCATTTCCGATCAACAATATGTCATCCACATATGCTTATCAGAAACTCTATAGTGCTCCCACTCACTTTATTGCAAATACAAGTTTCTCATAAACTTTGTATAGACTCAATAACTTTGATCACCTTATCAAAGCATATATTCCAACTTCGAGATGCTTGCTCTAGCCCATAGAAGGATTGCTGGAGCTCGCACACCTTTTAGCATCCTTAGGACTGACAAAATGAAAAATGCAGCAACTGCTAACATAATTCCAACAGACTTTAGCATCACTACGAGTGAGAAAGTCTCATCGCAGTCAACTCTTTGAAGTTGTTGGAGACTTCTTTGTGACAAGTCGAGCTAAATGGCGACATTTACCATCAGTGTGTGCCTTCTTCTTTAAAGGTCCATTTGTACTCAACGACCTGTCGTCCAATGAGCAAGTCTACCAAAGTCTATACTTGGTTTTCATATATGGATCCTTTCTCGGATTTCTTGGCCTCTAACCATTTGTCGGAATCCGGGCCCATCACCGCTTCTCCATAGCTCGTAGGTTCATCGTTGTCCAACAACATGACCTCTAAGACAGGGTTGTCATACCACTCAGGAGCAGTACGCGTCCTGGTCGACCTACGAGGTTCGATAGTAACTTGATCCGAAGCTTCATGATCATCATCATTAACTTCCTATTCAACTGACGTGGGCTCTACAGAAACATCTTTCTGCACTGCGCTACTCTATAATTGAACAAAGGTTCAACAACCTCATCAAGTTCTATCTTCCTCACACTCAATTCTTTCGAAAGAAACTCTTCCTCGAGAAAGGACATGTTTTTAGCAACAAACACTTTGCACTTGGATCTGAGATAGATGGTATACCCAACTGTTCTTAGGGTATTCCATGAAGATGCATTTGTCCGCTTTGGGTTCGAGCTCATTAGGTGAAAACCTTTTTCACATAAGCGTCGCAGCCCCAAACATTAAGAAATGACAGCTTAGGTTTGTATCAAACCATAATTCAAATGGTGTCGTCTCAACGGATTTAGATGGTGCCCTATTTAAAGTGAATGTAGTTGTCTGTAATGCATAACCTCAAAACGATAGTGGCAAAAATGATAAGAGACATCATAGTATGCACCATATCCAATAGAGCATGACTATGACGTTCGAAGACACCATCACACTATGGTGTTCCAAGTGGCGTGAGTGGGGAAACTACTTTCACATTGTCTAAAGTTGTATGCCAAACTCGCAACGCACATATTCATCTCCACGACCATATCGCAGACATTTTTATCTTCTTGTCTTGGTGATCTTAAACTTCACTCTGAATTTGCTTGAACTTTTCAAATGATTCAGACTTTTGTTTCATTAAGTAAATATACACTATATCTACTCAAATCATCAATGAAGGTAAGAAAATAACGATATCCACCGCACGCTACAAGACTCATTGGATTGCATACATCAACATGTATCATTTCTAATAAATCACTTGCCCACTCCATCAAATCCAAAAATGGGGTCCTGAGTCATCTTTCCGAAGAGGCATGCTTCTCATGTCTCAACCGATTTCGAAATCGAATGAGTCCAAAGATCCATCAGCATGGAGTTTCTACATGCGCTTTATACCAATATGACATTTAGCGGCAGTGCCACAAGTATGTGGTACTATCATTATTAACTTTGTATCTTTTGGCATAAATATTATGAACATGTGTATTAATACGATCAAGATTCAACAAACCATTCTCACTGGGTGCATGACCTTTGAAGGTATTATTCATGTAAACATAATAACCATGATTCTCTAACTTAAATGAATAATCGTGTTGCAATAAACACGATCCAATCATGTTCATGCTTAACGCAAACACCAAATAACATTTATTTAGGTTTGTACCTAATCTTGAAGGTAGAGATAGCATGCGATGTTGATCACATCAACCTTGGAAACATTTCCAACACATTGTCACCTCACACTTAGCTAGTCTCTGTTTATTCCGTAGCTTTTATTTCGAGTTACTAACATTTAGGAACCGAACCGGTATCCAATACTCAGGTGCTACTAGGAGTACTAGCATGGTACACATCAATAACACGTATAAAAAATATACTTCTGTCGACGTTGCCAACCTTCTTATCTACGAAGTATCTAGGGTTGTTCCTCTTGAGCAACCGCTCTCCTCATAATAGAAGCACTTAGTCTCGGGTTTAGGTTTAACTTTAGGTTGCTTTTGTTGGGGAACGTTGCATGGGAAACAAAAAAATTCGTACGCACACGCAAGATCTATCCATGGTGATGAGCATCTACGAGAGGGGGAGTGGATCTACATACCCTAGTAGATTGCTAAGCGGAAAGCGTTAAGAAACGCGGTTGATGTAGTCGAACGTCTTCGCGATCCAAATCGCCGAGCGTCCCGCAATCCCATCACGATCCATCTCTCAATCCAATCACGATCCATCCTGCGATCCCATCACGATCCGTCCCGCGATCCAATCACGAATTGTCTCGCAATCCTGATCACGGTCCTTCCGATCTAGCTCCGAATGGACGGCACCTCCGCGTTCAGCACACGTACAGCTCATTGACGATATCCGCCTTCTTGATCCAGAAAGATGGAGCGGAGAGGTAGATGAGTTCTCCGGCAGCACAACAGCGTGGTGGCGGTGGTGGTGAACTAATCCTGCAGGGCTTCGCCTAAGCACCGCAGAACTAATCTAGAGGAGAAACAGATCTAGAGGAAGAAGAGGGCAACACGTGGCAATTAGGGTTAGCTTTTCCTTGTAAATCCTCTAGTATATACAGGAGGGATGAAGGGGAGGAGGCAGCCTCAAATCCTCAAGGTTTGGTCGAAATTGGAGGTGGAGGAGTCCAACTCGAATCCTATTAGGAGTAGGATTCCTCCTTTCGAGTTGGAAACTCTTTCCACCTCTCCACCTTTGGATTTTTTCCTTCACAAACCACTCCAGACGCATGGGCCCTTAGAGGAGGCTTTAGCCAGCCCACCGGGGGCCTGGTTTACCTCCTCCCACTGCCCATGTAGCCTCTTGGGTCGAGACACCCCTCCCAATGGTCCCCCGGTACCCTCCCGGCACTCCCAGTACACTACCGATGAGCCCAAAACTTTTCCAGCGACCAAAACAAGACTTCCTATATATCAATCTTTACCTTCGAACCATTCCGGAGCTCCTTGTGATGTCCGGGATCTCATCCGGGACTCCGAACAACCTTCGGTCACCACCATACATAAATCTATACTACCAAAATGTCACCAAACCTTAAGTGTGCAGACCCTGCGTGTTCAAGAACTATGTAGACATGACCGAGACACCTCTACGATCAATAACCAATAGCGGGACCTGGATGCCCATATTGGTTCCTACATATTCTACGAAGATCTTTATCAGCTGAATCTCTATGTCAAGGATTCAGTTAATCCCGTATGTTGTTCCCTTTGTTCTTCGGTATGTTACTTGCCCGAGATTCGATCATCGGTATATCTATACCTAGTTCAATCTCATTACCGGCAAGTCTCATTACTCGTTCCATAATACAAGATCTTGTGGCTAACTCTTTAGTCACATTGCTTGCAAGGCTTAGTAATGTTGTATTACCGAGTGGGCCCTGAGATACCTCTTCGTCACACAGAGTAACAAATCCCAGTGTTGATCCATGTCAACCCAACAGACATCCTCGAAGATACCTGTAGAGCACCTTTATAGTCACCCATTTACGTTGCAACGTTTGATACACACAAGGCACTCCTCCGGTGTCAGTGAGTTGCATGATCTCATGGTCATAGAAACAGATACTTGACATGCAGAAAACAGTAGCAATAAACTGACATGATCATATGCTATGTTTATTGTTGGGTCTTGTCCATCACATCATTATCCTAATGATGTGATCCCGTTATCAAATGGCATCTCATGTCCAGGCTAGGAAACCTTAACCATCATTGATCAACGAGCTAGTCTATTAGAGGCATACTAGGGACATGGTGTTGTCTATGTATCCACACATGTACCTGAGTTTCCGATCAATACAATTCTAGCATGGATAATAAACGATTATCATGAACAAGGAAATATGATAATAACCAATTTATTATTGCCTCTAGGGAATATTTCCAACAGTCTCCCACTTGCACTAGAGTCAATAATATAATTGTTATGAATCTAACACCCAATGAGTTCTAGGGATCGATCATGCTTTGCATGTGAGAGAGGTCTTTTAGTCAACGGGAATGCAACATTCAGATCCCTGTGTACTTTGCAAATCTCTATGTCATACTGTAGACACTGCTACCACACTCCACTTGGAGCTATTCCAAATGGTTGCTCCACTATATGTATCCAGATTGCTACTAAGAGTCATCCGGATTGGTTTTAAAAGCTTGCATTGATGTAACTCTTTATGACGAACTCTTTATCACCTCCATAATCGAGAAACATTTCCCTAGTCTTTTAGTTACTAAGGATAATCTTGACCGTTGTCCTGTGATCCATTCCTGGATCACTCTTGTACCCCTTGACGGACTCATGGCAAGGCACATACAGGTGCGGGACACAGCATGGCATACTACATAGATCCTATGGCTAAAGCATAGGGGACGACCTTCGTCGTTTCTCTTTCTTCTGCTGTGGTCGAGCTTTGAGTCTTACTCAACATCACACCTTACAAAGCAGGCAAGAACTCTTTCCCTGACTGATCCATTTTGAACTCTTTCAAAATCTTTTCAAGGTATGTACTCATGGAAAGTCTCATCAAGCATCTTCATATATCTCTATCGATCTTGATGCTCAACAATTAGGTAGCTTTATCCAGGTCTTCCTTTGAAAAACTCATTTCAAACAACCGTTTATGCTTTCTAGAAATTCTACATCATTTTCGATCAATAATATGTCAACCACATATGCTTATCAAAAATTCTATAGTGCTCCCACTCAATTTATTGTAAATACAAGTTTCTCATAAACTTTGTATAGACTCAAAAACTTCGATCACCTCATCAAAGCGTATATTCTAAATCCGAGATGCTTGCTCCAATCCATAGAAGGATCACTGGAGCTTGCACACCTTTTAGCATCCTCAGGACTAACAAAACCTTCTGGTTGTATATCATACAACCCTTCCTCAAGGAAGGAAACGATGTTTTGACATTCATCTGCCAGATTTCATAATTGAAAAACGCAGTAACTGCTAACATAATTCCAACACACTTTTAGCATCGCTACGGGTGAGAAGGTCTCATCGTAGTCAACTCCTTGAACTTGGCGGAAACTTCTTTCCGACAAGTCGAGCTTTACAAATAGTGACATTCATCATTAGCGTATGTCTTCATATTAAAGGTCCATTTGTACTCAACGACCTGCCATTCAACGGGAAAGTCTACCAAAGTCCATATTTGGTTTTCATACATGGATCCTTTCTTGGATTTCATGGCTCCTAGCCATTTGTCGGAATTCGGGCCCATCATCGCTTCTCCATAGCTCGTAGGCTCATCGTTGTCCAACAACATGACCTCTAAGACAGGGTTACCGTACCACTCAGGAGCAGTATGCGTCCTTGTCGACCTACGAGGTTTGATAGTAACTTGATCCGAAGCTTCATGATCATCATCATTAATGTCCTGTTCAACTAACGTAGGCTCCATAGAAACACCTTTCTGCGTTGCGCTACTCTCTGGTTGAAACAAGGGTTCAACAACCTCATCAAGTTCTATCTTCCTCCCACTCAATTCTTTTGAGAGAAACTCTTTCTCGAGAAAGGACTCGTTTTAGCAACAAACACTGTATGCTTGGATCTGAGATAGAAGGTTTAACCAACTGTTATTAGGGTATTCTATGAAGATGCATTTGTCCGCTTTGGGTTCGAGCTCATTAGGCAAAAACCCTTTTTTCACAAAAGCGTCGTAGCCCCAAACATTAAGAAATGACAGCTTAGGTTTCTATCAAACTATAATTCATACGGTGTCATCTCTGCGGATTTAGATGGTGCCCTATTTAAAGTGAATGTAGTTGTCTCTAATGCATATCCCCAAAACGATAGTGGCCGAACGATAAGAGGCATCATAGTATGCACCATATCCAATAGAGTACGACTATGACGTTCGAACACACCATCACACTATGGTGTTCTAGGTGGCGTGAGTTGTGAAACAACTTTCACATTGTCTAAAGTTGTATGCCAAACTCGTAACTCAGATATTCACCTCCATGATCATATCGCAGACATTTTTATCTTCTTGTCACGATGATCTTATACTTCACTCTGACTTTGCTTGAACTTTTCAAATGATTCAGACTTGTGTTTCATTAAGTAAATATACACTATTATCTACTCAAATCTTCAGTGAAGGTAAGAAAATAACGATATCCACTGCACGCTACAAGACTCATTGGATTGCATACATCAACATGTATCATTTCCAATAAATCACTTGCCCGCTCCATAAACCGGAAAACAGGGTCCTTAGTCATCTTGCCCAAGAGGCATGGTTCGCATGTCTCAACCGATTCAAAATCGAATGAGTCCAAAGATCCATCAGCACGGAGTTTCTTCATGCGATTTATACCAATATGACATTTAACGGCAATGCCACAAGTATGTGGTACTATCATTATTAACTTTGTATCTTTTGGCATCAATGTTATGAACATGTGTATCACTACGATCAAGATTCAACAAACCATTCTCACTGGGTGCATGACCATTGAAGGTATTATTCATGTAAACAGAATGACCATTATTCTCTAACTTAAATCAATAACCGTGTTGCAATAAACATGATATAATCATGTTCATGCTTAACGCAAACACCAAATAACATTTAGATTTGTCACTAATCTCGAAGGTAGAGAGAGCGTGCGATGTTGATTACATTAACCTTTGGAAACATTTCCAACACACATCGTCACCTCACACTTAGCTAGTCTCCGTTTATTCTGTAGCTTTTACTTCGAGTTACTAACATTTAGCAACTAAACCGGTATCCAATTCCCAGGTGCTACTAGGAGTACTGGCAAGGTACACATCAATAACATGTATATCAAATATACTTTTGTCGACGTTGTCAGCCTTGTTATCTACCAAGTATCTCGGGTTGTTCCGCTTCAGCAATTTCTCTCCTCATAATAGAAGCACTTAGTCTCGGGTTTGGGTTCAACTTTGGGTTGCTTCACTAGAGCAGCAACTGACTTGCCATCCATGAAGTTTTCCTCCATGCCCTTTCCCTTCTCGAAACTAGTGGTTTTACTAACCATCAAAACTTGATGCTCCTTCTTGATTTCTACCTTCACAGTGTCAAACATTGCAAACAGCTCAGGGATCATCATTTCCACCCCTGGCATAATTATAGTTCATCACGAAGTTCTAGTAGCTTAGTGATAGTGACTCAGAGAACTATATCAATCACTATCTTATCTGGAAGATCAACTCCCACTCAATTCAAGTGATTGTAGCATCCACACAATCTGAGCACATGCTCAACGATTGAGCTATTATCCTTCATTTTGCAGGCAAAGAATCTTGTTGGAGATCTCATATCTCACAACACGGGCACGAGCCTGAGATCCCAATTTTAGCTCTTAGAACATCTCCTATGTTCTGTGACGTTCAAAACGTTTTGGAGCCTCAATTCTAAGCCGTAATGCATGACGCACTAAACTATCAAGTAGTCATCAAAACGTGCCTCGCAGATGTTCACAACATCTACAACGATGCTAGAGGGGATGGCGCACCGAGCGGTGCATGAAGGACATAAGCCTTCTGTACAGCAATGAGGACAATCCTCAGATCACGGACCCAGTCCGCAATATTGCTACCATCATCTTTCAACTCTATTTCTCTAGGAACATATAAAAATTCAAGGGAGCTACAGCGTGAGCTACAACATAATTTGCAAAGACACTACTGACTATGTTCATGATAATGAGTTCAATTAATCATATTACATAAGAACTCCCACTCAAATTGGCATCCCTCCGGTCATTCGAGTTATACACGATCCAAATTCACCAACTCAAGTCCGATCATCATGTGAGTTGAGGTGGTTTCAATGGTGAACATCATCATGTTGATCATATCTACTATATGACTCATGTCCGACCTTTCGGTCTCTTGTGTTCTGAGGCCATGTCTATACATGCTAGGCTCGTCAAGTTTAACCTGAGTGTTCTGCATGTGCAACACTGGCTTGCACCCGTTGTATGTGAACGTAGAGTCTATCACACCCGATCATCACGTGGTGTCTTGACACGACGAACTTTTGCAATGGTGCGCACTCGGGGAGAACACAATTGATCTTTAAATTTTAGTGAGGGATCACCTTATAATGCTACCATCGTCCTAAGCAAAACAAGGTGCATAAAAGGATTAACATCACATGCAAATCATAAGTGACATGATATGGCCATGAACTTGTGCTTTTGATCTCCATCTTCAAAGCACCGGCATGATCTTCATCATTACCGGCATGACACCATGATCTCCATCATCTTGATCTCCATCAGCGTGTCGCCATCTGGGTTGTCATGCCCACCATGCTTCTACTACTATTGCTACCATTTAGCGATAAAGTAAAGCATTACATAGCACTTAATGATTGACACGCAGGTCATACGATAATTAAAGACATCCCTATGGCTCCTGCCGGTTGTCGTACTCATCGACATGCAAGTCGTGATATTCTATACAAAACATGATCATCTCATACATCACATATATCTCATCATGTAATTGTCCATATCACATCACAAAATACCCTGCAAAAACAAGTTAGACGTCCTCTAATTGTTGTTGCATGTTTTACGTGGATGCTACGGGTATCTAGCAAGAACAATTCTCACCTACGCAAAGCCACAACGGTGATACATAACTTGCTTTTCAACCTTCTCAAGGACCACCTTTCTCGAATCCGATCCAACTAAAGTAGGAGAAACAGACACTGGCCAACCATCTTTGTGCAACGAAGTTACACGTCAGTTGATGGAACCGGTCTCTCGTAAGCTTACGAGTAAGGTTTGTCCGGGCCGCTTCATCCCACAATACCGCCGAACCAAAACACGAACAAGGGAGGAAGCAATCTAAGCATCAACGCCCACAAACTCTTTGTGTTCTACTCGAGATCTCATCTACACATAGACCTAGCTCATGATGCCACTGTTGGGGAACCTTGCATGGGAAACAAAAAATTTCCTACGCACACGCAAGATCTATCCATGGTGATGAGCATCTATGAGAGGGGGAGTGGATCTACATACCCTTGTAGATTGCTAAGCGGAAAGCGTTAAGAAACGTAGTTGATGTAGTCGAACGTCTTCGCGATCCAAATCGCCGAGCGTCCCGCGATCCCATCACGATCCATCTCGCGATCCAATCATGATCCATCCTGCGATCCCATCACGATCCGTCCTACGATCCAATCACGAATCGTCTCGTGATCTTGATCACGGTCCTTCCGATCTAGCGCCGAATGGACGGCACCTCCGCGTTCAGCACACATACAGCTCATTGACGATCTCCGCCTTCTTGATCCAGAAAGATGGAGCGGAGAGGTAGATGAATTCTCCGGCAGCACAACGGCATGGTGGCGGTGGTGGTGAACTAATCCTGCAGGGCTTCGCCTAAGCACCACAGAACTAATCTAGAGGAGAAACAGATCTAGACAAAGAAGAGGGCAGCACGTGGCAATTAGGGTTAGCTTTTCCCTCTAAATCGCCGAGCGTCCCGCGATCCCATCACGATCCATCTCGCGATCCAATCACGGTCCGTCCCGCAATCCCATCATGATCCGTCCCGTGATCCAATCACGAATCGTCTCGTGATCTTGATCACGGTCCTTCCGATCTAGCGCCGAACGGACGGCACCTCCGCGTTCAGCACAGTACAACTCGATGACGATCTCCGCCTTCTTGATCCAGCAAGATGGAGCGGAGAGGTGGATGAGTTCTCCGGCAGCACAACGGCATGGTGGCGGTGGTGGTGAACTAATCCTGCAGGGCTTCGCCTAAGCACCGCAGAACTAATCTAGAGGAGAAACAGATCCAGAGAAAGAAGAGGGCAGCATGTGGCAATTAGGGTTAGCTTTTCCCTCTAAATCCTCTAGTATATATAGGAGGGAGGGAGGGGAGGAGGCAGCCTCAAACCATCAAGGTTTGGTCCAAATTGGAGGTGGAGGAGTCCTACTCCAATCCTATTAGGAGTAGGATTCCTCCTTTCGAGTTGGAAACTCTTTCCACCTCTCCACCTTTGCATTTTTTCCTTCTCAAACCACTCCAGCCGCATGGTACCTTAGAGGAGGCTTCGGTCAGCCCACCAGGGGATGGTTTACCTCCTCCCACAGCCCATGTAGCCTCTTGGGTCGAGACACCCCTCCCAATGGTCCCCGGGTACCCTCCTGGCACTCCCGGTACACTACCGATGAGCTCGATACTTTTCCGGTGACCAATACAGGACTTCCTATACATCAGTCTTTACCTCCGGACCATTCCGGAGCTCCTTGTGACATCCAGGATCTCATCCGGTACTCCGAACAACCTTCGGTCACCACCATACATAACTCTATACTACTGAAATGGCATCGAACCTTCAGTGTGCAGACCATGCGGGTTCAAGAACTATGTAGACATGACCGAGACACCTCTACGGTCAATAACCAATAGCAGGACCTAGATGCCCATATTGGTTCCTACATATTCTACGAAGATCTTTATCAGTTGAACCTCTACGTCAAGGATTCAGTCAATCCCGTACGTTGTTCCCTTTGTTCTTCGGTATGTTACTTGCCCGAGATTCGATCATCGGTATCTCTATACCTAGTTCAATATCGTTACCGGCAAGTATCTTTACTCATTCCGTAATACAAGATCCCGTGGCTAACTCTTTAGTCATATTGCTTGCAAAGCTTATAGTGATGTTGTATTACCGAGTGGGCCCTGAGATACCTCTCCGTCACACAGAGTAACAAATCCCAGTCTTGATCCATGCCAACCCGACAGACACCCTCGGAGATACTTGTAGAGCACCTTTATAGTCACCCAGTTACGTTGCGACATTTGATACACACAAGGCACTCCTCCGGTGTCAGTAAGTTGCATGATCTCATGGTCATAGGAACAAATACTTGACATGCAGAAAACAACAGCAATAAACTGACACGATCATATGCTACGTTTGTAGTTTGGGTCTTGTCCATCACATCATTCTCCTAATGATGTGATCCCGTTATCAAATGACATCTCATGTCCATGACTAGGAAACCATAGCCATCTTTGATCAACGAGCTACTCTATTAGAGGCATACTAGGGACGTGGTGTTGTCTATGTATCGACACATGTATCTGAGTTTCCGATCAACACAATTATAGCATGGATAATAAATGATTATCATGAACAAGGAAATATGATAATAACCAATTTATTATTGCCTCTAGGGCATATTTCCAACAGCTTCACTAGAGCAGCAACAGACTTGCCATCCATGAAGTTTCCCTCCTTGCCCTTGCCCTTCTCGAAACTAGTGGTTTTACTAACCATTAACACTTGATGCTCCTTCTTGATTTCTACCTTCACGGTGTCAAACATCGCGAACAGCTTAGGGATCATTATTTCTATCCCTGGCATTTTATAGTTCTTCACCAAGTTCTAGTAGCTTAGTGACAGTGACTTGGAGAACTATATCAATCACTATCTTATTTGGATGATTAACTCCCACTCGATTCGAGCGATTGTAGCACCCAGACAATCTGGGCACATGCTCAACGATTGAGCTATTCTCCTTCATCTTGCAGGCAAAGAATCTTGTTGGAGATCTCATATCTCACAACACGGGCATGAGCTTGAGATCCCAATTTCAGCTGATAGAACATCTCATATGTTCCATGACGTTCAAAATGTTTTTGGAGCCTCAATTCTAAGCCGCAAAGCATGACATACTAAACTATCAAGCAGTCATTGGAACGTGCCTGTTAGATGTTCACAACATCTACAGACGATGCTAGAGGGGGTGGCGCACTGAGCGGTGCATTAAGGACATATGCCTTCTGTGCAGCAATGAGGACAATCCTCAGATCATGGACTTAGTCCGCAATATTTCTACCATCATCTTTCAACTCTATTTCTCTAGCAACATATAAAAATACAAGGGAGCTATAGCGTGAGCTAGTAATCTACAACATAATTTGCAAAGACACGACTGGCTATGTTCATGATAATGAGTTCAATTAATCATATTACTTAAGAACTCCCACTCAAATTGACATCCCTCCGGTCATTCGAGTGATACATGATCCAAATTCACAAACTCAAGTCCGATCATCATGTGAGTTGAGGTGGTCTCAATGGTGAACATCATCATGTGGATCATATCAACTATCTGACTCATGTTCGACCTTTCGGTCTCTTGTGTTCCGAGGCCATGTATGTACATGCTAGGCTCGTCAAGTTTAACCCGAGTGTTCTGCGTGTGCAACACTGGCTTGCACCTGTTGTATGTGAACGTAGAGTCTATCACACCCGATCATCACATGGTGTCTCGACACGATAAACTTTTGCAATGGCGCACACTCGGGGAGAACACAATTCATCTTGAAATTTAAGTGAGGGATCACCTTATAATGCTACCGTCGTCCTAAGCAAAACAAGGTGCATCAAAGGATTAACATCACATGCAAATCATAAGTGGCATGATATGGCCATGAACTTGTGCTTTTGATCTCCTTCTTGAAAGACCTGGCATGATCTCTATCGTCACCGGCACGACACCATGGTCTCTATCATCTTGATCTCCATCAACGTGTCGCCATCGGGGTTGTCACGCCCACCATGCTTATACTACTATTGCTACTGTTTAGAGATAAAGTAAAGCATTACATAGCGCTTAATTATTGACACGCAGGTCATACAATAATTAAAGGCAACCCTATGGCTCATGTCGGTTGTTGTACTCATCGACATGCAAGTCGTGATATTCTATACAATACATGATCATCTCATACATCACATATATCTCATCATGTAATTGGCCATATCACATCACAACATACCCTGCAAAAACAAGTTAGACGTCCTCTAATTGTTGTTGCAACTTTTACGTGGCTGCTACACGTATCTAGCAAGAACAATTCTCACCTATGCAAACCATAACGGTGCTACATAAATTGCTTTTCAACCTTCTCAAGGACCGCCTTTGTCGAATTCGATCCAACTAAAGTAGGAGAAACAGACACCGGCCAGCCATCTTTGTGCAACGAAGTTACACGTCAGTCGATGGAACCGGTCTTTCGTAAGCGTACGAGTAAGGTTGGTCTGGGCCGCTTCATCCCACACTACCGCTGAACCAAAACATGACCAAGGGAGTAAGCAATCTAAGCATCAACGCCCACAAACTCTTTGTGTTCTACTCAAGATCTCATCTACACATAGACCTAGCTCATGATGCCACTGTTGGGGAACGTTGCATGGGAAACAAAAAATTCCTACGCACACGCAAGATCTATCCACGGTGATGAGCATCTACGAGAGGGAGAGTAGATCTACATACCCTTGTAGATCGCTAAGCGGGAAGCGTTAAGAAACACGGTTGGTGTAGTCAAACATCTTCGCGATCCAAATCACCGAGCGTCCCGCAATCTCATCACGATCCATCCCGCGATCCAATCACGATCTATCCCGTGATCTCATCATGATTCGTCCCGTGATCCAATCACGAATCGTCTTGCGATCTTGATCACGGTCCTTCCGATCTAGCGCCGAACGGACGGCACCTCCGCGTTCAGCACACGTACAGCTTGATGACGATCTCCGCCTTCTTGATGCAACAAGAGGGAGCGGAGAGTTAGACGAGTTCTCCGTTAGCGCGACGGCGTTGCGGTGATGGTGGTGGACTAATTCCAGCAGGGCTTCGCCTAAGCACTACTGAAACTGGTCTAGAGGAGAAACTACGGACTACGGGAGAGGGTAGCACGTGGCTGAAAATGTATGTGCAAAAACCCTAAAACTTCTGGTATATATAGGAGGAGGAGAGGAGGAGGCTTGGCACAAGGGCCAGCCCTTGGTGGCTTCAGCCGAAGTGGAGAGGAGGAGGAGTCCTCCTCCATTCGTAGGATAAGGACTCCTTCCTTATTTCCACCTTTTGGCCTTTTCCCACCTTTTCCACTTTGGACTTTCTTCCCAGCCGCATGGGCCTTCTATGGGACTTCAGCCAACCCACTAAGGGCTGGTATTCATCCTCCCACATCCCATGTAGCCTTTTGGGTCGAAATACTCCTCCCGATGTTCCCCCGGTACCCTCCCGGCACTCCCAGTACACTGCCGATGAGCCCGAAACTTTTCCGATGATCAAAACAAAACTTCCTATATAATAATCTTTACCTCTAGAACATTCCGGATCTCCTCGTGACGTCTGGGATCTCATCCGGGACTCCGAACAACCTTCGGTTACCACCATGCATAACTCTATACTACCGAAACGTCACCAAACCTTAAGTGTGCAGACCGTGCGGGTTCGAGAACTATGTAGACATGACCGAGATACCTCTACGGTCAATAACCAATAGCGGGACCTGGATGCCCATATTGGTTCCTACGTATTCTACGAAGATCTTTATCGGTCGAACCTCTATGTCAAGGATTTAGTTAATCCCGTATGATGTTCCCTTTGTCCTTCGGTATGTTACTTGCCCGAGATTCGATCATCGGTATCTCCATACCTAGTTCAACCTCGTTACCGGCAAGTCTCTTTACTCATTTCTGTAATACAAGATCCTATGACTAACACTTAGTCACATTGCTTGCAAGGCTTGTTGTGATGTTGTATTACCGAGTGGGCCTTGGGATACCTCTCCGTCACACGGAGTAACAAATCCTAGTGTTGATCCATGCCAACCCAACAGACACCCTCGGAGATACCTGTAGAGCACCTTTATAGTCACCCAGTTATGTTGCAACGTTTGATACACACAAGGCACTCCTCCGATGTCAGTGAGTTGCATGATCTCATGGTCATAGGAACAGATACTTGACATGCAGAAAACAGTAGCAATAAACTGACACGATCGTATGCTATGTTTATAGTTGGGTCTTGTCCATCACATCATTCTCCTAATGATGTGATCCCGTTATAAAATGACATCTCATGTCCATGGCTAGAAAACCTTAACCATCTTTGATCAACGAGCTAGTCTATTAGAGGCATACAAGGGACATGGTGTTGTCTATGTATCCACACATGTATCTAAGTTTCCGATCAATACAATTCTAGCATGGATAATAAACGATTATCATGAACAAGGAAAGATGATAATAACTAATTTATTATTGCCTCTAGGGCATATTTCCAACACTTCTGGCATCACCTCCTCAAGTTCTTGCTTCACGACGATCGGCAGATCTGCAACATCTGGAAGGTTCTCCATGACAATTGGCAGTTCCATGTCACCCTCCACGGCGGCGACTGCCTGTCCCACCATCTCCACCTCTGGATCGTCGTCAGAGAGGACGACCACCTCCTCCACCTCCTCGTTAGACGACTCCTTGTCGAAATCGTCGTCTAGCCCGAGCACGCTGGGATTGAGTCGATCCCAGTACGCTGCGTTGACTGGCGCTGGGACAGCAATCATGGCGTCGGCGACGTGCTCAGCCCTCGACGCAACACGCGTAGGATCCGGCTGGGCCGCCGGTTGGGTGGATGAGCGGCACATCCACCAATGTGAGCGTTGGCGAGGGTTGGGGGACATCTGCGCCTCTCGCATTGCCCACAGGAGGATCATGGCGGGAGGGATGCTAATGCCGCCCGGGAACGCGTGGAGCTTTTCCCCCTCCGTCATCACCTTGATGAGGCCGCGGGCGTGGTTCCTCATCATTTGCACGGCTGGGAACCAGCGCGCTATCTCCTTGTACTGCGCGCATAGCTCTTGGCAGTCACCGGCGAGCTCCTCGATGGCCTTTTGCCAGCCGATGCTCGCGTCCATGACGACGATGGTGGATTGGCTGTAGGCGAGGGTTTTTGGACAGGGGAGTGGGGAGTGCGGAGTGTTAGTGGGCAGAGCGAGCGGTGAGGGGACACATCTTAACTACAACTAGAAACGCAAACGCCAACGAATAGTGCAACGCACAGTTGCCCCGCACTGTATGCAAGACACGGTTGCGTCTTAACTGCAATCTCCGAAGTATTTAATATGTAGGAAAGAATTACTAATCGAAGCAAATCACTAGTTCTATCTCACTAGCATTGCACCCTCTGCATCTAACTACAAGTCCTGGGTTCGAGCCTCAAGCCAAACATTTTTTTATTTGTATTATATCATATGTTCACTGTCACCTCTGTCACTCTTTGCCACTGCTTATGCAACATAATAGTAAGAAAATATTCAGTTTACAGCATATTAACTTAATGCCACTGTTTGCCACCAAAATATGCAATGCAAGCCATTGTTTTTTCTAGCATTGCCAGGCCAGTCATTATGTTACCTCATATCCTATATACTTAAGAAGTTTAGCCCTACTACTTGATTTATCTCAACATGTAGCATATCCACCTCAGCAATCAACATGCAGCATATCCACCTCAGCAATCTTGCCATACCATCATCTCCAAGCATGCATGGATACCACATCACCCCTTCCGTCTCCAGTTGTACACAGCAAACCCAAAGAGCACCAGCACTCTCGTGCGTTTTATTTCCAGCCTTAAACAACCGATGGTCAACTCAAAGAAAAAACCATCGATGGTTGCATCGATTCCTTTTTTTTTTAAGAAGATGGTTGCATCGCTTCCTGTACCCACATCCTACACATGTACCTTCCCCTGCCTTTCATCATAAGCTCTTTTATGGTACCCTGCGTTAAATATTGGCTGTCCATCAGTGAAATCTAGTTGACGATTGTTTCGTACTGCTGCAATTTGCCAATAAAATGGCGAACGGTATATCTCGCACTTCTTGGCTCAGGTCCTCCAGTATACAAATCCAGAGGGCGTTTTGGGAAGTAAAAAAAATTCTGCCCGTCCGTCTCGACCTACGGCGACTGAACCGCCGCGGCGATGTCGGCTGGACCGCCAAGGTGCATCACCTCCGAAGCGATGTCTATGCCTTCCGTACATCCGATGCCTCCAGGCGAAACCATGGCGGCTGGCTGCGGGCTGCCCCGGCCTGCCCTCTCGGATCGCGCTGACCGCGGATGGTGGCGAGGCGATCCGAGGCTGCGCCGCTGCTTGCGTGCGGGAGGCGGGAGCAGACTAGCATCTACTGTTGTGGTGCGGCGTGCGCATGGCCGCTGTTGATGCGGGCGTGGACCGTGAACGGGCGTGAGTGTGGTTGGGTTTGTGCATGCTGGACGAGCTCCAAGGACTAGTTCATGGCGTACAGTGAGACAATGCTACGGTAGATGAAAACAACGGGAAAGAGGCGTGGAGGAGCGGCAGATCAGCACGGCCTTGATG
This sequence comes from Hordeum marinum, assembly GCA_022496015.1. Lineage (NCBI taxonomy): Eukaryota > Viridiplantae > Streptophyta > Magnoliopsida > Poales > Poaceae > Hordeum > Hordeum marinum. The sequence goes on from CM039674.1 coordinate 14,738,891, forward strand.
GACGCGACGTCATGGCCGGGGACGCAGTCGAGACAGCGAGGGAATGCGCTGGTGCCGGTGGTGGTCCTCGGGTGCGACGAATCAGACGAGCTCGAGGCGGAGGTGTCATGGTCGCGGACGACGGCAGGAGGTCGAAGGAAACCATGGAAGAGTAGTGGGACATGGCGCCGGGGCTTGCCGTCTTGGTTTCCAGTCGCCATTATCCTCCGTTGACCGTTCGACCACATCGCACAGGTTTCATGACAAAAAAATCTGTCTATCCTACCCTCAGAAAATCAGTGATCGGATTTTAATTTATCGCTTCCTCTCATGTTAACAGTATAGGGCACCGTAAAAACTCTCTTCATTATGGCTTTTAATAACAAAGAGATAAATGAGTAACATGGTTTTTCCATTCGTCTCCCGTCCACCCAGATTTCTCCACCACTATTCAATCGTTCCACGACACTTTCGTTTCAGCTTCTAGCTCACCCATCTCCTTAAATTGTACTTCACGCGAACGAGAAGCCACCAAGGCTGGGACGCCTGTGTACCTCGCCGCCAGTTCGCATGCAACAGATTTTTCCCTTTCCGTGTGCGTCATAATCTTTGCATCTCCTGTATGTGATCTGAAGTCCACCTTAGCGTATGTGAAAGATCTCCGAGATAAAGCTACTCACAGATCCATTAGAGAGGAGACTCAAGTAAGTTCCTACTACGGTAATTTTATCCCCCAAATCACTTCACTCTAATTGTCTAATTTTGTCCTTGAAATTATTTTTCACCATAACCTGCTTATAGTGTCTCACTGTTTTCTCTCCTAAAACTTCCATAGAATAAAAAAAAGGAGGAGAGCGATCTCATCCTGGTGATCTAGCAATACAAGGAGGAGAAGAAGGAACGATTTGACTTCATAATGTCAAGGGTGACCACAAGGCGAGCAGCTCGGAGCCTAGAGGAAGAGTTTAACCGCGCTGTATAGAGGCTCAAAGAAGCGATCAAAGGGCGCAAACGATATACAGAACTTAAGTTCTTAACATGCATGTCAGCCTGCCTTGACCATCATGCCCATGTTTGCAGAAAATTGGCAGTGGAGTCGAGGGGTCGTATTGCAAATCTACTGACGTGCAATTTTTTTATTTTTATGTAATCGACTATATATAAGCAACTAAATGGAAGTTGGGAACTGCAGATATCAACTCCTCCATTTCAGCATCACGAGATGGAGAGGACACTAAGACTGGTACAGCTTTGTACCTCTCCTCTTGACGCCGGTTCGAAGGTAGAAATGTATATATACTGCAATCACTGACCGCCTGTTCGCGTCGTCGTCTCTGCCACCAGCGTGCAATTTGATATGGCTCGCCGTTCCTACTATTTTTTAACTTCCCCATCTTTCTCTCATCCCCCAGATTATGGCTTTGATTTTATTAGATATCGCTTCAGTTGGAAAGGTGCTCAAATTTCGCTGGCAAATGCCACCGCTGCTTCGTTGCTTCTTAGATATCTTGCTACTCACATTGTTACATCAACTCCCATCTCTTGATTTTCTAATTTATATTGGAGGAACGCATGCATCTTGTAATGTTTTATTATTTTAGTTTTGATATTCGCATGAAGCCCCCTTTTTTGAATTTACATAGTTATGTTGGATAAACGTGTACCTTCGATTAGTTTCTATGTGTATGTACCATTTCAATTTGATCTCCTCTATTCTTCCATTCAATGTATTTGTTCAAACATTCTTCAAGAGCAATTCATGATGATCCAGTGCGTGTATCCGCGTGAATGAAAAAACAACAATACATGCTTCCTTTGAGGAAACTCGGTTTGACGATTTGCCAACAATACATGCTTCCTTTAAGGAAACTCGATTTGATGATTTGCCAATATAGAAAAGCACTAATATTCTTCCGGCCATCCTATTGATCATTCAGGCTCATGGTCTGTTTCTCACAACTAGCCTAACAACGAAAGGATAACATATAATAGTTTATTTTATTTCACCAGATCCAGTACATTGTCAATCACATGCATGGAAGCTTCTCACAAACTACACTGCCTTCTTCCTATGGTCTAATAAAGTATTAAGTACTTGGTGATCACTATGTTGATTGGTTGAGAGCAATTCATAATGATCCAGTGCATGTATCTGCATGAATGAAAACCATAGTTTATAAATAGCGATATGTGCCTATTTAAAATATTTTCTCATGTGTTTGGACCAAAATCCCTTAGCGCGTGACCTATTCTAAACCCTATAGCGTGTTGTAGTGGAGCTAAGTGTGCTATTTAAAACTATGATGAAAATTCATCTCTTTTGGAAAAAATATATTTTCTTTTTGTCGTGCAATATCACTAATGAAACACTATTTATCCTGTCGAGGTAGTGACAACTTTGTTGTTCATTCCTTGCACTAATGGTTGATCCTGGTTATGTTTGCTTCAATTCCATACCATGCCAACAAATTCAATGTTTTGAATGGTAAACAATTTTCTACCTATATTCATTACACTATTTGTTAGCATAAAACACTATCATGATTTCTCTATTACTCACTCTATCAACCCTCCAATTCAGTGATACAAGATTTCCGCAGCAACAGGCGGGGTATTATCTAGTTATATAGATAGATCAATCCAAGCATGGGTGGGCCGGATTTAATTAAGCCCAAAAATGCCTAGTAGGCCTGCTCAATCTGTGCGGACCATTGCTTCAAAAGGCTGCCATAAAAGGTGCTAAAAAGACCAGCCAATGAAAGTGCAGCCCGCGGATCACTGATGTAGCCCTACTACCTGATCCAGGCCGTCCATTCATGGCGATCCAATGGTCCGGAGTGCGGGGTTTTGATGGGGTTTTGAGAGGTTTTCAAGGGTTAGGGTTGAGCATAACTAATTCAAAAAAATAAAAAAATAAAAAAACGTGTGCCAATCATCGTTCTATGTGACTAACTCGATAGGAAAAATAAGAAACATGGACTATGGAGTTTTTCATGAAAAAACCTTCACAAATATGGCTATCAAGAACGAGGTTGTAGTGTTTTCAAGAGAAGTGAGCTAGGGTTTTTTTGTCCACCATGTTTAAAACAGCAAAATCAATTTGAGTTGTTAGTATATGACAAAGTAAGAACATGTGCACTGGTTTTCCATTTTTTTATTTTTCTTTGAATTTTTTATGCTCATATCAAATTAGGTCAAACCTAAGTTTAACCAACATTTAAACAAGTTTCAAACATGAAAATGAAAAACCAAGCCTGGATCCTTCTTAGTCACTCCAAAATGAAGCTTTTGTAAGGTTTTTAAAAGTTTCAAGTTCAACACCCAAAACCACTTGTCTTCACACATGTGTTTCAAATTAGCTCCAAAGGTATGGTAAACAACCCATTTGTAAGCAAGTTTTTTTGTCCACCATGTCTAAAATAGAAAAATTAATTTGAGTTGTTAGTATATGACAAAGTAAGAACATGTGCATTGGTTTTCCAAAAAAAATTGAATTTTTTTGAATTTTTTATGCTCATTTCAAACTTGGTCAAACCTAAGTTTGACCAACATTTAAACAAGTTTTAAACCTGAAAATGAAAAACCAAGCCTGGATCCTTCTTAGTCACTCCATGTATGAATTTCAAATGAACCATATATGCATTTGCCTTTGTTCCTCCACTTTAAACACGTTTGTCATGAAAACAAATTCCATATTCAGAATCCTTGAATTTTTCTGATCATTCTACATATATAATTTATTTAATTTGGTGTTTTGTTTAAAATATATTGAATTTACAAGTTTATAGCATTTTTTGGATTATTCAGTAAATAGAAAATGTTTATTCATGCTGACGTGGGGGGCTGACCGGTCAATCTGACCCGTGGGCCACGGATGTCAGTGTCACTAGTTAAATCCTACCCTCTACTTATCCGGTCAAATGTGTCGTACCCTAGCTATTTACACATCCAGATCTGCGCCACTCTCGCCACCGGCAACCACCAAAACCACGCAATCCAGCCCCGTCATCGCAGATCAAGCGCCGTCGTTTGACAATCATGAGGCCCGGATCTTCCAGCTCGCGTGGCGGCCATTCCGGCGGCGGAAACCGCTCCAACAAGGCTCGGAATGGGGCAAAGCTGCTGGCACCCGACTCTGACCCTGAACGGGCGGCACGGGTTACTTCTGACGCTGCTCGGAAGCACGGCGCGCGCAGGTACACGAACTGGGGGCTCGCGCTGCCGCGTGCGTTCTCTCGGCGCGAGGTGGAGGAGTACGACCGCCAGATGGCGGTGGTGGCGTGAGGTGGTGGCGCGAGGCGACCGCCTGCTAGCTCCTCTGGCACGGGTGGCGCAGGGAGCTCCGCCAATGCACGCGCACCGTTGCTGCCTCCGAAGAGGGAGGGGAGGACAAGGGCTTGGCACCGCGCCCCGGGTGCCTCGGCTTTCTGCCGGGAGACTACGTCGACGACGCGACCTCGACGACATCATCGTCGAGATTATAGAGTGCACCAAGGACGAGCCGCAGCAGCTCGTCGCGTGCCGGCAGATGGAAGAGGAGCTCGACGAGTTCCGCTTCCGCCAAGCCATCGAGAAATCCCGTGAAGATAGGGGGTGGAGCCCCTCCGACTCCGACTCCGACTGAGCGTCGCCGCCGCCTCGTCGGGGCCGCACCGCTGGGGCTTAGGTGAGCCCAATTTTGGATATCTAACTAGGGGTAGGAGCTGCGGGATACCCTCATAGATTTATGTAATCGAAGTACTCCTTGTGGCTTTTGCTCCGACGAGCCCGCCATTAGAACTAAGGGTACTAATCCGTGTGTAATCGAACCAAATTATCTGCTATGTGTGCTCAAATATATCGATGTTGTTCGAATTCGGTCAATTTCGGTTGAATGCTTGTAAATATGCTTGTTTGAATCGAAGCTCGCCGCGTTGCCATGCTTCGTCGTCGCAGAAGAAGAGGGAGGATGCGCGCGCAGGGGGAAACGGTTTAGCGCCATCTGGGTCCCACGCCGATGTGGATAATCTATGGGTCCTGCTCGGCTCCACCTAATCCTGATAGAGATTGTGCTTAAGGGTCATGTTGTGCCTTGGCTATTTGTGTGCAGAGAGATGTCGCAGCAGAGCTCTTCTTGCAAACTATGTCGTTTTGCAGCCAATTCATAGGAAAAACATCGCACGGGAGCTATTGACCCAACAGAAAGTGAGATAACTGTTGGGAAACATTGCATGGGAAACAAAAAATTTCCTACGCACACACAAGATCTATCCATGGTGATGAGCATCTACGAGGGGGAGAGTGGATCTACATACCTTTGGAGATCGCTAAGCGGGAAGCGTTAACAAACGCGGTTGATGTAGTCGAACGTCTTCGCGATCCAAATCGCCGAGCGTCCCGCGATCCCATCATGATCCGTCCCGCGATCCAATCACGATCCATCCCGTGATCTCATCACGATCTTTCCCGCGATCCAATCACAAAGCGTCTCGTGATCTTGATCACGGCTCTTCCGATCTAGCGCCGAATGGACGGCACCTCCGCGTTCAGCACACATACAACTCGATGAGGATCTCCGCCTTCTCGATCCAGCAAGAGGGAGTGGAGAGGTATATGAGTTCTCCAGCATCACGACGGTGTTTTGGCGATGGTGGTGGAGCTATTCTAGCAGGGCTTCGCCTAAGCACCGCTGAAAACCGATCTAGAGGAGAAATTGCGATCTAGAGGAGAGGTAGCACGTGGCTATTAGGGTTCGCTTTTCCCTCTAAATCGTCTAGTATATATAGGAGGGAGGGAGGGGAGGAGGCAACCTCAAACCCTCAAGGTTTGGTCAAAATTGGAGGTGGAGGAGTCCCACTCCAATCGTATTAGGTGTAGGATTCCTCCCTTCCACTTGGAAACTCTTTCCACCTCTCCACCTTTGGATTTTTTTTTCCTTCTCAAACCACTCCAGCCACATGGGCCCTTAGAGGAGGCTTCGTCCAGCCCACCAGGGGCTGGTTTACCTCCTCCCACAACCCATGAAGCCTCTTGGGTCGAGACACCCCTCCCGATGGTCCCCGGTACCCTCCCGGCACTCCTGGTACACTACCGATGAGCCCAAAACTTTTCCGGCGACCAAAACAGGACTTCCTATAAATCAATCTTTACCTTCGGACCATTCCGGAGCTCCTCGTGACGTCCGGGATCTCATATGTGACTCCGAACAACTTTCGATCACCACCATACATAATTCTATACTACTGAAACGTCACCGAACCTTAAGTGTGCAGACCCTGCGGGTTCGAGAACTATGTAGACATGACCGAGACACCTCTACGGTCAATAACCAATAGCGGTACCTGGATGCCCATATTGGTTCTTACATATTCTATGAAGATCTTTATCGGTTGAACATCTATGTCAAGGATTTAGCTAATCCCGTATGCTATTCCCTTTGTTCTTCGGTATGTTACTTACCCGAGATTCGATCGTCGGTATCTCCATACCTAGTTCAACCTCGTTACCGACAAGTCTCTTTACTCGTTTCCATAATACAAGATCATGTGACTAACACTTAGTCACATTTCTTGCAAGGCTTGTTGTGATGTTGTATTACTGAGTGGGCCCTGCGATAACTCTCCGTCACACGGAGTAACAAATCCCAGTGTTGATTCATGCCAACCCAACGAACACCCTTGGAGATACCAGTAGAGCACCTTTATAGTCACCCAGTTATGTTGTGATGTTTGATACACACAAGGCACTCCTCCGGTGTCCATGAGTTGCATGATCTCATGGTCATAGGAACATATACTTGACATGCAGAAAAACTATAGCAATAAACTGACACGATCATATGCTACGTTTATAGTTTGGGTCATATCCATCACATCATTCTCCTAATGATTGTGATCCCATTATCAAATGACATCTCATGTCCATGACGAGGAAACCATAGCCATCTTTGATCAACGAGCTAGTCTATTAGATGCATACTAGGGACATGGTGTTGTCTATGTATCCACACATGAATCTGAGTTTTCGATCTGTACAATTATAGCATGGATAATAAATGATTATCATGAACAAGGAAATATGATAATAACTAATTTATTGTTGTTTCTAGGGCATATTTCCAATAGTATCCCACTTGCACTAGAGTCAATAATCTAGTTCACATCACCATGTGATTCGCATCATTATGAATCTAACACCCAATGAGTTCTGGGGCTCGATCATGATTTGCATGTGAGAGAGGTCTTTTAGTCAATGGCTCTGCGACATTCAGATCCATGTGTACTTTGCAAATCTCTATGTCATACTGTAGACACTGCTACCAAACTCCACTTGGAGCTATTCCAAATGTCTGCTCCACTATACGTATCCGGATTGCTACTAAGAGTCATCTGGATTGGTGTTAAAGCTTGCATCGATGTAACTCTTTACGACAAACTCTTTATTACCTCCATAATCGAGAAATATTTCCTTAGTCCGCTAGTTACTAAGGATAATCCTGACCGATGTCCAGTGATCCACTCCTGGATCACTTTTGTACCCCTTGACGGACTCATGGCAAGGCACACACAGGTGCGCTACATAGCATGGCATACTATACAGAGCCTATGTCTAGGTCATAGGGGATGATGTGCGTCCTTTCTCTTTCTTCTGCCGTGGTCGAGCTTTCAGTCTCACTCAACTTCACACCTTACAAATCAGGCAAGAACTCCTGCTTTGACTGATCCATTTTGAACTCTTTCAAAATCTTGTCTAGGTATGTATTCATTGAAAGTTTCATCAAGCATCTTGATCTATCTCTATAGATCTTGATGCCCAACAATTAGGTAGCTTCATCTAGATCTTCCTTTGAAAAACCTTTTTCAAACAACCGTTTATGTTTTCCAGAAATTCTACATCATTTTCGATAAATAATATGTCAACCACATATACTTATCAGAAATTCTATAGTGCTCCCACTCACTTTATTGTAAATACAAGTTTCTCATAAACTTTGTATAGACTCAAAAACTTTGATCACCTCATCAAAGTGTATATTCCAACTCTGAGATGCTCGCTCTAGCCCATAGAAGGATCACTGGAGCTTGCACACCTTTTAGCATCCTTAGAACTAACAAAACCTTCTGGTTGTATCTCATAGAACCTTTCCTCAAGGAAGGAAACGATGTTTTGACATCCATCTGCCAGATTTCATAATTGAAAAACGCAGCAACTGCTAACATAATTCCAACAGACTTTAGCATCACTACGAGTGAGAAAGTCTCATCATAGTCAACTCCTTAAACTTGGCGGAAACTTCTTTACGACAAGTCGAGCTTTATAAATGGTGACATTTTCCATCAGCAACTATCTTCATCTTGTAGGTCCATTTGTACTCACTGACCTGCCGTCAAACGGGCAAGTATACCAAAGTCTATACTTGGTTTTCATACATGGATCCTTTCTCGGATTTCATGGCCTCTAACTATTTGTCAGAATCCGGGCCCACCATTGCTTCTCCATAGCTCGTAGGTTCATCGTTGTCCAACATGACCTCTAAGACAGGGTTGTCGTGCCACTCAGGAGCAGTACGTGTCCTTGTCGACCTACGAGGTTCGATAGTAACTTGACACAAAGTTTCATGATCATCATTATTAACTTTCTCTTCAACTAACGTAGGCTCCACAGAAACATCTTTCTGCGTTGCGCTACTTTCTGATGGAAACAAAGGTTCAACAACCTCATCAAGTTCTATCTTCCTCTCACTCAATTCTACTGAGAGAAACTCTTTCTCGAGAAAGTACCCGTATTTAGCAACAAACACTTTGTGCTTGGATCTGAGATAGAAGGTATACCCAACTGTTCTTAGGGTATTCCATGAAGATGTATTTATCCGCTTTGGGTTCGAGCTTATTAGGTGAAAACCTTTTTTCACATAAGCGTCACAGCCCCAAACATTAAGAAATGACAGCTTAGGTTTCTATCAAACCATAATTATTACGGTGTCATCTCAACGGATTTAGATGGTGCCCTATTTAAAGTGGATGTAGTTGTCTCTAATGCATAACCCCAAAACGATGGTGGCAAAACTATAAGAGACATCATAGTATGCACCATATCCAATAGAACACGACTATGACATTTGAATACACCATCACACTATGGTGTTCCAAGTAGCGTGAGTTGTGAAAAAACTTTCACATTGTCTAAAGTTGTATACCAAACTCGTAACTCGGATATTCACCTCCACGATCATATCGCGGACATTTTTATCTTCTTGTCACGATGATCTTAAACTTCACTCTGAATTTTCTTGAACTTTTCAAACGATTCAGACTTGTGTTTCATTAAGTAAATATACACTATTTCTACTCAAATCATCAATGAAGGTAAGAAAATAACGATATCCACCGCACGCTACAAGATTCATTGGATTGCATACATCAACATGTATCATTTCCAATAAATCACTTGCTCGCTCCATCAAACCGGAAAACGGGGTCCTTAGTCATCTTGCCCAAGAGGCATGGTTCGCATGTCTCAACCGATTCAAAATCGAATGAGCCCAAAGATCCATCAGTATGGAGTTTCTTCATGCGATTTATACCAATATGACATTTAGCGGCAATGCCACAAGTATGTGGTACTATCATTATTAACTTCGTATCTTTTTGGTATCAATGTTATGAACGTGTGTATTACTACGATCAAGATTCAACAAACCATTCTCACTGGGTGCATGACCATTGAAGGTATTATTCATGTAATCAGAATAACCATTATTCTCTAACTTAAATGAATAACCGTGTTGCAATAAACATGATCCAATCATGTTCATGCTTAACGCAAACACAAATAACATTTATTTAGGTTTGTCACTAATTCCGAAGGTAGAGAGAGAGTGCGATGTTGATCACATCAACCTTGGACACATTTCCAACATACATTGTCACCTCACACTTAGCCAGTCTCTGTTTATTCCGTAGCTTTTATTTCGAGTTACTAACATTTAGCAACCGAACCGGTATCCTATACCCAGGTGCTACTAGGAGTATTAGCAAGGTACACATCAATAACACATATATCAAAATATACTCTTGTCGACATTGCCAGCCTTCTTATCTACCAAGTATCTAGGGTTGTTCCGCTTTAGCGACCGCTCTCCTTATTATAGAAGCACTTAGTCTCGGGTTTGGGTTCAACTTTGGGTTGCTTCACTAAAGCAGCAACTGACTAGCCATCCATGAAGTTTCCCTCCTTGCCCTTTCCCTTCTCGAAACTAGTGGTTTTACTAACCATCAACACTTGATGCTCCTTCTTGATTTCTACCTTCGTGGCGTCAAATATCGCGAACAGCTTAGGGATCATTATTTCCATCCCTAGCATTTTATAGTTCATCATGAAGCTCTAGTATCTTAGTGACAGTGACTTGGAAAACTATATCAATCACTTTCTTATCTGGAAGATCAACTCCCACTTGATTCAAGCGATTGTAGCACCTAGACAATCTGAGCACATGCTCAATGATTGAGCTATTCTCCTTCATCTTGCAGGCAAAGAATCTTGTTGGAGATCTCATATCTCACAACACGGGCATGAGCTTGAGATCCCAATTTCAGCTCTTAGAACATCTCATATGTTCCATGACGTTCAAAATGTTTTTGGAGCCTCAATTCTAAGCCGTAAAGCATGACGTACTAAACTATCAAGCAGTCATCGAAATGTGCATGTTAGATGTTCACAACATCTACAGACAATGCTAGAGGGGGTGGCGCACCGAGCGGTGCATTAAGGACATATGCCTTCTGTGCAGCAATGAGGACAATCCTTCTATGCAGCAATATTGCCACCATCATCTTTCAACTCTATTTATCTAGGAACATATAAAAATTCAAGGGAGCTACAGCGTGATCTAGTAATCTACATGTTCGTGCATCTAGTGCCCCTTAGTGATTTTGGTGTATTGAAGACTTATAGGTTAAGGCACTAATGAGTTTGTGAGTGTACACAGGCTCTATAAGTCGATGAGGAGTTTGATATATTCGGAGATTATCTGCCCATAAAAATGTATGTCTTCAAGTGAAGACTTTACTGAAGACTTTGTGAAGACTTTTGTGAAGACTTTGTCAAGACTTTGAAAATGAAGAAGTTGGTGTGACCTTGAAGATATGAATGAGGAATATGAAGCATGAAGACTTTTGTTTTCATAGTTTCATTTCCTTTATTTGAGTCATAGGAAACATTGTACTGTTAAAGGGGGCCGAGGTAATACTAAGGAAAATTTCCAACTGATGCTCAACTCCAAAATCCTCAACCCATACAATTCTTCGAGTGAAGCCTTTGGAAATCTCTTACGATTCAGACAAGTTTTTCAGTGACAGAGACGAAGGTCTTCTGGTCTCTGAGGAAATTGATCTGACTGAGGAGTTAGGATTTCGCCAATGCGAATTGCCTACAAGTGAGGATCATGATAAGTTGAGGACTTTCATAGTTCGAAATTCCGACCGTTGCTGTGATTAGCGCCAGCTGTCCCCAATCATTCTTATCCATGTAACGGTCATATCATTGGGGGCATTTATGTCTTATCATGTCAGGTTGCACCCTGGCTATAAATAGCCGACCCCCACAACCACTAGCTGGTTGGCTGCTCCGAGAGAGAACTGACACTTGTCATTTGAGAGCAACCCATCCTCTGAGGACTTTGAGAGAAAATCATCAGTGAGGAAAAACCCACAACCAAACCATAAAACCCATAGTGATTGAGCATCACTGAAGAAATTCCTGTGTGGAACCGACACTTGTTACCTTTGAGGATTGTGTATCCTCCAGAC